>ML685764.1:29852996-30028750 GCA_007922175.1 Pelusios castaneus
TAGACACACTAAGTCGACTTAGTTAAAGTCGACTTAAAAGTGCAAGTGTAGACATATCCAGACAGACTCTAGCTCATGCCACAGGGCTAAAAATGGCAGTGTGGTGCGGACATGCCCACTAGGTCTGGCGTCCAGACACTAAGCTCCACCCTGTTGCTTGGTTTCAGAGCCCAACAGGAACATCTACACCTATTTTTAGTTCCATACAGTATACCTGAGCCAGGCGAGCCAGGCTCGGAGACCCGCAGAGTTGGGGGGTTTGGCAGTGTAGGCGTATCCTTACACAACAGGGCATCACATTGCCAGCTCCCACGCCTGGAAACCTGTGCTGTCCAAAGCCAATGGCGGCATCACTGCGCAGACAGCGGTTCATGGATGGCCTACAGGCTGTGGTACTAACACAGAAGCCAAGGCAGCCTGCTCCAGGACTCTCGGAGGCCCCATGGGAACCTATCCCTGTCCCACCAGTTCTGCAAGGTGCGATTTCCCCCAGGAATAGTCTGCAGTGTGCCTGGCAGCAAGGTCCCTGCACCTTCCCTATACATTTGCATTTGAAAAAAGTGAACCAGGAGTGGAATGAACCCAATGGCTGGAGGAGAGCAGAGATTATTTCGAGGGATGGGCCCAGAAGACATTTAGCTCTCTCAAGCCGGGTAAAAAGTATCAGCCACAAGAGATGAAAACAGCAGGAAGCAGTACCCCAGACAAGAACCCATTGTGATGCTGTCTGGATTTAGGGGACCATTTATGGTACTATTTCTTATTCATATTTCATATTTGCAATTATCCATAGGAACTATGCCGTGTTTGGTAACAACAGAAAGGTTGCAATTTGCTGGGAATGATTATATGGTTTATGTGTAGGAATTGCGTCTGTATCAGAGGTTAGTAATATGTTTATTATATCTGTATTTCAACCTGTGTGATTCTGGGAAACTCCCCAGACTGCATGTGTACAGCAATTGTCTCCTTAATAGCACATAAAGGAAGCTCCCAGATATAGCAGGTCCAGGGACAAACCTGCTCTGTAAGTGACCATGTGACTCAACTTCATTTTGATTGGGAAAACACCACACAGAATGAGGAAAGCCAGAGGTGGTAAAAGGCAGCTGCTCCAACTCCATCTTGTCTCAAGTCCCCAGTCTACAGCCAACACCCATCTCTGGAACTATTCATCTGCGACTGGACAAAGGACTGAGACCCACCCAGGAACTGGGTGTCTACCAGAGGAACAAGCCTGCAAACTGCTTTACATGGACTCTAAATCAGTTGTATGTATGTGATTCACTGTGACCTTTTAACATCTCTCATTTTGTTTCTTTTCTTTTTATATTAAACCTTTAGTTGTAGTTACTACAGGATTGGCTATCAGTGTGGTATTTTGGGTAAGATCCAAATCTATATTGTTCTGTGTAATGGGGCTGGCCCTTTGGGGTCAGGAGAACCTATTTCCTAGAGAGACTGTGTGGCTAGGTGGAAGCCAGAGGAGCTGGAATGCAATAAATGGGGCTGTTTCTATTTGTTGTTTCTTGATAACCAGTGTGGGGAATCAGAAACATGGTGTGCTGCTGATTGGGAGTCTGTTTTAAGTACCACCCATCAGTGGTTGGAGAGTTTGGCTCCGAAGTTTTGCAGCTTGCCCTAATTTTTGCATTTTCAGGAGGTTATACCAGGAGCCCCAGTCACACCCAACACTGTCAATTCGCTCCAGCTCCCGCTCAGCCAATCTGGAGGTTCAAGCAGCCTCCCATAGGGCAGGGGTCTATAGCGAGATAGGGGACAGCTAGCCCGCTGCAATTTCCAGCCTGGGGTGGCTACTCCTGGTCACTGCTCCCAGTTGTGACACCAAGACAATTGGGTTCTCGCAATGTTTGATCCACACTATGTCCAAGCTCCCACCCCCCTCCAAACACACAGAGATGGCCTCAGCTGTAAGAAAGTGACCCAGAAACACAGACTGCTGGATACACCTGAAAGGAAGAGACACAATACACCTGGGAAGCATCTCTGGTCATCGGCTACTGGCCAGATGGTTCCCAGACCCAAAGGGCCAGCGCCCCAGCCACTGGCACTGAAGAGCTTGGCAGGAAAAATGAAGAGCTGAGCATATGAAGAGCAAGGTCGCAGGGCAAACAAAACTGACTGCCACAAGAGCGTCCCCAATAGACATTTGTTGGTGTCCAGAAAGCTCAGCTCAGTTTGTCACGATTGTCGGTCAAGGGAGGCCTGGGGCAGGAGGAGCAGGGGATGCTATGGGGCTGGATTGAGATGAGCTGGGGGTGCTGCCCCTAACTGGCACAAAGGGAAGGTGGCATGTCCTGACTGGCACTGGAAGGGCCGGCAGCCCCTCACCCTGCTTCTCACCAGCGCCAAGGCTCTAAAGAGTGGCTCAAAGGAGCAAGCCTGCCCAAGCCTCTGCAAGTGACCCAGCTCTTCTCTGCCAGGGCTGCAGGAACCAGCCTGGGGATGCTCCAGAGCGTCAATTTCACTTTAGGTTCATAAGATTCTATGACAAGCAAATGGCCTCATTCCGCCTGGTTAACAGCCCGCAGAGCTCAGCCGCTGGCCTTTTTTCCCAGCTGCAATAACAGCACCGGGACTGCTGCAGTCAAGGGTAATTTGCCATAGGAAAGGGTTATTTTACCTGTCAATTATTTGCTATGTCCCCACCAGTGCAGGCTGACAGGGCCTCCTGCCTCAGGCATCCAGGTGGCTGTGGCAGCAGTAAGGAGCTGGGGAGAAGCCCCAGACCCAGGAGGGGACACAGAGGCTGGGAATATGGGGCAGGATCAACAGGGAAAGGCACTGAAAATACTACTTGCCCATTACCAGGGGGAGAAGAGGAGGAGAAATTTCAATGGCCTGAATTCATCCATCCCCTCCCTTGTTTCTTTCACGCCTGCCCTCACTGTGTAAGAGAGACCACAGCTCCTGAAACCCCGAGTCCAACCCCACAAGGGGAGTGCAGAGGGGATGGGCAAAACGGAAGCCCCCTCTATGGGTGGAGATGCCCTCTTGTGCCTTTTCACCCTTTCCTCTTCTCAGCCTAGAACCAGCTTCAAGCCTTCAGCAAACACAGCTGGGAGGGACTGTTATGCTGGTGAGGGAGGTGTGGCGGGGCTCAAAGGCCTGGAATCCAGGAAGGACTGCTGGGCCCAGACCGGGAGCTCCCATCGGGGAGCTGGTGGGATGCAGGTTTCAGCACAGCGGGGACGGGTGGAAAAAAAATCTGCTGTGAATCGTTCCCACGGACACCCAGCTAGCAGGAAAGAGAATGCTGCCAGTATTGCCCCGGCAACGAGATCCCTTGTTGGGCTCCCTCTGCCCTGCACCCCCGTACAGGGCTAGATTTAGGGGGTACAACCCAGCATGTGAACAGCAAGCTCCTCCCCACAGTCAACGGATGCAAGAGCCCCAGCCTTGGCTCCAGTGGTTAAAGTATAATTTGACGGGCCCCGGAACCCTCCTAATCTCCGGGCCCCCTTCCCGTATTGTCTGGGCCCCCTTCATGCATGTGCGGGCCCCAGCCCAGGTAGTCATTTGCAACCACTTCTCAGTACCTCATGCATCGGTTATCGCTCCATAAAAATATATATAGTTGTATACGGTGTTTATGTCTATAGCAATTATTGTCACAAACTAGCAAACACTGCATAACACAGTAAGTATTGTGATTAACAACCGTGGGGCATAGGACCTGTCAGCAGCCAGGACAGGGCAGAACATGCATTCTGCTGGATTTTTCTATTTTTAGGGGCCCCAGAACTCTGGCCCCTCAAATTTGGGGGCCCCGGAACTGCGTTCCAGTGCGTTCCCCCTCACTTTAACCTGTTTGGCTCCATTTTGCCCCCTCAGTGGAGTTGGCACCCCACTGCCCACAGCCTTCCCCTCTTGCACCCCCAAGAGGTCACTTTCTGTGCCCACCCCAAGCACAAAATCCAACTGCCAAGGGGACAAGGGTGCCACTCCCCTCCCCACTCTGACACCTGGAGCAGCCCAGATAGGATGAGTGGCCTGCACAACATTCAGGGAGGTGCCTGGGGTCTGTTCTAAGCAGCTTTTGCTCCGGTATATTCAGCCACCTGGAGAAAATGCACCGAGTCATCTGCGTCCAAGGGAGAGGACTCGGAGCCAGGCCCAGAGCTGGGAAACCGCGGTGGACACAGGAAGCCCAGCAGGGTGCTGGAAGCTGCCAGGGTCATTGCAGCCCAGCCCTCAAATCCTTCCCCTCCATCAGGCTGATGCCAGGCCAATCAGAACGACCGGGGCACAGGGCTACCATTGGCACCCTCTGGGCAGATTCTCAGTGCCCCAGTGTGCCCCAAAGCCACCAGACCCCATGATGCCCCTGAGGTGCCAAAAAGCAACACACCTGTGTCACAGACCCTGCAACATGAACTGGCAGCAAACCCATGGCATGATTCCAACGAGGCAAGCTCCACCGCGGGCGTCACTCAGGCGGGTGGGAGCTGAGTGCTCAGGTTATAAATCAAAATCCGCTAGTTCCTTGTCCAGACTGGAACCTGACAAGTCACTGCCTTTTCCCATCCGCTAGCCAAAGGCTGTAGAGGACAGGGCATGAGCTGGCCAGCATGTGCCAGCACGGTTGCCCCCTACTGGATGGCTTCGGACTTCCCACACTGGGCATTCTACACCCTAGAGCGCTCCCACCCAAGCCAGATCCCCAAAGGCAGAAGGAGCTGGATTCTCGCAACTAGATCCCAGCGATCAAACAGAGCCATAGCCGGCTATGAAGCTCTTACTCTTCCAGCCCAGGTCCCAACGTCCCATCTCCTCCTGGCCCCGTAACCGCCCTTACCGTATTTCATCTCCGGCACGTATAAATCATTCGCATTCCCAGAATGCAGCTCGGTCACACAGCACTGGCTGCTGCTTGTGGCAGCAGGTGGCAGGGCGTTGGAGAGCGTCTCGTTTGGCCGGAGCGCTGGTGGGGCCCCCGCCTGGCAGCTGCAGCCTGCCTGGGTGAGGCCACAGCGCCCCGGCGTTCCCCGCCCCCCCAGCTGCAGGCACTCCTCAAACCAGCGGCACAGGACGCTGCAGGTGAACTGGCTCGAGTTGTTGTTGTTGATGAGCAGAACCTCCACAAAGCGGAATTCCAGGGCGGCGGGGGCCAGCAGCCGGGGGGCCGCTTCGGGCTCAGCGGCCAGGCACAGCTGGACGAAATTCTTATCAAAGTGCAGGAAGGTGATGGGGCTGTCACCCTGGCACAGCTCCAGCTGGGCCTCCCCTTCCTCCTCCTCTTCGCCCCGGGGGGGTGGCCCCGCCGTGCCCTGTGGGCTGCAGGTGTAGTTGGTGAGGTAATGGTCGAGTGGCAGCACCATGGGGGAGAAGTGCGTGCACACCTGCTCCTCCCGGTTGAACTTGAGATACAGAGAGTACTTGGTGGGGTCGGGGTTCTCCAGGGTCCACGAGCAGCCAGAGGCGATGGTGGGGAAGAGATCCTTGAGAGAGAATGAGCCGTAGAGGACCCCAGAGGCCAGAGCCGAGCAGGCGCTGGGAGCCGGGTCGAAGCCCCACGTTAGCCACCAGAGAGACGATATCACAGACAGTAAGAGGGGACCAGCAGGGGTCATCCTATGTCATTTGCCCTGTGAGAGAGAGACACACACAAACAGACGGAGCATTACTGAGCTGCTGCAGAGTAGGGGAGCCCCAGCACTTTGGAGGCAGGATAATCTCTTCCGAGAGTGCTAAAATCCACACACTCAGCTGTTCTGCCTTAGAATTTGGTGCACCTTGTGGGCATGCAGGGTAGGGACTGTGGTCCAAATTTGGGGTCACCGGGACAAAGGATTACTTGGATAAAGCCCCCACCCCAAGCTATAGCAAAGTGACACAGCTTTCCTTACCCACCGGTGGGCCACACAAATAGCATAAATTGCCAGGGATGGAGGATCCCAACTGGCCGATTTAATATCTAATATAAAACGCAACAGTGACGGCCCTGGAGAGTTGGGGGCTTTCTCCACATCGTGCCATAACAGTGGGAGTCCACGTGGGCATAGCCCACATAACAGGCATCAGCTTAGCTGTCTTCTCTGAACCAAACACGCTGCTGGCATCTCTGGCAAACCATGGCTGACTCTGAACTGGGGGCTGGGAGGTTCCAGGCTCTGTAGCCCCCAAATCATCCAGCATCTTGACCAGAGCTGTCCAGCACTCTCACCCTGTGTGGATACCCTCTCACTGCCCACCCCTGTACATCGTCTCTCACACACACCTGCATTCACACACACCTCCATGGAAAGTCCCCTCCCTACAGCCCTGGGTTTGCTCCAAACTGCTGCTTGCGACATCATTACTGCAGCCTTTTAAATGTTCCCAGGGCGCTGTAAATATCAATTGGTTCAGTCAGGGTCTCTTGGGCTCCCTCGGACGCTCCCTGAGAGAAGACTAAAAAATTAATGCAACATGCTTGCTGCTTCTCTCCAGCCCCCCAGCCCCCTCCGTCCCTTCCCCTGCCTTTCTGTAAAGATCACAGCCAGCATGTAATGTGGGGCGAGAAGCGTGTAGCAATGTAACAAACCAAGACAAGAGTCCTTTTAATTAACAGTTGACTTTGGTGCAGGGATTAGGGAGGCTGTGATAAGCATTTTATCCTGAGCCACCTCAGCTGTGCAGGAAAAAACAAGTAAACGCACCTCCACCACCACTCCCACAGTTTTGCTACTGCTAGGTCATTGGTTCAAATCCAGCCCAGGGCAGCAGGATTCCTGGGAGTGGCTTTCTGGTGTGCAATGAGTCTGCTGGGCCTCAGTCCTGTTGACAGTTGGATGTTAATCCCCCACCTTGATGGCGTGGCCAGTGGAGCTGGCCAAGGACCAGGTGAGCTAGAGAGACCTGAACTCACTGCTTGTTCCAGCAGTAAGGCACTTGGAAACATCAGCGACAGGCTTGCAGGGGAGTTTCAGGGAGCCAACGGGCAGTCCCCAGAGCCGGACTTCCTGAGCCTCTACCCCATGGCAGGGAGGGATGGGAATTCCAACTCCTCTCACTGGAGTGGGGGAATTTCAACGTCTGGTCACATGAAGACCAAGCTCCAGAGACAGAATCCCCATCTTTAGGCCTCGGGGAGGTAGCCACTAGGTGGTTTTTGATAGGGAGAGAACAAACTGAACATAACCGAGTCCTAGCTACTCCCCACTTCCTATCCTGAATGAGCACATCAGGGACAGCAGGATCGGTGACTTAACAGAGGAGACCTTCAAACAAAGGCACCGGAGCCAGGACAGCATGGGGCGCTCTCTGGCTGCAGGACAACGCCATGGCCAAGCGCTTGAGACTCCTGCAAGCACCTGTTATATGAAGAACCAATGGATCATTAAAAACATATTGCTAGGGAATGATCCTAGATCTGCAGCTGCTTTGCCTCAAACGGAATTTTAATAACTCATTAATAAAATAATGGCTAGCAGCTGCCTTCTTAAATCAGGGAGGGAACCTTGCTTGGAAGAGGTGCTTTGCACTCACAGCATGTGCTGGGCTGACCTCGGAGGCTGCGCAAGAGCCTAAGCACCAAGCTGAGACCCAGAAGAGCAGCAGGGAGGTGCTAGAGGTGGCAGATCCAGGAGGGAGGAGGGGCAGGGAGAGGCAGGATTGGAAGTCACACCCATGAGAGGATGAAACTGAGGCACAGAGGGGCAACGGGACTCTCCTGAGGTCACAGACATGCTCAGAGGCAGCACCAGCCGGACCTGTACAGCACAAAGGGGCAATGTTTGCCCTTCCCAAGAATTGAGCTCTCCAGCCACCCTTTGATAAATATGTTTGTGCAGCTGCCCAAACACAAGCCTAGTCCCCTATCACTTGAGACATAACCCCCTCTCACACCATCCATCTGATGGCTCCTCACAGGCCGACGTGAAACCAGCTAATGAGGGCCCGGCCCAGCCCCAGCGGAGCAGGGAATATTATTATGAATTTTTTGCATTGCCATAGCACATGGCCAGTCATTGGCCAGGATCCTCCTGTGCTAGGCACTGTACAAACACAGAACAAAGATGGTTCCTGCCCCAGAGAGACCAGAACCCAGGAGTCCCGACTCATAGCACCAGGCTCTACACCAAGTCGTAGCCCCAGCTAGCCACTACATCACACAGTCTTCCAGGGAGGAACTGAATCCAGCCGCCACCTCAACCGCCATGTCCAGCCTCCTGGCCCGCATGCCTCTGCAGACCAAAGGTTCAGCTGTGCATGGCAGAACTCCCATTTCACAGGGCCACACACTTGTCAGCCTCCACCCAGCTCTGACTGCCACTTCCCCGCTGTGGTTTCCACAGGAACTAAGCACTTTTGTTCTCCGGTGTCATCCTCGCCAGGCCCCACGTTGCGCTCTCCCCGTGAGTTATGGTGCAGCAAACTCATCCACGAATCAGCAGGACTGCCCCCTACAACCCCTGCCCAAGGGATTCCACAGAAGAGAGCCATAGCTCAGCCAGCAACACCTGGAGCCCCTGCACTGTCAGGATGGTGGCGGCACAAGAAGCTGGGGGAAACCTTTGCACTGGGATTGTCACCGATTCCTAGAGGTGCTGACGCAAAGACGTTCCATCACGTCAGGCAGCACCTCGCATCCCAACGCGAGGACTCTGTGGCACGTGACCCTGCCTCATGACACGAGGACTTATGTGCCACCGCACAAGGGCACTGCACACATTCCCCATGCAGGGCACCAGCCCTACCTTGTGCTGCGAGAGCCTGCGCCGTGGGATACCGCATTAACACGCAGACGTAGCGTCATGTGGCTGGTGCCCAGCTTCACGGCACAGGGATGCTGATTTGCGAGGCCCCGTTAGGTCAAGGGACTGCATTGCTATGACAACACATGGCTGCTCCCCCGCACCACAATGACAGAGGTGTCTCCGTAGCATGACACCAGTGCCTGGCAAAAGGAGGCCATGTGACATGGTGACACGCCCAGCACACCCCATGCATTTGTCCCACCAGGCGACGGTCGGGCAGGCTCCTCCTTGCCGCCCCTGGCAGCTGGGGCTTCGGGCCCCAGGAATGTCAAGAGCAGCTCAGAATGGATAGATTCCAGGCCCGTTCTTGGAGTCTCCTATCCCCAACCATGCCCGAGGCAACCTCAATGTGAGAGCTAACAAGGCAGTGATGTACTGGCTCCTCGTCCGTCAGGCAGGCTGGCGTTCGGCCCTGCGTGCTGGGGGGGACGGACGTGCTCTCTCGGGGGGATAATTCTCCAACTTCCTGGCTCTTTGTGTTCATTAGTTCCAGCACAGCAAGCCCCGTACATTGATTCCTCCTGACATCTCCGTATTGTCACTGCCAGCGCCAATTCGGCGGGCCCCGCACAAGGCACGGGACCGGGGAGGGGTCGTCCTGGTGCAGGACGGAGGCAGGGGAGGAGCGGGGAGCCAGCCAAGGCAGAGCAGCATCCCCTTCCACTTAGTGCTGACCCCATACTTCACGCTACCGCCTCTCCAGAAAGCACAGCACAGGCTTGGGGGGGGTTTGGGGACCCCGTGGCACTTTCTGGAGCAGCACAAATAGCTGCTCCCAGGCTGCATAAAAGAGGGGGGTCTGCAGACTGAAGGTGATAGGCCAGGCGGGCACCCTGCAGCCCTCACCTGCTAGGCACTAGGAGCTCTCACCCCTAATGGTACAGAGGAAGCAGCAACAGAAAATAATCAAACCACTAACCCAGGGCTCGACAAAACTGGCTCCCATCTAGGCAAATAGAGTTTTATTTTTGGTCACCAGAGGGTGCACGCCTGTTGCATTTCCGCAGTGGAGCTAGGAGCCAGGCTACAAACCCCAGTCGCCATGGCAAACTGGCGCCTGGGCTTTGTCGAGCCCCGCACTAACCCAATGGGTTTGAATCCCACCAGGGCCCCCCGGGAGCAGTCTCCCCAGCTGACTCGCCTCCCTCATGGCCTGTCCACACTAGCTCCACCCGAATCAACCTCCTCCCAGTGCCAAGGCAGGCCAGGAGCAAGAGGGCCTTGCAGGAGATGGCACTCAGGTCATCATGCCCATGGGAGCTGAACAGAGCGGCCCACCCAGGAGCAAATGCCCCTCATCTTCAGGATCTCAGCTGAGTTCGCAGTGAGCAGGGGCTTTGCCTAAAGAGTCCCATTCCTGGGTGCCGCCTCCCCCCCCCCCCAGCCCTGTGCTGCCTGGCAGGACTGGAGAATGGCAGCATGACCTGCGGACTGTGCCTGGGCCACTAGAGCAGAGCTGGGGAAAACCAAGCTGATTGAGGCACAGTCCAGACAAGACAGAGATGGCCGAGGAATTGAGGGGACAGCCCTCAGGTCTTGGGGGAAGGAAGGGAGGCATTCTGGCAGGAGAGCCCTCCCTTCTGGATTTTATTATTCTGCAGGCAGGGCCGCTAACCTGCAGGCGCGGCATCAAGCCGCTTCCCTGGCTCTGATCACTGCTCAAGGCACAGTGGCACTGCACGCTGGTGGGGAACAGACAGTGCCAGGAGACATACCCGAACTAGCACCGATCAGCAGGCAGCTGGAGGCGCTAACAACCCCTGAGTATATCCCCTGTGTCTTAGACAGGGACATACTCAGGGCGTTCAGCCACACCTGCCAGACTCTCTGTCGTGTGCTCGCTTGCTCATGGCCAGCAGGGGAATATTTTCTCCAATTGGCAATTCTCACTCATCACTGGGACTGAGCCCTGGTCTCCTCCAATCCTTCCTTTGGGCCACCCTCTCTTCCCCTGGTAGAGGCGTCTGCTGCTCAATAAATCAGGTAGCTGGGAAATCCCAACACGAAGTCCCTTCATACAGCCAATGCCATGATGGGCACATTACGCATCTAAAAATAACGCAGCTCGTGAACACTGGTGAGCATCTCTCCTTGTTAACTGAGAGGGGTTTGCGGTTGTCAGTAAAAGCACACACACGCACACTCAAGCAGAACAGCTTCGACAGTAGAGATTGAGACAGACTCCCTCCAAGACATACAATAGCCACCTGGGTTCAAGGCCTTCCTCAAGAGCAATGATTCGAACTCAGGTCTGCCAAATCCCAGCGAGAGCCCTAGGCACTGGGCTAAAGATTTTAAATCAACACCACTTCCTTGGTTTTGTGAATCAAGCCTGCAAAGTTGTGCATCAAAATGGCCCATTTCCACATTTCTGAAATCTTTGCTTTTATCATTTCAGCCAAAACAACATAGTGACACTGATGGGCACTTGTGAAATGGTTCAGCCAACCCCAAGGTGCATTTCGCAGCAAAAATATACTCAGCCAAAATTTTTTACCCAGCTCTAGTGAGGAGCACAGCATGAGAATCCGTGCAGAACACACCACACACACACACACACACACACACACACACACACACACCCCACCCAAAACACCTTTCTACAACCCCCCCATACACACACAGAAGCAGACTCTTCCATATATACTCCAACATAGACAAACAGTGCTACGCAAATAGGCATAGCCTGTTCCATGACTGCAGTCAACACCCGGGCGCAGATTTGCAGAAAGCACTCGCCCATTACTTTGGCACATCAGTTCACAGTTAAGTTAGCCCCATGCTTTATTTAAAGGCAGAATGTACTTTGGCACCATTTAACATTTGCCCATTCCATGTGCTTTAGTGGGAGAAAGCAAACCCTTCCCACTCCAGTCTGAATCAAATGGGAATAAAGTTTTCACTTGGAAGTACCAATAAAGGAGCAGCCCACAGAAAGTCTCCAACCTCATTTGCCAAGTGCGCAGAATTTACCCTCTGTATAAGGCAGGATGGAGACTTGAACCCACAACCCCAAGAGAACGGGGGAGGTCCATGCCCACCAGTCACCCACGACTAAGGCCTTGCTTGCCACATGAGAAATCGTCTAGAGTAGAATGAACTATTCTGCTATAGCTACTGTATTCTGGAATAGCTCCCTAAGCAGACAATCAACTCCAGCATAATTACTGCATAATTATTATACAGTAGTTACTTCTAATCCACTGAAGAAGAGGAAAGAAAGAATATGTTTGCATTTGATCTCACTCTTCTGTTGCCAGCTCCTGTGATACCCAGCACAGACCTTCAAGACCCTGCTTCTGGAGCCCCAGGATCGCATCCAAATCTCAGCTTGCATTTACAAAACAAAAGTTTTAAATGTGTGTATTTCAAACTGCATAATTCCTGAAGTACCCACAACTGATTGCACAGGCTGAAGGGGAGACAGAGCGATGGAAATCTCATCTGAGATAGTAAACTCCTTAGAACTTTGTCCGTGTCATTTGCTATCTGTCTGTACAGCAGAGCGTTGAACAAGCTACAGCCTCTATGTCAATAACAACAATGGCTAGGAGGGGCATCAACAGGAGTTTCACATTTTTGCTCCCACACATTTACACTGCCCAACACATTAAGGAGAGCACATTTTCCAAAGAGGAAACCTCACCTTTGTAGGTGAAAGTGGCCCCCACAGTTTCACTGGCGATGGCAAGTTCTGCACTCACATCTTTTGCCACCTAACAGGGTGCAAATCCAGTGGCCACAGAGGATGCACATTTGTGCATCTGCAGCTCAACTCTCGAGATTCAATGTGCACCCCTCCTTCTCAAGCCGCCCACTTTCCCTTAATCCTCTACCTCTCTGGACCAGCCATTAGCGGCAGGCAGGAGAGCTGGTGCCTTGAAAGCGACTAGTTTGTAGTGATAAGGGGAAGTTAACTCACTGGAAGGAATGCAGAGCACAAGAGACCCATTTTCTGTTGATATTTTTAAAGAATCCATTAAGGACCTGGGGCCCCCGGCAGGATTGCTTCCTTTCTCCACTACATGGAGAGTAAAGAGCCTATGGAGAAGCAGGTCAGATGGGGATATGCTCCATGCTTTGCAGAGAGCAGAAGAGAAGCATTCAGGCATCCTGGCAGGGCAACAAAACGTAGTCTCCTGCCCTGGCCCCGATGCCCTTTCCCAGAGTAATACTGATGCAGAGCATGAAGCAGCACAGAGCCATCCTCCAAAAGTACCCAAGCGTAACCCCAGCACTGTCTTGATACAGCCTCTAAAGGCCACGCAAATGATCCCGGCTGCTCACAGGGTCATGTCACGCACATACTTCACCCATTATGGAAACGCAGCTGTAGCGCTAAAGATGAATTTATACCACAGAATTGCTTCAACAATGAAATATTCATTGCTTAAAATGCCATGCTCATTCAGTCTGTAACTCCATACTGTAACCAAAACTCTATTTTGGACTGTTTTCTTCATTTTGTATTACTCAGCTTAAGTTTTGCTGAAACTTTGTTTAGATGTACTTTTAAAGACTAATAAATCTGTTAGTCTTTAAAAGTGCCACAGGACTCCGTTGTTTTTCTGCAATAGACTGAGGCCTTGTACACACTACAGAGTTATCACGTGGTAAGGCTCCTTACCCCGCGATAACAATCAAAGTGTTCACACATGAAAGCTTCTTGTTGCGCGACAACAGCCTCTTGCCACGCAACATGTAAACCACCCCAAACGAGGGTGGTAAGGCTTACCACGGAATAGTTGTTCCGTGGTACAGCCTGTGTGGACGCTTGTTGCGCCATTGACAGTCTCCGGAAATGTCCCAGAGTGCCAAACCGGGCCACTTTGGGACATTGGAGATGTCAAATATGTCAATTTCACTGCTCTAGCTGAGCAGTGAAATTGACATATTAAAATTGCCAGGTCCGGCAGCTGGGGGATTGGCCAGCTGGACCGGCGAGGGCAGCCGGCTCAGGCCACCCCCCTAGTCCAGCTGCAGGGCTTTGGGTGGCGGCAAGAGCAGCTCCCGCCGCCACCCGAAGCCCCGGGGCTGAGCCAGGGGGTTTCGGGTGGTGGCAGGGGCTGCGGCGCTCCCGCATCCACCCAAAGCCCTGCAGCACCCTAGCTCAACCCCGGGGCTTCGGGTGACCGCAGGAGCCTCTGCCACCACCCAAAGCCCCGGGGCTGAGCTAGGGGGCTGGCTGTGGGCAGTGCATGGTGGGACAGGTGCCCACCATACACTGCTCTTGTATCGCAAAGGAGCGTTCACCGTGTGAACGCTCCTTTGCAATTTAAGTAGCAGGTGTGTACACACCAAAGCGCTATAAATATAGCGCTTTCATTGTCCCGCAATAGCTTTTATTGCGGGATAAGTTTGTAGTGTGTACATAGCCTAACACAGGTAACCTTTGGAATTTGTTTAGATATGTGAACTTAGTTTGGATGTGTGAATGAAGGGTGTGTGTGTGATGGGATCAGTCTTCAAGCCAGCCTGTCCTGATGACAAATTGCTGACACCACCTTAATGGCTAAACAACAATGCAGACAAACTCTGCAAAAGCAAGAAGAATCTACCCTAGAAAGAAAGGGACAAAAAGCCCCATCAAGAACAAGATCAAAGTCACATCTGCCATTAACTGATGGCTCATGGTCATACAGTTCCCTGAGGCAGTGTGGACAAAGCAAGATCCATGGATAAAAGATGGGTGAGACTGCATAGCTTTGGGTAATGTTCTGCACACCATCCAAGAGCATTGGTGCACAGCTGTGTGCCCGACAGAGACCCCACTCCTCCTCATGCCCAGCTTCCCTGACCAAGTAGCTGTGAACACCAGCCACGAACTCAAGCTATGATCACAAGCAACAATCAGGACTGGTAACTATACATGACCAACAGCAGAACATCTGGGATGTGTGTATGGATGAGTGTGTACAGCTACCAGATATTAGCTTTTAACATGATTGTGTTTTTCTCATAATAAATGTGATATATTGCCTGGTCCCCCTGAATAAGATTCTGCTAGTCTTTCCTTTTCAAGTACAATGCATCAACCTCTGGGGTGGGATGTGGTAACTCTAACAGCACACAGCAATGCTACCCAGCAGATTAGGACAGGAAGGGGAGAAGAAAATGGTCTCTCTTCAATACCATGCTGGCAATGTCCACAATTTGGTGGTTACCCAAACAGGCCAACGCTCCTTGCTCCTGCAGAATGCATACAGGGCTCTTTAGATGATCTTATAACCACCTCAGTTTTAGATCTCCTGCACAGCTCCGCAACCTGGTCTGGGACATGGGGATCAGCAATCACTCAGAGCAGAGCCCCCTATGAAATCACTCACCCCACTCCCTGGCAGCACAGTGCCCCCTGAACACCACACTGGGGCAATGTGACTGATCCAAAGTTGCTGGCGGCCCTCAACCAGCTGCCCACACCATCTTCGCAGCAGCTGCTTTCCCCCCACCTATATCCCCTGAGACCACTCAGCTCATAACAGGAATAGCAGCAGGTAAAGCTCAGACAGAATGCAAATATCAGAGAGCCCAGGGAAGGAAGATGTACATCTCCCAACCCAGAAATACGATGCCTGATCCACACCCAGGTCAGGTACTTACAAGACAGCAAGGGGAACAGAGGACTTCAATCTGCACAGCTGCTTCTTATTTCCAGGGCTTCCTCAGCAGCTCCTGGCAGATGCAGGCTGGCTTTGGAGGCATCACCAGCAGGTGCCCAGCCCATGGACTGTGCAGCTGGAAGGCGGGGGGCAGGAGCTGGGGCTGGATAATACATTGCCATTACCAACCAGGTGAGGTTTAGCAGCCTGGTGTTTTCTGATGTGATGCCAGGAACTGTACTGAGATAATACCCCTCTAGTGGGAATGACAAACCACTGGGAAATCACTCCCACGGTAGCCTGGAGATCCTGCAAGATGCCTGGACAGGAGGGACCCGTGTGCTGAGCAGGGGTGTTCTCTTTAAGGCTTCTAAAGTGAGGAGATAGCAAAAAGGTCCTCCAAATTCTCCCACTGACTCTTCCCCGGGGCAAACAAGCTGTTGATCAGGGTAGAAGCTCCATGAACATTCCCTGTCACATAAAAATTCTCTATGTGGGCCAGCTTCAGGCCAGGCATAAATGGATGCAAATTAGCTGACCTCCATGAACCAGATCCCCTAGCAATATAGATCAGGGGTAGAAAAAAACATTTCAATAGCGTTACATTGATTTACCCCAGCAGAGGATCTGCATCAGGCCTTATGGGTAAAGAGTGTCTGTACATTTGGGAAATGCAGATTCACTCTCCACGCCGTGCAGAGTGCCATCTACACAGAGAATCCTAGAGGATTCGGGCTGGAAGGGACCACAGGAGGTCTCTAGCCAACCCACTGCTCAAAGCAGGACCAACCCCAACTAAATCATCCCAGCCAGGGCTTCTTCAAGTCACACCTTAAAAACCTTTAAAGATGGAGATTCCACCACCTCCCAGGTAACCCATCCCTTCACCTGCTTCACCACGCTCCTAGGGAAAATGATTTTCTTTATATACAACCAAGACCGCTCCCACTAGCAACTTGAGACCTTTGCTTCTTGTTCTGTCATCTGCTACCACTGAGAACAGACTGGCTCAGGGGTCTGCAACCTGCAGCTCTTTGTTTACCCCTTTGCAGCTCCGGGCTCCCCACTCCCACCAGAGGACCCTCAGAGCAGCCCACTCCTGGCTCCGCTCCCCCTCCCTGCCACCAGGGGACCCTGCGGAGGGCCTGCTCCTGGTTCTATTCCCCACCCCCAGCAGGGGACCCTGCAGCAGGCGCCCAGCTCCCACCACCTCCTACCAGGAGGCTACGCCCATTGCGGCTCTCAAGATATTTGGTTATTGAAGGAATTTTTTTAAATGGCTCTTCTCATCTTTCAGGTTGCCGTCCGTTGGCCTAGCTCCAACCTCCCTGCAGGTAGCCAAAGGCTGCTAGCAAATCCCCTCTCACTCTTCTCTTCTGCAGACTAAACAAACCGAGTTCCCTCAGCCTCTCCTCATAAGTCATGTTCTCCAGCCCCCTAATCATTTTTGTTGTCCTCCGCTGAACTCTCTACAATTTGTCCACATCCTTTCTGTAGCGGGAGGCCCAAAACTGGATGCAATACTACAGATGTGGCCTCACTAGTGCTGAATAAAGGGGAATAATCACTTCCCTCCATCTGCTGGCAATGCTCCTACCAATGTCATCCAATATGTCGTTAGCTTTCTTGACAATAAGGGCACGCTGTTGACTCATCGCCAGCTCCTTGTCCCCTCTAAGTCCCTGGTCCTTTTCTGCAGAACTGCTGCTTAGCCCGTCAGCCCCGAGCCTGTACCAGTTCATGGGATTCTTCTGTCCTAAGTGCAGGACTCTGCACTTGTCTTTGTTGAACCTCATCAGATTTCTTGTGGCTCAATCCTCCAATTTGTCTAAATCACTCTGTACCTACCACTACCCCTCAGTTTAGTGTCATCCTGAGGGTGCAAACCACTGCATCCTCCTGATCATTAATGAAGATGAGGAACAAAACCAATCCCAGGACTAACCTCAGGGACACTCCGCTTGTTACTGGCTGCCAACTAGACACCGAGTCATTGATCCCTGCCCATTGAGCCCGAAGATCCAGCCAACTTTCTATCCACTTTATAGTCCATTCATCCAATCCAAATCTGTTCGACCAGTTCCATCTGCAGATTGACCAGAGCGGCGACTATCTGAAACGGCTGCCAAATTTCATAACCTTCGACATCCCAGTTGCTTGAAAACCGATACTCTGTCTGTCCCCTGATGAGGCAATGCTGAGTGGCTCAAACTGCCATCAAACACAGCTCCTTCCTGGAATCTGGAGAAACTCCCAACTGATGGCGGCTCCTAACAGAAGTGCTGGTGAACTTACTGGCTGCCTCACGGTTGCAATTCATCTCAGATCTTTCATTCTGCTCCTGCCCCTTTCATTTCCTAATGTGCTATATAGCCAGTGTAGGGATTGTTTTTTTTTTTTTAAATTAAAAAAAAAGCATTTAAAGCGCCAGTACAAAGCCAAGAAACCTGGCTTCCTGGGACTCCTGCTTTTAGTCTCGCTCTTTGGCAATTTCAGAGCAAATCAGTCGCACCGTTTACAGATCAAAAAGGTGATTTTCTTTGTTGTCCTTACAAACTCAGCCAGACGCTTGGGTTCTTTCTGCCTCCTATGACGTCGCCATTGACAAAGGTTCTGTCATTGGAAGTCAGCCGCTCCTCTCTCGATGAGATACAAAGCGAAAGAAGACACCATGCTGGGAGCAGTAAAGCACAAGCAGGAAGACTGGGTTGCCTGCCCAGAGTTTATGAATATTACTTATTTGTATTAAAGAAGGGTCTAAGACATTCCATCCAAGATCAGGGCCCCACTGTGCTGGGCTGAAGTGTGGGCTCCTCGTGGCTACATTAGCTACCACTTCCAATCCTGGATGCCAGCAGTCCATTCTGAGGCATTGGACCTAATTTTCAGAGGGGCTAGGCACCGATACACATTCAGCCCTTCTGAAAGCCTGACCATATGCGTCAGTGCCTAAAGACAGCATCTGAGGGCCCCACATCTGATGCTCAAGTGCCAGCCAAGACTGGAGCTGGCATAGGACTTGGCGGCGCACCGGAGCAGGAATGCTGGGGAAGAAGGTTCTTATCTGATATCAGCAGGGTGGCCAGAAGGATGGCTAGAAGGTGGCCCCATTAACACCCCTTTGCTGTGGGGCTAGGCCCTGCAGGCTCCAGATTAGAGACACTATGTGACAGAACTGAAAGGTCATTGGACAGGGGCAGGCTGAGTTCCCCCAATACAATCCATGAACAACCTCCTCTCCTGTTTGCCAAGCTGGCCCACTGAGACTACAGGTCCCAGAGTGCAGCGCTCTGCTAACCTGGCCGGCCAGAATCTTTAAAGACCATTTAGAAGTGCCCACATTTCAAACCCAGCTCCTACTTCTCACCCTCCAGCTCAGCTACACGACCCCAGGCCTATAACTTACAAAGGATGGTGGTAAATTGCTCGTTAAAACATCAGGACTGCCCTCATTAAAGCCACGTCCTAGAAACCCAACACGCAGGGCAGCGACGTCGCAGTTTGGTGGCAGAGCCGAGAACAGACCCAGGAGCCCAGACGCGCCGACCCCTCCCCTCCACCTCACTATGAAAAGTGACTTACCTGGACAAAGGAGACAAGATGCAAATGCAGGAAGCAAGAAGGTTCTCTGCAGACACAAAGTCTCTCTTCACCAGGGCACTGCACACAGCGCCCAGGCGGGTGCAGAGAAGGAGCAGCTGCCCACCGCCTTGTGACAGGAGAGGCAACTGCACCAGAGTTTGGCATATGGACCTACCTGGCCACTGGTGCAGAACTGAAACCTCCCAGCCGTGGCCCGACGCAGCACCCTCCTCCTGAGCCTGCAGCCAGCAGGGAGCGACTGCCTGCATTCGTCTCAGGGGAGCAATCATGCCAGCCTGCCCCAGGTTCACCACTCCAGCCTGGGATACAGCAGGGATCCTGGAGCCTAACAGATGAGCAGGAGCTAAATACCATCAGCAGTGGCTCCTTGCCCTGCTTCAAACCCCACATGAGCTCCAAGTGCTAAGGGAGGAGAGGAAATCTCCTCCTCAATGAGGTTTAAATGGATAGCAAGAAGTACACACAACTCAGCCTGGCCCTATGTCTTTTCCTCAAGAGTCTGCGGCAAACCTGCCCAAGCTCCTGCATATTAAAGCCTCAGTGATTCTCCGCTTGGATGCGATGCCACCTGGGCTCTCTCCAGAAGCACAGCAAGGATCACGGCACATTATGGCCTGCAGCAGTTTCCACCTTCCGCTGAGATCCCTAGCACACTGTGTCAGCACTCAGCTCCGAGGAGAACTGGGCGGATCAGCTGGGGGCCAGCAGGGCCAGCCATTCAGCAGGGGGCTCTCTGCCCCAGGGAATCACTGCACACCCCAGTGTATCTCAGGGGCACTTCTACTGCCTGGAACAGGACGGATGACTCCTCATCAGCTTAAGGAAGTACTAACAATGCCCCACAATAGGGCTCTGAGGACGCACACCTGGAGGCGTCCTCTTCTGGAGGAGATATAAGGCACAAGTCCTGACTGCTCAGCCATTAAAGCTGTCCTGGCATTTTTTATTTATTTTGTTTGCAGGGTGCCAATCCCGGTGCCCTGGCCAAACCTCAGTTCTATGCTCTCCTGGCAAAAACTCTGCCCCATGCAGGCACCCTTACTGAATGTCCCAGAGGGAAATGCGGCCTCCTAATGTAGTGAATTAGGAAGCAAGGCACTAACCTGGAATCTCAGTGGCAGGGTAAAAGGATCGAGGTAAGCTTCTGTTTACAGACAAGTGTCTTGACTATCAGCCCTAACAGGAGATGGGATGGGATATTTCAGTAGTCCAATGCCGGTAATAGTAGCCCGTATTGCTCTTGCACTGGTATAAATCCAGGGTGACTCTGCTGCTGTCGGCTGAGTTTCAACTGCCTAAGTCTGATCAGACGCTGGCCCATCATCATTTAATTAAGGCTCTCCTAATTAGCTTTAATGACATGGTATCTTGCATCCCAGTGGATCTCAAAGCTCTTTTCGAACAGAGGAATTTCATCCCCTGCTATTGAAATGCAGTCGTCTCTGGGGCAGAACACCACTGCTGTTTTATAGCCACACATGAACACTAATCAGGGTTATAGGCTAAAAGAGCAAACTGCTCTGTCCATCTGAAACTGCAAGGTGGATTCAGGGAGGCAGAATGTAATCTCTTGGAAGGGTGAAAATCCCAGTGCCTGCAAAAAGTGTCATGGGATCTTTAAAAAGCACAAATGGTCAGGATGGCCATATAAATATCTCTTTTTTAAAAAATTCTAGCAGCGTCATGCAGGGCTGACTCAGACAGAAGAATGCATCATCCAACTATTTGTCATTCAGGTGCACTAATTCTCCAGAGTCTCCTTCTAGGCGGAGAGAAACCCACCCCCTTAAAGTCTCTTGGGGTCACCTCTCTCGAGGGAAGATGTTAAATACCTGCCTCACAGATGATTATTCCCAGCTGCAGCACAGAAGGCAGCTTCTTCCATCTCAGGCCTGCACAGAGGTTCCCTAAGGCTTCCCAATGAAAGATGATGCCTTCCTCCCACAGAGGGGCGGCTGTGACTGCAGACGCCTCAGTCAGGGTTAGTTATTCATGAGATGTTGGGGGGAAAAAATGTAAAACATCCACAGGAAACCTGAAGTTAACTCAGCTGCAATTAACCTCAGTAGGCTGGGATTCCCCCGACCTTAGGGACTCCATTTAGACTCAATGTTGAGGCTCCTCTGATGGAGTCATTTAGACTCTTCTGCACTAAGGACATATTCAGCACGCTGGGACCTCTGATGGTCTTTTAAAAACCCAGGTACAAACAACAAGACCCACCAAAGCCAAATCACATTGATATCAAAAAGCGAATTAGCTCCCTCCCCCCCACCCCCGCTATCCCTCCCCAAATCCACCCATCTCGTTCAGTCAGGAAGAAAAGATGGCTCTTGCAGGGCGCATAAGAATCCATCTCTCCTGCAATTTTCCGCTGCTCAGCACACCTGGCGAGTGGGGCTAGGCACCCCAAATATGTGCCTAGGGTTTTGAACAGAAAGGTACTCCAGAAGAGCAACTCCCACCACCACTGCCATTCATGCCACCACAACTACACTGCTATTTTTAGCTCTGAAGCTCAATCTGAGCCAGTATGGCTGGGTCTCCTGGAGCTGGGAATCACACAGCCAGCTCCAAGTGTCTTAAGAGAGATGGGGCAGGTGGGGGGAGATGCTGACAACGTGAATTTCACCTTTGTTATGGCACAAAGGGTTTGTCAAAGAGGAAGGTTCTGCAGTGTTTCCAAAAGACAGACAGACAGACAGATTTCCAATTCAGCCCATTTCCTCTGGAGGTTCATTGCACAGCTGGATCTCCCCCGAACAAGAATGTTTCATGCCCAGCTTTCCTGCCTTTCATCCCCTGCTCTAAACATCTGACCAAAGTTGAGACCCACAGAAATGCATCCAGGATGTTTTGCTTTAAAAAGTCCAATAGCGACAATTTAAGAAGACCACCCCCCCCCCGCCATTCTTGCTCCTTAAAGGTCACTCCAACCCCACTCAAGAGAAATGGTCCATGCATAGGATACTTTTGTAGGACTGGGACCTTTGTCTGTCAGACATTGGCACAGGGGTCTTGATACCAGAAACTCCAGAGAGAGGGAAGAAATCAGGGAAAACATATCTCTCTGGGTTGTTTGTGTGTGCATGGGATACTACTTCATGCAATAGACCACTTCATTGAACGGGCCCGCAGTCTGCAAAACCTGAGTCACTTTACATGAACGATTTGCCCCACTAAACTCAGGACTCAACTCATGCACTGCAGCCCAACACGCTGGCACCCTCTAGCAATGAGCAGTTCCTCACTCCATTAGCCCTACAGAAGTCAATGGGACCAGATAAGTAAGACGCTACTTACGGTATCAGAAACACCCTACGGATTTGCAGGATGAGGATCACAGTTAGCTAGAAGAGGAAACCTGGATAGCTAAAGAAGCCCAGATGAACATCTCCAAAGGAAGAAAAAAAATCCTTATTATAAAAATTAAGGAATTAAAAAAAAATTCAGGACAGACTACACCAAACAAATTGAGTCAGACACTGGGATTATTATTTTCTTTTTTAGATGAGTCAATCTGAAGGGGAAAAAACCCCCACAATTATTCCGACCATGACCCTTGAAAACAAACCTTACCCTGCAGCAACTGCAACCCAAACAGTGCATTCTTATATTACACAGAGAAGCCCCAGCCCATGCTGTACAAACACCACACACCAAGATGGTCTCTGCCTCGAAGACCGATAGGCCCAAAAACTCAGTGGGGGCCTTACCAAAAATTGGATCCTACACCATGCAGAGGAGACCCTGAACAGGAAATGGATTAGGACCAAAAGTGAAACTGACCACTTGGTTCTCATTCAGAGCAAAGCACAAAGCTTTTGATGTGACAGAAACCTGGACACTTTCTTTTAAGTGTGTGCATAAAATATATAAACCAAGATATTTCCTCACACTGAGACCACTAGGGACAAGGGCACAAACAGTAGGAAATAATTAATACATTTACAGAGCCTTTCATCCCAATGGATCCAAAACAGCCTTTGCAGAAATTGCATCACCTTCCCCTCCGAATGCAACAGCCTAAGGTGGAGCACATTGACTGGTTAACACCTCGCAATACCACCACAAGACAGAACGTGGCTATGCTCTTTGCAGCAAGAAGGACTCCCTGAGTGCGGCGGAGCACCTGGTGCATTCTGGGTGGCTGTCTAAAGGTAAGGGGCGGACAACAAAGCTGCTCCAGCAGGCCCATACACTTGGGCTTTCCCCACCGGGCTGAATTTACAAACCCCTCGTTTCCCTGCCCTCCAGCACAATTTTTAAAAGCCCCTCACCCACATGTGGGACTAGCAGAGATTCATCTAACAACTCACTTCCTAGACTGATGCTGAGTGCAGGGTCCCATTCCAAGCCCCGCACCACCACCCCCGCCATTCTTGCTCCTTAAAGGTCATTCCAACCCCACTCAAGAGAAATGGTCCATGCACAGGATACTTTTGTAGGATTGGGACCTTTGTCTGTCAGACGTTGGCACAGGGGTCTGCCCCTACGACCACAATCCATCTGAAGTGCCTCGCACGCAGCTGGCATCTCACCAAGCCTCGTAAGGATCCTCTTGATGAAGTAATTGCTGCTCCTGGCCCCCACGAATTAAATCCATCTTTGTGGCTCCACTGATACCAGCAGAGAACTGGTCCAGTGTCTGCAATTTTCTGCACCCCAAGAACTGCAAGATCCCTTCATGGGGAGAGAGCATGTGACAGGGAACAACAACTGTCGTGGGGCTTCAGTAGTTTCTCCATGGTATCTTGAGACAAGTGCACACTTCCACACACACCCCTTTCATTCCCTTCCTTTCCCACTCCCCCTCTCCCTCTGGCTTCCCAGGCATGCTGCCACCCCCCTTCCTGAGCAAGCCATCCCAGCAGTGAAGCCAAGCGGTAATTAATGGTGCTGTTTTGCCAATCACTGGATCCGACTCGCTATCACTGGCAAGCACAGGCCGTTTTATTTATTTTACTTAACGGCTGTTGGTAAAACTCCACTCTGAGCGTGAGGCCGGCAGCCGGAGCAGTGAAATCGCCTCCAAGATAAAGGATTACACTCAGACAGAGAATACTCCATCCCTGCCTTCCACCCTGTGTAACTTACAAGAGGGAGGCAGGGTCCATTTAGCCAAGAGTCTATAGCAGGGATATGGGCTCACTAGCAGGAACTGTATAAAATGCGGCTATTCCCTTTGCTACACAGGGAGCCTCTGCCTGATAACCCCCATCTCTCTGCCTCTCCAAAACAGCCCTTGAGCCAAAGCCCACCGAAGGTAACAGAAAGACAAAAGAACCTGCTTGGTGCATCAGAGTTGTTCCTATGCTATGGGTTGATTTCAGGCCAAACTTTCCTGGGGCTGACCAGCTGAGAGCTGACCTGCAGAAGACAAAAAAGCGCCCACAACCCCCCTCGGATTAGGCCCATGTCTATTTTTTTTTTTAGAAGGCTTCACTTTCCATGTCCCGATGCGGGTTGGGTCCAGCACAGCACTGGCCAAAAGGCCCTCTGACGAGCTACTCCGTGGCCTGCGTGAAATAAGCTATGCCCAGCTGGGTCAAGTTCTGAAATGTCATCAAGAAAGCACAGGGGGGCAAAGGGACAAGACAGCTCAGTTTCCCCAACTGTAAAATGGGGCTACTGATGAGACTAACACTTTTTCTAATAGTGCTACTGATGTGAAACAGCAAATAAGAGGTAGGTATTAAATTGACAGCTGAGATGCAGCCCTGTTTGCATTAGATGTCTGTTTGGTGGTTTATATGAATCAAGTTTGTTAGGCCTCAAGCCACATTCCCCTGTGTAGAGGTATCTGCTTCAGAAAACCACCACCCCAAAAGACCAAGGCCCAAATGGGACAGGGTGGCTGCACCACCCTGAATGGGATCCCCTGCACAGAGAGACGAGGGGAGGAAGGCCAGGTCTCAGAAACCCCTCACTACTTTTAGGAATTGACCTCTAACCCCATCAGTGAGACAAAGGTGGAGCAAGAGCCCACTGTCCCCTCCAGGGCTAACACTCACCAGTGCCTCTGTGGTGTTCGCATCAGCCACCATCAAGGTCATGCCCCACTTGGAACAGACACTTTCTTTGCACGTTTCCCATGGGCCAGATGCCAAACCAATGGGCGCATGTCCACCGGATACACAGCTGGATGTTGTGAGCAAGCCACACTTATCCCACTCCTTGTCAGCCCAACAGGCCTGTTCAGGGAAACGGGCAAACACTTGCATCATATTAGAATGACCCACTGGGCCACAAGGGGCCACAAAGCTCAGAGCCAGATGTCTGCTACCAGAAGGTGCAGCTACCAGCCTCCAGTCAAACCCCACCCCAGCCAACCTACAAGGGTTAGATAGGAAAGCCAGCCAGCGGGGTCCCTGACTGTTTGTGTATCCCCACACAGCAGGGTTATAATCCACATTCAGAATCCATGCCGCACGCTAGCTGGCACCCTTGCAACCACATCAGGAGCTGCTGCCTGATGTGCCGGATTCCAGCCATGCTTCATCTCTACCTCACCCCTCCAGACATCTGCAACAACCCAGTTCCCTTCCCCCACCAACTGATTCCAGAGCAACCCTGGCACAGATGGTGCATTTCTGCAAAGCGGTCGTTACTGTCAAGGGAAGCGTGGTTGGTCTAAAATATGCTTCACACTCCCACCCACCCTGAACCTTTCACTGGTGGGGTTTCAGCCTCCCACGCACTTTAGATGGGCTGCCAGATCCACAGTGCATACATCATTCACTCCATGCCCTCTTATCTGTGCAGAGTGAAAGCATCTACTAAGCACTGGCCAAGAGCCTGAAGAGGTGAGTGCATAAGGCAGAGTCCTCTCCAGAAGCAACATCAAGGTGCACAAGAATCGTTTCCCTGACTGCAAAATTACATAGCACATCCCAAGACATGTCAGTGACTCCAGTGAGCCGGCCACGGGCTGGGGAGTCCTGGCATGGAGGGCGTTCAAATCTGACCTAGAAAACCAAAGGGTCACTCGGGTAAGACATCAGTGCGAGGCCCTGACACAAAGCAAGTAGGAGCCCTGAGTTGTCACCATCCTGGCCTTCTGACCACAGGCATGGCTCAGTTTGGACAGACTAAAACCATCTGACGCTACAACAAGTTTCTGTCTTTAAAAGAAATGGCCACCCATACGAACACAGGTCCAGCTGTGCTCTACAGCTCTGTGTTCCCAGCTGCTCAAGGAAAGAAAACTCGCTCTGTGCTGCCCCTCCCTGCTGATCACACAAATCCACCACACACGTACGCCAACACACACACAGTGCATGCACGCCTGGAAACACGCCCACAGACCCAGTAATACACGTGCCTATGGTGCCAAGAGACAAATCCACCCAGAGAAACGAAGCCAGTGCTACAGCTCACAGACCCCGTAACACAAGCACAGGCAGCTCCCCTGACACGTACC
Organism: Pelusios castaneus; assembly: GCA_007922175.1. Lineage (NCBI taxonomy): Eukaryota > Metazoa > Chordata > Testudines > Pelomedusidae > Pelusios > Pelusios castaneus. The sequence continues at coordinate 29,879,384 of ML685764.1, forward strand.
TACAGAACCAGGCCTAGCCTAGCTCCCACACCCTGATGCTAGTGCAAGAGGACCCAGAAACACCTGCCATGTGCACCAACAGAAAGGCCATATGAACATCTACAACACACACTCAGCCAGACCCTGCAAAGCACTTACCCACTACAGCTGTGCAAACAGCCCCAGCAGAGCACCTGCACACAGCTGTTGGCAGAGAAAGCCCACGCCACACACAATCTACGTGCCTGCCACCACTGCCTACAAACCCAATAATGTACACGTGTGAGAGGAGAGCTCCCAAACCCAGCATGCATGCGCCAACCGACACAGCCCCACTATCGTAAAGACATTACCTGCCAACAGAAAGTGAGCTGCACACGCTAATTCAGCCCCAGCTGGAAAAAACCCTATATGTATCTCAGTGAGAGCTGCAACCACTTACGCCACGGCTGATCTTGTACCAGTGCACCAAAAGCTATCGCAGCATGCTTTCAGACTCACTACTACTCATATATCCCATAGGTGAAGTGGGACATGCGTGCAAAACAGCCAAGCACGCCTCACTGACGTGCACCCCATTCCCCCACCATCCAAGCACAAGTGTCCAGGGAACTGCTGGCCCAATCAGTGTCCAAACTCTGATCTCTCTTTTCATGGCTGACATTCATCTGGATGGCCCACATTTATCCCACTACTTCACACACACACACACACACACACCTCTTTCCAAACAGAAACGTATCCAATTAATTCTTGTAATGAGAGCAGTTCCAGATGGGTGATTATGGGCAGCAAGTAAAAAAAAAAAAAAATCCATGCACAACTACATCAGCTAATTGTGTCTCGGGGTGTCGTGTTCCGATTCGCCTCTAGCGGGAGCTGGAGAACACTTTTCGAAAGAAAATTCCTCCTCTCTCTCTCTCTCCCTATATATATATATGTTGCTGGACTGTCAATGTCTCTGAGCTTCTAACGCACGGTCCATTAAATCGACTCTCTCCACCTCTTTATTTCCCATCTTCTGCAAAGTTAGACTCTCCATGGCCTGCCCCCCGATCGAAAACAAGAAACACAAATGAGGAAGGGGGGGGGGGGGGAATGAAGGGAAAGAAGGCGACCTGCTGGGTTCCACCAGCTTCTTCATCGGGAAACGCCAATATGTCTCTCAGCCAAGCGAACCAGTTCAACTCTCGCAGCTGTTTAATCCAATTTAAACTTGGCCAGCTAACCGAGCAGCCATCGGCCCGCAATGCAAAGAGGGAAGGAATAAATGCTGTCACCGAGCAAGGGGATTCCAACATTCGCTGAAGAGGAAACCAGCTCGAGCGATCCCGCAACTATTCAGATGCGTCCTCACATAGCAATCCTCTGGAAGTTCTCTGCGTGCTTCAGAAAGCGATTTGCACCGAACTATGTTTGCATTAGAAAACCTATACGACCCCCCACCCCAAAGTCGTTACAAATAAAAAGCAGCATTATTTTTCGCATTGCATTAAAACTGGGGGTTAGGGGAGGCGGCCTGTGGAGGCGAAGAGGGAGGAAAAGCGAAGAACTGATGCATTTCCCCGGCACAATGAAAATGCAGCAGAGAGGAGGAAGAAAGAGCCAAGCGGCTGGAAGCTTCGCCTTCACGGCCAAGCTGGGGGGCGGGAGAGGTATTATTCTCAGCCCCCTCCTCTAAACGGATCGACTGGTCTGCAATAAATCAGAGCTGAAAACTTCCATCGCTCAGACACGCATCATTTTTCTTCAAACATGCAAAGCCAAAGGGGGGGTGGGGGAAACACTCAATCCAAGGCATTTCTTGCCTGTGGCTAACCAGTCCCCCATTGCCCAGCGATACCCCCGCCCGGGGAAGGAGGGCAATGGGGAGACGTGCGGGTGCGGGTGCGGGTGCGGGTGGGGTGGGACGGAACCCTCTATAAATCCCAGCACCGAGCGGGGCTAAGTTTGGTAGTCGGCGTGATGGCGGATTCTTGCAAGAAGAAGAAGGTTTTTGGGGGGAGAGGAGGGCACAGTTTGGTAGCATGCCACTGAGGCTCTATTAACTCCTTCCATCCCGCCCCCCCTCCGTATTTTGTGGGGGGCCCGCGCTGGCGCTCACCTGGTCTCTGCTAGCAATACTTTAAGCCGTTGCAAGACGAGGCGCCCCAGCAGCTGAAGTTTGCCATCCCTGAGAGCCGGCTGGGTGGAAGGAGGAAGAAAAGGGGGGAGCGCCCCTGGCAGGGCGAATAAAGCTCCTTACTCCACGGGGGGGCTCTACTCCTGCCCCCCTCCCGGCGTGCAAAGAAGGGGGGAGCAATAAAATAAACAAGCCCTCTTCCTTCCCCTGCCAGCCTCCCCCACTATTGGGTCCGGGAGACTCGGCGCTGCAGGCGGCGGCTGCACCCGGCGACCAGAGCCGGCCCGCGGCGCGGTGGCATCCTGGGGTGCAGGCGGAGGCGGCGGCTGGAGCAGGGCACGCGCCGCTGGGCTGGCTGGGCTCGCGCCGGGCTGTGTGGCAGCGGCAGTAGCGCCGGGCATGGTGGTGGGGAGCGTGCGCGGAAGGGGAAAAAATGGGAGGGGGAGTCCCGGGGTTTAAGGAGGCCCCGAGCAGCGCGCTGTGGAGCTGGTGGTTGCCCGGAGCGTAGAGGGCGGCTGGGCGGCGGGTGGATGGCTGGGCTGGGCCAGTGCGGCTCGGCTGGTGCGGCTCCGCCTCCCCTTCGCCGCCGGGCTGCGGGTCTCGCCCTCTCGCGCTGCCCGGCCTGCTGCGGGCGAGGCGGCCAGGGCAGGCGGATTTAAGGTGACCCCGGCCTGTTCGCTGCGGGGGTCGGTCCCCTCACTGGTGGGGGCCTTCCACGTTTCTGGCAGGGTCTGCTCCTACAGGTGCCCAGGTGAGAGCACCAGTGTTAAGTGAGACAGAGGTGTGCACACGGGTGTGTTGCACGGATGTGTGTGCACATAGATGAGGTGGCAGGGAGAGGTTTGCATCGTGTGTGTGTGCGTGCACACATGTGCTGATGCACTAATGTGTGCATGGCACTGTGTCTAGGTGTGCAGTGCACAGGTGTGTGCATGTGCAAATGTGCCCATACAGTAATATATGCCTGGCACTGTGCCTAGGCATGGAGTGGTTTGTGGGACACAAGTGTGCCGTGGATGGAAGTGCTCTGTTGTAGTATGTGCACAAAGTGGTGTATCTAGGCATGTGCCTTTGCATGGATACATGTGGTGAGTGAAAACATGCATAGGGGCATGCACAAATGTGTTGATTGCTCAAATGGATGTCAGCATATTAGGTAAGGACACAGCTCTCATGCAGGTGTAGCAATACAAATGGTGAGCACACAGGATGTATGTGTACATAGATTTTATGTGCAGAGTAGTGGTGTACAGATGTGCTGAGGAGTGCTGTGCACAGTGGAGATGTGAAATGTGTTGTGCCAGTGTGCCAAGTGCTTAGGTGGGCACACAGGTGCATCAGAGGTGGAGGTGTGCAAAGATGAAATGAGTGCACAGATTCTGAGCATATGTACATGCCCCAAGAGGTGTGCAAATGTATTGAGCATCACCATGTACATCAATGTGATGGCTAGGGGCACATTTGTGGCAATTCTAAATTCCATCCCCTGACAAAGACACAGGGCTGCAGCTAACAAGGGTCACAGATTCTGTCTGTCTGGAATCAGCCTGGAGCCATGCAACCTGTTTCTTCAAGGGTGCCAGGAATGTTGCCTGGACCAATCAGCACAGACCCGACTGAGGGAAAAAGATCACACAGCAATAGGGCCCAAGAGCCTCTATCCATCTCACACAAGCATCAACAGTGTCCTAGAGAAGCCTGGCTTTAATCTAGAGTCTAGATTCTAGAGTGAGCCCTAATCCTTCTCCCCAGGCCCCCCTCACCAGGGACTTCCTCAGTGGCAGTGTCCCATCCATCCATCCCCTCTGCTGGGGTTGCTACCCAACCCATGCTATTCAAACGCTGTTGATTATTCACAGAGCATGGCTGGGTGGTTTTGCGGTGTGGGCAATTCTCCACAATGGAATGGAAGCCGCTTTCATTTCTGACCTCAGCCCCATGGCACCTGATTACACCAATGGCTGGGGAAAGGGAAGCACTCAATAATTTCACAGGCAGGGGAAGGAAACCCAATAGTCCCTTTGTGCAAACCCCGAGCATAGAGATGAAAGCATCAAGTACACAAACAGCAGGGATTTCTGCACACTGCTGCCCTCTACTGGAGACTAGCCACATTGACCAGTATTATCATGGTCCCTGTACTGTTTACAGTTAATGGAAAGCCAACTGATAGACAGGTCTGGTCAGTGGTTAGGCTGCTAACCAGGGACACTTAAGATTCTTTTCCTCTTCCATCAGCTTCCTGTGCCACCGTAAGCTAATCAGGCTCTGTGCCCTGGTTCCCCAGGGGAATAATTGTGTTTCCCCACTTCACAGTAGTGCCACAACCCTCCATTAAAGATTTGAATCCTTCAAATGGCCCTTTCAGTCCAAGGAAGGTTCCATCCTCCTCATCTAGCCTGCTTTCTGCTGAGTCGCTACCTTGGTGTATTTTTCTAACTTAACATTTGGACCGGCAGAAGTTCTCGGCCTATTGTCCAACCCTCTACCGAGATGACCAGTGGACTGTTCTGAGACTCAGTTCAGTCATCTGCCCTCATAGCTCAGGGATCCCTGGGAATGCAAGCCTGTCAGAGGTGCAGACCCCAGGGAAGGAAAGGTTGTGAGGAGGTCAGGTCCTGGAGGGCAACTAACTATGATAAACAGAAGTGGGGGATTGATGCATTGATAAGAAAGTCATTAACATGGGAAATGCCCCATAATAAATACACAGATACAGACAATTGCAATTTATATAATCGCAAGAGGAAAGATCCCAGGTAACTGCTGCTCCTCTGTGCCATTGATAATTCCTCAGCCAAGATACAAGTCTTCCCCCATTCAATGCACTTTCTAAATGGAAAAAAAAAATCCACCCATAAACAGGGTTTTTAAACCACAGCAGGCACAGCCTGTGATCATACAGCATGGTCTGTGTGCACAGCTGGGAGCTAATGGCATGGCCTGGTGAATTTGTATTCTGGTCCATGTTCCATGCTCAAGTTCAGCCCCTTCAGCCCTGCATGAGCTCATGGCCGGATCCTATGAGGCACAGAGCACTCTTCCCTGTTACTGACTTTGGTGCAAGGCGAGGGCACTCAGCACCATTCAGGATCAGGCTCTCACTCCCTGTGATCCTGAGCCTTCAGGGCGGGAGGCTAGTAAAAAGACTAAGTTTTGGTGTACACACAAACACTGCACAAGAAGGGACCAAATTCCCTGTCTGTGCAAATTGGCACAAGGAAGTCAATGGCCCTTGTCCAGCTTGCACCAGCAGAGAACTGGTTCTCAGGTTGCTCCCAGCAGTTCTTAGACACAGCGATTAACTCCTGCCCCCAGCACGACCCCTGTTCTCCCCTAGCCAGGCAGAGGAAGGGAACTGTGTCTTTTGAAGCAGGAAGCTCTCCTCATTACTGCGGGACAACAGGGGTGCTTTCTGCACAGCATTGTTACAAAACTCCTCTCCTATTACCAGCCCCAGTGTGAATCCCACACACCTGGCAGGTCAGCCATGGAGACAAACATCCTCTCTTCCTACAGATTAAGGGAAGCTCAGGCAAGAGGGAAAAGGCCACCCAACACCACTTCCTGGCCCCTCAGCCTCTTGCCCAACCTAGAGAAGGGCAACCTGCTCTACGCCTCCCTGCCAACCTGGGATCTAAGTAGTTTGCTGGGGATGCCTGTTTACTGTGGAGTGGCCTGAGACCTCACAAACTCATTTCCTAGGTGCTTCTGGTCACCCAGCTTGGCTTTCAGTGTCTACAACCTGCCAGGCTGTGTCAGACACATGGGTCTACCTAGCTCAGTAGCTTGCTTTTGACTTTGAGCAGCCCCTGCTGCTTCAGAGGAAGAAAGATGTAGGAAACACCCACAGAAGGAATATCCTGCTCACCCTCCGCGATACTGACTGACAAAATAGCCGTTTGCATTCACACCAGTGACCTAGAGGAAAGGCTCAATAACCTCTTCCCAGCCCTGTTGACTCATCCGTTCTCCTCCCCTCATTAAAGTTCTCAGCAGCACATGATGAACAAATTAATGCAAATTGCAAGGTACTGTACATCCAGTGTAACCAGAGTGCCACAAAGGGCATAATTAGAACAGCGGCAGAGATTATGAAGACTGTAACATTAGGGTTTTGTGGGACTAATGGAAATTAGACTTGTCCATTAAGGCAGTAATAACTAGCCAGGTTTACATGGGTCCCTTTGGTGCCCGGGCCTTTATTTATTTATTTGACTGTTTGTTCATTGCACTCATTTCTAAAGTGCCTGTCTCCATATGATGCGTTCCCTTCATGCTGCTGGCTTGAGGGATTTTTGCCCCTACCCCACTTCATTCCCCCATCACCACCCAAATTCCACCAATATTTTGTTATTAACATAGACAGCTGACCTGCCCCACCTCAGTGCTGTTCAGCATATAGGATGGGGCCAAGTTTTCAGAAGAGTTCAGGACACAAAATTCTTGTGGAAAACCAATCCTTGTTTAACCCTCTATGGAGGCTGAACTGATGAAAATCCTGGCTTGTTGAGGCCAGGTTTCAAGAATTCAGACCCAGCTCCAAAAAAGAGCTTACATACCCTTGAGGATCTGGGCCTCAGTCCCCTTTTTTAGCCACTGAAATAAAGAGTCAGCTTTTCAAAAGAGCGCAGCATGTAGCAAGGGTCTTAATTGCAATCTCTCCGGGCTCTACTGCAATTCACGTAATAATAAAGGAGCAGGAGGATCCAAGAACTTCTTCACCCGCCAACAATCGCAACCTCCTCTTTGAATCTCTTTTCATAAACTTTGCTCCAAATGGCACAGACGAAAAAACAAAAGCAGCAATAAAAGGGAGATTTGTTTTTCCAGATTATCTGCTTTAATGGAAAAAGGTAATAAGGACCCAATGAAGGTGTCGTGCAAGTCATCTTAAAGAAATTTATGATGCCCGGTCACTACCGCTGTCCTGCCTGTTGGTGCATACAGATCGGTGCATCTCCTCCACGCAGCGCAGTACACAATGGGCCACAATTCAACTGAGAGGCGATTTGAAGTCTGGATTTTTCCACCGGGGAGGAAAACATGAAGGAAAACAAAGGAGTTTACGTGCAGGGTGCACATTAAACAGAGAAGCAGTAATATGAAAATGCCCTGGAATAAATTTAAATGTATGGGTTTGTCAAGGATCAAGAAACACTGCTTTGGTTCTCGATCCAACACAGCATTATCCCCAGTGGTTCCTGAAGAACATAAATACAGTCATTGAAGCCAGGAAAGTACATTGCAGCCGGGGGGGTGGTTCATTTTGTTTCCAAGTGCTGCATGCTCTGAAGATCTGGCTGCCAGTGACGCTGCCTCCCTTGGTGCAAGAATGGGGATTATTTACACCTCTGGGCTAGATCCTCTGCTAGTGGAAATCAGTAGTGAGCTTTGCTGAAGCCAGTGCTTTTCCAGGGCATTAAAGTCAGAGCTGTACCAATGTACATCAGCAGGGAGGCTGGACCCCTCTGTGTATGTCATACACCTGTGCAACCAGGATAAAAATATCAACAGTGACATACATTTCTATTGCACCTTCCACCCCAGCACTTCCCAAGTGGTTGCCTCACTCCGGAGGTCAGCTTGCTGAGTGCCTGGCTGGCTCTGATAAAAATAATAACTCATGGAACAATAACAGCGTGCTTGTTGCAGGCCTTTGGCACAGAAGATCTAAAGTGTTTGGAAAACTTTCTGAACAAACAGGCACACAAATGTACAGAGGCAGCCCTTGACTCACTACTGGTGTGCATTCCCCTCTGGCATGAAGGAAAGCAGCTGATGAAAAGGTGCCAATTCAGTAAAGCCACACACGCTTACAGTTCAGTGAAGTCAATGGGACTTAAACGTATGCTTAAAATTAAGTTCTTTCCTCAACTGCGGTCTAAGAGCATGTGGTAATGCTACAAGAGAATATTGTATCCAAGTGAAATTGCATGTGCTGTGATAAGGTACGATTACTCCAACTGCAATGAATTCCCAGCCTCTAGGCTCTCACCCCTGCTCTTGCAAAGTGCCTACTGCTGACCCATTTCCTGTGGACAGAACTTGCTTTATGTCTCATCTGAAAGGCTGCACCTCCCGCAGCACAGCCTGCCAGATCATCACCGCTCTGGAACGCTGGTTCTACACCGACTCTGAGGGAAGAGCGCTTCCCACTGAATCGCAAGAGTCACTCAGATGGCCAGACCATTTTCATACCGATGCAGGCAGGGCCAGGAAAGCCATTCAGACTTTAAATGAAGATCTGGGACTGTGAAATGGGCTGACACAGATGGACACAGAGGATGTTCAGTCAGCGCCATGTGTTATTGGTCTGGAACTGGCTCAAATGACAGTGCTATCAGCAAGTTCCTTCTACATACAGCATTGCTGAGGCTTCCTCAGTTCCAGTGAGATTGCAGCTAACCGAGGGAATGCAGTGACAAGCCGCTGAGCTGACTAACAGGCTGGCAGTACTTAGCAAGCAGAGGGATTAAAAGAATTAAATATCTATAGCATGGCCAAATGATGGCTTGGCAGGGGAAGATAACTGCCTCTTAGGAGCTGATGGGTGCAAACAAGCTGGAGGGGATTTTTTTTTTTCAGGTGTTGCCAGCTAGGATGAACAATGGTGAGGAAAAATTAGGCAAGAAGTTCAGGGTCCGGTCCTTAGTGAGACCCAATGGTTTCCCCTCCTAGCTCTGTTTGCCTGAAGCTGCTCCCTTTGAAGTCCATGGAAAAGCTCTCACTGCTGTTTTCTGGAGCAGGCAGCGGGTCTGTAGCCATGTCTCAATCATGCCTTGCTCTAGAGCAGTGATTCTAGCCTTTTCCATACCAGGCCTCTCTTCCAGCAGCCAGGACACCCCCAAAATCCCAGTTAGCAATCTAGGAAGGCTGGAGTGGTTCCAACTCCCCCCACCCTTGTTTGCAAACCATAGGTCTGTGAGCCCAGATTGAAAATCCCTGCAGTACAGGTAACCCATCCTAATCAATGGCTAACTCCTACTGATTTCTGTGGAATCCCTAGTGCCCTTTTGCTACCATAAAGACTCTTTCTCCCACCAATCCCAAGCCAGTTCCCCAGTACACATGGCCCCATCTTTCCAAACTTTCCAGGGGACTTGTCTGTTGAAGCAAAACCATCTGGATCTTCATGGAAAAGGGGAGATTTCACCAAATAGACCCGACAGAGGCAAAATGTGGTGGGGGAGGGACACAAGAGCAGTGGAAAGTACAGAGATACTAGGCGTGAGTATGCAGGGCGTCTAGCAAAAGGGATGGAAGCATCATCCAAACATGGATCATCACTCCTGGTATTAAAGACCACATGTGGGGGAAGGCAGTGCAAGATCACAGATACCTACTGTGCTGTCCATGAAGTTGCTGCTAACAGCTAGCAGGGAAAGGAGTATCCGCTGGTAAGGACACTAGCCAATTCCCTGCTATGCGACAGGCATCCTGTTTCGCCTTGGGTAGATCACTTCATCTGTCCATGCCTCAGTCTCCCCATTTGGAAGTGAGGCTAACAGCACTGCCCTCACTCAAAATAGCGTGGGGGACTCCGAGACTATGGTCCTAGGGCCATGCAAATGACCCTCAGAGCAAGTGATGAGAAGAGGAGAGATTTACAAAGCTGTCAGCACTCACGGCTGAATGCGGGGAGATTGCTATCCCCAGGAGTGCCCAGTTTCACCTGCCGGCTTTGCTCCCGCTTGTCACAGTTCATTTGCCTCAATTCTCCGTAGCCATCAGGTTGCGGCTCCGGCAAGGATTTTTATGGAAATACAGCAGCAGCAGATCATACGGCCCCGTTAGAACATCAACGACAACAAGCTACACAGGTGGCGGGGATAGTAACCCTTCTCCAGCACACTCTTTGCAGTCGCTGACTCACTGGAAATGGCTAATGGGAGCAAATGGAGATGGAGCCCCCTCTTCACTCAGGTACTCCTGGTGTTCGAGTGCTTAGCTCAGGTGCCTGGCAACAGTTTACCTTAGAGCTTCTCTCTGGGACTATGGACCTCATTAAAGAGGAAGCTACAACAGATGGGCTTTATAACACCCAAGAGCCAGTCGTTGTATCAATATGCTCACTGCAGAGTGCACTGGCTGGTACAAACTGGTCAGACCACAGACACTAAGAGCCATTCAAAGGCTTATAAACATCACCTTGTCTGGGTCTGCAGTGTTGGTGCAATCATGTTGGTTCCAGGGGACGAGACACAGAAGGTGAGCGAGGTGACATCTTTTGATCGTGTTTAGCTGCACTACTCTGGTCACCTTTGCCAGACCTGAAGAAGAGCTCTGCGAAGCTTGGGAGTTTGTGTCTCTTCCACCAGTGGAAGTCCATCTAATCCAGGACGTTATATGGCCCACCTGGTCTCTCTCCTATCACTACGTGGCCCATCTCATCCCATGATCACGGAGGATTTTACCAACCTCAGCTACGCCAATGGTTCTCAGCCTATCTTCCACTGTGGGCCACATATGCAGCTCTGTGTGCATTATGTGGGCCTCATCCACACGATATAGACTACCTGTACAGCGCTGAGGCTGTCACATGGGCTGCAGGTTGAGAACCACTGGACTATACCAGAGCACCCCAGGGAGCAGTGTTATTATCCCCACTTTACAGATGGAGAAACTGAAGCATGGAGAGAGGAGTGACTCCTCAAAACCCCCCGCTACCAGTCAATGGCAGAGCTGAGAACAGAAGCCAGGAGTCCTGATACCCATTTCTCAGCTCTTCCACGCTAGCAGTTCACTTCCCTTTTTATTCTCTCCAAGCACCTTTCCTCATTCCCCGGCTTCTCTTCATCTGCTTCTGTAGGTCACCCTGGTGCTATTTCCCATGGTCTGAATAGATCCTCGCCTTGGAGCAAAAAAATCCAGCCCCATCTCTGGACAACATTGGGGCCTTCCTCTTGCTTGTGCTATGAGCTAACAGTTCACATGCCTGCAACACAAGCACCTGCTGAATAGCCAGAAATCTTGCATAAATATTCGTCTCAATTAATATACATAAAGGCTGCAGAAAGTGCTGCTTAAGCCTTCGGTGGGAGTGTTATCTTTACAGCCTGTTTTGCTGGCGCTATACATTTAATGCAGAAAGGCAACAGATTTTCAAAGCCATAAACCAAAGCGTTACTGTCTGGGTTAGCAGCCTTTCCCATCCCCCTCCATCCAGCAAAGCACTCAGTGGCTCACTGCCATGTATGCAGCTGGGGAAGATGCATCTTCAAGCCTCCAAGTGAAGGGTTTTTTTTTTCTTTTTTCCAAAATGACCTTCCCAGGTCTCTCCAGCTCTGTTCCAGCCAGCGTTGAACTGGGACTTGACTGCTTTGGCCTCAGGCAGGCTGGGACAGACTGGCAGCAGAATACAAAAGTGTGGGTTTGGTCAATCGCAAGTTGCTTAGGAAACTCCCATGACTGTCAGCATGTGTCTGTATCTCCTTCTAGTGATGAGTCTATTGGGCCTGATTCTCTGTGGCCCAGCACCTCATCCTCAGTCCCACCAGTGCAAAGCAGCCGTAAACTGAGACCTGATCAGGGCGACAGCATTTTACGCCCACTAGCCACAAAATGCGGGACAATGGAGAATCAGGCCCGTTTTTTAAGCCTGCCACGCTATCAAAGGGCTTGTCTAGACAACGCATTGCTGCACGCCAAGCAAGAGTGTAAATCTAGAGCACATAAGCATGCAACGCATGAGCTGGCCAGGTGGGCCCTGCCACCACGCACAAAATCTTCCCCTGCGTGCACTGTCCTACTCCTTGAGTCAACTCAACCTTTTGTTGTTCCGAGGCAGATAAAGGCGCTTGAGTCTTCAAAGCGAGCCTATCAACCTGTGTATCTAGGCACCCTCCTAGACCTCATCAATATATTCAGGCATCTCACTCACGATCAGGTTTTTATCTTCGCACTCCTGTGCTTTCCCAATTTGCAGATGGGGAGTGGAAGCAGACAAAGGGTTTGTCTACATGGGGACACTGAGGGTTTGTCCTGGCATAACTACATTGCTGTCCCCACATAATCCTGAAGTGCAGATGCAGCCTACTCTGACACAGGTGTTTTTTTCCATGGGTGCAGGAACCTCGCCTCACAAGTAATGCCAGCTGGGTAGACAGGAGCATTCTTCCATTGACACAGTTGCGTCTATACTGGGGTTTAGATCGGAGGTTGGGGTGTGGTTTTTTCATACCCTTGATTGACACAGCTTTGTCAGCCTGCTTTTTAAGCATAGACAAAGTCCAAGGGAAATTAATCCCAATTAAATACAGATATGAATTCAAAGTGGATTAGTGAAACTGTATTAAACCCCTCTGTGGGGTATCTCAGGCAGGATTAAAGTGCCCATAATTTAATTTATCTTAATTTATTTCCAGATTCTGAATAAGTGTCCACAATGGGGTTTAATGTGGTTTCACTAATCCATTTAAATTAATTTGGATTAATTTTCCTGGGTGTCCCCATGTAAACGAGCCCAAAGGGACTTTACCCAAGATCACACACCAAGCCAAGAACTGAAATCAGGTCTCCAAAGTCACAAACTAGGGTAGCCTTTCCATCCTTTGGCATTCCCTGCTCCTCCTGACATTAAAGATCTCCTGGCCCAGTTGACGGTAGCACTCTTCCCCCACGCTCACTTTGCAGTCCATTGGTAGGCCAGAGGTAGCACATCTGGTTCTGGGATCCCCTGCCTGGAGTGGGCACCTCGCTGTGTCTAGGCTCACCTGGAAATGCCGAATCTGTTACAGTTTAGAACTCAGGAGTCAGTGGGATCATGCAGCATGGAAGCCACAGAGATGGTCTCACCCGTGGGCTTTACCATGGCAGCTAGTGGGGAGCAGCGTGAGGCAGAAAAAAGCCCAGGCATCACCGTGGCTCATGCAGACATGCATCTCCACAGCATAGCGCAGCGTCCCTCAGCCGGCCACCAGAAGCACCCACAAAACCACTTGACATTTCACCATCATTCCTAGGTGCCTTTGAGAACAGGAGAACCTAACTAGCAACTTCATCGGGGGAGCTAATGGCTCACCACTGCCATTAGCGGTGGCCACGTGCCATGACACATGGAGCTGGCAGAGGAGGCTCTCAGCCCCTGGAAAAGGGAAGGATTTCCTGTTCTTAGACCCCTTCCCAGTCTCACTCCGGCCTGAGTGCTCCCTACCTCTTGCCTTGCTGTGTCCTTCCAGCCTGTGCAAAGTGGCTGCAAATCACAGCAATGCAGAGCTGTGACTGGGGAGCATTTCACACCCACACAGAACCAGGCAGGACCACTACACACACACGTCCCCAGTGCCAGGTGGGGAAAGCCACCAACTCCTTGGCCTCAGGCAACCTGCCTGCTGCAAAGCCAGGCATGGGGCTTCATTCCTCCTCAGAGATGTGCACAACCCGGGGGCAAGCAGGATCACAGTCCCCCCCCCCCCCCACCAATAATCATCAGGGGCACAGAAGTCCTCCAGCACCATGGCAATGGGAGTCAAAGTTAAATTCCTGCACATGCCCCTGTTTCTTTCTTTCCACTGGACAGCTGGGCTGGTCATGATGGCAATTCCAGCCTTAGAAACGGGCACACAGACTGCTGTCTTTCCACTATACACCCCTCATGCCCGGAAAGTTCCCAACCCAAATGTTGCAAAAGTGACTCCAAGCAGAAGTGGGGACAGCTGATCTTTTGGTTAAGGCACTGGTCCTGGGGGTCTGGGTTCAAATCTTGCTTCTTCCATGTCTTAGGTGAGTCATGTCATGGCTCTGTGCCTCAGTTTTCCCACTTCTAAACAGGGGTCATGCTATTCCCTGTTACACTTCTGGCCAGCCAAGAGGACAAGCTTATGAATTTCTATTCTGGTAGCAGACAGGCCCCAATCCTCAAAGGCATTTAGGCACTTAATTCCCATTGATTGTTAGGTAGCTAACCACTTCTGTGGATCTGGGCTTCAGAAATCCCCCATCCAAGTTCAGGACCCCCATTGTACCAGGCACTGTACAGATGGTAAGAAATGATACCTGCCTCAGCTTGCAATCTAAATAGATCGGGCAGCGAAACGATGAGAGAAATGGCTGGGATGCACAGGCAGAAGGTTGGGGACTGAGCACAAAAAGACCAAGTGACTTGCCGAGGGTCACACCAGGAGGCACTGGCAGAACCCGGAAATGAATGCAAGGTCGCCTGGACCCCAGTATTCTAGCTACCAGGCACCCTGCTTCTCTTAATTACCTGTATGTTTATTATTTGAATGACAGTAACACCCGGGCCTGGAACCTCCACATGCTGGGTGCTGCATGTGCATACAGAAGGCGAGGTCCTTACAGGAGCTTACAGTCCTCAGAGAAGTTTATGTCACAGACATCATGGGCGGATGAGCTACGGGACTGCACAGACCATCTCTCTGCTGGTACTCAAGGGCACACTCCCTTGCTGCCCAACACATTTGGCTGGCTAGACTTGCCGCCGGCCTTGGGAAGTTATTGAGGTGAGATGCTCTTCTCGCCCTGTGCCTCCCTCAAGGACTTCAGCTGCCTCCCTAGAGCTCCCGTCAATGTGCTGAAATCCCTTGCACCTTGTTAATAATTCACTGACTGGGGAGGGGGCAGAGATAATCCGACTTGCTAATGGCCATAAAGAAAGAGACACTCTGGAGCATCTCATGGGTGAGAAGGAAGCCTCTGGAGATGGGACAGGCTGAGTCAGCCAGAGGTAATGGGAAGGATGCAGCAGGTTCGGGATGTCTGGATTGCTGCAGTCAGATGCTGAGGGGGACCGGGGTGGGGTGATGGGACAGCAGGCGATGGGAGGACACGATGGGCACAGGGGATGGGGTCACAGCAGACAGAGGGGGTACTGGCATTGGATGTGGGGGTGGAGGATTAGGTGAGGGAAATGAAAATGGACAGATCATGGGGCACGGGCCCTGAGGAATAATGGGATACAGTGCATGGGTACTGGGGGGCCACAATGGGGCACCATGCCAGGGGGTGAGTGACGGCAGCACAGCAGACGGGCAATGGACGTGTATGATGAAGTACAGATAGGTGCTGAAAGGATATTGAAATGGGGCACAGCTGATGGGTGCTGATGGGGCTGGGTTGCAGAGGACCCTTTGCAATGTGCTTCATCACCGTGACAACCGCCTGCAGGGGCAGAAAGTTGCTGGGACTGGGAGCAGTGCAAGCAGGTGGAGTGGGGGTCCCCAAAGCCTGGGCAGAGGGTCCTGCTGCTCTCCATTACCGTCACAGCCTGGTTGATAAAAAACAATAAAAATCAAGGCACAGTGGCTTGGCTAATGAGCAAAGCCAGCTGCATTAGGCCAGGAGAATGGCAGGGCACTAGAGACCCTCAGCACTGAGAGAGGGGTAGTGGGGGGAGACCCCAGGGAGGTTTCCTGGGGTCAGTGCACACTTCAGTACTCCCTACATGCCACCTATCCTCCTTGAACTTATCTAGTTCTTTTTTGACGCCAGCTCTTCCTCTGGCCTTCACAACACCCCCTGGCGAGAAGTTCCACAGGATGACTGTGTGAGAACGTCCTCATGTTCATTAAACCTGATGCCTCCAGTTGGTTTTGGCAGTATCATGGGTGACACTGGTGCGGAGGCATGAGCACACACCACCTTCCAGGGAGGGACAGAGAAAACAAAGCACGGAAAATAGAAAATTCCACCTCAGAACAGGTCCCCCCCAACCCCCACGGTGCTGGGCCTGGAGAAGGAGGGATGTTCCAGCTTAGAAAGAAGGAATGACTGGCAGTGTTTCAGTCTCCATCAAGAGCCCATAAGTTAAGTGACTCTGCACCCTGGAAGGGCAGCACCTTCCTTTGCTAATGAGGCCATTTAAAACCACTCGTTGGTGCAAATTTGCATGCAGCTTATTAGGTTCCTTGCAAATACAGGCAAACCTAATTCAAACACATTTTAGTGATAAAATGATATTGACTCCGAGTAATTAAAAATCATTTCCATATTCAAATAGGCTGATTGAGGAGAAATGGCTTCCCCGTAATTGCTTGACGGAGAATTATCGACTCTCCACGTTAGCAGCCTAGCAAACAGCTCTTCACTCCCAAGCATGTGCAGCACTGAGTTCAAGGAAAAGAAGCGCAAGGCGAGGAGGAAGAAGGACTGGGGAAGCAGGGAGGCCCGAGGGGGACTCAGGGAAAATGTTGATGCGGGGAGCTGCAAGAGCAGAGGCGTAAATGAAAATCAGCAGTGGGTGTGAAAATGCGGCCGGACCGCAGAGCGCTGACCTCTGAGGCTGAGGTGGCCCATGGAAAGGCCTGGAAAATGAGCAGTGTTGTGTAACAGCCAGTTTACCTTCCCACTCAGGCAGACAGAGTGGCTTTAGAAAAATTCACCTAACTGCATCAGCCCCGGCTAATCTCAGGCACAGCCAATGCCATGTGTGGCTCTGTTCCACAGCACTGGCGAGCCACAGCTACAACTAACATCTGTGTCGATCTGAGCAGAGGCCCAGCAAATCTTTCCATTGACCAGCGATGGTATTTATCTGCCCTCCGTTACCAGAGTATCTGAGAACCTCCTAATCTTTAATCTACATATCCTGTCAATATCCAGTGAGGCAGGACAGTGCAGCTATTCCAGCTTTACAGATGGGAAACTTGGACACAGAGAGGCTAAATACCTTGCCCACGGCCACCAGGAAGTGTTTGGCAGAGCAAAGAATCTAACCCATGTCTGCCTAGGGTCTTAAGCACTGGACCATCATTCCTCACCAGATGTCATCTTGCTTTGGATCAGGAAACGGTCCATTTCTAGTGGTGCCCATTTTAATGGCATTATTAAGTCAATACTCAGGTCTCATGTAGAAATTCTCATTCATGGATCTAAAGCATTTTACCAGGAGGACTCAGTAGTATCCTCCCCATTTTACACATAGGGAAACTGAGGCACAGCAGGGCAGCCACATTACAACCCTACTGAACTGTCAGTCATCCAGCTGAAAGTCAGCCCTGAACAGAACTCCGAGCTTCACACAACACTGAAGGGGTTAAATGAGAGAGAGAGGGATCATATGGTGCGTGCCCACATTTTAAGTTTACATATGGGGGGTAAAGAAATCAACCATCACAGAATGGAAGGCCAAGAGCAACAATTGTGGAATTGTAATGACAAAGTAAACAGCTTAGTTTTGGGGAACACCCCCACACACACATATCCTCGCCGTGTTTGCAACCCAAACCTTGCAGCGTCAGGCCACTGAGTTTCTCAGCATCTTCAACTTCCATTTTAGTCAATGGGAACTGACCATCTTGCAAGATTGGGGACAGACAGCACAAAAGTGACACTGACTAGAAAGAAAAGTGAAACGGACCTGCCTGAAGTTACCTTCCTAGATAAAGGAAAAGCACCCCCCCATCCCCACCCCAAATAAGGTAAAGCAAGCCATGGGAAGCAAATTGGTTCCTAAAATTTTGTTCCGTTTTAATGATCTTCATCCAAATTTGACTCTTGATTACACACCGGTGTCAATCCAGCATAACTCCACTGACTTTAAAGAGGTTTCTCTGTATCCACACAGGGGCAAATGGGAATCAGAGAAACATTGGGCTGGAAGGGATCTCAAGAACTTCTCAAGTCCAGTTCCCCGCACAAGCTCTCCCTTGCTGCAGATTAAGCTTACTGGCTGCGTCTACACTGGTAAATTAAGTCGATTTAAGCTTGGCTTAAGTCGACTTAATTTGCCCTGCGTCTACACTACACTTTGCTTAAATCGACTTAAGCAGTTTGCTTAAGTCGATTTAAGGAAAATAAAGTCGACTTAATGAAAATTAAGTCGACTTCATTAAACCACCTTTCTACTCGACCTAAGGCTTAATTCGACTTTTTAAAGTCGAATTAAGCCACTGTAGCCCTGAGGTGGCCCTAAATCGACTTAGGGCTACCCCAGGACTACACCAATGCCCTCCCTGCCGGGGGGCACAGGGGGAGCCTGGCATGCCACCCAAAGGGCAGGGCAGAGCCCTGTGTGACGCTGTCTGGATTTAGGGAAGCATTTATTATATTATTTTCAATGGATATCTCATAAATGCTATAATCCATAATCCTGATGATCCATTAAGGACATAAGGAATACAACCATTGTGTCCTTAATGGCTTATCAGTTTACTCCCTGGGCCCATTGTAGCTGGAAAATTCCTAAACATTAAGGACACAATGGTTTGACACACCCCGCCACTCTCAGCCATTTCAATAAAATAACATAAATTAAAGTATAGATAGAACACCATATTCCTAAATTCTAATTGAAATAGAATTCCTAGACAAACTATATAATCATTCCCAGCAAATTACTACCTTTCTGTTGATACCAAACATGACATAGCTCCTATGGATTATAGCATTTATGAGATATCCATTGAAAATAATATCATAAATGCTTCCCTAAATCCAGACAGCATCACACACAGGGCTCTGCCCTGCCAGGGTCCCTATCCCCCTTTGCCCCATTGCACACAAGGGGTGCCCCCCTGCCGCTGTGGACCTGCCCAAGGTCTCCCTAGCCCCACAAAGTCGACCTAGAGCATCCAGTGTGGATGCTCTAGGTCGACTTTGTAAGTTCCCCTTTAAGTCGACTTTAATTTTAAGTGTAGACACACTAAGTCGACTTAAAAGTGCAAGTGTAGACATAGCCACTGTTTCTTGTCCAACCCCTTCAGTAAACATGGAGAATACTTGATCACTGTCTTCTTTTACAAGACAAAACCAACCGAGTCTTGTGGCACTTTTATTATGTCTATACTTACCAAAGTTAGTTCGAATTAGTTAATTCGAACTAGCATGGCCCCACTAGAATGCTAGTTCGAACTAAGCAAGTGCCATGCATGGCACTTGCTTAGTTCGAATTAATCAGTTTCATTAAGGTCAATGTGCTGGTTAGTTTGGACTAAGCAGTTAGTTTGAACTAATATGGCCACATTGACTTAATTCGAACTAACTAGTTTGACTTAAAGGTTAGTTTGAAGTAAAACGAGGTTTTACTAATTCGAACTAACTTTTCATTAATTCGACTTAAGGAATTGCTTAAGTCAAATTAAGGAAACTCAAGTGTAGACACAGAGTAAATTAAGTCGACTTAAGCCTGCTTAAGTCGCCTTAATTTACAAGTGTAGACGCACCCTAAGACTAACAGATTTATTTATCGCATGAGCTTTCGTGGGAGAAAAATCCCATTTCGTCAGACGCTTTGAAGAACTGTCAGCATACTTGAAGATGTATCAGGTCCCCCATCAATCTTCTTTTCTCAAGACTCAACCTGCTTTTTTAACCTCTCCTCCTAGATTAGGTTTTATAAGCCCACCATCATTTTTGTTACTCTCCTCTGGACTCTCTCCAATTTGCCCCCGTCTTTGATAAAGTGTGGTGCCCATCTTTGGATATCATACTCCACCAGTGCCAAGGACAATGGGACAATTCTCTCGTGTCTGACATACAACACTCCTGTTAATACACCCCCACAGCTGCAGCAGATTGTTGACTCATTCAATTTGTGATCTGCTATATGACCCCCAGATCCTTTTCAGGAGTGCTCCCACCTAGCCAGTTAGTTCTCATTTTACAGTTGTGCATTTGATTTTTCCTTCCAAGACCTTCTTTTTATTGCACTTGTAGCCCATTTTATGGCTTTGATGCCCAATTTATCACAGCTGGGCTCTTGCTTCACTTCAGTTCCATCCTGACTGGTGACACCCCGCCTGCAGATACCAGCAAGGGCCTGGCAGACCACGTGCTAGGAGGCTGGAGGAAAACAGTGTTCTCGAAAAGACAGGAAGGTTCCATAAGAGTCTCCAAAAGTCCAGAACATTCTAGGGGGTCAGCAACAAAGGAAGCTCCATGTGGAACATCTGAAATGTTTTACTGCAAAGTTTCTACTGTCCCTTTTGTCACCGAGCTACAGTGTTAGCCAAGCACCCTGTGGGGATTCCTGAGCTACCCCAAAACCTTGATTTCCCCACTGAAATATCATAAGGGACTGATTCATAAACTAAGGGTGCTCACCACCTTGCAGAATCAAGCCCTCCCCATGACTTTGCTGGGATTTTGGTACGAAGATTCAGACAACCCCGGAGTGCTCATTCTTATTCCCAAACCTTCCCCATAACCCAATTTCCCTCTCCTTCTTCCCTGTGAACAGCCGCCAGTCCAAGCTCTCTGCTGCTCATACCAGGGAGACGGCAATCTACAAGACTCCCTGATGGTGCACAGCATTCGTTTCCAGCAGCGAGAGCCAAGGGAACCCCTTTCCACACACTATTGTCCTTTAAACACATTAGAAAAATAGAGTTGATTTTATGTCAGTGATTTCTTTTTTGCACAGAACAAGCTCAAGTTTTATTTCGGAGTTTCCCCGTGCGTGGGTCTGGAGGGAAGGAATACCACATGGAGCTCTCCCCT
The DNA here is from genome assembly GCA_007922175.1 of Pelusios castaneus. NCBI lineage: Eukaryota > Metazoa > Chordata > Testudines > Pelomedusidae > Pelusios > Pelusios castaneus. The sequence continues at coordinate 29,899,884 of ML685764.1, forward strand.
GACACACACAGTACACTAAGAGGATGGAGGGGTGCACTATGGAGCACGGACACACAGCACGTAAGGATAAAACCAGCATGTGACACTGAGCTCCTGTCCTGGTGTGTCCCTGGCACAGACTAGGCCCTTCTCGACCAGATGGCGGGTCCATAGTCAAGGAGAGTAAGGTAGGGGCCTGTGTATCCACTTCTCATGGATGAAGTCTGAGCTGTTGTCCCCTTCTCTAGGTCAGAGTGGCTTAGCGGCCTGAGTCTCTCAGGATGCATCTACACTTACAAATTAAGTCGACTTAAGGAGGCTTAAGTCGACTTAAACTACTCCGCATCCACACTGGGCTTTCCTTAAGTCAACTTAAGGAAGTTAGGTCGACTTAATAACACCTCGATTCCGGAAGTTGGGGCTTTAAGACCTCAAATATCACACGGCTCACAATAAAGTCAGAGGACTTGGCATCAGAGGGTGGCCCTTTAAGAGAAAAGAGGCCAGTGCAACTGTGATGGGCCAGCTACACTCCACCTGGCTTAAAAGAGGGCACCTGGGCCCTGGAGAGGGTGAGTCCCTGAAGGAGAATCTGACAGATGCTACCAGAGATCAGGAGACTGGAGGAAGTGCAAAAGTTCTGCCTGGAAAGAGGATACCTGCTAGCTGAAAGATCAGAGACAGCTGAAGGCTGGGTCTGCTGCACAATGAGTTGCTGGGTGGGATTTGTTACGATTTATATTCAGAAAGATTTTAAGCACTATTTCTGTGGACTCTGAAAGGGAAACTGAGGCAGCCGTGCCTGCCATGATGCAATCTGCCCCTGAAGGGTGCTCTAGGGCAAGGCCACCCTCTGACCATTGGCCATCAGGATCACCTAGAAAAGCCTCTGTCTTCCTGGACCACTTTTCTCCGAGACTTTGTCCTTCTTGTTTGTTTGGAGTGTTACATTCTCTTAAATACAGCTCCAAGCACAACAGGGCAACAACTCGGACATGTAAGCATGGTGGCAAGGAGTGTCAGTCTGGCACCTTCTGGCAGCACAAAATTCAAAGAAGAGGGAAAAGAAAACAATATTATTCAAGACCAAGCTTAATTCAAAGGCATTAGAAAAACATAATTGCAAAAAATGTCAGTGCGTGCTCATGACAGAATATGATCATTGTATTTTCCTCCCACGTTCCAGATGGAGGCATGAGCACTGAGGCCAAAGTAGGATTTGTAGGTACAGTCTGAGTGTGAAAGAGAAAGGGAGATGGAATGTGTGTGCGTGGAGAAATTGATTTTTTTTTATCTGTTTCTATGTAGATTGTGTTTATTCATCTGTCTCCTATCCATCTCCTCTCCTGCATCTCACCATATCTTTTACAAAATTACTTTCCTCCTTTGCTCTAATTTTGTTTGTACAGACAGCAGCTGCTTTCTCCCATTTCAACATAAAAAAAAGAATCTTAAGTGATGTGCTCTGTATCCCCAGTAGAAGGTTTAGCTGCTACCCAGCACGCATTAGCCTTTTGCTCCTGCCTGGCTCCATAGCCATCAGAAAGAGATAATGTTTTCTGCCTCCCTTTGCAGAAGAGGTTGCTGACACTTAGCCCCAGCTTGCTGAGGATGGTGGGTGGGTGGTAAAAACTGCCCCACCTAGGGTTATTGTGGATGGGTGGGAAAGGATGCCTCTTTCTGCCCCCTTCATCCCTGAGGTTGGTTGGTATCAGTAGTCAAGTGACTGGAGACTGCAGGTGCCTCACTTTCTAACTTCCCAGCTTGAGATTCCTTAAAGGTCCCAGTTTTTCAGTGGGTGAATGCTCAGCACTTTCCAGGACCCTTAAAGTGTCTCCAGTTGGGCATCTGAAATGACTCCCCCATTATTAATCATTTTGGCCCTCGGGGGGTGGAGGGAAGTGAGAAGTTGTCTCTTTCTAGAGCCCAGCTTTTCACACTGGGGGTCGTGCCTCCTGGGAGAGCTGGATGATGTGGTTTCAGGGGAGGCTGCAGCCAGCCTGGCTGGGAGGGAAAGTCCTGAAGCTTTCGGTTGTGATGTAGTATGGGAAAAATTGGGGGGGAACATCTCTCCTTGGCACTCAGCCACCCCTGCAGCTGCACTCATGCAAAATCTGAGCGGAGTTAGGCACCTAGATACCTCTTAGAAGCTGGGTCTGAGACTCATGATGAGGTGAATCAGACCTTCTGTGACATCTTTGCACTGCATGGGTAGTCGTACAAAATTCCCACCAGCCTGCCTCCCACTCCGCAGGGCTCAGTGCAAAAGCAGGGGTGGAGGCTCTCTCCACGAGCAGTCTCAAGGGTTGTTCCGGAGTCCTGGCTAGGAGCTAAAGAGGGGATACGCGGCCAAGGCATTTAAGAGACCTCCAAAGGAAGTGCCAGGGTGGGACCAATAACTCAGAAGGTCGTGATCTTCCCAGAATCATTGCCAAAGGTAATGCATCATTTGGGGCTGGTGGGTGCTGTGGGCACAGCCCAGCACAAGACAAGTAAAATTGAAGTCCTCCCTCTTTTGGGCCATTTAAAAGGTGAACGTTTTCCTACGAGTCACTAACATTATAAACCCAGTAGGTCCTGGCTCAGGTGAGTCCACCCTGTCCTGCCTGTCCTCCTTCACTTCCTGGCACCCCTGTTGGATAGCATGCACTCATGCTGCCGCCATGGCTCTGTGTCAACTTTCTAGCACAGTGATAGGAGATGGGATCCGTATCTGGCCCTTCCCTCCCACTGAGGGCTGCGCAAGGCTTAGCTAATATTTATTAAGCGCTCTAGCACCCTTAAAGGAATGGAGCCAGAGGCGTGCAGAATACAAATAAGCCCATTTTCAAAGCTATTCCTAGAAACACCCGTCCCTGCGTCACCAGGCCTGAGAGTGGCGCCGGGTTGAGGACTGACATTTGGGCAACATTTCAGAGCAGAATCCAATTTAGCAGCAGCCAATTGCAAAAGCTTCCAGCCACCTGGGGATCGAAATCTCCTGGTATTTCAAGTGTGCCAAAAACCAGCCTGGAATTGGCTCTAAACATGTTCATCGACCGTTCAGACCAGAAAGGACCACTGCAAACATTTCATCTGACCTCCTGCTTTACGCAGACCAGCCAGGTCCTCAGAGATTTGGGAATCAAGCCCCAAGGCCTTATGGTTGAAGTAAAGCTGATGTTTTAGAACATCATCCATTCTGGATTTAAAGGCTCTCACGTCATCCCATAGGAGCCTGCTCCAGCAGTTACCCTCACTCTTAAATTACGTGCATCTTTCTTTACCTTCAGCTGGGCTGATTTATAGGGCTGGCCAGAAAATAAAGAATTCTGTGCCACGAACAATGCTAACCTTTTAAAATGTACTTTTGTTCTGACGTAGAATGAAAAGGAGACCTTGGCTTTTGTGCAAAAAAACCCACATGAGCAAGGAACATCCATCTTGGCCTACCTGATCGCCCCTTAAGCAGAGCACTTCCTGGGGATGTGGGAGATCGAGGTTCAAATCCCTGCTTTCTTCAACATGGAACAGGGGCTTCAGGTTGCCTACCCCACATCCTGTGTTAATGCCCCCAACTACTGGGCAATATAATCAGTCTCTCTTTGCCCTCAATGAATATTTTATTACTTATACAAAGTTGCACCGTTCCAGTGAATCAGCATTTTTTGACCCCAAAAATGTTTCATTGAAAAATTCTTCATCAGCTTGAGTGATTTCTGCCACCCCTGTTTCCCAGACTGGAGTCCCTCAGCCTCAAACTCCCGGCACAATTGTCCCAACCTGCAGGCTGCCTATATGCCATTCGCCCATCAGGTGCTCTCTCGCATCAGCCCTTTACATCTCCCTTTATCCAACCTTCTCTCCTTGACTACCAGCCCTCTCGCACAGCTATTAGCCCCCTGCCCTGGGGAGCGACTATTCTGAACGCTGTATCAACTGAAATTGCATGGCGTTCAGGAAACGCAAAGGCATGGTGTGATTGATTTCGCTCTAGGGTCTGCTATTAAAAATGTATAGAATTACTCATGCAAAATCCCATTTACACATGGGGCCTGTGCGAGAAGATTAAAATCCTTTAGTTTGTCAGTCACTTCCCTTCTGTTTGTGATTCGTTCCTTTTTATTACTGGGAGCACGTGGGTTCAGCTCTGTGGTTGACTCCTTACGTGTCACCCAGGGTTTTGAATCTTATTTGGGGGGAAGCATGCACTCAAGAGGGAAAGGCTCAGAGCTATTCTCCACTCTGCCACTGACCCCCTATGGGGCTTGAGCAAGCCATTTCATCTCTCTGTCCCTCAGTTTCCCCATCTACCATAGGGATAATGATAAACATTGGGTCAGAATTAAGGGTGAGGTTTAATTGATTAAGCAGCTTGAGATTTTGCTTGACAGAGAAAGACTGGGACTTACACAACCTCGGTTCAGTTCCTTTCTGCCAGAGATTTCTAGCGTGAACCTGGCCATGTCACTTAACCACTGTATGTTTGGGTTCCCCATCTGTAAGATGTGGATAATACTTCCTTTCTATTAACCTTTGTATGGCTTATCTATTGAAGGTAGTGATTTTCTCTCACTGTGTATTCATACAGCACTGAGTGTAAGGTAACTCTGCTCTCAGCCCCATTTTCTAGAGGCCCCTACAGAAGCAGAACAGACTATAGAAATGCAAAGCAGCAGTACAATGCATTAATAATTGGGTTATTTTTACTTGGAGAAATAAGGACTGGAATGTGCATCGTTTCCACTGCTCTTGGCTTTCAAATCCTATCAGCTTTTAACATATTCGCCATCCCCATCAGTTTCCCTAACACCTTCTAAAGTCCATCAGGCAAATTCCTTAGGACTACAAAATCTGACCAAGTCAACGGCTTCCCATTTGAGAACACCAGCCGTTTTACCAAGATGCCTACAGTCTCCTGTAGCAGACTTTGCCCCTTCACACCCATCCGCCCCGCTGCTGCCCAATGGACATCAGTGTTTTATCAGCTGTCACTTCCAGTTCATAGAATATTAGGGCTGGAAGGGACCTCATGAGGTCATATATCAGTTATAACAGTGCAAATCCCGAGCAACTCCTCTGACAACATCGGAGCATAAGAGCCTTATCCAGAGTCTGTGGGCATGCAGAGGAGTCTGTATACCCCAGTAGTGCCCAGAGATCCAGCTGAGATCTGGGCATCATTGTGCCGGCTGCTGTATCAACACAGGTAGGTCTCAATATCATCCAGAGGGTCCCAATCGAAATAGCCCAGACCCGGAACACAGCACTGCCAACTCCCCTGATATCTGGTTTTAATCTTCTTGTCTCAGGCGTCCACAGTCACGTGGTTACGTCAAAACCTTGGCTTGTGTGTAAAAATGTTTCTAGCCCTCAGGATGGCAGAAAAAAACCTGGAAAACACAAACCCCGAAGGCTTGAAAAACAGAAGGCTTTTTTTAAAAAAAAATCACAGTCTTGGGGGGGTCCTGGCGTTGATTTTTGATTACTTGACATCGTCTCAGACCCCTGCCCATGGTCGCACAGGGAGTCAGTGATAAAGCCGGCGACTGAACCTCCATCTCCAAATGCACCACTTTGACAAGACCAGCCGTTCCTTTCAAGTCGTGTCCTAAGATCAGAACCTGACCGGCACAGCCATGGTGGCAGAGGAGCAGCCAGGGGGCAGACTCATGCCCGGATGGCCACGCTGCCTTTATATCACACCTTAAGGCTCAGACATAAGGTCAAATGGCCGTCCCATCAATGGGAGGCCTTTGCTTGCCATTGATTTCCATGGAACACTGGGATTTGGACACTTAGAAACACAAATCGGTTAGATACCATGTCAATACACCAAGTTACACGTTCCACCACATTGGCCAGTAATTGTAGCTCCTGCACAACCTGCTCAGCGGCTTAGCAACCGATACATTATTTATTTACCCAGTAATGACACAGCAAATCGGGCTGACTCCCTGATGCCACTGCGTGTTACTTAACGTGTAATTAAACGGCCAGCCCTCACTGCGCAGGAGAACTTCGTTGCGACAGCTGCCCACCTGCAGCTCCAGGCCTGATGTTCTTTACCTCCCTGCCGAGAAAGACTGCAGGACAGGGAGCAAGTGAACAGCCAGGAGATGTATTCGATTGAGAGCATTTAGGTAGCAGCGGGCTCAGCTAATAATTAGACCTTAGGGACAGCAATGAGATGGTTTCACTTCCCTGCCAGCTCACTCTCTGGGCTGAACTGGATCATTCCTCCCAGGAACTATTTCTCAGGTGTTATTTCGAGTTTAATGAGTGCCGTTCTGGGTTTCGACCTATGGGACTCTTAAAGCCCTGATGTTGTAACAGCCAAGCCAGTGCAGTGGGGTGGAGAGGTAGCCAGATGCACACGGGGTGGGGGTTTTGCTGGGATCTGTTCTTTCGACTGCCCCAGGCCAGTTTCATAGACACCACCCACCTCCAAGTGCCCTTAAGGTAATTAGTCTGGAAAGCTGCGCTCCAATGGGATGCGCTCAGGGATGGGCGCGCCATGACAGAAAGGTTCATTTGAAATGCTGTCTCTCACTCACTCTCTCGTCACCTGGGCCTGTTCAGAAGGAGGGTGTAGATCCCTGGCTTGGATTTCTACAGGCACAGCAGAAAAAGCCTGAACACCATGTAAATTTCACGCCTTAATAACCCAGGCAAGAGAGCTACATTGCCTCAAGAAAAGCAGAGAGAGCACAACAGCTCAGCCTCTGGAGGGGAAATCAGAAGTGCTGGATTTGCAATTAGCTCTGACATGGCCAGCGAACCTTTCCTTATAGGGCTGAATGGGATCAACCCTCCTATTCTAGACCTGAGATGCCAGTGAACCACTCCTGTGTTCTTTGGAGTAGAAATTCTGTTCTCAGATCTGCCTGACATGCTGTGCAAGCTCTCGCCTTGTTTGTGCCTCAGTTTCTCCTCTCGCCCTTTGTCCACTTTTAGAACAATCTCTTCTGTCTCTCAGTGTGTCTTTTACTGCACCTACCCCGTGGGGTAAAAATGCATAGGCAGCTGAAGTAATTTGCCCAGGATTGAATCAGTTGCAGAGCTAGGAATAGAATCTAGTGTGGTTCTGAACCTCAATTTCTTCTCCCGTTACTAGACAACACTGCCTCTTAAAGCAGCTACAACACTCACTTGGGCACATGGGTAAGATAAACATAACTCAGAGGAGTCGCCGTATTAGTCTATTTCAGCAAAACAAACAGGGAGTCCTGTGGCACTTTTAAAGACTAATGAATTTATTTATCACATGAGCTTTTGTGGGCACAATTTTCCATTTCATCCACCCAATGAAGTGGAATTGTGCCCACGAAAGCTCATGCGATAAATAAATTCATTACTCTTTAAAAGTGCCACAGGACTCCTTGGACAACAGAGTCTTGTGGCACTTTTAAAGACTAACAGATTTATTAATCGCATGAGCTTTCGTGGGAGAAAATCCCACTTCGTCAGAACAGGACTCCTTGTTTGTTTTGATAAACATAACTGCTACACACTGTTCTGGCAGGTGTCACCAGATGGTGCTGTTGCACATAATCTTAGTTTTTTCTTAGCATGCAAGCAAGTGTTCAGTTTTGGGAAGACAGGCTGTGTTAATTTTGGTATGCGAAGTTTTGGGTAGAGGGAGCTGTGTAAGCAGCAGGAGAGTTTGCACTCTGCCTTGGATGCTGATTGTCCCAAGAACTGACTACAGCACTGGCTCCTTGGGAATTGACCACTGCTATTGGGCTAAGATTCCTGGAAGAAGGGGGTGCCTGAATGCTGTTGGTGATTGCCTTTGTTCCAGAACAGGTGTAAATAATCAGGTTCCATTGTGGAACTAGTCCCAGACTCCATGTCACTGATTACTTCTCTTCCAGGAAGCTGAACTGCATAGCCTCAACATCAGCTAATGCTCAGTAGAAGGGCAAAAATAACGTGCCACTGAGAAGCTCTGGGTACCAGAGGGAAACTCTAAATGCCAGGCTTTGAGATAAGGGTTCAAAAAGAAAGGTTCATACAGTTATCAAGGAGTCTGCGTTACTCTCTGCCTCAGGTGGAGAAATGGCAAAATGCTAGCGCAACGGTTCTCCACCTAGGGGTCACGCTCAGATGCCAGGGATCTCAACCATCTTCCCCTGCTCACAGAGATACATGGAGGGGACCCACCCAGCAGGAAGCAGGGCCCTGGTATGGAAGAAGCTGAAGGACTGTTGTGCTAATGAGCATGGCCCAGATCTTCTCAGATATTTAGGTGCCTCCTTCCCATGGGCAACAGGTGCCAAATACCTGTGAAGAGCTAGATCCATGCATCTAAGCAATGTAGGAAGTAAGCTAGCCAACATGAAGTTCAAGTCTCTCCTTTCCCTTGGAGGAAAAATCCACCAGTAAACTGACAAGCTTGTGAGGTGCTCAGATGCTATGGTGATGGGGCCAGAGAAGTACTTAAGACAGACAGGTAGCCCCTGCTTAAAGTTAGACATATGCTTAAGTACCTTGCAGAACTGGGGACCAGAAAAGACACTTATCTAGTGTGCTACAGGCACACACACAAGATGGTAGATTATGGTGTACTGGGAGTCAGGAATCCTGAGTTCTTTGCATGGTCACCTTGCGTGATGGCTTTGCTGTGTGCCTCAGTTTCTCCATTTGCAGAATGGCAATATTATTACCTGTTTCACTATCAGGTGTGTTAATAGTGATAAACCACCTTCAGGTCTTCAGGGAAGTACAAACCATCCACCACATTAAAAGAGAACTCATGATAGTCACTAGACACCTGACCAAGAATAATTAGATCTGGGCAGGAAACAGTTTTCCTGCTCTTGAGCATTTGATATTTCAAAACTAAAAAAAAAAAAAAAAGGTTTCTGTCACAAACTGGGACAAAATGCCAAGATCTCAAAGGTTTTTGCAATCGAGACATCCAAAAAAATTCTGGAGTGGGAGCAGTTATGACTTCAGTCTTCCATTTTGGATTTATTTCTTTTACTAAAAGAAAGGTGTTTTGAATCAAAAAATCCCCTTTGTTTTTCCATTTTAAACAAGTCAAAATGGGACCCTAACCACAACAAAAAGAAGAAAAAAAGAAAAAGAAAAAGATAGACATTCTTCCAAAGCAACCCTCTCTCATCAAAGTCTTGTGGTTTGGCAAATGGGCCTCTGCCAAGCCAGTTCTCATAGAACTTCACTCTCCCATAGCATCTTCCAGCCAAGCACCTCAAAGCATTAGATTGACGTTAACTCTTCTTCCCAGCCCTCTGGAAGACAGGTACAGATAAGTATCACCTTTCAGACTTGGCTGAGGTCACCCAGCTAATCAGCAGCACCACTGGAAGAGAAGCCAGGTTAGGTGCCCTTTTAAAAACATTATCTGTCTTGTAGCCCTCATCCTCTGTCAGTCAAGGCAGGAACAGATGCACTAAGAGGATTGGCTTCTCTGTGTACACATTGCTGCCTTCCCCTGGAAAATGACCGGCCCACTCAGCCAGCTGCAGTTAACAGAGTGGATGTTTCTGCTTACACTAGGTATTACCGGCTACATTCATTTTGATCCATACATCCCTAGGATAAAATTCTGGCCTTTATTGGGCACTTACTTACAAAAGGCATTGCTTAAGCAGCTATGCTAGCCGCTGCATAGCAGTGCCTTCTGCTCTTGCTATCCCCCCAGAACATAGGCAGTTTGGAACTCCAGACTCAAATGTTACAAAGCCAGGAAGCACTCAGGTAAAGTCTCATCAACCAGCCCTGGAAAGAACGCTAGGTACAAGGCACCCCACCCAAATTTACCGCAACTGATGCAGCGTCTAAGGTTCAGAGGGACAGTCATGTTAGTTTATTCCAGCGTCTAAGGTGCTGCTTCATGCACAGCCACCTGAAACTTGCACCGTACGAGCTGCTAGCATCTTGCCCCATTGGTCTTTCAGGAGTGTGGAAGGTTTGCTTGAACTGTAATGCACTTATTGTAGGAAATTGCCTGAAACACCTCTAATTGCGACGATGCAGCTGGGGGAAGGAGGAGAAAAAGCTAGGCCAACATGAGCTCTCAATCCTTCTGGCTTCATTTATGAAACCCTCGTGTGCCCAGATTGGTGGAGGGAACAATATACACCCACTGGAATGGCTGAGTGTGGTGGAATGAGACTTCCGCCACAAACAAATCACTTGGAGCCACATAATACGATCAGCAAAGCTGTTCAGAACATGGGACGTCCCGATTGGGAAATTAGGACACGACTAAATTTGTTTCTGTTCCCCCATTGGAAATTGATCATTTTTCACAAAACGAAGGGGGGAAAATATCTGGACAATTTTGAACTGGGAAATTTCAAAACAAAGAGCGTCAACATTTTTTGGAAGACAATGAAATAATTCGAGCTGCCAAAATGGAGAACATCCTCTCCATGAAGTCATTTCAAAACAATACTGTTCACTTGGATTCCCCAGATTTGAAACAGCTCAACGTTTTACGGAAATAGAAATTCTCCTACAGAGACTGTCAGGCTCAGCAAAACCAGGTTTGCTAATAAGAAAATGGAAAACAAATTCAGCTGGCTCGAGGGATTAGCCTGAGGGCGCCTGCACGAGAGATTAAGATGGGATGAGGATCTTCAAGCCAACTGTCAGGAAAAAACACCCCCTTTCCACAAAAACTTTCAAATTGCATCAGGAAGCTGCAAAGAAGCTGCATGACCTGGGAGGCACAGAAATGGTGCTTAGCAAAGGTATTTTTTATCAATATCCCCATTTCTTTTCACTGGATCTTCATCTCCTTCAGGCGGAATACAGAGAGAACTGGTGGCACCCCGCACAGTGTGAAATAAGTTGTTCGAGGCAGAGTATAACATGAAAGTCCCAATGTAACGCGTGGAAGCTCTCAGTATTGTGCATTGCAACATGGTGGGAAGGAGCTGCTCCCTCTAGTCATCAAGCGGTTGGGATCAGAAGAGACATTCATGTGTTCTTGCTCAGTCACTCTCAATCCTAGAGGTCACACAAAGGAAAGCAAATAATTCCAGCCCGGTAGTGCAGCACTGCAAAGTCAAATAGATGGGGGGATTGCTCCAGAACTGACCTGCTTTTGCTTATATGAAGGCAAAGGAAGCAGCACTACCAACCGGGAAAGAGGCAGGAAGTGCGGATGGTGCCTGTCAAGCATCCCTAGAAAAGGACAGGTCAGGCTGGGACCTGGAGACAGGCTGATGATAAAGAAGCCATGTGAGCTCTGCATCAGCTTCTGTTGATTAATCTGTGTCCTGGGCAGGGAGCGGCCCCGCCGCACAGTCCCGGAATGCTTTACACACTGGAAATTTTTCACTTCCCGTAAGGAAGGAGGAGCTGGGAAGGGTTTGGTACGTAGCAAGGCTCTGCACTCTGGATGGCGAGGTGAGACGCGTTGGCTCCCTTCCCTTTCCGAAGACACCCGCCTCAGGCTGCCTTTGTTTCTCCTGGGAAGGGGAGCAGGGATTATCGGGGACGGCAGGTTTGTTGTTTGCTTGATATGTCTTAGAAGCATCTAGAATTGTGGATCCTGGTCTCCCGTTGCCTTGGGAAAGGGAAGGAAGCCGACGCGTCTCACCTCGCCATCCAGGGTGCAGTACTCAGCTTCTAACCAGCTGTTAAACAGACTGCCAACTGTGTGCTGGCGATTTAAATGGAGGTTAAGGACGCCAAGGAGAATGCAGAGCGTGGTGAAGAGTTTCAGTGACTCCACGCCCATCGCTGCTTTACTGCCTGTGAGGTCACAAACCTGTCGGTTCTCCAGGCACCCATAGAGCCAGCCAGGGAAACCAGACGAGACTGAATTACTAAGGAAACACTGTTACAGCCTGACCTGATCCTATGTCATATGCTCCCCTGCATTTAATTTCCTCCCATTCTGTAAATTTCCCATCTTCAAAGCGTCTGACAAAGTGGGATTTTCTCCCACAAAAGCTCATGCGATAAATAAATCTGTTAGTCTTTAAAAGTGCCACTGGACTCTGTTGTTTTTCCCAGTATGGTTATCGCCTGGACACTTGCAGGCCCTACTTTCCTCCAGGTGCTGGAAGTGCTAACAGCATTAGCAAGCTCCTCATCCTAATTAAGGGATAGGCTGAGCCCAGCACCCCTCCCCGCTCCCATGGAGGGAACAGTGTTCCCAGCTCAGTCCCCCTGGCTTCCAAGCACACCAGACAGCCGAGTCCCCCAGTGTAGAACCGCTCACCCACCTGCACAGCACTCATTCACAGATCAGGCATGCAGCCTGGACCCCTGGCCATGCACAGACCGGGTTCCCCCTCCCTGCCCCCCCCCCCCGCAGGTTCTCCACCTCTACACACACCCCAACCCTTGTCCGATATGAGTTCCTCCCCTCTTCGCCCCAGTGGGCATGAAAGCCCCCAGCTTTGGCACTGTCCGATTCACCCCCGGCATACCGGCTGGATCCAGTGCTTGACCTCCTGCCCCAAAGCCACCCCAAAAACTACAGAAGGCTGTGCAGACTGGAGGATAGGAGGCCCACTCTGGGGCTGGCGGGGGGAGGATGTGGAACAGAGGAGGGAGGCCCTGGGGAGGGGGATGTAGCTCATGAACTCATTCCCCTTCTGTTCCCTGTCCCGGAGAGCTGAGCTAGTTCTTTGATGCAGTAGATGGAGCTGGCGCTTCCCTTTTGCTCGCAGAATAAAGACCCCACTTTGGCTCACAGTCCAGCAAGTACCCATAGGGTTTCCTGCTAGAACATCTGAGCCTTCATGGGGAACCAGCCCCACTGCCCAGGGAGAGCAGTTCTGGGCTTCAATCCCTTTGGAGGCCATTTTAAAAAACTCTCTGACCCTCATGCCACGAAGGATGGGGCCAGGGATCTCAGAGCTGCTTAAAGCCCCACTCAATCTTTCCCCCCTGCTTCCCTTCTTCAGGCTGTCACACTCCACAGGCCTGGGCTGCTGGGACTGATCAAAGCAGGATATTTAGGAGTGACTGGTTTACAGGGTTAGGGAGTGGGATGGGTGTCTGTCCTGGTGGGAAGGGGAAGCCAGAGGAGTCTGAGAGAGAAGGGGGAAGCATCTGAAGCAGGGGGAGTGTTTGAGGAGAACAAGGGATAACCAAGAGCTGATTAGGAAGTTGGGGAGGTGGATTTTGGTCAATCCAGGCTACTGCTCCTCTGGGGACACGGCCCAGAGCAGTCTGGGCTTATCCCTACTTGGGAAACCTAGGAGTTCCCAACTAAGACCTTGCCTAAAACCCCACAAAGTCAGAGTCACTGCCTTCTGTCCTTCTTAGCTCTACATCCATCTCCATCTCATGCCCATTCCACTAACCCACCCTTGCATGTGTGTACAAACATACACATGCTGAGCTAAGTGCCCATCTGCATGTACACACATAGATGCATAGAGCTAACTGACCGTCAGTGTGTACACACACCCACACATGCCCCCTTTAGAGCCCTGATACATTGAAGAGCTTTGCATATCTCCCTGGATACATTTCAAACGCTCGCCTCTCCCTACTGAATCTTATCTCCTGCCTTTTACACACTGAGAATAAACAAGCAGCCGGCACCTGGTGGTTATGAACCTGGGAGAATTTCATTTCACATTCCCTCTATTTCCTCCCTGCCTTATCTCTCTCCGGGCAGTGGAGTTGCTTGGAACAACAGCGAACACAGAAGCTTCCACTTCTCAATAAAACATTAAAAAAAAATAAATCAGAGGGGAAAAAAGTCTTTTTTCTTCCCTTCACCCAAATTTATCAGCCAGGAGACAGACAAGGAGAGCCTTTTTCTTCCAACTATTGGCTGGCTTTGCATCTGCTCTCCAATGGGCCATCTGATGATTCAGCCATTTTAAGCATCAAATAAACAGCCGTTTTATTTATATGAGTAGTAAAGCACTGCTGGGAGATAACTTCCCACTTTGGCAAGTCTCAGTTAACAAGCAACAGAATGGGACAAAGTCTCTCTCCTGTTGTATTCAACAACAGCATCTATTTAGCATAGACAGGGCTTTCATGTCTGCAAGCTGAAATATTGACCATTTTTCTCATCTTTTGTTCTTGCAAAAGTCTCAGCAGGTGTCACTCAGCGCCCTTCTACCCATTTCAGTGGAGCTACGCCAATTTACACCAGAGGAGACTCTGGCCCCCATTTCCAATGATGAGTCCCTCGGCCTCCTACACATCCTTATTGTAGTTTTCAGCCTTTAGCGGTTATTCACCCACTGCATCCGCAGCCTAGGAAATACAGAGCTGGGTGGGTTTTTGTTAAATCCCTGGCTTTGACATTTAAATCCTGACAGGGCTTTGTTCCCAATCCACCCCCTCACTTTAATTCACTTTGTATTGGTTTTACCATAAAAATAATATAACCTCATTCTAGAAAGACACAAGATACAGACAGGCTTCTTAAAACTATAGATTGCCTCTTACTTACCACTGAGTAATGGAGTGGCACTCTGAGATCTGACTATTTTAACTCCTGGTTCCCAGAACCGATGCTTGTTTCCATCTGAGGCCTGTCACAAATCTCTTCAATACCGTGCCTCGGTTTCCCTAATCTATAAAGCAGGCTCCTCCGAGACTTTGCAGGAGGATTAATTAGCTAACCTGAAATTAGTTACTAATTAGTTTGGGAAATGCTTTGAAGACAAAGATGAAAAGTCCTGCATAGCACCAAGTACCCCGTAACTGTATTAACCTGCAGCTGTGGACCGATATTATTGCTGTATCGCGTACACGTTGGGCAACCAATTCAGGAAGGAACTGGAATTGCATCAGACTATGGTAATTGGGTTGCACTGCAAGACACATTGTACCATGAGTGCACCAGCTGATGGAGTGGGTACCTCCGTGCACGCAAAAGCTACGACATTCGGTCTAAGCTCTACTGCAATGGCTCATCTGGAGAATAATGTGCCAGCTACTGAGATCAACGCACACCCAGTGCTAGCCACTGTACCTGGTCCAGCTTGTGGAAAGGGCTCAGTATCCCACTGTGACCTGCCACACAGCAGCCCTTCACAGCACAGCACACGCCAGGCACCAGCCAGACCAGCTGGAACAGCAAACACTGCGGAAACCTCTTGGATCTGCTCCTGTTCAATGGCTCTCTCTGTTGGCCAGTAAGAGAATTGCAGCTGAAGCAACAGGTCAGCAGCTGGGACACAGGTCCTAGTCTAGTCCAGTGGTTTTCAAACTACAGATTGGGACCCGGCACTGGGCCACAGACCCTCAGGTACTGGGTCACGGTGCCCCCTGCTGCTGCCGCTGACAGACTGGAATGCATTGCTCAAAGATGTCATTGGTCATGGGCACAAATGAGTTTTTTCAACTGAGTCCCTAGAAAAAGTTTGAAAACCACTGGTCTAGTCTCTGATTCTGCAAGCAAGTCACTTAACCTCTCCTGTGCATCTGTTTACTCTCCTGCAAATGGGAGGCCAGCAAAGCACTCAGAGGTAATCATAAGGCCCTGACCTTCTCGCCTGTCATGAGGCTCCATGAGTGTTTACAAAATGCTTTGAGATCCTCCACCCAAAGGCTCTGGGCAGGACAAGTATTATTCTGCTCCCTGGTAAGAGGCCTGCGGAGGTTCACAGCTAAAATCCCACCCCCACCTTCTGGTGCTTCATTATGCAGGTACCAATGCTTACACAATCAGACCCAAGGGTGCCATTCCCAAGGCTTAAATCCTCTAACTCACTTCTGACATGCAGCCGGGAAGGTGGCATCCTTAACAGAGTCCAGGGTAAAAAAGATATTTCATATCGGCTTACACTGTTGCGAGGGCTGCCTTGTGCACGTTCCCGTCCTGCAGGCCCGGTGCAGTCAGCTCTCTCTCGTTACGCTGAGCCTCCAGCCGGACTCGCTGCACTGTGTTACCTGGCGCACAGGCAAGTGTGTGCGTGGAAGCAAGCTCTGCGCTGTGGCATGGCACAAAGGGGGCCCCCGATCCTGATCAGGATTCTGGAGTCTTATGGGTAATAGCGACATCAAATAATAATCATAATAAGTTAACCAATGATGAGCTAGGAGATAACACACTGGAGTGGAACTCAGAACTGGGTTCTGTCCTCAGCTGTGGCACTAGATGGTGATCTTGGGCGAGTTATTTCCCCGCTCTTTGCCTCAGTTTCCCCCTCTGTACAATGGAAGCAGAGAAGAGTCTGTGCTGCTAGAGCAGGAAGAGCTGAGTTCCATCCTCAGGGCCCCAGGGCAGGGTGATGTGCCAAGGGGCCACAGTTCAGTTACAACATTCTCACAGGAACCAGGTGCTGAGGTGGAGGCCTGGATTGAGGGCAGCGTTGGGAAGATCAAGGCAATTTGTGAGCTGGTGGCAATGATGCCAAAATCCAGAAGAGCCCCAGTGAGAGGGAAGGAATGTCAGACTCTGCTGCCAATCTCAGCACTTTGCTGCTATTTCAGCCCTTTGCTTCCAACCCCCTTCCTTGATTTTGCTCCCAGGAGAGGGCGGTGGAGGAGGAAATATGACCAGTCATGTTTCCTACCTCTGATAAGCCACAGGCACAGCCCATCTCTGTTGTAGGTGGACCAGACTCCCCATTTAGATCGACTCTGTGGACTTTGTAGGAGGCACGCCCAGGGATGGATCTGGCTGCAGGCTGGACACTCGGGGCTTGGCAGGGAATTTAAGTTAATTCCATGACACCCACTCCCAGCCAGCCCGAGGTCCTGTCCTTTGTTCCCTCCAGTCGCTGACAGTGCCCCCACTCCAGCTATGTTGCAGCAGCTGCATGTGTTGGTCCACATGTGCCATTTACCCAGACAGACTCCAGGCAGACACCTGGGTTAGATGCCCCAGGACAGCAGGGTCAAAGGCGAGTGGGTTGGCACAGACAACAAGGAGGGGTTCTAGCAGGACTATATCTGAGCAGTGCTGCCTTGGATTGGCTTACCACATGCCCGTGAGAAAGAGGCTTTTTACCACCATTTAGTAGCATCCAATGGAATTTGCCCTACAGAACTTCATTTAACCCCCCTGCAGCTTGCTCCCTTAGTGGTCACATCCGACGCTGGGAGGCAGTGAACCCGGACTGCAGCTTCTATAGCTAGTCTGTGACACCGAAGCAGAGGGGGACATTTGGACAGCAGGAAACAGCCCTGCCTCAAAAGGCAATTACCCACATCCAAAAAGCAACAAGTGGTCCTGGTGGTACATGTCAAAGAGCCAGAAAGGGCTCTGGTTCCCAGGAGCACCATCGGCCCCGCTCCCTTCTTTCCAAGCACTACTGCTGAGTTGTTTTGGAGGTCAAGAGAGGCTTAAACTAATGTGCTAGCTCAGGGTGGGAAGGGAGCAATTTGTCTCCCTCGAGCTCTGACATCATGAATTCCTTATGCATCCACACCAGATCTGAGCCAGCTGCCAGAAGCAGGATTTGAACTCAGGTTCCTACAACATGAGCTAAAAGGAATAACCAGTAGTAGGCAGTTCACCTCCAGGTGGATCAGCATCTAGGAAGGGGCATTTCACACACTGCACAAGAGTAAGACTCCCTCTGTAAGGGACTGAATGGAGGGCACAGAGCCAATCACATCAGCCAGGGCTCAGAGCCAAACACATGGGTCAATGGGGGAGATTTGACAGCTGAATTCCTAGCCTGGGACATCCCTACTTGGATATTCTCTGGCCGCATTGCAACTACAATCCCAGTGACAAACAAGACAGGACAATCCCCCCTGAACTGTTCAAGGGCCCTGGCCCGCCACCTCCCATCGCTACCCATTGCCTCCAAAAAGGGCATGCACAAACATCGGGCCGAGAAGGTCAAAGCAAGGCTGCTGGCACTTGCGCCTCCTTCTCGAAGAAATCCAGTCAGGGAGGGCACGCAATTAGTTAATTAATTATTGAGCCGAAACGGAGATTTCATAGCTCGGAGCTGTCACATCAACAGTGTTTTGTCAACTGACATGACGACTAGTAGAATTATTATTGCAGTGTTGGGACTGAAAAAGACTTGGAGGGAGAGGAAAGGATACAAATGAAAGAGGAGGAGATAGCGAAGAACAAGATAAGTGTTTTTGTTGCTAAATGGGAGCTGGCGCAGGGACAGAATCTAAACTATTAGAAGACAATACACGGTACAGTACTACCAGCTTTGAATAAATCCATTTAATTAGCTATCAGTACAAAGGAAGCCCCTTCCCTGCTCTAAAAACAGAACAACATTAAGTTCTGCAGGGATCGCGCATCTGTTCAATGGAGGGCACTCTCCAAGCTGCATACAATGTGTGTGCTAGGCTCTGCTATGGGCCTGGATGAGCTCAGTAGGGTACAGACAGTGGAGTTCAAGAGGCATGGATAACTCTGCAGAAAAGGAGAGAGATTTCCATTGCTACCAACCGGGTCGTCCCCAGACCAGAGCATGGGGACTAATTCTCAGCTATCCTGTTCCTGCACTGGGAGCAGGGATGGAGGTTAAGATGACGAAGCCACCTACGCAATATCAGACTCTGGGCCTGTTTAGGGCCCTACCTTTTCTCCAATGTCAGAGCAGCCCCAGGGCTGTTCTAACTTGAGCTCTACTTCCCATGGCCCTTGGAAGGTGGCAAACAGCTATAACACAGTGTTCCAGCCACCCTCCTATTCACTGCCTCCTCTGCTGGGGCCTTGGGAAGATATTGCTGTCAGCCAGGGACATGTTCCCAGAGTTTCATTTCCCCCCCACCCCCCAACTGCACACACATGTTTAATGCCACATGTGACTTAGTGGAAGACAGAATCAGGCCCTATCACCTACATCTCAGACTGTGGGTCCAAAAAGAGCCCCCCCCAACCCCCAATAGTCAGCCCTTGGCCCACAAATCTTACAGTCTCTCAGGGTACAATCCATCTCCGGGTGCAACAGCAACCTGAGCCAACACTCCCATGCCAGCTGAGGTCAATGTTCTCTCTAAGGTTTGGCGGCTTGTGTGCAAAATTTTCAAGCCATGTGCAAAACTTTTTCTGAATAAAATTTTTGTGTAAACTCACACGACAGAAATTATAGGCATTAATTGAAGTTAAAGTACTTGTAAACAGAAAAGAAGGAAGGGAAAGAAGAAAGAGGAAGGAAAGAAGAGAAAGAAAGAAAAAAGAAGGAAAGAAAAAGGAAGACAAAGAAGGAAAAAAGAAAGGAAGAAGAAAAAAGAAGGAAGGCAAAGAAGAGAAAGAAGGAAAGAAAAAGGAAGGGAGAAAGAAAAAAGAGAGAAGGAAGGAAGAGAAAGGGAGAGAAAGAAGGAAGAAAAAGAAGAAAAGAAGAAAGGGGAAGGAAAGAAGAGAAGGAAGAGAAAGGAAGGAAGCAAGGAAAGAGAAACAAGGAAAGAGAAAGAAAAAAGAGAAGGAAGAGAAAGGAAGGAAGGAAGGAAGCAAAGAAAGAGAGAGAAGGAAAGAACAGGAAACAGGAAGAGAAAGAAGGAGGAAGGAAGGAAGAGGAAAGAAAGAAAAAAGAAGGAAGAAAAGAAAGAGGAAGGAAAGAAGAGAAAAAAAGGAAAGAAAAAGGAAGACAAATAAGGAAGAGAGAAAGAAGGAAGAGAAAGAGATGGAGGAAGAAAGAAAAAAAGGCAGGCAAAGAAAGAAAGAAAGAAAGAAGCCAAGGCCGCTGGCGGGGGAGGACCCTACCACGGCCCTGGGAAGCCGCCGGTGGGGCGGAGCAGACCCCAGCCCCGGAGGCTAATCCCGGCCCCGTGCTGGGAGGCCGAGGCTGTGGATTAGCCTGGCCCCGGCCCCGGGCTGGGAAGTCGAGGCAGTCGGCCAGACGCCACCAGGCAGTGAGTCTGTGGCAGGGTGAGGGCTTGAATGTACTTTATTGAGCCCCCAGTCCAGGCCCAGTCCACAATTCCATCTCCCTATCACACTAGGCCCTTTGTTGTCAAGAGGCCATCCACGTTGTATTTCCCCTCCCGCTGAAGTCCCCCACATACACAGTAATGGAGTGCTTTATTTTTACGGGTGCCAATTCACAGGGCCAGACACCCGTCCTTTAGGCTCATTCTCCTCTGAGCAGCACAGAAACTTACTAGATCTGGGAGGAGATGCTGCACAAGAAAACAGTTTTATTCCACAGATTAAGGGCTAATTGTCTCGAAAGCAACTCTTACTCTTTCTGGCAAGGATGCTGGGGTGAATGCTTCAGACATTAAAAGGACCTTAGGTAGCCAAACCTCAAACCTCACATAATCTGGCCTGAACAGAACACCTGGCCTCATTTTTATTAACTTTAGCCGTCGTTTTTTAAACATTCCCCTCTGGTGGCATCAGAAACTCAACTCTCACCAAAATCCCCTAAAGCTTTTGAGGAGGGGGCCAGGTGTTCATGTAGCAGCCAACAAATGGGGGTTTGATCCCTAGTAAACAGAGCACGTTTCAGGAGATCTCAAACTAGGGAGCAAAGCCAGTGAGTATGAGGGCTCCCATTTTACAGATGGGAAAATTGAGCCGCAGAGAGGGGAAGAGACACATCAGAGGTTACCCAGCAGGCCAGTGACACAGCTGATAGAATCCAAGCCTCCTCAGTCCCAGCCCATCTACCCACTGGACTACACTGCCTCCCTAACCCTAATTGTGCTGGTGAATGACAACAATGCCTCTCTGCACTTACCACCATGCCAGGTGCCTCCAGGGATAGCAAGTTCGGAGGAAATGAGGGCCTATTTCGATAGCAAGCATCCCGATAAAACCCTGGGATGTCAGAGTGAGGGGCACACTATTAAAGGACCAAGGGAAGAAGGAAGTGAAATGAACAGTAAACATGAAAATGAAATTGACCAGCCCAACATTCCTGTCCAGGGTATGTGATGGGCAACAGGCAAAGTCTGCAAAGAGGGAAGAAAGGGTTTGCAATTATTTCCCTTCTCATGATCCAGGGCATCACTGTTAGCAGGGGAAGGACTTTTCAACTGGCTGGTGGGGGAAACTCAGCTTAGCTGAGGATGATATAGAAAAGGGCACAGGAGCTGCAGCTGCTCTGGTTTACTGGGGCCTGTGATGCTGCTCTGGAAGGACATTAGTCATCAATGATTAACCAGAGCACAGAGTGCACCAACACCACCCCACACAGTAGGGATGTGTGTCAAGGTGGGTCAACTTTGCACTGCCCAGGAACTCCTCTACATCAGTGGAACCGCTCATCCCAGGCCCTTCTGCCCACGAGTGTGACTGAAGGGAAATCCCTCTGGAATCACTCTCAGCCCCGAAATTAATGCTTCCTGCTCCTGCACCCGCCTCTCTCGGGGCTGGGCTGTTTAAGAAAAACAGCTCATGTCTTTGGAAATGGATCTTGTCTCATCCCTGACACGCTACTTGCTGGGCTGCCTGATGCCCTCAAAATCAATGCTCCCTTTTCTCAGAAACCTTTGTGGTCTCCAGCTGTGGGAAACCAAATTTCCCTAGGAGCTGTTGATTGCCAATAAATCCAGAGAGAAAGAGTGCGTGTGTAAACAGAGGGTTAGGAACTCACAAGTGCATGAGTCATGCCTGCATCTCTCTCAGGCTCTGCCTTGCTTGTTCTTTATCCTTAATCACCCCAGCATGTGCACCAGCAATAGATGATTTAGGGACGCTTGGACTATGTCTACACTGGCAAATTAGTTCGAATTAAGGAAGCTTAATTCGAACTAACTAAAGCCATGGCTACACTAGGCTTTAATTAGTTTGAATTAAGGGCTTCCTTAATTCGAACTAATAAATTTGAATATGCTATTCAAACAAAGGGTTAATTCGAACTAGTTAGTTCAAATTAACCAATGTGGCCATGTTAGTTTGAACTAATTGCTTAGTTCAAACTAACCAGCCCCTTGAACTCAATGTAATTCGCTAATTGGAACTAAGCAAGTGCCATGAATGGCACTTGCTTAGTTCTAACTAAATTTTTCTAACTTGAATTAAGTTAATTCAAACTAACTAAAATTAGTTTGAATTAGTTAGTTCTAATTAACTAATTCGAACTAACTTTAGTAAGTGTAGACATAGCCTGGGGATCACTCTATGGTCAGACCTGCTGGAGGTCTGAGGGCTTTTTGCAGACACACCCATCCCCACACATTTTTACACTATTTCTAACGTGTATCGCCATTGGATTTTTTTCTCCCCCATCACCTCCTTCCTGAATGTAAACCCACCAGGGGAACTGTCGGACCTCACCATGCATGAGCTGGTTCCGAACTCAGCCAAAAGCCTGCTGAAGCGGCCAGACTTGTGACTGTATGTTTGGGTCATCAGTACCCAAGAGCAAAGCACATAGCAGACAAATGCTATTGACAGAAAAGCTTATGTAAATTGTTAATAATAATACTTTGTACTTCTAATAGCGCCTTTTAGTTGAGGATTTGAGAGCTCTATTAACATTAATTAATTAAGTACAAAAAAGCTAGAAAGCTAGCAGAATGCAAGTCCCTGGAGGTTTAGTGTTGGGGCCAAAAGGGGGGAAGAAAATAGTTTCTTTCCATTAAACACGGATATTTAAAACAGCCTACCGGCCACCATTTGTGCTCTGTGTTTGCCACTCTCTCCTCTCTGACTAGGGGACCAAGTTGCTTCTTCAGTCTGTGAAGTTACCCACAGAACAGGTTACCGTAGATCTCAAACTAGCATGGTTCAGTCATTCATGCTTATGCCAAATAACTCCAGCTATGGATCTGGCTTACAGAATTTAGATACAGCGACAGATTGGAGAGTTTCTCTGGAAGGAAATGAACATGGTCACCAGCTAAAAAGTGGGTGGTGTGGAGAGCTATTTCTGGGTATTATGGGATATATTTGCTTGGTGTTTTGACATCATGGTATAGTTTCAGTTAAAAGGGAATCCAGAGATGGGTCTTTCTCCTTTATGCTATTGGAGAGGAACTTCACGAAATGACTAGCCAACAGGAGGCAGTGCCGTGGCACCAAAACACACCTGTGGCACGCATTATGTGGCTGCTGCATCAGAGAGCACATGCAGGGACGCAAGCCAGAATACTCAACAGGAGGAAGATATCAGGGAAAGAGGAAGTGCTGCATAGCAAGGGCAGTGTCAGGATGCTGCCTGCTATAGAATGCTGCCTCCTCTATAGGAAACTGGGGGGGCTGGCCCACAGCCCATTGAAAACAATGGGATGAACCTGCACCAGGGTCATTCTGCACCCTATAGTGGCCACTGCAATGGGGGCACATGTTGAGACTCCCCCACCCCCAAGCAGGGAAGATATACATTGCCTGTGTCATCTCTGCCCTAGTGCCAAAACAGGAGGCTCCCGGCTTGCAAGGAATCAGGTATTTTATACACCTCACTGGAGGGGTAGCCAGCAGAGATACAGCAGCCTCTTCCGCAGCCCATGCTAGGTTGGCACAACTGGGTGCCCTATGTAGTATCAGACAGCCTCCCTATTCTGTATGTCCTGGGCTGCCTGTTTTCCACCCTGCTGGCCTGTGCTGTGCTGTGCATTGGGAACCCATGGAAGGGCATTCAGAGCAGAGCAATAAAAATCACGGGGCCAGAGAGTGATTTAGGAGGCAATATTAAACACTCAGCAAAGCGAAGAGCTAAGGGTGGGAGAGGCAACATGCTAACTCGCCTCAAACACCCCAAGTGAGCAGACCCCAAAAGGAGAGGGAGACATGCCTGGGGGTTAGAACCCTATTGGGATAACACTGAGCAAAGGGAATCATAGCCTCATTATGCACTTTTGTCCTAATGTCCTGTACAATTATCCCAAAGCAAATGAGGGGAACCCCGAGGAGTGGTTTGCCCGACACTGAATGGGACAGTGTGTTAGAGAAAACCTAACTGTCGAAGGGTGTGTCTATACTTTGATACAGGCTGTAGCTCCCAGCAGGAGGAGATGCCTCAGTACAGGCCACAGTAGCTGCCCCAAGTACATGCCTGGCATCTGAGAGAGGCACATACCCAGAGCAATGAGCCCATCCCACTGCACCTATGCACTATTTTTAATGCACTCTCTTGACCAGAGCTAGCGCAGGTATGGCTCCTCAAAGCACAAACCAACTCTAATCTAGGAGCTTCAGTGGGCCAGTCCCCATCTGTGATGCTGTCCGGATTTAGGGGACCACTTACGATAATTTTTCATATTAATAGTTCATAATTGCAGTAATCCATAGGCACTATGCCATGTTTGGTACCAAGAGAAAGGTTGTAACTTGCTAAGAAGGAATATATTGGTTATGGGTAGGTGTCATATTTCTAGTAGAAGTTAGGAATATGTTTGTTATATCTGTGTTTCAACTTATTTGATTCTGGGAAACTCCCACAGACTGGATATCTACAGTCACTGTCTCCTTAATGGTCCATTAAGGGAATCACAGGCACAATGGGCCTATGGAGTCACCTGGACTGACCATGTGACTCAACTCCATTTTGATTTGCAAAAACTCCATACAGCAGGGGGAAGGCCAGAGGTGATAAAAGACAGCAGCACCTACTTCATTTTGTCTTCAGTCAACATCCATCTCTGGAACTATTCATCTGCGATTGGACAAAGGATTCCAGAGGAACTGAACAACCTGCAAACTCCAAATTCTTCCAAGGGCTTGCTTTACATGAACTCTAAATCATTTTATGTATGTGATTCACTTTGACCCTTTAATATCTCTCATAGTTTGTTGATCTTTTTATATTAAACCTTTAATTTTAGTTACCAAAGCTGGCAGCATGGTATTTTGGGTAAGATTCAAACCTATATTGTTCTGTGTAATGTGGTTGGACATTTGGAATCAGGAGAACCTATCTCTTTAAGAGATCATGTGGCTAGGTGGGAGCCAGAGGAGCTGACGTGCAATGAAGGGGGCTGTTCCTATTTTGTTATGCTTTGTGGTAACCGATGTGGGGAATCAGAAACATGGTGTCTTGCTGATTGGGAGTCTGGTTTAAGTACCACCCGTCAGTGGTTAGAGAGTGTGGCTCTTATTTTTGCAGCTTGCCCTGAATTTTGCATATTCAGGTGGTTGTCCCAGGAGGCCCCGGTCACACCATCCACACACCATGTGGAGAAGAATGAATTTGTCACCATACCACCTCCAGTATTCAGGAACATAGGCCATACTATAATAATAATAATAATAATAATAATAATAATAATAATAATAATAATAATTAATAATAAATAAACAAACAACCCTGTTGACACCTCCGATATTGCCAGTGTCCCAAATGAGTCTACGTTTATTCCCAAAGACTTATGAAAATACTTTGGCTGTCCTCATTGTTAGTATAATCAAACCCTGCCTTTGCAGTCATTTTTTTGCAGATTAGTGTGAATTAATACACAAATGAAAAGAGAAAGCTGTTTGAGGTCTTGTCTACACGAGGACACTGTGGAACATTAATCCAAATTAACTCAAGGTATGAATTTAAAATGAATTAATTAAACCACATCAATTCCCATGTGGATGCTTATTAAGAATTAAAGTGGTCTTAATTAAATTTAGTTTGATTCCCTTTGGAAGTGCATTAAGGCAATTGATTTAAGGCCTTTGAATTCTGAATGAGAGTGTTGTGAGAAAGTGGGAATTTTCTGTAACATTTCTATGACTGAGATGCATGCCCATGATTTACGTGACCAGGGATTGCTACCCAGTGGGTGTAGGATTAAAAAGCTGCGTTAGGGGTAAAGCAGGGACATGAGGCATTTGTGCCACCTAACTGCCTGGGGTCCTATGAATGGGTTGGCTCCGACCTGAATCAATGGGCAATCTGTAGAGACAATGGGAACCCCAAGGACTGAACAACTGACACCTAGCCATGGGGAACCTCTGGCAGGCAGAACAAGCGCACTCAGCAGGGATTGGGCAGGAGGCAAGCACGTGAGCTGGTGTTTGCAGAGATTCAGCAGCTCTCCCCTAGAACTGAGGGTAGGTCTGCCCTTACAGCAATACAACCACAGTGCAGACACTTCCATTCTAACAGGAGAATCCCCCTTACTGAGAGTTCTTTCCTCGACCCAGCACTGTCTCCACCAGGGCATTGGGTCAATGTAACTACGTCGCTCAGGGATGTGGATTTTTCTGGTTTGAAAACACTGCCTGATGTCACTTGCAAAGCCTCGCAGTGGCGCACTGGTCACTGAGGACCGTAAACATCTCTACCTGGAGTCTATCTCAGTCAGACTTGCTAAGCAGAGCTTGTGGTGCGTCCCAGCAGGCTCAACCACACAGGCACTAAGGTCGTGTGGTCTACCCTTCAGGAAGAGTGAGAGCCGTTGGGGACTGACGCACTGAATGGGGGTTCTCCAAGGGACTGTTTAAAATTGGGCATAGCACAGATCCTGTGGATCAGTGACAGGTGTCCACAGAGGGATTTAATGCAGTAATCCACTTTAATAGTTCATTCAGATTAATTTTTCCAACTCTCCCCATGGAGACAAGCCCTGAAATAACTACTGAGGCTCATTTCATTTCTGATTGTATGGCAAAGGATTATGGCAAGAAACAGAGCACGTGACTAAACAGGTGGCTTGTAAAATAGCGGGGTGATGCTGGCAGGCCGGCTCCCAGCTCTTGTCCAGGCTGCAGGCAATTGCAATTCGCTAAGAACTGACAACCTTGGAGCTGGAGATCGGACCACATCACTTCTGTGTTGGTTTTGCTCAAAATAGGGATTAGTCTAAGGCCATGTACACACTACAGGAATAATCGCACAACAAGCCTGCTGCACTTTAAAAGTCACGTGGTTTTTGTAGCACAGGATCGTGTACACACTGAGCTGCTTGTGACGGAACAGAGCCCCCCCTGCAATTCGCGATTGCACAAGAAACCCAATTGAATTGTGGGAACCTATCTCACAGTTCCATCCATCCTGATTCGGCGCTAAGAATCCTGGGTAGAAGGAGGGTAGCACTGAGCACCATGGGTAAAGTCTTGGTTTCCCATGGTGCATTCTGTTCCCCTTGCATCACAAGAGTTGCTACTAGCAACTCGTGCCCATTTTCAACAGTAGCGCATTGCTTCCCGGAACTCCTTTTTGCAGCAACATGGATCCAGGTCTGATCTCGACTGTCGCCATCAGCATAATGAATACATCTCGGCTGGTGGCACAGTATGCGTTCAGCTCTGAATCAGACCAGGATTCAGATGACCCTGGGCTGGTGACTGCCATGCAGAACAACAGCACCACATTGCTGAGCTCCTTCACAGAGCATCTGCACACGGTGCACCAACGGTTCTGGTCATGAGAGACAAGCACTGAGTGGTGGGACCGCATCATTTTGCAGGTGTGGGATGATGAGCAGTGGCTACAGAACTTTCAAATGTGGAAAGCTACATTCATGGAACTGTGTGAGGAGCTAGCCCCTGCCCTACGATGCAAGGACACCAAAATGAGAGCCGCCCTCACTGCAGAGAAGCATCTCGCAATCGTGCTGTGGAAAATGGCAACTCCAGACTGCTACCGCTTGGTCGCGAATCAGTTTGGAGTCGGCAGATCGACCGTCGGGTTAGCACTTTCACAAGTGTGCAGAGCCGTTAATGGTGTTCTGCTCCGGAGGACAGTGACGTTGGGCAATGTGCAGGAGATCGTCGATGGATTCGCAGCCATGGGATTCCTGAACTGTGGAGGGGCAATAGACGGCATGCACATCCCTATTCTCACTCCGGAGCATCTTGCGACTGAGTATATTAATAGGAAGGACTACTTCTCCATGGTGCTTCAGGCACTCGTGGATCACAGGGGGCATTTCACGGACATGGCAATGTTGAAAAAGGGTGAAAGTTGCTAGTAGCTATAGTGAATGACAACAAGGAAACACAGAGTCCCAGGGGAACTTGTAAATTTACCCACAGTGCTCAGCACCCCTCTCCTTCTACCGAGGGTTTCTAGTGCTGGAAGCTGATGAGTGGAATGGTCCGATAGGTGCCCACGATTCAATGCTCTTTCTAGTGGAAATGCAAAGAACAGTGCAGACACTTTTTTGCATTATAAGGAGCGCAGTGTGAACGCACAATTGCGCTATAAATACAACGCATTTATTATAGCGCAAAGATTTATTGCAGAACAATTTTCTAGTGTAGACATGACTTTACAAATTTATTTATCGCATAAGCTTTCGTGGAAGAAAATCCCACTTTGTCAGATGCTTGAGGAAGCTCAAGTGATAAATAAACTTGTTAGTCTTTAAAAGAGCCAGCACACAGGAAGCCTTAGCAGTGCTGTAGAGATACACACGCCCAACCGAGTCCTGCTAGGAGCAGCCTCAATGTGGCACCAATAGGACAGGCTGCAGCAATGAGCTTTGAGACCTACATGTCAAAACATCCCATTAGTTCGCACTAGGCACATTTGATGGGGAGAGAAAAACAACAGGATTCAACAGAAATCAGGCAAGAGTTTAGCAGACTGCTTAGCAGCCACAGAGCCACGACTGGTGAGGGTCCCCGCTGCTCATCAACATGTACTTCTTGCCATTCCCTAAAGCTCAGAGACTGCTGATAAAGTCTCTCTTGTTTTTCTCTTTCTCTCCCGGAAATCTCCAAGAATCCCTCAGGAAATAGCTAATCCTGGCTGAGCTGGAAGCTGATTACATGCCTGGCTTTTGTGAGAAGGTGATAAAGGCCCTGATGGAAACCAAATGAATTTTTCCTGTCGCTCTACCACTTGCTCTCACACACGCTCCCTGGCTTTTGGGATGCACGTTCCTCCACCCATGACTGGAGCACTTTGCATGGCCAGACAGACCCTCCTCTCTGATGTGGAGAGATGGGCTTTTTACTCCCCGGCCTGCTGTGCTCTCAAACCATGCCTGAGCAATCCTAACATCCGATCTAATGTTAATCTCAACCCCAGCAGCTCACCAAGCTCCACTCTCCAGCCACAGGGAGCTTTCGCTGGCCTCCCTTGATTAGAAAATAAAAGCAGGCTAGAAAGTGGTTCTATCCTCTATCCCAATCTCTACCCTAAAGAGGCCATTGCCCATAAAGTATCCTGTTTCCCTACGTTGATATGGAAGCTGTGCTTTCTAGTAACACCCCGAGTCCCTTGCACACAGTACAAGGCCTATCACATATAGACGAGCTGTTCCAGTTCCATCCAGGAGACACCAGCTGTGAAGAATGAGGGAATTAAGGGTAGTATTTTACAGGACGCTCAGGTTATTTGTGTGATATTAATAATACCTAGTTCTTCTGTAAGGTTTTTCCATCAGTAGATCACAACTATACTTTACAAAGGTGCGGTGGGTGAAGGGTGTGCAATGCCACTATTCCCATTTCACAGATGGGAAAGCTGAGGCACAGGACAGTGACATGGACAGTCATTTATAAGGCCAATGGCTGAGCTGGGAAAAGAACAGATCTGATGAGTCATAGTCAGTTAACCTGTCTGGTTGCCAGGAGTTAAATCACAAGAGCTTTTAAGGGGGAAGTAAAGAGGAACCAAAATGATGGCAAGATAAGGCATGTCAAGAGAACACTGCAAGGAGCTATTAACTTGGGAATGGCCCCACCAGTCAGAAATGGAGGTAATAGGACAAGATAAAACATATCAAAGCTTCAAGGAAAGATTAAGGGCTAGGAAAGGTGAATATGCATCTAGACCTCTATTGTTTTTACCCTTTGCTCTGCATGCTTTTTCCTTATAGATGAATGAATAAATAAATAATGCTTTCCTCTGAAGACACTGTTTCTGTCACTGAAAACTTGAATCATTACCAGCTCCTGAAGGGAAACTTACTGGTGCCAAACCCTATTGGGCCTGTGGCATTACCCAGTTGGGAAACAAGAATGGCTGCTACCCAGAGATCCAGCACTGGAGGGGTAACAGCGCAGCTCTGCCCAGAGAGAGATGAGAGCAGTGAGGCAGCTATTCAAAAGGGTCCAACAAGTAGCTCATCTGGTAGCGATGGAAGCAGAAGTGCACACTCTGGTATATGCTAGCCACTTCACGAGAGTCTAAAGCCACTCCATGCTAGGCTGCCCTTCGTATCTTATTACCCTGCAGCAACTTCTCATTCAGCATTGCCAGCCCCTGGTTTGCCAAGTCTTAGAAGTGATAATTCCCAACATAGCTCACAGCATCACTCTGCCGGGTGCTGCACGTACGCTCAGGCCTGGTCTACATTTTGTCAGCAAAACTCTTCTTTTGTTGTCACAGCTGGAGACAGGTCCACCCGGGGTTGTGCATCCTACCACTGCAACCCACCCCTGCTGCCGACGTGTTGTTTTTTTCAGGTTAGCAATGCACATGCCGAGACCCCACTATGTGAGACAGCCCTTTTCAGAGTGACCAGCACCCCCGCCCCTCCAACAGTATAGTTCCACCAGAACAGCAGCGCAGCTGTCCACCTTCCTGTGCCCCAGAGACAGCTGTCCTCCCACAACAACGTCACGATGCCAGCATCCTGGCTGGTAAAAGTTTTGAACTCCGTGGCCCAGAGTTCTTCCATTTGAAATGCCCTGCCCCAAGGAGCTCACAGTCAACAGACAAGGGGGAAAATGGGCCTGGCACACTGAGGTCATGCAACACGCCAGGGCCAGGGCCTGGATCAGGACTAGAACACAAAGTTCTCCTCACCCCAGCTCAGGGCCTTCTCCACTAAACCTAGCTGCCTCTCACGGCAGCAGAATTGTGGCACCTCCCCTACCAGACCCATAGCCCGTGACAGCCTATGGGCGAGTGCCGTGGCCTGCTGGCTGCAGGTGGAAGAGTCCGCACTGGGTATGGGCACCAGAGAAAGATGTGCTTGTTGCAATCTGACCAGAATGAAGGGAAAGATTTGCTGGGGTGGAAGGAGAAGAAATGTCTCAGTAGTGGGCAAAGAAGCAATCCCAGGGGGAGGGGAGATGAAAAGAGGGGGAATTATTTTCCTGAGAGCATATGGAGGGGTTTAGACACTAAACGGAAAGCTGAGGCTTCATTTCCCAGGCCTGACTTCAGCTCTATATCCTGTACTGTGCAAAATAGCTCACTGCCTTCCCACATGGAAGTTGTATTCTTTCACTTCCCCACCCACGGCTGCCTTTACAGAGCCTTGTTTAAATGCAGCTCTCCCTGGCCCCATGCTGAATCCACTATGCCAAGGACAAGGGAGGCACACGGCCTGCTGCAAAGGGAGCATGTCCCACAAGCCCACGTTGGTCAAGCTGACTCCCCATACCCAGTTAGCTGGAGCCAACCCTCTCACCCAGCCGCCCTCTTGAGCCCCAGGCTGCCCAAGCCAATGCCCCACACAGGGCCACACTCCAGCATCTTCGTTAGTCTGGGCCAACTCCCATCCTTTATGCCGAGACCCGTAACAGCCAGGCTGACCCTGCAGCACCAGAGCCCAGCAGGCAATACCCTGAGTGCCGTGCTATCTACACAAAGCGCTGCCTGAGGAGACTGTGGGGGGGGGGGGGCCGTAAACAAAGAGAGAAGCCTGTCTAGGACACAGAAACGCTGGTGTTACATGGCTCTGACACATAGGTGCCCACAGTGAGCGTGAGAGCCAGCTCCCCGCCCCCTTCTTTGCCTTACTGCCTTCCTGGCATTGCCCGGCCAGGCCTTCTAGTTCTGCTGGCTTGCATCCACCCTGTGCTCTCTAGTGGGGCAACGTTTACCAGTCCCCAGTCATTGATGCCGACAACTTTCCTAACTGCAGAATCAGCAAGGGGCATGATCCCTGGACAGTCCATCTACAGGCTGAAGGAGGCTTCCTTACACAACCCAGCAAAGGAAACACTACATCCCAAACGCCATCACCCTGGCCTCTTAAGCAAATCTACCTCCCTGCGACCAGAAGTTGATTCTATGTCACCCCCCCAAGCGCTGGGGACAGGCAGGCAAAGCAGCCCCACAAAGATGCACACACGGCCGGTCTGCAACAAAAGTCCACAACACATATTGACTCTAAATAGGGTGGGCAGCACCCAGACCTCCCACCAAGAGGGGCTTCCAGAACCAGCAATCAGCCTCTTGAGCAACAGGGAGGTTTCCTGGGGAAGCAGCAGGTCTAGGGCACGCACTTGGGAATGAGGAGCGAATGAGGGGAGTGACGGCATTCAAACCATTAGCCTGGTGGTGATAAAAAGAGTCCAGGTGACACACCCCTTGAGGACCAAAGATCCGCTTGCAGCTGAGCTTTAGCAGTGAGTCCTCCTCCACAACTGAATATTTGTCTTTGCAAGAGCAAAAAGAAAAATCCATCTATCATCTAATAACATCAGATCCCTGCCTGGGTAGCGCATGTTCTCAGAATATAGATGATTTATAGCTCAGAAACAAGCTGGAACATGTGTTTGCTTACCTGAGTCAGGAAAAGGGTCCCACAGCTTTACCAGGGCCTGTGTTTGGAGCATGACAGGTTTAGGAAATCTGAACTCCCTTCCTTTAAGGGGAACAGGGGGCCTGAAACTCCACTGATATAGGGATGAGTAGGGGGCGGGGCTAATTTAGCTCCACCCACAACACCTCCTGGGCCTGCCTATTCCTAAAGAGAGGGTATAAGAGGCCACTTTTGTTGCTTCCCTCTTTTTGTGCTGTATGGAATGAATGGGATGTAATTGCAGTTAAATTCACCAGGGTTGCTCACCTGGGAGCACGTTACAAAAGAGGCTCTTACAAGCGTAATATGTGTCTTGAAAGGGGTCGGGCTTTGCTTTTGATGTTCATTATGCAATTAGTTTTTGATGTAAGATAGGTTTCACACCTTAGGATCTGGGCTCACAAAGAGCCAATTGCAGAGTTGGAAAGGGAGGCAGGGTAGGTAAGTGGGCTATCCAGATCAGACCATCTCCTAGGTTTGTGATTCTGATCTGATTGGTGTGGTTTAAGAAAATCTTTTGAATAGAACCCTGTGAACCCAGTGATCACACACACACATGGCCCCTGCTGTCTGAAGGAATTTCTGCTTTCTCTGTTCTATGTATGGTTCTTATAAAAGGCCCATCACTCTAGTAAACTGGGACACATTCTCCTGTAGCCCCAAAATCACTGTGGGCTGTAACCTCCTGTAACACAGCACAGCCAAGTCTGAGCTGATACTTGGAAACCTTGGGTCCCCAGAACATGCTCTTTAAAGGGTTATTTCTATGGCTCCCAGAGCTCATCTCAGTCTGAAAACCAGGAGAGTGTGTACTGTGCCCTGACCAGGGATTTTGTGCCTCTTTTAAACCTATGAGGAGTAGCAGGCTGGCCTTGCAGTTAAAGCACTGGGCTATCACCTAGAAAATCTGGGTTTGGTTCTTAGCTGTCCCCAGGCTAAGTGGGTGGGTCACTTCCCTGCCTGGGGTCTCAGCTTCCCATGTGTAAAAGGGAGATTATGGTCCTTTCTCTGTGTGGCTTGCCCGTTTCTGTTGCAATGGGTTTGGGGCAGAGGTTGTGACTGTACAGCGCTGGCACAGTTAACATGGCTGCTCTCCAAGTGTTTCTGGAATGCAAAGCAGGCAGAAGTGCTGAGCTCATCAGTGCAGCCTGGCTAGTGGAGAAATGTGCCCGGCGGTAGGTATGTGCAAACTCCAAGTGCTTTGATCTTGGGACAGGTTTATAAAGGTATTTAGGCACTTACAGATGCAGACTGGCAAGGAGGGGGATTTACTGACTGTCACTGGGAGCTAGGAATGAAAATGCTTTTGTCAATCCCACTGGGCCCCTGCTGCACTGTTAGGCCCAGCTATCCCTTTGCAAGGCTGGCCACTAGGTCTGGCTGATGCTGCAGGGTTTATTGCCTGGGATTTCACCAGCTTTTGGCAGGACTAAACTCCTTAGGCTGCCAGAGCTGAAATGCAAGCGAACGCCGTCCCGCTGGAAGGGCAGATTTGCTGAATGCAGGTGCTTTCCATCCCCTCAACCAGAGCACACTTGCTAACATGGCTGAGTCCTCTTGTGCTGATCCGGGTCCCCCGTTGGGGCGGGAGCTCCCAAACGAAGATGACATGAGGGAAACTCTGTTTTACTGCAGGCAGATGTGCAATGAGGTCCCATGCAGTGTTGCCAGGCCCAGGGCCCCACCATGAGGGAAGTAGCGGGTGCCGGCAGAAGGAGAGGCAGGGGAAGAATGGGTGGTTTGCATCAAGAGCAAAGGGTCTGGTTGAGGAAATGTCCAGCAAGCAATACACAGCCAAAAGACAGGTATCTTTGATGATGCCAGTTTCTTTAGTGCCTCAGTCTGAGTTGTTGAATCTGGGTCCTCTTGTTTTAAAGCACATGCCCTGCTGTCTGAGCTGCATCCCTAGCCCTGGGGAAGAGGCCAGAGCACTCCCTTGAGTGGGGATGGCTTCATTTGCTTATCACAGGGGTCTCCAGAACTGAACACAGTATATGGGATCTGCAAACAAGAGGGGGCTTTCTACTGATTCACGGAGCGCTGGATCAGGCCTCTGGGCTGCAGTATCCAGAGGGCAGAATAAATGGGGATGGGGCTCCCTTTGAGCGACAGCTTCAGCTCTGATATTCTTGAGCCTTGGCAGGACACGTCTGTGTTTCCATTAACCTTTCTTATCCAACTCTCCCAGCTCGTCAGTGGGCAGCAAAGGGCATCTGCTCTATGCTCTCACCTTCCACCTGGCAGGGCCTGCTGAGATAAGCAAGGAGGCATGAGGGAAGTTTGCCTGTGCTGGTATGTGAATGTGAGCAGTGTATGCATGTCCGGGTGTGTGTGCCTGTACATGCACACCTGTGTGAGCATGTGCAGTTTGCACATATTCATGTGTGTGTGTCGGGGTGTTGTAAGTATGCATGTGTGCGTGCAAGGATGTGCAGTGTGTGCATGTCTGTGACCATAACTACACAGCACCTCCTAACACAGCAGGGCCCAACTTTCACTTTCAAATTACAAGCCATTTTCCTGCCAGGGGAGCGGCCAATCACTATTGTGCTAAGATGATGGTGTGAAGCCATCAAAGGCCCAGGGCTGAAGAGCCAGGGGTTAGTAAGGAAAGGGGCAGGCAACAGAGTGTGTGTTCAGTCAAGGTTGAGAAGAGCCCAAACAATGTGTTTGGGACTGGGCCACTTCCAAAAACAAACTCCCGAGGGCCTGCGAGAGCATAATGAGAGAGGAGATCACCAAGATGTGACAAGTGCTGTCATAGGCAGAAAGGCAGCGATTGCAATTTTTTATTTTTGATGGGAGGGGAAAAGAAGAGGGATTTGACAAAGTCCTGAAAAGGGCTCCCAGAGGAACCTTGGCCAGCTTTTCAGAGCTCTGAATTCCTTCTCTGTCTCTCCGCCTCCTTCCCATCAATTAGGTATTCGTGAGAGCATTTCTCAAATACCCCCTCCTTCCTGGAACAAAATGAAATCAACCACTGTGCTGTCAAGATTTTTTGGTTAAAGTCCAAGATGTGACCTTCCTTGTTGGAATCTAAAGACGAAATAGCCACTTTCTTTTCTATCCTTAAAATGAAATCCATCAAGAAATTGCAAACTATAAAATACTCCACTTTTTTTTGTGGAACCCACCAAAAACCTTTTTTCAGGCTCCCCCTGCTGGCTCAAAAGCAGCAATTCATTACAGGCCTGTAAATACAACTTGCTGCTGTGTGCTCACTTTGCCCCCTAGTGATGGGCCAATGCATCTACAACAGTCTGCTACTTAGAGCTAAGAGTGTCCTCTACGCCAGTGGTTTTCAAACCTTTTTTCTTGGGACTCAGTTGAAAATAATCATTTATGCCCCTGACCCAACAATCACATCTTTGAGCAATGCAGTCCAGTCTTTTGACAGTGGCAGCCAGTGCCTGAGGGTCTGCGATCCAGTACTGGGTCCTGACCCTAAGTTTGAAAATCACTGTTCTATGCACGCAGGAAAGACACCTAGGTGATTAGTGCTAAAGTTCCCGGGTTTTTACCCAGCAGTGACCAGGCCACCTCTATGGCGTTGGCTATTGTTCCTTGCAAGCAGACAAAGCTTTCTGGACACAACAGAGTACTTTGCAGTTGCTGTGAAAGGAAACCACTCCTTATGCTAATTTCACATCTCTTTGAAATATGCTTGCTTCAGCACTGACAGCAGGATCAGACCCAAAGTCAGATTTTATAGGAACTTCTGGGAACAAGTTCATCTGGGCCATTCTGATCTGGGAGATGAACCTGGTGACTAATACAGCTCACCAATCCAAGAAACAGTATTTCTTATTCCCCTCTGCCCCGCCAGGGTCCTGGGCCCTTACATTTCTTAGTCTTCACTATCCTTTCTATGAAGGGAATCGGGAAGAAAGCATCCTTCTGTTGAAATTAAACAGGCAGCAGGGCAAACACGAATGGTGTTTACTTATTCAGTGCTTCATTCTATTCTTAATTCTCTAGTGATTTTTAACCCCAGCAGAAATTCAAATGAAGGACAAAGGCAGGGACAGGATGAGGAAAATCCATGCAACGTGGGCAGGGGGAAAGAAATCTGGATTTGGGCATAGCATCTGGGAGAATATGACCCAGGGTACTGCTTGCAGTACGTGCTGGAGACCATGAGATTAGCAAGGAGGAGGGTTGTAGAAAATCCTCTGCACTAGGAATTTAATTTTCCACTTTCTGTACCGCATGCATGCATTTTAGAACAGGAATGTCTTTGTTTGACCACTCTCATGTTTAATCCTTATTCTCTCATGTTTAATCCTGTCTTCTCTTTTATGCTAAGGAATGGATTGGCAATATACAAATCAATCAGGCAGAGATTCTTCCAAAGTAACTAGTGATTTAGATTTGGATTTTATAAAGACTTGATTTTCAGAAAGAGTTTACAACGCACCTTTTGACAATCAAGTCTGTTTCAAGGTGTCTCAGGCTGGCCACAGAAACACTGACATACCCCCAAATCACTTGTTACTTTTGAAAATTGCAAACTGTTGTTGGAGGTGGATTTGCAAAAGAAAATGGGTGCCTGCTGTCACTGAGCCCTTTGAAAATCTGGACATAAGTGTCACAGTGCCAGGGTGCTGAGCTCTTTGGAAAATCTGGTCTGCCCATGATGATAAAATAATAGCAACATCTCACTTTTATGGTGCTCTTCCTCCCACAGAACCCCAAAGCACTTTACAGCCTGGATAGATACAGGACTCAAGTCCCCTAGGATTGAAATGAAGCTTCTTCTGAGTGCAACAAGGCAGCTGTTTTAACAGCACACAGCAACAGTTTAGGGCAAGAGGGAGGTGAAAAAACAGTGCATCCAACTGTAACTGCGAGAGACACCTTGGGAGGCAGGGGGGTAGTAAAGATGCATATTCATTGCAATTCACAGAGAACATCAAAAACACACTAGTAATGAATCTTGCCAATTATTAGGAC
Source organism: Pelusios castaneus (assembly GCA_007922175.1). Classification (NCBI taxonomy): domain Eukaryota; kingdom Metazoa; phylum Chordata; order Testudines; family Pelomedusidae; genus Pelusios; species Pelusios castaneus. The sequence continues at coordinate 29,936,991 of ML685764.1, forward strand.
AAAATACTTTCATTTTGCTGTTTGCAGTTTTCTTATTCACGTTACACAGGGGATGCGAAAAGGAAGGCGGGGGGGAGAAGAAGGAGCGGAGGAGAGAACAGACCAGCATATGTCAGAAAAATTCTTGCACAGCAGAACATCACAGGACTATGAATAGCCGACTTCACAGGCAGAATGTGCATTTTGTATGGAAGACAAGCTTCCGAGGCCCTACCAAAAACACAGGCAGAATGTGGATTTTGTATGGAAGACAAGCTTCCGAGGCCCTACCAAAAACACAGGCGGCAAAGGGATGGTTCGAGTGATGGAGAATTACCCTTGCTTTGTGTGTATTCGATAGCATTCATCCATCTTAATGAGTTTTCCTGCGAACAGCACAACCTTCCAACAGCCTGTTGATTCCCCCGGAGCCTGGGCCCCTCCCCGTTCATTTTTGCAGTGTAACAGGGGGATCATTGAAAAAATCCCAAATGCACCTTATCTAAGTAGCCTGCTTAGAGACTGGAAATAACCTCCAGGGGCTGCATTATCTGCAAAGCATTGGGCCTGCGGAGCCCGTGCGGTCTGACCCGATATTCAATGCCTACACTCATGGAACTCATGCTTGCAGATGCTGACATCCTCTTCCCAGGAGTGCTGCTGTTCTCAAGAGCAGCAGGTAGCTTTAGCAGAGCTCCTCCCTTGCCAGCCAAGAGAGTAGAACCTCGGGCTGCGTGTCAGTGGCAGCCAAGGATCCCAAGTTGAATGGGGAAAATAACAGCTGAGTTTAAATAAGCACTGAACTAGGAAAACTATGCTGGGTTGTCCACCCAACTCTGTGCACCCAACTCTGTGTCAAGAATCTGACTCAAGCTGCCTGCCCAAATCTGACGGCCCTGGTTTGGGAAAGCTAGGAGCCAGAGTTCAGAACTCAGGGTGAACTAGTTTCACAGCCCAGTCTAAACTGTATTGAAGTTCACCAGTCAGGGGCATTGCATCACTTGAACCAATTCTCCCTGAGGGCAGAGCTCTGAGTGGCAGGAGCTCCATCCCCATTCAAAAAATTAACCCTTCTGTGGGTGCTGCAAACCCTTTGGTGGGTGCCACATCATGATGGCATCTCTCACCCCTGTGGATTTGGCGCCTGATTAGAGATTTAGGGCCAGCTCTTGAACTGATGTGAAGCCATGCAGCTACATTGACTTCAAGGTCACGTCTACATTGTATAAGAGTCAGATTGGAGGGTTTCCGGAGAGTTCTAGAAAGCCAATATTATCATAGAAGCATAGGGTTGGAAGGGACCTCATAAGGTCATCTAGTCCAACCCCTGCTAAAAGCAGGACCACTCGCACTAAATCATCCCAGCCAGGGTTTTGTCTAACCGAGCCTTAAATATCTCCAAAGATGGAGATTCTACCACCTCCCTAGGTAACCCATTCCAATGCTTCACCACCCTCCTAGTGAGCAAGTTTTTCCTAATATCCAACCTTGACCTCCCCAGCTGTAACTTGAAACCATTGCTCCTTGCTCTGTCCTCTGTTACTGCCGAGAACAGCCTAGCTCCTTCCTCTTTGGAGCACCCATTCAAGTAGTTGAAGGTTGCTATCAAATCTCCCCTCAGTCATCTCTTCTGTAGACTAAATAAGCCTAGTTCCTTCAGTCTCTCCTCTTAATGCTGGTCAGGAAGTCCTCTGCAGGTACAAAGCCTGGGGGGAGAAAAAAATCCTCCCTGGAAGGGGGGGGGGGGCAAAGGACCTTTCCCAGGCCTTGAAGCCTGAAGGGAACAGACCCCCCACTAGAGGAAGCACAGGACCCACCAACGTAGAGGAGAAACTTTGTCAGAATTAAACAAGGAGTCCTGTCACACTTTTAAAGATTAACAAATTTATTTATTGCATGAACTTTTGGGGAAGAAAATCCCACTTTGTCAGATGCATGGCTTCAAAGGAGGTTCAACCAGTTTACCTGAAGATTTGTGCCTTAGCACACAATATCAATATTCATAGAGTCGGTTGGGAATTTTTCAATGAAATCGTTTTTTCATTATAAAATGCTGACTTGTCAAAACTGAAACAGTTTGCAGAACTCAATCAGTTTACATGAATCTCCCAGGTGGAAAAATGTTTGAAAAAAAATTGGAAATGGCTGCAACATTTTGTTTCAATATTTTTTAAATGAAAAAAACTGCCAGGTTGAAACAACTCTTCATTTAGACATTTAAGATAATTAGACAAAAATAGGGTTGAAAAAGGAAATCAAAATGGAACATTTTGAAATTATCAAAACAAAGCATTCTGATGGGCCCAAACCGAAAACTCATTTTGGGTTGTTTTTTGTTTGTTTTTTTTTTTTTTGGGGGGGGGGGGGGTTACATAAATGTTTGAGATTTCAATTTTTAATCCTGCTTTGAGATGGGAAAAAAATTTGAACTTGCTGAGCAATGCAATGCTGTTGCTCTGATGGCATCGATCAGCCCCTGCTCCTCAGCGTCCTCATCTGATTCGGAGCTCATTGCGTACTGAGCAACCAGCCAAGATGAATTTAGAATGCTGAAGGCGACAGTGGAGATTAGAGCAGGATCCATGCTTTCGCAGTTGTGATTGCTCGCAAGTAGTGCGGCACTGCACTGTTGAAAATAGGTGCGAGTTGCTATTGGCAACGAGGAAGACGCAAAGGGAACACAGTGCACCACGGGAAACTGAGAGTTTACCCATGGCGCTTTGCGTTCCTTTCCTTCATCCCAGGATTCCAAGCGCTGATTCAGGGAAAATTGAACTATGGGATAGGTGCCCAGAATTCATTGCGCTGCACCGCGATATTGCAAAGAATTCTGTTGCGTTGCAAGGAGCAACGTGTGTACGCGCTCTCCCGCAATAAAGGTCACGTGTTTTTTATAGCGCGATTGCCATGTTGCGCTTTAATCTGATCATGTGTACATAGCCTGAGAGAGAGCCATCTCTGTTGGGCAGGGCAGAGCAGGACAGGGCAGGACAGGTGAAATAGGATAGGGGGTTTCATGGATCTTTAAAATGTCCCAGTTTTCCTGCAAAGACATAACAAGCTGGCCAAGGTGCATCTCTAGTATCTCTTTAATACCACAAGCCCAGCCTTTCCTAATAATTATTGTTATTGATCGTGTGGATCTCTGAAGCCCCAGAAGTGCCAATGGAAAACTGCTTAATGATGATGGCCAGGCAGGTGGTCGGGTAGTGATGATTTTGTGTCTCTTCTGGCCTCATCACATGTGGATCAAGTACTGTACGGAGTCCCCAGACAGCGCATTCGGCTCATTTATTGACATCTCGCTCCACATTTTAAAAATGCACCATTTGGCTGCCTCCCTCCCCTTGTTCTTTTGTGTTTCTGCATCCACCTGGGTTAGACTGTACATTTCAGCTGCAAGTCGTTCTTAATTTGGGTTAAAATAGCCACAAAAACATGGCAAGTACTGTGCATTTTATCTCAGGTACAGGTAACCCTGGGTTCTGACTCACGTTTAAGCCCAAGCCCTGCTGCCATCCACACACAAATCTGTCTGACTTGGCCCACCCACGGTCTGAGCCCAAACCCCATGGTGATGCAGACCAAGACCAAGTATTTTTGGTATGGACTCAGTTCAAGCCCATGGCTCCAGATGCATGTTGGGAGAGTCCATCAATGTTATCCCACAATCCCGTGGGTCTTTCCCTGCCTTACTGGAAGCAACCTCCTGGTTCAAAGTACAACATTTAACTCTTCCTTTCCACCCAAACTGCTCACCTGGAAACTCAGTTAGCCCTCATGTGTGCCAGCGATGACCAGCACTAACAGAGAACTCCTACTGGGGCACATGACTTACAAGGAGAGATTGAAGGAAATAGGCTTATTTAGTCTGCAGAAGAGAAGACTGAGGGGAGATTTGATAGCAACCTTCAACTACTTGAAGGGGTGCTCCAAAGAGGAGGGAGCTAGGCTCTTCTCAGTAGTAACAGAGGGCAGAACAAGGAGCAATGGTTTCAAGTTACAGCTGGGGAGGTTGGATATTAGGAAAAACTTTCTCACTAGGAGGGTGGTGAAGCATTGGAATGGGCTACCTAGGGAGGTGATGCAATCTCCATCTTTGGAAACATTTAAGGTGCAGTGAGACAAAACCCTGGCTGGGGTGATTTAGTGGGAGTGGTCCTGCCTTTAGCAGGGGGTTGGACTAGATGACCTCATGAGGTCCCGTCCAGCCCTAAGATTCTATGATTCTATACGGCGAGAGCACTGCTAGCTGGCCAGAAGAAAACACAGCAACATCCCGGTTGGTCTCTGGTGCGAGGCAAATGAGTCAGGCAGCATCAGCAGGAGCACAAAAAATCATCATGTTTGCAAGTTGTCTTGCAACAACAGCTGGCTGTGCTGGGGATTGACTGGACCCATGATCAATGCAGACAGCAAATCAGGTGGCTCAGGCTGAGTAGCATGAAATCCAGGGCTATGTCTACACTTACTACAATTAGTTCGAATTAGTTAGTTCGAACTAACTAATTTGAATTAATTTTAGTTAGTTTGAATTAGCTTAAATCGAACTAGAAAAAATTAGTTTGAACTAAGCAAGTGCCATTCATGGCACTTGCTTAGTTCGAATTAGCAATCCATATTCATTTCAATGGCCAGTTAGTTCGAACTAAGAAATTAGTTCGAATTAACATGGCCACATTGGTTAATTCGAACTAGTTAGTTCGAATTAACCCTTACTTCTAATGCCCTATTCGAAGTTGTTAGTTTGGATTAAGGAAGCCCTTAATTCAAACTAATTAAAGCCTAGTGTAGTCATGGCTTTAGTTAGTTTGAATTAAGAATCCTTAATTCGAACTAACTTGGCAGTGTGGACATATCCCAGGATGCTAACAGAACCTCTGGGAACCCCCCACTTCCCACAAAGTCAGGTTTGCTCTAAAGAACAGACATACTCTCCATCGGAGGCCGGGGCTGACTCCAGCTACCAAGCCAACTCAAAGCTGAGTGGCTGCTGTGTCGTCATGGCTCTTTTAATGCAAGTGAAGAACACACAGATTATTACACTGTAGACATACCCCAAACTGAGCGCTCATGGTGCTATTGTAATACAAATAAAAATTAACATGCACCTGCCATGTGCACAGGGCCATCGCACTTGGGTGCTGCTGGACAGCAGAATAAACCCAAATGCAATATAAAACCTACACCCTCTTCCAATGGAAACACATTCGAGCAAGCGAGGAAGGGGATGGCGAAAAACACACAATGAGGAGGGCTCTGTGAATGCTGGAGGGTGGAAGAAACCAAGCTTTCCAGGGCTTTTTAAAACAGAAGAATGAGGGGATGAGTTGGATTATCGTAGTGGGAGTTCCACACCACTGATCCCACACCCCCATTGCCCACTGACTTCAGAAAAGAGTACTGGGATGGGAGCAAAGAGCAGTGCAAACTGTTGGTACAAGGCAATAGCTGGGGCTCTAGAAAGCAGCAGGGCCAGTTTCAGGTGGTTCCTCTGGCAGCTGGTATAAAGAACACGCAGGGGGCAGGGCATGTCATACAGATGTAAGTAAGTTGATCAACTATCTTGGGTGGTTCAGAGGTGGGAAGCCGACTGACAGGTGGTCTGAAGGTGACGTTTTATTGGCTGGCAAGAGCGGGAAACTTGCTGATTGGTTCCATGTCTAACATGTTTCATTTCCTTGTCTCTTTAAGCTCAAGGTGTGAGGGATCAGAGAGCCCATCATGTCAGGGGATCCTGTGACCCACAAGCCATCTGAGACAGGCATGGTTCTATGGGTATATGTGTGTAATGTGAGGTTGCAGGCCAGAGAGAGGCCATATCACCTTGCTTACCCGGGCCTGTAGCTATAAAGCAGCACAGAGAGTGGGGTTTGCTTTGGAGATGGGCCCTGAATCAACCCCCAGAGTCAAAACAAGCCCCGACATTGGGGGGAATTTGCATCGTCCAGCTCTCATCTCAGCCATCTCACAGGCAGTGACCTCGATGACACATCATGTGAAAACAATAGGATGCAACACTCACCACATCACTGGAGAACACAGGCCAGGTTTCACAGCTGCCTGGGTCTGGCAAGATGGCCTCGACCGTGCCCTTGAAGAAGCCATGCTGAGGGGCATTAGCCAGAGCAGAGACCGTGCCAGGGTTTTCTGTCCTTTAACCTGGCCTTCTCCCCGGGGTGCTGATCCATTGCTCACTGCCCCGTGCCAATGCATCTTCACTGCTTCTCTCTTCCACGATGTGGCAGCACCTCTCCTGCCCCCAGCGCAGGAGACTGGTACAGTGGACATCTGCATGGAGAGCTCTTTGCCTGCCATTTGGCACCCAGCTGATCAAACAAGCCAGCTATTCACCAATGGTTTGTTCACCCAGGGAGACCAGCATCTGCCACTTGGGCAAACCGTCACTCGTCACTCCTCACATTACTGTCAAACCTGGCTATCCCAACTGGAATCAGGGCTCACTGAGCAAACCCAGACAGACTAGGCCCCAAAGGAGATAGGACAGAAAGGAAGCCATTTTACAGATGGAGAAACTGAGGTGCAGGGTGACTCGCCAGATCACACTAGGGAATCATGGCAGAGCACGGAATGGAAGCCCAATCTCCTGAATCCAAGGCTGCAGCCTTAAACACAAGGCCGCCCTTCAGCAGGGCAGTGGGGGTTTTTTGCCTTCCTCTGTAGCACAGGGCATGGCTCACCTACCGGTGAATTCTCTATATTTTAAAGTCCTTAAATCTTGATTTAAGGAGGTAAATAACTCAGGCATAGGTTGGTGGCCTATTGCTATCGCTAATTCGAACTAAGCAAGTGCCATGAATGGCACTTGCTTAGTTCGAACTAAGTTTTCCTAGTCTGAATTAAGCTAATTCGAACTAACTAAAATTAGTTCGAATTTGAACTAATTCGAACTAATTTTAGCAAGTGTAGACATAGCCTGTGAGTCTATGGGTGCATCTACACTAGTAAAGTAAGTCGAATTAAGCAGGCTTAAGCAGGCTTAAGTCGACTTAATTTACTCTGTGTCTACACTATAGTTTCCTTAAGTCGACTTAAGGAAAATTTAAGTCTACTTAATAAGACCTATTTTAAGTCGACTTACTGGTTAAGTCAACTTTATTAAGTCGACTTAAGCCAGTGTAGACGCGGATTAGCCCTAAGTCGACATAAAGGGTCCCCAGGGCTCACCCACTGACCTCCCTCCCAGGGTACCTGGCACAGCCAGAGCCTGGCGTGCCCATCCACAGGGCAGGACAAGGCCTGCCCACCCTGCTCCTGTACCCCGCCGCTGTCTTGCTCAGCCACCATGTACCCTAATACAATGGGGAAGATGCTGAGCTCCCTGCCACTTTTAAAGGGGTGCCCAGGGAAGAGGGGCACCTCTTGGGTGCCCCCCTTCCCACCATGCACCACTCCCAGGTCCACCTAGCCCCTGCAAGTCGACTTAGGCATCCAGTGTGGACGCCCTAAGTTGATTTGGCAAGGTCGACTTTAAGTCGAACTAAATTTACAGTGTAGACATGCTAAGTCGACTTAAGTGTAGACATAGCCTCAGAGACTATGAGTGGAAGCTGAGCTAAAAGAGACAGTATAGAGGAGAGCTCTCTGCTTCAACACTGCGCCATGCTACAGCGGCCCAGCCCATGGGCACGTGCTGTAGCAGTGGCTTGTCCGCCCCGGGCAGATGCCGTGGTTCTCAGCACACCACCTTCTCTTTCTCATCAGACTGCGGGGGTAGAAGACATGGCTTCCAAGCAGGGACAAGGTGGCTGCCTAGACTTCTGAGAGTTGATTTTCCCCCAAGCAGACGGGCTTATTAATGACAAGAGTTTCCAGCCTGGCAATAAAGGTACAGCTTCATTTCCTTGCTGCGGTGCCATGGCAACCTCACAAGACTTTGTTTAATTACAAAGACAGATCGTATCCCCTGGAGCTGTTTGCTCTCCAGGGCCTGCCCGACAGGGAGAGAGGGGAAATAAAGGAGCAACTCCCAGGCTGGTAGAAATAAGCGCGCCAGCGGGAGGGAAGATCTGCAAAGTCCCTCCCAGTGCAAGAGTGTAGGGATTCATAGCCTGTGATCATGCATCGAGGTCCTCCAGGTGTGCCTGGTCGTGCAGTCTCTGCATGAACCCCAGGCCGTGAATCCCTACACAAGAGATCAACGGGCTGCTGAAGAAGGTATGGCAGCTAGCCCAGGTGCTGAAGGTCAATACTAGTTCACCATTCTGAGCAAGAACAGAAATTCCAATACCAGACCAGACCATTGGTCCATCCATTCAGTGGCCTGCCTCCAATAATGGCTAACAGCTATCACTTCAGAAAAAGGTCAGATTGCTCCACTACTTCTTGGCCCTCTGTTCAATACTATACATGACGTGATGTGGCTGAGCACTCCTCCTGACCAACATGGTGATTGGCTGGCGCCCTGGAGCATGAGGGTGGCTTGCTATGGCAGGAAGGGTGGGGATCTACTGTTGACCCCACCCTGTTAGCAGGTGTGGAACCCTGCAGTTGGGGCTGCTCATTAACCCCCACTCTGGGCACAAGGAAGGTGACAGTTGTACCCAGGGCAGAGGGAAGTAGGATCTGGGACAGAGATTCTGCAGGAAAATCCTAGGAACAGCTAAAGCTCCAGGAAGAGGATGCGCTCGAGTGCTGACGGTCTGGGCTAAAAGCAGAGCAAGAGGGACTCTGCCTGTTTGCATTTCCCTTGGCCTGTAGCAAAATTACTGGGTTCTATGCAATTTCTTGTGAGACTTTCCAACCTAGCTCCCACCTGCATGCGCATTGCACTTTGCAGAACAGCAGCGGGATTGCCTCAGTGACCCCGAGCCACATTTCCCACCTGCTTGTCCCTTAGATGTGGTACAGCTAGCTGGCCAGCCTCCTACCCCAGAGTGGCTGCATTTCCCTCCTGCTGCCTGTGAAGTGCTTTGAGGTGAAAGGAGGCTTGAAAATACATGGCACATTGCTGTAAGACCCATGGTGATAGCAGCCATGAAATGATCCAGCCTTGTTACAAAACCAGCCACCAGCATTTCGGCTGGACCCTGCGGCAATGAATATCCCCAGCTCTCAGCACAAGCTATTGCAGCATTGCTGATCTATCACTCCTAAGTAAATCTGGAGTCACTCCATTGAAGTCAACTGAGTGAGTCTAGGTTTATACCAGTGCAATGGAGAACAGAGTCTAGTGCCATGTGAAGAAGGAATTTCCTTTTAACTGTTAAAAACTGACCAGCCATTCATTCCATCTGTTGGTTCCTTGCTCAGAGCAATGGAGACAGATGCTAGCTCTGAATTTCACCCACTCATCCCAGCCAACTTTGGGTCTACCTCAAAGCACAGTGATTTGGGTCCATAACTATCAATGAGGGACTGACTGAGCAGAGGCACTCTCTGAAAACTCTATAAGACATCCCCACACACACCGTCCTCCATCTAGATCTTCTCCATGGCCTGCTAGATAAGATTCTGCTCTCAGCCACATTGGTGTAAGTCAGTGAGGTCAGTCCAGAATTTACAGTGGTTTAAACGAGAGCAGTGCAGTTTACAGTGGTGTAAACGAGAGCAGCGTTGCACTCTGGCAATGAATGCATGAGTGAGTGGGGAGGCCACTGGTGTCAGTGGTAAAACCGGCACCTTTTAAAAAAGATTTCACATGTGCCACAAAGAATGTGAATGGAGGGGCATTTTGCAGCATTCTTTGCCAATTCCCAGCTCCATAATCGCTTCTCAAACCTCCAAGCTGCCATGTTTCAAACTTTGCTATTTGCAAGAGAATTAGCAAGGAGGAAAATGTTTCTTTTCTCCTGTGGGTTGTGGGTAGCCACAACTGTTACATCAAGAAGCCATTTAGCCATGGGATGATGGTAACAAAATAATCACTTTTCAATTGTCAGCACTTAAGAAACAGTAAATGCAAATACCAAGAGAACCCTGGACTGTTCACTGGGATGTAGGAAATGGGGGCGTGGCCACAGGAAGGATCTGTTTAAAATCAAGAAAGAATCCAATCACTTTGACTTTTCCCCCAGCATAGGAGAAGAAACAAACATGAGCCCAGCTCTGTCAGTCTGGATGGTCTCCTGCTGCTCTGATGGCCAGAGAAGATGGGGAACAAAATTTACCTGGCAGTGAATTAATCATTAATGATTAGAAAGAGTTATTGTCCAGAGACATGGACCGCATCCGTGTGTCTAGATAGAACCTAACCCTGAGATGGTCAGATGGAGATAGGCCATGTGTTGCTGGTGGAGAATTTAATATCCCTATTGATCCACCAGGCAATCCAAAGCAATCGAGTCGATTCTCCTAAAGCCCAACAGGTAATTAAGTGTTTGCTGTCTGAGTTCTGTCCCTCACACCCAGCCGGCAGGTAGAAAGAATTCACTTTTCATTCTGCACCACACAAGAGTCCTTCTGGAACTGATTATTTCCTTACATCTCAGGAGCAATTCCAAGGCGTTTAATTACGGTTTGTGTAAAATCCCGAAATGGCTGCTGATTTCTACTGACCTGGGCTTCTGCAAAAGACAGTTCCTGTGGGAGGCACTTCCCCATGTCTCTTGCTGCCACTGCCCCCCCACAGTTCATAGAATCATAGAATAATAGGGTTGGAAGGGACCTCACGAGGTCATCTAGTCCAACCCCCTGCTAAAAAGCAGGACCACTGCCCCTAAATTATCCCAGCCAGGGTTTTGTCTAACCGAGCCTTAAAAATCTCCAAAGATGAAGATTCTACCACCTCCCTAGATAGCCCATTCCAATGCTTCACCACCCTCCTAGTGAGAAAGATTTTCCTAATATCCAACCTTGACCTCCCCAGCTGTAACTTGAAACCATTGCTCCTTGTTCTGTCCTCTGTTACCTTCGAGAACAGCCTAGCTCCCTCCTCTTTGGAGCAACCCTTCAAGTAGTTGAAGGTTGCTATCAAATCTCCCCTCAGTCTTCTCTTCTGTAGACTAAATAAGCCTAGTTCCTTCAGTCTCTCCTCATAAGTCATGTGCCCCAGCCCCCTAATCATTTTTGTTGCCCTCCGCTGGACTCTTTCTAATTTGTCCACATTCTTTCTGTAGTGGGGAGCCCAAAACTGGACACAGTACTCCAGATGCGGCCTGACCAGTGTCGAATAGAGGGAAATTATCACATCCCTCGATCTGCTGGCAATACTCCTTACAGTTACAGTTACAAGTAAGGTGGAAAGTTAACCCTTTCTGGTCTCAGAAAGGCCCTAAACTCTGTTTCCAGGGGTTGAGGTACCTGCTACAGAGTGCATCCCTCGATAGAGCCAACCTCCTAGCCACCTTCATGCACTCCATGGGCCAGAATGGCTCAGTTCCCATTCAAAACAGTGGAGATTCTCCACTGTGAAAGCAGCAGGAACCATTAGGAGCTGGGTTCTTTTGAACATCTAGCCCCGCATCTCAGGGGCTTGCGCTGGAGCTGTGAAGCCTTCCCTCCCCAGCAAACCTGTCCAAAGGCAGAGCAAGGTGATAGTGTTAACAGTGAGCCAGGGAGGGGCCCTTGGCTTAGCCTGTTCCCAACATCTTGATTGCACCCTGCCACCATCAGCAGAGAAGCCGCAGGGGGCTGACGTGTGGACTGGTTCCAGCCAGATGGACACTGCAGATCCCGCCACATGGCGGGGGGGGAGGGAAGGTTAAAGAGGCTGTCAGTCTCCAGGCTGTTGAGCAAGCACTGCAGGGGAAGAGTCCTTGTGCCACGTGTGATTCCCCACATCACATGTTCCAAGCCCACTTGTCCTGTCCCACATGTGCAGCCTCACTGGTGCCCAGGGCCCTGCCATCCAGGATACGCATTCCCTGAGGGGCTGGCTTTGAGCCCGTGTGAGCAGTGCAGGGAGGAAGGTCCCAGAACCCGTCTTATTCTCTCACCTGCCCCTTCGCCCGGCGGAGCCAGGGAAAATGGCAGTAAAACCCATCAGGCATTCTTGAGGAACAACAGCCAGTGCAGAGGCTGGACGAAGCAGCTAACAGGGGCACCAACAGCGCTGCCGCATCAGGACAAGCCAGGTCCACAGGCCACTGGCTCGATCTCAGTGCTGTCTTTGGCTGGGTGATCAGTATTCCTGCCAGTGCAGCACCAGCCTGCCTCCGCAGCGACTCTGCACCTTGGGCCCTCCCCTGCCCCATGGCCTGCCTTGGGCCATCCCGCGCACATTGCAGCATGGGGGCACTGAGCAGAGAGGGGAGATAGTGGGAGGTGTTGACCCGCTGTCGGGAGGGCTGGCTGGGAACCATCTGCTCTCACCCAGCTCCAAGCTCGCAGAGTGCTGTGGATGCAGAGGGAACATGGGGAGGGAGGAATCAGATCTGGATGCCTTTGGAGAAAGGCAACTTAATACATTTTTTCAAAGAGAGAGGAATAAACAAAATAAACAAGCTCTCGTGAAGCAGGCGGAAGAAAAAAACCCAGCCCACTGCACACAAATCTGGGCTTCAAAGGTCACCCATGGCTGTGAATTTTAATTTCCACACAGGAGCTTTGTTCATTGGTTAATTATTGCCAGATGAAAAGGGAGATATTCCTGGAGCAGGCTGGGGGAAGGGATGAAAGAAACATTTGAATTTCAAGGGCAAGTCGTTTGCAGAAGCGAGAATAAACCTCCAGCAGGGAGAGGAGCTGTGCAGAGTTGGGGAACAGCTGCCCACCTGCCCCCACCCTCCCTTGTAGGTGCTGCCCAAAGGGTGTACAAAGCAGACAGGGAACTGCACCAGTGGATGCTGCAACGGCCTCACCAGTTCTCCGCAGCACGCCCAGACAGCCCCACGGTGTCACGAAAAGATGGAGAGTCACCCTCCAGATGGGGCACAGCATGGGCAGTTCTGGGAATACACTGGACTAGATCTCTTTGCCAGCGGTGTTTCTTCTCTCAGTGGCTGCCACCCATCCCCAGTGGTGCCATCTGGACTCTGGTGGCCATTGCCTGCCGCATGCTAGCCAGCACGCTCATGGTCCCAACGTGCACAGCGGATCAATGGCTATGTCCACGAGTGGGAGTGCCCAACAGGATGCCCATACAGCTATCAGCTATTTAAGTAGTTAGAGTCCTACGTCCTGAACATCCAGGCCCTGGGCGCTGCCTCGTTGTTGTTAGTGTTCATCCTTCAAGATCAAAGATGACCATGGCATCACTGCTTGCCACTGCTTAGCAGAACAGAGATAGATAGGCAGACGGACAGACAGACAGACAGAGGGCTGTATCTTCTCCAGATCTACCAAGATCAAAGAAATTCCTTAGCCCCCACAGTTGCACACGGAACCCACCTATCTCTCTCCGGTCTGTATTTCAAAGGCGGTACCAATGGTGGGAGCAGAAGTACGCCTGGTGAGGCTCGGTGAAAGGGCGTGTCTGGCTCAGCAGGCTTGGTTGGAGACCTGACATGGCTGACACTTTTCCTTGGCTTTGCAGAATGACTGCCAGGTTCTGCTCCTATTTGATCTCAGGGGTGATCTGGATTTAAACGTGTGAAATTGGGTGTGGCAGCTTCCTGTGCGCACATAGGATGGGCCTAGGTCAATATCCCAGATGCAAGAATTTCCCCATCCTGCCATTCCTCCTTTGCCAAATGTGGGGACGTTTGAAATCTGGATCTAGACCCAATCTTTGTTTCTTTGGTTAGAGGCTTATTTCAGGAGTGGGTGAGTGAAGTTCTGTGGCCTGCATTATGCAGGAGGTCAGACTAGATGATCATACTGGTCCCTTCTGACCTTAGAGTCTATGGCTATGTCTACACTTGTTAATTTAAGTCAATTTAGCATGTCCACACCCAAAAATTAAGTCGACTTAAAGGGGAGCCTACCAAATCGACCTAGAGCGGTCACACTGGACACCTAAGTCGATTTGTAGGGGCTAGGTAGACCTGGGACAGGTCCACGGTGGCAGGGGGGGCACCCCTTGCTAAGTGCCAGGGGGCTCAGCATTTCCCCATTGTACCTGGGTACAATGGGGGCTGAGCCTGACAGGGAACTGGCAGGGCATAGGAACAGGGTGGGCAGGGCTCTGTCCTGCCCTGTGGGGGGAGATGCCAGGCTCTAGCTGTGCCAGCCACCCTGGCAGGGAGGTCAGTGGGGAAGCCCTGAAGCCCTTTAAGTTGATTTAAGGTCAACTTAGGGCTACTCTGCATCCACACTGGATACGTCGACTTAATAAAGTCGACTTACTCAGCAAAGTCAACTTAAAACGATGTTTAATAAGGTCGACTTTAATTTTCCTTAAGTCGACTTAAGCTGCTGCTTAAGTCGATTTAAGGAAAATGTAGTGTGGACGCAGATTAAATTAAGTCAACTTAAGCAAGCTTACGTCAACTCTATTTGCAAGTGTAGACGCACCCTCTGAGACCTTCCCTTTCTCTCCAGTACATGTCTTACACCCAGATATACACACACAAAGAGATACAAATCCATAGACTCACACAGCTATACACATACGTACACAGCTACACACATTCAAATACAAACAGATACACCACACTGGCAGGATCAGATCTGAACAGAGGCTATTAGATCCAAAGGACCTAATGTTTCACCCGAGTTCCCTCCTCCCGCCCCACTAACACCCCCTGGGTGCTGGGTCCTGCATACACAGGGTAGCTTGCCCCTGAGACCCCATCTCATGTTTGCTGAGCACATGGAACAATATTTGCCCTCGCAGCATGGAAGTGAATGGAGGGCTGGGATGCTTTTTTATTATTTCCCCTCTTGTAGTTTTACAGTCTCGCTGCCCTCTTCGCTCTGAGCTCTCATTTGCATTAACCCACCTCAGGAACCGAGGATAAAACAATGCTCAGGCCAAAGGCTAGCCAGACCCGAGAGTAAACTAAGCCCCAACACACTTGCACAATGCTGGACCCTGACAAGGAGGAGAAAGAAGAGGACTAAGGACGTCTTATGTGAGATCCTGCAAGCCGGCACAAACAAAGCGCTTGAGGGGCTAATATGGCCGACAACATGGAGAAATAAAGAATAAAGGGCCAGGAAGAAGCAGAAAGTGCACCAGGACATATTGGGGTTTCTCAGGCAGCAAACTCTGTTTGAACTACAGGTCCAAAATCACAGACTCCCCGTTTGCAGTCCTTGGAGAACTCTAGAGTCACTGCTCCCTACAACCCTAACATGCCATGTGGCATCATGTGGGACATAATACCCAACCACTCCATACTAGGGAGACAGCAAGGAAAACCACAGCTCAACCTACATTGTACTGGGAAAACCGTAGCTGGAGTGTGCAACCACAACAGACTATGTTTGTGCAGCAAAATGGACCAAAAGGTTTATTTCTTTTCTAATTTTAAATTTTCACCCCATTAAGTTATGTTAACAATGTGTATAACATTGCCTGTGGGGGGTCGTCAGGTTTTGGTTTTTCACATTGATTTTCTGCATGGTTCTTTTTCCCCATTCGATAAGTGTTCCGGTTTGGGAGAATCAAATTATCTTTCTTAGATCACAACAAACACTGCAGGATGCAGAGTAGCTATCAAAGCAAAGAGTAATTGTAAATGCACACCAGACACCAGAGAATTTGTAGCTTCAGGAAAATACCCGCCTGGTCTTTAAATGTACAGCATGCACGACAAATCCCAGCGGCACCCAATGCTACAGGCCCAGAGGACAACCAGCACTCAGTGCTACCATCAAAGCCTCCCTCATCCAAATAGCGCAATGTTGAGATCTCCTGTGTCTGGCTGTTCAAAATCAGGAGAAGGCGACTCCGCTACAGCAGAAGCTTTCACCCCTTTGCCCCACAGATATTATGCAGAGTACAACAGGGAGCTATAACCATTGGGATATTTTTCTCACTGAGATCCAAGCTAGTAAGTAAACACGGTCAGCGTCTCTTCAACCTTTGGAAAGCCACTCAGCTGTCATTCTGCACTTTCTGAGCCAGTAGCTGAATCTTTCTTTGGTGCTGGTGAGGTGGCCGGTGTATGGCTTCATGAGCTGGTGGATAAAGAGCAGGCTGGGTAACCCAGGATTGTTACTGGCACTTCAATATTGCCAATGGTAATCCACCAGTTGGGAAAGAAGCTCCCTGCTGGCAGCTATTTGAACAGGCCTGTGTTCTCAAAGATGCAAACGTCATGCCCTTTCCCAGACCAACCTGCATGGATATCAGTGAAGTGTCTCCAATGATCCACCAAAACCTGCATAACACTAGAAAAGTAGCCCTTCTTGTTGATGTCTCTGTGGCAAGGGGGAGCTCGGGCCAAATAGAGACATGAGTGCAGTTTGGGACCCCCACAGCTGCAAACCCATCCACTATTTCCTGCCCCAACCTTTCTGAGAGTCAAACTTCTTTGTAACAGGGGACGATCAATGACCCTGCAGTGCACATTGGCCTTTGCTGTGGATTTTCCAATTCCAAAATTATCTACGCCTGACCGGTAACAATCCAGCATTGCAAGCTTCCAGAGTGAGATCGCCAATCAGGTAGCTGGAAGACCCATACCTTTACATGTTACACTGCAATCTGTTGTACCATGTGCGGACCAAGAGGCTCTCTCCAGATTTGGCCTGGTGGCCTTTTTCTATGACCTCTCGGGAAACAAAATGTTTGTTAGAAGCGGACAGCATACCAGTGATCTGAGCAGTTGCCGTGTTCACGTGGTCAGCCACTAAGATAAGGGAAGGGCAAATGGCCCAATGATCATCTATGGTTTAATGGAGTATGTCCTTTTTTTTCTTTAAATATTTTATTTTATCATTTATCAGTTTTATTTGGCTTTACGTTTCCCTGTAATACTTTGGAAGGGTAGTGGGGGGGGGGGGGGTTCCCATTGGCCCAAAGCTAAGTTGCTAATAAACTCCACTGAGAACAGCACATGCCTCCCCACTGTCAATGTAGCTCTTGTTCTGGCATCCCTGGGTTGGAGGGCTGGGACAAGCTCACTGTACAGATCCAAAAATGTGGCCTTTTGCATCCAAAAGTCCCGCAGCCACGGCTCTTTGCCCCAAACCTGCATTATGTTGTGATCTCATCATTCAGTGTTTCTTTCTCAAGGCCCTGCAGCAGCTTCATCATCTTCAACTGCTCTGTGAATGCCAACCACCACCTTGCATTGTTTTTCACAATGCTTTCTGCAAACTGTCTTCCCAGAAATCCTCAGGTATTTCAGTGTTGTGATATTTCCAGCATGTCTGCAAATACAGGAGAATTGTGCATCCTGTATTTGCAACATTCATAAGACCAGTGCAGATCTCTTCAGGCTCCTGGCTTCTGTCAAAGATAGCAGACACAGAAAAGTGCTGCACTGGTTGGTGAGATTTTTTAAAATAGGCATGACAATTATAAGCTAGGGATGGCATTTTGGGATGCAGAAAGTTGCATGCTGGGAAATTGATCCCCTACTTTCCAGAGATCCCTAGGAGGTCGTTACTCTCACACAAAACATCACAAAAATGTCCCTGTGATGGGTAGGAAACCCCGCCCCTTAAGCCCATCCCGGGCATGCTCGGACTGCTGCCCTAGTATAAATGAGGGCAGCACAGCTCGGTCTGGGCTGGCTGATGTAGAGAAAGGATGCCTGCTGGAGTCTCCTGAGGAGGAGCCACACCAGCCCCTGCAGGAGAGCAGAAGCAAGCCAGGGAACCTAGGAGGAGAGCAGCCATTACCTGCAAGCGGCTGGGAGGCAGATGTGCAGGTACACACATCTATCTGGGAGGAGGAGCTAACGGAGTCAGCTGCAGGAGGGGACAACCAGGAGCTCCATGGAGGGACTGCTGCAATGAACCTGGGTAGGAAGTCACCCAGGGGGCCTGGATGGGGGAGTACCGGGAGTGGTCCACATTTGAAGTCAGTGTGTTGTGGTCTGGATCCCCACTGACTTGGTGCTGTACCAATAGGGCCCTGGGCTGGGGCTTGGTGGAGTAGGAGGGCCTGAGCCCCGCTACCCAGGGTGACCCATACCTGGGGCAGCTGCCCCTGTTGATTGGCTCTGTGGCCGCTAGGCCTTGCTGCCCTGTCCTACAAGGGCTATTTACTGACTTGTAGCGAAGCTGTAAGTTGTAGAGCCGCCCTCCTTATCTATAACCCTGGATTCTCCCCACCCAGGGGCACCGCAGAGGGCTTCACTCATGACAGTCCCAAAGGGCTTTTGTGATAGACAGCAGTGTGTGGCATGCTGGAGTATCTACCATGGTGTACAGCACTTCACATTGACACAAGCACTCCTGTGGACACACCCACTGCTGACACAAGTACCCAAGCAATGGGTGGGCTTGACTCCCTGCCCATATGTAGTCACTTACACCAGTGCAGAGTGGGGGGAGGAAGAGGCCCTGGACCAGATTCTCAGCCGGTGAAAAAGCTCCATTGATGGGAACGAGATGCCCTGTGCCAGTATGAAGGACAAAGTAAGGCCATGGGGAACGGCAGCCACTGAGGGAAGCTGGGACCTGTTGGGACTCAGTGGCAAAACTCCCATTCTGCCCCCCAAGAGACTGTCTCAGCACTGGTGCAGGGACGCTGACACAGAGGGACCCGTAGGGATGAGAAGTGCTTTCAGAAGGCAAGGGGGTATTAATGTGTATTGGCTGTGGCTGTTCTTAGCTACAGGCTCACAGCCCAGTAATCCATCGCTCCGTCCGTCCATTCTTCCTTCCTTCCCAACCAGTGACGTACAAACAATAACACTCGGCTCTTACCATACCCAAGGATCTCCACACACCCCTACCCCTCGCCTTCACTCCCTCTCCACATACCTCCTCCCTTGTCCGGACTCAGGGGTGACCTTCTGGCCAGAAGCTCTGCCACTGCCAACAGTGAGACCCAGACACCCCCCGTGGACTCTGTGCCTGTTTTCTGGCCCCACATGAGGGCCATACAACTTGCCAATGGGGAAATTGAGGGTCAGAAAAAGGGAAGTGGCATGCCTAAACTCACATGGCCAATAAGGGCACAGCTGGGAATAGGACCCGCCAGGCATCCTGGCTCACACCACTGCTCAGTTTACTTGACTAGATCCTGCTGCCTCTCTCTCCCCCTTTCCTTCTCCCTCACGCGTGATTGCTAGTTTTATGTGTCCATGTGTGAATGGCTGTCCAGCAAACTGCTGCCCACCTGCCTCTGCATTCATTTCCCTCTAGGACTCTCCCAGCCCCACCGTCCCCCTGCCTCCATGTTCCCTACCTATCCTCCATGTTCATCCCAGCAACTCTGTCTTCCCCTCTCCGCCTGCCCGTTTAAATGCACATTTCCAGTTGATACTAGATTTTATTGCTCATTCAGAATACCAGCCAGTTATCCTGGACAGACAGATCGGCCTGGCAGTCTTTGGAGAGAGGTTTCTTTCTCATTGGTCTTCCAGCATTGTTTCCTCTCTCTGCTTTCCTGCGCCCTAAGCCCAGGGCACACCCATTCAATAAGGCTTCGTGGCACAGCAGAGCTTTCCCAGGTTTGTGCTAATTAAGTGGTCAGAACATGATCTGCTGCCCTGGGTGAGGAACTGAATCCCATTAAAAAGCCAAACCCAGGCAGCGTCTCACTTGTCATTATGGGAGCCGGAGCAATGGAGATTTCCACTGGCGAGACAACAGACCCCAGCAAGGAAGGGTCAGTGGATGGAGATATACATAGGAACTCCGGGAGCACGGCCTCTGGCTGGGATCCATCCCTGATGCCAGGTGAGAAGAGGTGTCGATGAGAGCCAGCGATCTCGGGTGGAGGGGTTGGGGCGATGCCTTTTGGGCTGGGGAACTCAAAGCTGGAAACCTCTAACAAATCTCTGTGCAGCTGCAACACATGCCCAGACCAGGACGCACCTGCTCCGTTTTGGGCACAGGCAGGAGGACGACTAAATAGAGCTGGAGAGGCTGGGAGGGGCAGGATTTGGTCTTCTGCTTTGCTTCCCCCATTTTCCCACCAAGTTCCATCCTCCCCCCGCAACCAGCCCCTCACTGTGCTGAGGGAGAGAATGGCCTACACAGGAGCCGTTGAATGCTGGGTTCTTTTGAAAATCTGGGCTCGCGAAACACATCCAGTGACACCTTGGGAGCCTTCAGCAGAGCCAGGAATTGAATCCTGGAGTCACAAATCCCATTCCTCTGCCTGAGCCCCATCAGGTCAGCCGGTCTGGTGGAAGAGAAGCTAAAACAGAAGGGAAGAAAACACAGCAGTGGAATGTGACAGAGAGGAAGGTTGAGAGAGCACTTTAGAATAATTCACAGTGAGAGAGACAGATGGGAGGGGAAATGGAGGTAGAGAGAGAGATCGAAACTTCTACCTTTTTTTTTTTTTAAGGCAGACTTTTGCTTTTTATGGACTTTGAGCCCTGTGAGAATCCAAGTGCATTACAGATAAAACAAAACCAGATGAATTAAAAACCCAGAGGGCTTCACTGAGGAGAAGCACGATGCATTATTACCAGCAAATAACCCAACGCCAGGCTTTCTGGTCCCTGTACCACCCTGCCTCCAGACCCCATAAATGATTGAGCCAGCAAGGGAAGCGGCTTCAGGTGGGAGAAGAGCCAGGAGGTGCTGGGAGAAAATAACAAGAGATGGATCTGTGGATGGAGTTTTGCTCTGGGAATGGGTTTACAGCCAGAGGAGGGTGCAATGGAGATGGACTGCAGCGGCAGAGAATCCAATAAAGAACAATTGACTGGATCGATGAGAGAGTCTCTCTCTACCTGTCCCTGGAGGTAGCTGACAGATACTAAATCAGATTAGTCGTGGGTGGCTTTTATTCCTCTTTCTGTTGCCCTCGCTTTCCATACGATTCAGGCCAGGCATTTCCATAAGGCTGCATCTGGAGACAGGCCGTCCCACTGGAGCTCTGGCTAGCACTAACAGGACACAGGACCATGGAGACGCACAGTGCTGCTGTGTTGTTTCTGACCTGTCAGGTAATGCTAAAGGCCTTAAGATGTCCAAGAGCTAGGCCTCAGGGGTCGGGGAAGGGGGAGGTCAAAAGGGCGTGGAGAAGGGAAAAACCACAACCAATTTAGCAATAAAGTCTGACAGTATGAAAGTGCAAAAACAGGATGCAGGCAGCTAACCGCAGAAAAAAGGGGAAGGGTAAAAGGTCCCCAGCACTCTGGCTAGCTGACCACAGAAAAAAAGGAAGGTCAAAATGTCCCTGACACTAGACGGGGCAGCTGGACCGCATGAATTAGCAAAATAACCCACCTTATTGCGATTTTGAGCAATAAAAGGAGGCCTGATGGGGGGGGGGAGGACAAATTAGGAGTTGTTGTCCCAGTTAATTCTGGGGCAGCTCTGAGGGCCTGATCACCCCCCAGGGCACTCCCCGACTGGCTCTCCGTGGGACGCAGACAACAGGACTAGACATAAAGCACCTAGGCCTGGCCAGCTGAGGGAAGGTCGGACTAGCAACCCGATACCAATTTCAACAAAGGAAAGGTAACCAAAGTAGAGGGTCAGAGTAGCGCCTGACTCTCAAACAAAGTAACAAAAAAGTTTAAGGTTTTTCCCAGCTTTATGCTGAGACTATTAGTTAATGAACAATAGCAGCACCAATCTTGGGTTTGGGGTTGATATAGGAATTGGTGTAGGTATAGGATTTGCTTTGGGTATAATTGTGTTAGTATTTCAGCTTGTGTGATGTGTGTTCATAATTGATCAGAAGGATGAAAGCAAAGTTGTGTCAGAGATTGTGTGTGAGGAAACTGTAACCGGTGACCAGGTCTGAGACTTAACCTGTGGACAGCCGCCCCAAGGCCTGCCAAGACTTTGAAAGCAAGGGTGCACAGGTGAACCTCATGACCCACTGGATCCCCTTCTTGTGTGAGTGTATAAACGGGTGCCCGCTGTGCTTGGTGTTTATGCTGCTATAACTTTGCTGCAGGGGAGGGGAAAGTGTGAATGGGGGATAACCATTGACCAGGTCTGGGACTAATCCTGTATACAGCTGCCCAAGGCCTGCAAGGATGCACAGGTGAACCCCGTATTGTATTACTAATCACTGCCTTAATCTGTGTAATCTGTA
Source organism: Pelusios castaneus (assembly GCA_007922175.1). Classification (NCBI taxonomy): domain Eukaryota; kingdom Metazoa; phylum Chordata; order Testudines; family Pelomedusidae; genus Pelusios; species Pelusios castaneus. Next base: position 29,958,943 of record ML685764.1, read on the forward strand.
TGCAGTAATAAGTCACATGCATAGTGAATAAACAGAAATTCATTGCTAGTGGTGGTCTTTGCCTCGGGGTTTTTGGGAGCTCCCCCAGCATCCGTGTATAAAGGACCAGGTATTTGTTTGGGCACCCTTCCCCCTTTTAGGGATAAAGCCTGACATGTCCAAGCACTACTCTATGGAGGAGTTGGCTCCTAATCACCCAGGGCACTGCCAGGAGGAAGTTCACACTACTGGAGGCTCGCTGGCACTAGCCAGGCAGTTCTGCTAGGAAGCTCCAGGTTGTGCACCTTAGGTGGCTTTGGACAGCCTTTCTGAGCACCAGCCCCTGCACACAGTGTTTGATGAGTTCTGGGCTTGCAGGTGGAATGTGTCTTACCAAGGGTCTTTCCTGCTGACCAGGCAGGAACTTGCCAGTTACATGGAACAAAGGGGAGAAATCTAGGGCCAATTTCTCCCCCATTATAAACGGATGTCATTTCACTGAGTTCACACCTTGGTCTGCCTACCCTAACCAAAGGGATGGATTTAGAACTAGATGCTACTCTTCTAGGATAGGCAAAATTCCCCAGATTGGGCCCATGGGGAGTCTGTGGCCTGGGTGACATTGGTGCATTTGGGGAAGCCCCTGCAACCCCCTGACTCCAGCCGGGCTAAGGATCAGGTCCTTTATTAGCCAATACCCTCCAGGCCAGTCTCAGAGAAGCACACCTATGGCTGGAAGAACCCCTGGCTGGGTAGCAGGGAGTCAGGGACCACGCTGGCCTCTTGTCTCTCCCAGCTAGCGACATGCCACACAAGCGCCATCCTGCACAGCACTGTCTTCAATACAAGGCAGTGACGAGGGGGTCCGTGTCAAACCCGCGTGGGACAATTAAAGCCACCTCTTCCGCCTACCTCATTTAAGAGCAGCCTCCTGTAAAGCTCTTTGCTTGGGCTGACACAGTGAGGAATTGCCCCGTCATCCATTCTGAATGGGGCACCCTCACCCTGTCTGTTTCAATCAGAGCCCAGCGTAATTTCCGTAGGCTTGATCTGCATCTGAAGGCTTCAGACGTGGGGAAGCCAGTTAAGGCGCCTGCAGGTAGAATTTCACCAGCTGAGTAATCTTCCAGGGAGACGGCACAGACAGGGCCAGAGGTTTATGATTATTAGTCGATGCTGCTCTCTATTTATTTAATTTAAATTGAACTTGAAGAGCTGCACTGAACCGCCGTTCTGCTCCCAATAGCCTGAATCAATCATCCACCCCAGCTCCACTTTTCCTCTGTCTGATACTTCTCCCCAGTCAGGCGCTACCCTTGGCACCTGCCTCTCCCCACATCCCTGAGATTTGTAGTTTATTGTGGGGGAAGAAGCAGACAGATCAAAAAGGCAGCGCTCCCCCAAGGGCTCTCCAAGCCAGATTCACTACAGTTCCAGACCCAGATCCAAGGCCAATGGAGAGCCTGCCAAAGGCTAGCTCAAAGGGCTGGAGTCTGCCCTCCTCCAGCTCCCACGATATCCAAACTAGGTGATGTTCTGAACCTTCTCTGCCCATATGTAAGAGCCCAGTCTATCTAGGGCAGTATCTGTACCACATTTGGCACTAGAGGACCCGAGTGCCTCACAGCAGGGTTGGCCCCAGGGTTTTGGCACTTTAGGCAAACTATGACTTGGCATCCCCCTCCCCACATTCAATACAGAGAAGAGTGATAACATATTAATATGTTTTTTTGAAATAGAGGGAGGAAAAAACCATTTCCATTTAATTTGGCACCCCTTAAAGCCTGGTGCCCTAGGTGACTGCCTAGTTCATATATATGGTTGGGCCGGCCCTGCCTCACAGAGATGAAAACAGTCACACCCATGATACAAAACTGCCTTGAAACCAAGCTCCCATCCCTGGAAAGGCCAGATTTTCAAAGGACGGCAAGGATTTTCCAAATGGGGCAAGGATCTACCTGCCCAATTCCATTCGATACCAGCTGAGACTTTCAACTTCTAGCCATTGATGGTATTTTTATAGCCCCCATTATGTTGGCGTGAGCACCCAGCAATCATTAAGGTGTTTAGGGTTGCACCACTACCACTCCCCCCACCCCATTTATAGATGGGAAACTGAGGAATAGAGATTAATGACTTGCTCAAGGTCACACAGGAAATCCATAGCATGGCAGGGAATTGAACCCTACTCTCTGGAATCCTAGGCTACTACCCCAAACACTGCCCCATCCTTCCACACCTCAGGCCAGTTACTGGATCACAGAGCATGCAGCTGGGTGACTCCCACTCAATTTTAAAGGAAAACCCATCCCCAATAGGCCCCCATTGGTTCTCTCCTCCCCCCCCTCAACCAGGGCAGTGAAAAGCTTTAATCTACAATACACCCCCATTCCCCCCCCCCCTTTAATCGTGCTGCATCACTCTGTTCCCTGAAGAAGCGTCACTCTCAGGTCCCAGCACCAGCTGATGTCTTTTTTACTTTCATTAATAACCCCGAATGGCTTTACAGGTGACAGGAGGTGCAGGGTGTAATTGACACCATCTATTTCACTTCCCCATTCCTTCTGCTTAGGCTGCCTGACCTTCTGGGTCTCTTCTGCTTCTACTGCTGGGAGGAGAGGCAGGCGCAGAGGGAAGAGAGATGGGGTTTCTACAAGGGGCGGCTGAGGCCAGGAACAGGAAAGAAGAAGGAGATTTGCAGCCATCCTGGGGAGGTTTAGCAATTAGCCCCCTTCCCCACTGCCCAGGCCAGCCCTGCCCTGAATTCACACTCTCTCTCATAGCTCCCAGTGCCATTTGCAGGACCAGGTGGAACCTTGCTGTCTTGACCTGTCATATTCTAATTCATGTTCCCCTACATTGCCCCAGCAGCTTCAATCAGACAAGTCCATTACTCCCTCTCTGGCTTTACTACTCTGTCTTGTTCCTCCTCAGTGGCAGCTGCATGTCAGTGGTGATTTTTCTGTGTGAATGTTTATACGCATGGGTTATGTATGGACTGGAGCAAGCAAGCTCCTATGGACAGGATGGAGAGATAGGTGGAGAGACAGCAGGCTATGTAGGGGCACAGAGATACAGACATACATCCTGTGGATTAGAAAGATTTTTGAGTTCCTTTAAAATGGAAGAGCCAGTAATAACCATTCTAGTTCTAAACAGGCCCCAGCAAAAAAATAGTTGCAGTAAAATATTACACCACAGTAAAAATGCCAGCCCAATTACAAGCCAGCAACTAAACTAAAACCCTAAAGGAAACGGACAGCTCCATGCACACAGAAGGAAAGGGAAGCGTCTGCACAAGGCGGCTGACATGCTGTAAAGCACCTTTGGACAAGAAAAACTGGTGGAGGTTTCTTATGAGAGGGGAGAGAGTGTCAGTGATGGCAGGGCCACCGGGGGAGGGGGGGAGAGGCACTTTACCACTGGTCCCCTGTTTGAGAGGGTCCCTAAACCAAGCCACATTGGAACTGCTGCCCAGGGTCACACAACCACTCAAATTAGGCCCAGCTGCTCCTCCATTGAGACAGACTGTGAGCCAGGCCGAATATGAATGGTCCTGTGACCACATGCACTGGTTTGCCATGCCCAGGGAAGGGACCTGGGCCCAGCAATAGGGAACAGGAACTGAAGCTGTGGGGTGGGCTCATTCTCCAACACACACCCCATGGCTTCCCCCTAGTGGTAGTTATTTTGGAAGGGTGAAGGTGCTCTGTTTCAGATTTTGCCCCAGACTCCCAAAAACCTCTGTGCAGCCCAGCTAAGGGCAAGTGATTGGACTTCTGTGTGCTATATACATGGACTTGGGTTTTCAAATGACTGAGCTTAGGAGATTTAAGTACCTTAGGCTTCTCTGGAAATCCCAGCCAGAACTATTCTGACCCTCTTTTTCTGCCTTGCATCTTTAAATCTCACAGGATTCTTTTGTCTGGAAAGCCTGGCAGCTTGGTGCAGACTGTCCCAAGTGAGACACACACACCATGCTCTCCCCTGGAGGAGTTGCTTTGGGGTTTTGTTTTGCTTAGCTGCTCTTTTAATCTTAAGGCAAAGCCCATCAGCCTGAGAATGCACACCAAGGAAGGTAACACTCCAGAAAACACAGATATGCAAAGAGCTCTTGAATATAGCCAGGGCCTAGGGCCAGATCCTCAGTTGGCTTAAATCATCATAGTGCCACTGAAGTCCACGTTGCTATGGCAACTTTGGCCCACGGGCTTTATAAAGCAGCATTGTCAACTTCAAATCAATACAGAGTTCAATGGGCAGCCAGCACACAAAGCCCAGGGCAGTTGCGGCACCTGGCAGCAGCTCAATTGCACGATCAAGGTGCCAGTGTGCAAGACACCTTCCTGGCTTGCCCACCATAAATGAGAGGAGTCTGGATTGGCTGGAAAGAGGAGCAGTTTGGAAACAAAACAGAGGCCAGTGAAAAGAATGTGATGATCTCAAAGGGATGCAGGATTTAAATCAGCACAATTCCCATCTTCACCTTGCATCACTAAGATCACTAGGAGCTGATGGGGTTTTTCTGATACCACTTTTTGGGTGGGGGGAGAGTGGTTCTGAAAATGTGAATTTGGCAAAATTGACACTTTTCACAGGAACAAATTCCTAAACTCAAAAAAACGTGATGAGAAGAAAAGGTCTAGCCTCCCATCCGGCATTCACAAAGGACAAATTCTCAGTTTCCAGTGCAAAAAAACTTGAAATTTAAGCCAACTGTCTTAAAAACCAAAAAAGATTGAAATGAAAGGAAATGTTTTGATTGACCAGACTAGGTATTTGGGGGGAATTTCTAGTTCACCTCTTTTCTTTTTAAATTTTCATCGCTGTTCAGAAGGAGAAAAAAATTTGAAAGCTCAAAAATTTCCACCAAACAGGAAACAGGTTTTTCCACCTGACTCCAGTCACTTCGCCGGAGGAAAGCAGTGGCGGGAGAGTGGGGAGACATGCTAGGATGACACAGTGTGAGATGGGAAGTGGGATGCAAGGAGAACATGCACCAGTCCTGAGAAGGTGCTAAAGGAAGGAGGCCAACTTTGCAGGAGAGATCAGTGCTGGTTACACATTGGAAGCTGAGTTGATTCCAAAGACCTGGACGCAAGGGTCGACCTTGGGAGCCGAAGTCTTTCTAAAGTCAAGTGCTGATGAGTGCCGAGCCCTTAGAAAACTGATCTGAAATGCAGTCACTTCTAAGGTGTAACACAGCAACTGCTTCCCAGCCCAGCCCTGCGAAATTAGGGCCAACAGCATCAAGGCCAGCCCTCCAAGGGCCGTCTGAGAGCTAGGCCTGAATACCCGGCAACTTCCTCTGTTCCTGACCACCTTGCAGCCGTGGAGTGTTACCAAACACAAACTAAAGGCCCTGAGTGGCTCTTTTTCTGCGTGTTATTTTTACTGCTAAGCTATAAACCCTGGCAATGAGCCCCCTGGAAGTGCTGACACGCACACGCTCTCGGCAATTGCAGCTGAATGGCAGCGGGGTAATATACAGTGTATAAATATTTATGCCACCACAGGGTTACTCACATGCTCTAACTAGTGTTCTTTTTCTGCTGCTGAAATAAATGCTTCCACTCCACACAGAAATTTATTTTATTCTCCTAACGCTAGGGAGACAATGCTTCTCAGGGCCTTGAGAGAAATGACAGCACTAGCGGCCAAGTCATGTGCAAGCCAACCCATAGTGACTAGCTAAAGGCAGATGACTGGACAGAGCAGCTACTGGAGCTTGTTAAACCTGAAGTTGCTGTTGGAGAGCTCACTGAGAGCTGAGCAAGTGCAGCTGGGGGCTTTGTGTCTTTATTTAATGCTGGGGCTCTCTCTCATCAATGTCACTCTTTGGGGAGAAAATGACCCCACATGGGTGCTGTCAACTCTCCCCTGGGGCCTCTGGACTGCTGCTTCCAACCCCAATTATCTGGCCCTGCCAATTGGATTTTAGAGCACTTAAAACAAAAGTCAGCTTTAACCAGAAATGTTAACTCAACCTAAACTATGGTGCAATTATGGCATTGCTCCAGTTTTTGTCTATCTCCCCTAACCCCCTTATCTGTCTGTCTGCTAGGCATTCCTATCCTACCAGCACAGCACGCACACACTGCATGCTAGGATTTATAGGGACTCTTTACAGGTTCTTACTCATGACTCTGCCACTGATGTGTGAGCATGGGCAAGTCTGTCTTGAGATTAGAGAGACAGAAGGCCTGTGCCTCAGTTTTCCTCTCTGTAAAATGGGGATAACAGCACTTCTTTACCATGATAAAGTGTCGTGTGGCCTGTGATTGAAAGGCCCCCTGCAAGTGGTAACTTTTCTCACGGGGCAGGCAGAAGGGCCCTATCCTCACTGGGAGTTTTGCCTGCATTTGGACTGCACCCTGATGGATTAGAAGAAAACCTCCCCCTATAAACTGGATGTAAACTGAAAATGGCAAAGCTGGCCTGAGTCTGTTGAGAGCCTGAAACCACTGAGCGCGCTACACCCATCCTTTCAATGAGGCAGCATGACAATTTAAAATCCAGTGCGTCTGATTCCGATTGACCTACAACAGTATACAGTAAGGGTTACTTCCTACGCTTCTTACACATGGGAGCAGAATTAGAGGCCATGCTTTTAACTATTTTATTGCTGGTTATTTTAGGACTTTTATTTTAGCAGAAACATGCAATTATTCTGGGATTGTAGGGCAGAAACTATTACTTATAGCGACCCACCCACCCAGCATATTTAGCCAATGAGAGCTGCTCTGGTGACACAATGCTGGCTCCTGTTCAGTTGGCCGAGCATCCTGTGGAAGGCAGAGTATGTTGTGGATTCTCTCATGATTGAATAGTTGACTCAAACTGTTTATGCAGCTATTGTTCTTTTGCTAATTCCCTTGGGCGCTTACTAATGAGACAGCTATAAAATGATCAAAGTATTAATAAAGCTAAATTATTCTAAGCCCTGCCTTTTGGTTAGTTCTGTTGTTTTCATCTTTTTCGAGGCACACATACACAGAAAAACTCAGTTCAAATCAATACAGACCAGCAAGCCAGACAGGGTTTCAATAGCCACAGCATGGTCCAGTGGACGGTGTAGTAATTGGGAGTCAGACAACGTGTGTTTTGTTTCCAGCTGGGCAAGTCATTTCACCTCTGTTTTCCCTCCTCCTTTATACAGAAATAATACTAGCCTATCTGAATAAATCATTTGGAGATTGGTTGGTGAAAGTGTGCCAGGAGGCTATGCGTAGTATTCCTGCTCCATTCATTTCACCCAACGTATAGAAAGCCCCAGAATTAGGGATCTAGGTTGAGGCACCTAATTCCACATGAAGCAAGTGTTTGGGTGTCTGTATTCTGACCTGAAGTCCCAAATGTGACTTGAGCCCTCCTGGCAGAACTGGCCCCGGATGAAAACTGGGGCCAGAGATCTAAATATTTAAAAAAACAAAAACAAACTACACACACTTCTAAAATTATTTCAGCTTGCAATTGACGGTGTCCACTGAAGTCAATGGAAAGACACCTAACGCATATATTGCTTAGGCTATGTACACACGATCAGATTAAAGCGCAACAAGGCAATCGCGCTATAAAACTCACGTGACCTTTATTGCGGGACAACGCGTACACACGTTGCTCCCTGCAACGCAACCAAATTACATGCATTATCGCGGTTGAGCGCAATGACTTCTGGGCACCTATCCCATCATTCCATTTTCCCCTAAGTCGGCGCTATGAATCATGGGATGAAGGAAAGGAACGCAAAGCGCCATGGGTAAAGTGTCAGTTTCCCATGGTGCTTTGTGTTCCCCTAGCGTCTTCGTCGTTTCCAATAGCAACTCGCGCCTATTTTCAACATTGCAGTGATGCAACGCACCACTTGCAATCAATCACAACAGCGACAGCATGGATCCTGCTCTGATCTCCACTGTCGCCTTCAACATTCTGAATACATCTCGGCTTGTTGCTCAGTACGCAATGAGCTCCGAGTCAGACAAGGACACCGAGGAGCAGGGGCTGATCGATGCCATGCAGAGCAACAGCACCGCGTTGCTCAGCTCCTTCACCGATCATCTGCACACGGTGCAACGCCGTTTCTGGTCGCGAGAGACGAGCACCGAGTGGTGGGATCGCATTGTTATGCAGCTGTGGGATGACGAGCAGTGGGTACAGAACTTTCGAATGCGGAAAGCAACCTTTCTGGAACTGTGCTCAGAGTTGGCCCCTGCCCTGCGACGTAAAGACACCAACATGAGGTCAGCCCTAACCGTGGAGAAGCGTGTTGCAATTGCTGTATGGAAGATGGCGACTCCCGACTGCTATTGGTCCGTTGCAAACCAGTTTGGAGTCGGGAGAACCACCGTCGGATTAGCCCTCTCACAAGTGTGCCAAGCCATCAATCACATCCTGCTACGGAGGACAGTGACATTGGGCAATGTTCGAGAGATTGTGGACGGCTTTGCTGCCATGGGATTCCCTAACTGCGGGGGAGCCATAGACGGCACACACATCCCTATTTTGGCTCCAGACCATCTCGCGACGGAGTACATAAACAGGAAGGGCTACTTCTCCATGGTGCTGCAAGCACTCGTGGATCACAAGGGTCGTTTCACGGACATCAATGCTGGGTGGTCGGGAAAGGTGCATGATGCCCGCATTTTCAGGAACACTGGTCTCTACCGGAAGCTGCAAGGGGGTACCTTTTTCCCTGATCAAAAAATAACAGTGGGGGAGGTGGAGATGCCCATAGTCATCCTCGGAGACCCAGCATACCCACTGATGCCATGGCTCATGAAACCCTACACCGGGAACCTTGATCGCAGCAAGGAGCGGTTCAATTACCGATTGAGCCGCTGCAGAATGACTGTGGAGTGTGCCTTCGGCCGTTTAAAAGGGCGCTGGCGCTGTTTGTATGGGAGGCTGGACTTGGTGGAGGACCAGATCCCTGCTGTGATTGCGTCATGTTGTGTCCTCCATAACATTTGTGAAAGTAGGGGAGAAAAGTTTTCCCCTACGTGGGCTACGGAGGCACAGCGCCTCGAGGAAGCATACGAGCAGCCAGCCACTAGGAGTATTAGGGTGGCACAAGGAGAAGCTGCTCGCATAAGGGAGGCACTCAGGGAGCATTTCAATGACGCCCTCCCCTAGTTAAGTTCCATGACGCATCAGGTGCACCTTAGGATCATTTCAATAATGTGTATAAATAAATGCATTCTTCAAAGTATTTTTTGTTACTGTTTTTATTAAAACCTAAAAGGTGGGGGTGGGGTTACAGGTTGGTGTAGCTCTGGGTCTCATAAAAGTAGCTGGGGGGGGACTGGATGTTGTCCTGTACCGGGGGAAGGGTGGCCTTCAAAGAAATGCTTTGAGGGACTGCGGTGTGTGGGAGGCAGACACGGCTGAACTTCTGGAGTGGAGCCCGGACATTTATCGCCTGGGACTGCAAAGCAATCATGCTCCTGAGCAGTTCTGTTTGCTCCTTCATGACGCTTATCTGTTCGTCCCTGTGTTTCTGCCTCCTCTGCTGGGATTCCTCTCTCCAGGCTCTATTCTCCTTTGATGATTCCTGTGTTGCTTTCAGCAGCTCGTGAAACATATCCTCCCTGTTTCTTCGAGAACGCCGCCGAATGTTTCTCATTCGGTCAGCTGGGGTAGACACCAGCCTTGTGAAGCTCAATTCTAATACAAAAATAACAATAAAGACATTGTTAACACATAGCATAGATAGCCAATGTAACCTTCCAGTAGCACATTCCACTGGAAGGTACAGGGCGGTCAACACACTACGCTTCGCTGAAGCAGACAAGGTACGTTCTAATAGACGGCTTACCGGGGGCTAATAATCGGAAGAGGGCACACAGATGGAACCCAATATCGCTCTCCTCAGAGTGCCCCTGCCATCTAGAATACATCTCCTACATGCCACCGGTAGCAGGCCAGGACCGTATGCTGCTGCACTGTGTGCTGCCATGGTTCCCAGGGCTGTGCTTTGCAGCTGGAGAGGCAGAGTGTCCGTCTTTGGGAGCGTAGACACAAACGCTCTCCCATCTAACCTGAGTAGTAGGCTCTGGAGGTGCATCGAGGAAACCTTTACTGACCTAAATGCAGATGATTATTTTACAATCACTGCTTGTATTGATGCCCTTCTAATGAATGCAGAGTAAATAGCGTGCACAGCGGGGACCCGCAAGCACCCCCACCCCAGACAATGATATTTGAGCAGGAGCAGAGCTGGATGAAGGAGAAACTTACCTGAACCCCCCTCTGCCGCCTCAGAGAACACGCTGCAGTTCAAGCCTTGGGTGGAAGTCTCAGCGGGGCTGCTGAAGAGCTCCTGGCTACACGCGGTTGCGCTTTCCTCCGTGTCATCCTCCATCTCCTCCTCCTCCTCCTCCTCCTCAACAACGTCCTCATCCTGCTCGGCTCTGGCAATCACCGGATGAGGGGGGGCTGAAGTGTCCACGGGACTTTTGGCAGTGGTTGTGGGGTCCCCACTGAGGATGGCTTCTATTTCCTTATAGTACCTGCATGTAGCAGGCACTGATCCGGAATGGCGGTTTCCCTCCTTTGCTCGGTGATAGGTTATTCTGAGCTCCTTCACCTTTGATCTGCACTGCACTGTGTCTCTATCATGCCCTCTCTCTGACATGGCCCAAGAAATTATGCCAAATGTGTCATAATTCCTCCTGCTGCCGCGTAGCTGCGCCTGCACAGCGGACTCTCCCCAGATGCTGATCAGGTCCAGCACCTCTGCCGTGCTCCAAAGGGGTGCGCGTCTTCCACGGCGGGCCGCCATTGCTACTGATGATCAGAGCTGCACTCCACTCCACGAGGAAGAGAACAGGAAGTGAAACAGACGAGAAATTCGAAAATCCCGGGAATCTGATCAGGGCGGGGATTGTTTCATCACGGCCACAGAGCGGGTGGGGGGAAGACCAGAGAGGACGACTTGGGAATGCTGGGACACTTCCGGAGGCCAGTCAATGCGCGGTAAGCGTACACACGAGCTCGAACGTGCAACATATGATCCGCAACAGCTGTTACCACTCTCGTCGGAGTGGTTGTTGGATTGCGCGACAACAAGGCAGTTAACGCGCAAGAGCCCTGTTGCATGTGTGTACGCCGTTGTTGCTATCGCGCGGTAATGAGCTTTAATGCGCGATAAACTGATCGTGTGTACAAGGCCTTAGAGAGAAATCGAGTTTGTTAGAGGAGAGGAGGAGACAATAGGGTAGATCCTGGTCTCTGTAAGCAAGATGTAAACCTGGAGTGATTTCACCAGTGTCACTCCAGATTTATGGTCACATTGCAGCAATCAGAACCTGGCTCCGTGTGAGGAAGTGAGAGAAATAGGGACCGATTTTGCTCTGTTCTGGGGAGGTTTTTCCACCGCCATCCTCTCTGTAGTAGTGGAGTCCTTGACAGTCCTGCACTATGCAACATGACTAAAATCACTCACATGTGCTGGCAGAAATGCTTTGCTGGCGTGAACAGGCCTAGATCATAGACTTAATTAGAGCTTCATTAATTTACACCAGCGGTTCGCAAACAATGGGGGGGCTTCCCACAGGGGACACAGGAATGTGTCAAGGTAGGTGTGAGCTGGGGGCTTTTGGGGGGGGGGTGTTCATTCTTTGGAAGAGCTCCTGCTGTCAGCCCTGGGTGACTGGTGGGGGGCCATGCAAAAGGGCCGTGCACACCCAGGAGGCAGGGATAAAAGGGACAGGTGCCACCGCCTTGGGGCCAACAGCTGGAGTCCCATGACTCAAGGGCTCCTTTCTCCCCACCACCCTCAATCCCTCACCAGGAAGCAGCCCTGGGTTTGGTCTCTCCACCCACCCTCCCCAGTCCCTCGCCTCGAGGCAGCAGGGCTGTCAGCCTCGGGAGCGTATCAACAGTGCCCCACTGCCACCCTTACTCTGCCCCAAGTCTGCTGTGAAAAGGGATATCAAAGCAGATCAGCACTCTCCCTTTTGTGCTGCTGGTGAGATCCTGCGTATAGAGTTGGGTGCCCAGCTCACAGCTGCTGCTCTCCACTCTGTCTTCAGAGCTGGCGGGCAGTGCAGGTACCTGGAGTGAGGAAGCTGCCAACAATTTCAGATGCAAAGAAGGGGGGCCCAATCAAATACATTTAAGAACCACTGATTTACACTAATGGAGGATCTGCTTTATGATCTTTAGTGAGAGATATCCCTTGATGCGATCACAGGACAGAATTCCTAGCTCTGGGCCATCATGCTTCCCCCTTCCCTTCATCCAGAATGACAGTCCTTAATGATGTGCTGAGATGCTCAGTGTTTTATAGGTCTACAAGAAAATACAGAGTGGAGTTTGAAGAGATTAGACACATTTAAATGCAAATGGTGTTATTTCTGTCTTGAAAAATGTCATTAATACATTTTCTGCAATTTGGGGAAATCAGTGGCAATTATTTTTCCAAAGTGAACCATTAGCCAACTTTCATTTGAAGGGGTGGGAGAGTGGGGAATATCAAGGAAATTATATGACTGCCACATTCCCATATAGGCCTCAGAAGTGTAGTTTCTTTTGCACAGGTAAATGACCATGTAAAGGAACTCGAAAGTAGTCTCTCTCTCTCTCTCTCTCTCTCTCACACACACACACACACACACACACACACACACACACACACACACACGTACGTTTAGAATGCTTTACACCAAACTACTCTTGATGTTGCAATTATGTGTCCCAGCTCATTAAATGTCTCAGTTCCCTTGTTGCCTGTACGCTGCCCATTCTCTTATCTGGTCAGTTTGGATCAGACTTGGTAGTGACTCTGTGTTCAGAATTTGCACTGAAATCAATGAAAACCCAGCATTTTTATGTTTTCCTGAATCAAGGCCCAAAACTGGAGAGTGATTGTTAAAGCCAAGTTAACAGAGCTTTGCTGTCCCTAACGCACCTGATCCACAGACTGAACCAATGGCAACACTCCCACTAGATCTGTATCTACGCACTCTGTATATATCATTTTTAATTCCAACCTTTCGCCATGATCCGTCTGCTGCTTTGGTGTTAAATGAAAAGAAAAGTGGGGGAGGGAACAGAGATCATCTTCGCTGAGATTAAACAAAGAAGAGCCTTAATCTTATTTGATTCATCTAGGTGAGAGAAGAGCAAATTTACATAACACTGTAAGTGCTCATTAACTAATGTTAAATGACAGCCAAACACCTATAGGATAATACAGGACTTGTGTAGAATACTAAAGGGGTTCTTCATCCAGATCAGGGTTATTCTGTAAAAAGCCCATGCTTAAGCGCCGCAACCCCCACCGCCACCCGAACGCCTGCAGCTGGACTAGGGGGCTAGCCCAAACCAGCGAGGGCAGCCGGTTCGGGTCAGCCCCCTAGCTCAGCCCCAGGGCTTTGGGTGGCAGCAGGGGCTGCAGCCAGCCCCTTAGCCCAGTGAACCACTGGGGCAGCCCACTGCCAGGCAAAAGGCTGGCTGTGGTTAGTGCATGGTGGGACAGGTGCCCACCATGCACTGCTCCTTGTATCGCAAAGGAGCGTTCACACGGGTGAATGCTCCTTTGCGATACAAGGAGCACGTATGCACACACAAAAGCGCTATATTTATAGCGCTTTCCTTGTCCCGCAACAGCTTATTGCAGGACAAGTTTATTGTGTGTACATAGCCTGAGGGTATATTTAAAGCCACTGCTGCTCCCCAGAGGTACCCACATTGCAGCAACGTTCTGTCTGGCAACAGCGGTGCGAAGCAGATGAGAATGAGGACAAGAAAAATTACCTGCTTCTCATCTCATTGGGCTAACCTTTCGCATGCCAAGGGAGAGACGCTGGCAGCAGGATCCTTTTGGATTTAACCGGTCATACATGGAAAGCTAGGTAAATCTTGGCAGTGAGCTCTCTGCACATTAATTCCTTAAACTCTGGGAGCAGCCATCAGTGCGTGTGATCCACAGGGCAGCAGCTAGCTGATTGGGCTCTCTGGGACAAGTCTACAGTGTGCTATGCCTGAGAAAAAATGATACCCGAACAGAAAAGTGCTCTAACAATCAAAATGGGCCATGCATTATTACTGTGGACATGACCGAGGACTCAGTCATAATTGCAGCCTCAACTGTGCCAAACACATAGAAGGGGATAGAGCCAAAGGGTTCACAATCGACAGACTACCTTAATTTAAGAAAATCAAATCCAGATTCCCATTTGAATCAGTGGCAGGTACAGATGTTTCAGAGGGAAGGATAAGGAACACCCCCCAACCCCACCCCCAGTAGACAATTATGGAATAACCTGTCCCCACAGGAAATAGCTGCCTGTCCTCATCATTTGATGTCTGGATTAACTCTTGAAGCATGAGGGGTTTAACACAGTTTAATGATCTGTGGTTGTGTGTATGTGGCTCCAGAAAGAGACCAAGCCCTTCTTGAATCCTGCCAAATTCTTGGACCCAACAGATCTATTTTTGGATTTTATATTATCACCTATCATGGGAGTACTCGAGCTTTTTATATCTCATGTGGCAGTAAGTTCCACAGGTCAGTCATGCATTGTGTAATTAACCTGACCTTGAATGATGTCAGGTTACAGACTCAGTCCTCGTCTGGAATAATACTTGAATTGGATTCCTGTATTCACCTGAAATGAATGCACGCACAAACGCACGCACACACACAGCAACCTATGGAAGGAGCTAGATTCCTACATCCATCCCTAGAATGGACTTCAAACATCTTCCCTGGAACAAAAAAGATCTGGACTGGATTATTCTGCCTTCCAGAAATGGACTCTTGGAAATCTCTGCCACTGAGCCTCCTGGAGCTCTGGGCTCCTCTGACAGAAACAAATCTGCAGAAAGGATACAGGGAAGGCCCAGGGCCAGGGGACAGGAAGTATTAAATGTAGTACTAAGCTACACTTTCATCTACCAGTCGTAAGTAGTCCTTGACTTTGCAGCCTGAGTTGATAACATTTTTAAAAATCCAATTTTTAAGAAAGCAGAGATAGAAAGGAGCCTCCTCTATCAGGATAATTGTGTTATTACTGCTCAGACTACTTCATAATGTCCCAGGAGCAAGTGGCAGTTTAAATCTCATTCAGGGTCAATTTCCATCTACTATTGCTTTGCTCTTCCTTTCCAGTCAACTCTCCAGTGTATTCTCTAGACAGACACGCATTCCCCCCGTCCCTCAATATAAGTCTTCCAGCATGAAGGAGACATGGACTTGGTACGTCTTTGCCAGTTACAACAGGCTGAGAATTAGGTTTGCTGCTCGCGCTGGAGGTAAAGCAATTTTACTTGCCGGCTTGTACTTGTTTTCACAGTGTACGTAGCTGTCTGGTGAACTGTCTGTGACACAAATACATAATGACACACACTCAGGCTCTCACTCGCCTTCAGGAAATGATGTATGAAGTCCCGTACCACTGCACTGTGGCAGCTCACTGTACACAGAACATGCCCACACACACATTTTCTCCCACTGCAGGAGGGTGACTCTCCAGTCAGCATGCCCTCTCCTGGCTGGGTATAGCATTGCACAGTTCTCTCCTTCAGTCCTCTCCTGACAGCCATTCAGAGTTTCTGGGCTAGGCCATTTCCTCCAGGCAGTGACACAGGCCTGCAGCCCAGACACGTACAATCCCACCCCTCCTGGGTGTCAGTGTCTCAGAGCCATGATCTCCTTCTGAGTAGCAGGTTCCCACCTTTCCCCCCAGCAGAGCTCAAAGACCAAACAAAACCAAACAATTCAAGCTGCTGCTGCCCACCCTTGGCTTTAACTCACCAGCCCTTTAGGGGAATCACCTGTTTTTTCTTGAAGAACATCAACCCATGCTGGGCCACCTCCATTCAAGGCCCAGCACAGGGCATACAACAAACCTATCCACCCACCCCAGGCAGGGCCAAGAAACACCTTTCCTTCTCTTCCCCCAAAACTTTCATCTCTCTCCTCCAGCCTGGCTCTCCCCTGTCTTCCTTTATGAAACAGCCCAGTTACTCCCCCAGCTGGATCTGATAGGGAACTGGGTCTGACAGCCCTCCAAGTGCAGCAAGTCATCTTACTGAGCTCCTGGGCTTCTCTTTACCCCTTCTCTACCAGCATGGGGTTTATACACTTCACGCTCTCTCTCTCTCTCTCTTTGTCCCCCACACACCTTTATCCCATTTCCACTGTTTTGCTATTGACTTCAATGAGGATGGGGACTGCCGAGAAACAGGAAGGAGTCAGGTGTTATTAAAGCTGCTGGAGTCTCGCAGTCCGGAAGGACGTGTCGTTCACCACACAGGTGTGAATGTGCTGCATGTAGATGGGGGGTGGTGTACATGTTTAAAGGGAGAGAAGCAATGAGCCAGACTGACTTGTTTCCCCTCCCAGCCACAGGAGAACCACGAAAGCTCTGAAGGCATCACCGGCTGGCCCTTTGGGCCCACAACACACGCATCAGAAATGGTTATGCTCTCTCTTGCCTCCTAAATAACAACCAGAGCGAACCCACATGGATAAATAATGGTTTTTGCAGGTGATGACATGCTGTAGTCACGACAGAGTCTGCAAAGGTACCTGGAGGGTGTAAGCTGGATGCCAAATGCCTTCGGTATCCACGTCTCTGCAGCGCCAAGGAGGCCGAATCTGGGCTCAGCTGACATCTGACTGGCTGCCGGTGCGATTGCCTCAGCCTGACAGTCTTCCATTCTCCCAGGCTGCAATCTTTGTCCTGTGAACTCACTCTCAGCGCAGAGGGCACCACGCAGCAGACAGTGGCTAATTCATCCTGTGAGGGGTCCGGGAACCTCCTCAGAGAGCCTGATTCATCCTTTCACCAGCCCCCATTTCATCCCTGACATACTAGCAGTCACCTTCTTCCTCACAATAGAGCTACAGCAGGGCAAACCACTCCATTTCCTCATGGGACTTGGGAGCCTGTTAATCACCTGGAGGGGTCCCTCAGGCCACCCTGCAATTATTATTGTCTGGATAAATAATGGAAATGTTAATTTCCCTCCTCTTCCTTCTCTCCCAGACTAATCTCTCCCTGCCACTCAGCCCCCGCACCCCAGCGCCTTACCCTGGAGAAGCAATCCGTGCTACCGTAGCAAAGAACAGCCTTCTCCAGCTAGGCCCTGTGACTCACTTGAGCCTGTCCTCTGGCACTGCTTATTTGAATTAATCCTTCATTAATTCCCTGCTCTTTTCTGCTTGTCTCCACATGAAGAGGAGTTTGTTGGGGCTTTTCAGGGGCTCTGTCTACTGCTTAATAGCTGCTGGAATTAACACCCCTCTCCCCCCAGTGATGGGACAGAATTACCACCCCCTCAGCCCCCAGACAATGGCCTTCCATTGTCTCACCTGCAGTAACAGAGGCTCTGAACTGATACCAATGCTTGCCTACGGAGTTTTTCTCTGGAAGGATGGGAGTTTGGTTGATTGGGTGACCCCAGAAGTTGGGGGGATGCCTGTGTAGCAGGTGTTTTTTGCCCCAGAGTCCCAAAGGGTTCTATCAGGGACACAAGATTCAAAGCCAGATTTCAAGCCCCAGCCCCCATTCCAGGAGTTTTCTTTCAACCCCTTATGACAGGGCTCCAGTATTAGGTTTGGACCATGGATCTGCTTCCAAACCTATCCAGCACCCAGCCATAATCCAGGGGAGTTTGAATCTGTCCCAGCCAGATCTCTATACTCTATTGCACAGGAACCATGCCACCGGTGGCTGATACAGCCAGCTCTGAGTGCAAAATGGTGTCCCCAGCTACACAGCAGCTATCAGCATTAACCCATAATATCCTATTCCCCATCCCTCCTCCTTCACGCCCAGCTGGCTGGTCTATAATAGTTTAAATCCTCCAGGTTAGGGACCTGGCATTTGATTGGTCTATCCTGTGCCACACCACCTATGACACTCCATATATAATAGCAATAAAAGCAGCAAATAGGAGATCTCACCTCCAACTGAAACCACAGGGGGTAATGAGGAGCCTGCTTTAGAAGAATGAATTACATTCCAGGCTCTCCTCTTTTGCTTTTATTTAAAATGATAAAAGAACTGTTCCTCTCATTTTACTGAAGTGAATAAACTGCCTAAAATCAGGGTTATTTGGCAGTGGAAGAGTAGGGGAAGATTAGCTCATCATTGCTTTCATTATGATTAGCCAAGAGCTTGATCTACAGCAGTCTTTCCCTGCTCCCCAGCAACACTGCTTGGGAATGCCTAGATTCATGGATTTAAGGCCAGAAGGGACAATTATGATCATTTAATCTGACCCCGGCATAGCAAAGGCCAGTCAACCTCTCAATGTAATTTCTGCTGCGAGCCCATAACTCCTGACTGCAGCTAAAGCATAACCCTTAGAAATATATTCAGTCTTGATTTAACAACTGCAAAGGATGTAGATGCCACCCCTTCCTAAGGGAAGTTGCTCCAATAGTTAATTGCCCTGTTCAAAATTTGCATCCTATTTCTGGTCCAAATGTCTGAAACATCCACTTCAAACTATAATTGAGCAATTGGTTCATAAAATGAAACTGGCATTTTTGCCATTTGTTCCTAAATAACAACACTGCCAGTTCCATCCCTGATATCCTGTGACTCACACCTATGGGTTAAGCTGCAGGCTGAAAATCTCCAGCCAAACCTTTTGGTGATGGAACGTTGAGCTTTGACAAAACAAAAAATAACCAAGGAAAGGAGCTGCTTTCCTCAAACTTTCCCTTTTTTCATCAGAAAAACAAAACCAGAAAGAAATTTTTTTCTGTTTGCACTTTCTGAGTTTGGGTCATTTTCCAAATGAAAAAGTCAAAAATGTCCAATGAACATTTTGATGAAAGCAAAACAAAAAAAGGAAGGGGTGTCATTTTTGAAATTTTTCTGGAGAAAACCCCCTCCCTGCCCCTCAGTTTTATGACCAGTCTAGTGAAAAAAGCTGGATTTTTCAGAAGAGCTCAGCTTCTATGCAGGCACCTACCTAAAAGCCAGCTATTTCCAAAGCACACAGTGTCCGACAACTCCCAGGAAGGCATTTCCAACAATGCTTTCAAGAGAGCTGAACCATTAGAAATTATTTTGGGGAGGTTCTATGGCCAGGATACACAGGTGGTCAACACTAGATCCCTGCAGTCCCTTCTGGCCTTGGAATTTGGGAATCTACAATAGCTATGAATCTGCAATAATCTGAGCCTCCCATATACAAATTGTGTTTTCCTCCCTCCCTACTTTCATTTTCCTACACATTTACCTGTACTTGGGACTTGCAAAGAGTTGGGCTAAAGGGGAAACAGCTCAAATCTGTCATCATAAAACCTTAGTGCTGAATCAGCTTGCAAGCTGGTGAACGGACTTAATAGGAAAGCAAAGGCAATTAGCAAAGCTGTTGCACATGGCATAATGCTTGTGTAATCCACACCTTCTCAGGGTGGTGTGCTGTCCTTCCACAGTGGTGGCTGGGCCACCTACAGACATTGATGACCTTTTTATTCTTTGATTCCTTTAGCTCAAGCTTTAAGATCTAGAGACAAAGGAAGTGTTATCCCCATTGTAAAGGCACTGAGGGACTGAGGGAGTTGATCAAGGTCATGCAGGGAGTCTGTGGCAGAGCTATGAGCTGCAAGCCCTCTCCTGAGTCCTTGTCTGGTGATCTAACCAATGGCCCAGCCTTCCTCTGCATGGCTTCCATTCAGGAACACAACCTTATTCTAGACAGCTGTCAAGCATGTGTTAGTGGCTTAGTGGCTAGAGAGCTGCATAAGAGATGGGGTCCTTTCCTGGGTTTGGCCTGGTAGATGATAAGGCATGGCACCTTTCTGTGCCTCCGTTTTTCCATCTGTTAAATGGGGGAAATGATGCTGCCATTCCTTTGTAGAGCCCTTTGAGCTCCCTGGATGAAAAATGCTTTGTAAGAGTGATGGGTTGTTATCATTTATTAAGTGCTTTCTTGAACTGGGACCTATAGCTTCTAGAATATCCACCCAGTGCCACTAAGTGCAATAGCTCGCTTGGCCAGACCATATGAATGACAGAATGGGCCAAATTCATTCCTATTACAACTCTGGAGGCTCCAGTGATGTTATTCCCTGCATCTGGTCCTTGTTTGCTGCTCCTTGTCTTCAAAGCCCAATGCAGCTGTGAACATTTATTACCCACCTGTGTGTTACCTCCTCATTTAATTTGTTACCTCTCCATGCATCTTTGCTGTGCTATTCTCTTTACTGTCTGAGCTGCAAAGATAACTCTCAGCACAATTAAGGCAGCTAAATCAACATTAAAAGCCAGTTCTAGGTTCCTGGGCTCCTTAATTCTCTTTTAAGATTTGAATTTCATGCACAGTCCTGGGGTTTTGGTCCTAGATTTTGCCTTGGCAGTGCTGTGTGGTTTGGGGGGCAGTGGGCTGGGTTGGGCATTTTTTTCTGTGTTTTTGGATTGCTTTAAAAATTAAGGAGCAAATCCAGTCCTATCCCATGCATCCACTGCCCCTCCTTGGGCAATTGTTCAGGATGGGCCAGGCAGGAGGCCAGAGAGAGGTCCCATGGGGAAGCTCTGAACCCATTGCCTTGAAGAGCTGTTTTAGGGGTCTGACACCCTGGGCTCTGGTGTGAGGAAAGGCCTGGCGAGGTGTGTGTGAGAATGGGGGGAAGGGGGGTTGTAGATCTACTATCTGTATGGGGCCACTATCCAAATCCCTACAAAGGGGTGCATAGAGGGCTGTATGCAACACCAGCCCAGGGCGACAGCGTCCCCCTATTCTGCAGGGGATTCTGACACCTCTGGCACACAGCCCTTGTACTGGAGCGTTGCGGGGAGTGTGGGAGGATGAAAAATGTGCTGAACAGCAGTACTAGAAACAGTTAAAATAAACAATGGGGGGACCGCTTAAAGGGTGAGAGATCGGGTTCAACTGGAAAAAGGCATCTCAGGCTAGTACAGCAATGCCTAGATGCAATGGTGATGGGCAGACGGTAAATACTGAGAGAGGAAGAGAGAGAGTCTTAGCTAGCTAGTTTACAATTTAAGAACTGAGTATCCAATCAGGCCTTTCTCTCTCCTCACATACCTATCTATCTGTCTGTTGAACGGGGAAAAGACCCAGGTAATTTTGCTTATCTTGACACCCCCCCACCTCCCTGCTAATTGCTGTTCTCCACTGTTTGAATCCCTAACAACTGCTTTGATTTGCTGTTACAGTCTAACCAGATCTTATGACTTACACTTCCCTGCATTTATTTTGCTCCCATTCTGTAAGTTCCCCATCTTCAAGCGTAACTGAGGAAGTGGGATTGTCTCCCACGAAAGCTCATGCGGTAAATAAATTAGTTAGTCTTTAAAAGTGCCACCAGACTCCTTAGTTTGTTTTGCTGGACAAGACTAACACAGCTCCCCATTTGGAACTTGGCAAATAAATAATAAGAACCGTAATGAAAGGAACCCTCCGATTGCCCCCAGTGGACGTGGATCAGCCCCGGAGAGTGAGAGCGTGTGCACACGTGCGAGAGAGAGGTTTGGCTGCCTATCAAAACTACTCTGATCTCTTGAGGCTGCAGGACTGGGCAAGAAATCTCCCATTAACAGGTTTTCCTGTGTCAACACTGCCGTTCCCGTTCCAGGCCCAGCCAGAATTGGGAACTCCAAGGACACAGGAGCTTTGTTTTTCCAAAGAAACCCTCCTAATATCTGAGAAGCGTGTCAGGATTTGGTTCTCGTGGCTGACAAACCACTTGGGGAAAAGGTCCCGGACACAGAGGTGCTTCATAAGCTTTGAAAATTACATTGTGTAAAAGGCGAGAAGAAGCCAAAGGAAGATTGGCCAGAAAAGAGAGCCAGCTGCCAACCTTCCCAAGTGTAACTCCACTGAGCCCAACAACACCTTTCCCTAGGCAGAGCTTAGTCCCCAGTCCTCGCTGGCATACCAGCCTGTGAAGCCCCAGGGATCCTATGTGGATCAAATTACAAATGGGAACAGCTTTCAGTATTAAATGTATTGCTGGGTTGTTTTGAACTCAACCTGGCCTCTCCCTCCCTTTAAACGTCAGGCATTGATCAGTCACACAGGTGGGAGGTTTGGTGCAGGGTGGGGAGAAAGAAATATCAGAAAGCCCCCTTTTTTCATCTTTTATAACCTACGCATCTGTCAGCTGTCATTTTAGGTGAAAGTGTATTATGAACATCTGATTCAGGACTCCTAGGAAGGTGGTATCTTTATGACTAAATACAGCCGGCTGTAAACCACTGAACTTCACTTATTTCATCCCAACGCCGAAGTTACTCATTCCCACATTCCCTAGGGGTTCCTGAACTGTCCTGTTCTCCTCAAGGAAACACAATTTGTATTTTTCTCTCCCCCATTATAAATAGTGGTTTTCCCCCGCTCATGAAATTTTGTAACATTCAAAACTCACTGTCATCTTCAGAGATTGCTGCTGTGTTCATAAGATTGGAAATGTCAAAGAAAACATTTACAAATGCAAGATCCCGGCTGTGGAAATGAATCGATTCATTCCGTAGGGTCTATCGGCACAAGAAAGCTGCCCACAAGCGTCTGCTGTTTCATATCCCTCTCTCTATGTGGGTTGTCCCCACTCCCCAATCAACTTTTACTACAATTACCCCATTTCTTTTATTTTTATGGCTGTGGGAGATATGGGATATGTATTGGAGGAAAAAAGGATGTGGAAAGAGCTACTAAATGTGGAGAGGAAATCTCCAGTGAAATACCTTCTTTTGATTAGGCATTCAGCAGGTAACCCAAACATAATTTATGGCACTTACACAGCTGCACTGTGGGTTTCATTTGGCTGTGACAAACATCTCCTTCAAAGCAAGTCAGTTTCAATGTAGCCAGAGCTCCAAGCTAAGTGAAAACTGTAGTGTGGCATTAAAGAAACAAACAAAAACAGGGTAGCAACAAAGGAGCCTGAGCCTGTATCGACTCAGGGTTATTGTTCTTATCCAGGCCCCAAAATGGAGTGAAAAGTTTTGTGTGTGATATAACAGATACTGCCTCATTGCAGTCCGCTCGGTCCCCCTCTGGCTTCACTTCTTGTGTGAAGAGGAAGAGGTGACTGGATCACAGACAGTAAGTGCCCCCCTGAAGTTGGGCACATACAGGCTGGAAATAAAGGGAAACATTTTTAACAGCTCTTAACCATGGGAACGACTGACCAAGGGAGGCAATGGGTTTTCCATCCTCGAGGCTCTCACCCTCTGCTTCTGGTTCACAAAGGGACAGGAACAAATGCCTTTTCTTAGGGAACAAAAGCGGTCAGCGTTAGAATCCTGAGGAATTTTTCAGCAAAACCCAGCTGTGAGAACATGCAAAGCACAGTGGCCTGGCTTGATCCTGGTGGGAAAGGAGTTCATATCCTGGTGGGAAATGAGATGTATGCACAAGCAGGGTGCTGACCACCCAATGGGGTCCTTCATTCACATCAAGGACAACCATCAAAAAGGCTGCCTGGGAAGGTGTCTGTGGAACCCCCATTTTGTCCCTAGAAGCTAGGAGCCCTGGAGCGCCCCCACTCTGTCCTGCAGCACCCCCCCCCCCATTATATCCCCAGGGACAGTTTGTGGTCCAAACTGGTGTTTTGCTGTTTGATTCCATGTTATTAACGCTTGGGCCCCATACCACTGAGGAATGAAACCCCAGAGAAACACTGCCTGGAGGAGAGGAGGCCTTTACCTCATGCCAGCTTAGCTGACCCACCAGCTCACGGGCCCACTTTGGAGCTGAGATGGGAACTAGAATTTTCTCTTTGGGGAAGTTTTGCAGCTGTCACCCCATCAGGGCTAAGTAAAATGCTTACCCAGTGGGGCCAGAGGAGTTAGGACCCTGAGCTACTGTGGAATAGAATGAGACACACTCAGACATATCACTTTATCCTAGCATCCCTCTTGGTTTTTTATGCCATCACAACTGCACCCAAACTCGGCCTGTGGCCATCAGCGAACCTTATTTCATTCCAACTCATCCCAGATCGCACCTGTCCCAGAGGAGACCGGGGTTCGCAGAGTGCAGTGGAGGTGTGACTCCTCCAGCAGAAGTAGAGGGCTCCGTCTTCTTAGCTCTTCCTCCCCACCCTCCAGTTCGCCTGCTGTGCCAGACCTGGCTGAAGGCAAGCTGAGTGGGGTGGCTCTAATGGATCCATTTCCTTGTAATGTGCAGGGAGTTACATGCATAATTCCATTGATTGTTAACATAACTCTCTCTGTGTCTGGCAGAGAGCTTGAGCGGCTGCAGAGAGGGTGGCCTGGACAGGCTCTCTGCAGTCACTAATTAAGTGGAAGAAAATGGCCAAAGAGAGGGTAACCAAAGGGAAGCTGAAGAGGTGAGAGGAATAATTAAAGACAGCACGCGGAGCAGCTCTTACGCTGGTGCTCCTTGTGAATTCCCTGGCAACTCCTGACTGTACACTGGCAGCACAGAGATGGCAGGAGGGGGTGGGGGACACTCTGTCTGGGGTTTTTAAAGGCCCCTAGGATAGTTGCAAGGTGGGTCATTGGAGCAGCCTGGCACTCTAGCCCTAGCTCTGTGTGTGACCCCACATGCCTCTCTAGATACTGGCAGCTCTTCAGAGCTGCAGCTGTCTCTGGTGTGCAGTGCCCAGCTCAGTGGAGCCCTCCTCTTGAAGGATGAGGAGTCAAGTGGCGACTGTCATATAAATAGTAGTGGCACCCAGATCCCGTATGTGAACCATGCAGCCACAGTGTGATTCAGTTTCCCCACTAGTTTAAAATGGGGATGATCCGCGCTGTGTGGGAGGCTTAATTCACTCAGACTGCGAACTTCTTGGATGAAAGGGCAGATAGATGGACCAGGTCTCCTTGTTCCTATCATCTGACTGCCTAGAGGCTGTAGCGCTGGAGCAGGAGGATGGCAAAGAAAAGTGGCCGTGCCCACTGCACCATGAAAGCTGACGTTGACCAGCCCCACCCCCCCAGCAAAGCCTGGCAAAGAGGAGCAGGATGGGGCCACAGCTTCAACACAACCTGCCGGCATGCTGCCAGCCTTTTGCCTGGCCCTTGGCAGGCGCAGGAGCCATAAACACAACTCAGTGTCACTTCTAAAAGCCAGGCACTGAAAGATCAGAATGGGCGCATGTCCAACCTCAATTATCATCCACAGGAGCTGAGCACAGGGGGCCAGTGTATGTGGGCGCAGCTCTGCTCCCTGAGGTCTCCACTGTGTGTCAGTTGATACCTGATGAGTCCGGAAGGCCACTCACCTGCGCCGTGCAAACCCAGGACCCACCTTGTCTCCTCCCCACCATGCCCTTCTGCCCTGCCCTGCCCTCCCAAATGAGCACTGGGGAAATCAGCAGCGTTCCCCAGCCCCCATCCCATGCTGCTTAAAATGGTGTGATCAGCAGGCGGGAAAGGGCCATTTATCTTGGCAATCAGGGCTTGGTTTACAACCCTCATTCCTGGCGGGCTGCTATAAGGTCATTTGCAATCCCCAGCCTGCCTTTCTCTACACAGGTAATTGTATGGGCATCTCTGTGCTCCTGGTGCTGCGTGGAGGTGGGGTGGGGGGCCGGTTGTGTGCCATCTCTCCGGAGTGTTCATTAGATGTTAAAAAAAAAATCAATAGCAACGAGACGGCAGAAATGACAGGCCCCATTCGTCAGCAGAGCAAAGAGTCAGGCGGCAGCTCAGGCTCTTCATGGCCAAGGCTTATTCAAAACAAGGGAACTGCAAAACAGAGCCTCAGACTCCATAAATCAGCCCGACGAGACAGGGTTCAAGTCTGCATGTCAGGGTCACTCTGGGGTTGGAGGTGCTCTTGCTCAGGCTGGACAGAGCCGTCCTTCCTCTCCCACCCCGGCCCCAGTGATCAGTCATTAGACCAAAGGAATTTGCAGGAGCACGCCGCTTAAAGGGATAGAGATTTATGGGCTAGTCTTTCTGGTAAGAGCAGGGGAGATAAGCGGCAGCTGGATATTGATAGTGTTTCAGCCGGCAGGGGGAAATCACCTCCCCTACCTGGCTGCAGATGCTGCTGGCTGGCTAAAATGAAGCCATGTCAAATCCTCCAGGCCTGCAAATGCCACCTCTATGGAAGCCTTAAAACTCTGGGAGGAAAGAGCCTCTTCAGCCACTCTGGAGTGCCTGTCTATTTTTCAACCATTGATCATTGCCTGGGGTGGTTTTTAAACAGGATGCCGGGGGAGGGAGGGGATTCAGGGAATGGCCCGCATTATGGAATAAAGCTGTTTGTGTGCATCTGTGATACATTATCAACTCGTCCCACCTGGAATGCAGGGATGTAGGATCAGATTCTGAGCTGCTGGTAGCTGACACAGCTGTCAGGGTGCTAAAAGCTTAAGTTGTCCAAAACTAGGCCCCAGGATCAAGTCAAAGGCTTAAAAACGGGCAAAACCACAGCTGTTGATTTGGCAACCAAGCTCTGACACGTATGCAAGCTTTTGAACAGGACGCAGCTGGCCGGCCGTTGGAAAGGGGAAGGTTAAAAGGCCCCTAACACTCCGGGTCACTGACAACAGGAAAAGGGGGAGGTTAACAGGTCCCTAACACTCCAGGCAAGGCAGCTAACTGCATGAATCAGCAGATACCATGCCACTGCCGTTTTGAGCAATAAAAGGAGGCCATATGGGGGGGGCAGATCAGACTCATTCCAATTAGCATTGGAACAGGCCCGAGGGTCTGATCACCCCAAAGGCACTCCCCGCTGGCTCTCCGTAGGATGCGGACAACGGGACCGGACGTAAAGCACCGAGGCCTGGCCAGCTGAGGGAAGGTTTGGATTAGCAACCCGACACCAATTTCAACAAAGGAAAGGTAACTAAAGTAGAGGCTCGGAGTAGCACCCGGCTCTCAAGCACAGCAACACAAAATGTAAGGTTTTGCCTGGCGTTATGCTGAGCCTTCCAGGTAATGAACAATAGCAGCACCAATCTTGGGTTTGGGACTGAAGTAGGAATTGGGTAGGTCTGGGTTTACTTGGGAATAGTTTTGTTAATACTTTTGCCTGTTTGTTTTGTGTTTGTAAGTGATAAGAAAACAATAACCGGTGACCAGGTCTGAGACTTAGCCTGTACACAGCCGCCTCAAGGCCTGCAAGGGTTTTGAAAGCAAGGGTGTGCAGGTGAACCTCGTGATCCACTGGATCCCCTTCTTGTATGAGTGTATAAACGGGTGCTCCTGTGGTAGGCGTTCGTCGCTGCTATAACTTTGCTGTGGGGGAGGGGAAGTGTGAACGGGGGATCCCCTCTATTCGACACTGGTCAGGCCGCATCTGGAGTACTGTGTCCAGTTTTGGGCTCCCCACTACAGAAAGGATGTGGACAAATTAGAAAGAGTCCAGCGGAGGGCAACAAAAATGATTAGGGGGCTGGGGCACATGACTTATGAGGAGAGATTGAAGGAACTAGGCTTATTTAGTCTAGAGAAGAGAAGACTGAGGGGAGATTTGATAGCAACCTTCAACTACTTGAAGGGTTGCTCCAAAGAGGAGGGAGCTAGGCTGTTCTCGAGGGTAACAGAGGACAGAACAAGGAGCAATGGTTTCAAATTACAGCTGGGGAGGTCAAGGTTGGATATTAGGAAAAACTTTCTCACGAGGAGGGTGGTGAAGCATTGGAATGGGCTATCTAGGGAGGTGGTAGAATCTTCATCTTTGGAGATTTTTAAGGCTCGGTTAGACAAAACTCTGGCTGGGATAATTTAGGGGGAGTGGTCCTGCTTTTTAGCAGGGGGTTGGACTAGATGACCTCGTGAGGTCCCTTCCAACCCTATTATTCTATGATTCTATGATTCTATGATAACTGGACCAGATCTGGGACTTATCCTGCATGCAGCCAAGGGTGCACAGGTGAACCCCGTGACCCAACGGGTGTGAATGAGATCCCTATATAATAGTACAAAGGGTCCCGTGTGGTTGTGTCTTACATATTGGCTTGTGTTCTTGATTGTTTTGGTTTGTGTGTATTGGGCTTTGTTATGTTCTCCATATCATGTGCTTAAAGCCATAATTGATGAAAAATCCTGCATTCATGCAATAAGTGGTATTGTAGCTTAGAGGGCCTGTGGATATATTGGGTGTTTATTGTACTACTAATCACTGCCTTAATCTGTGTAACCTGCATTTAGTAATCATAAATGAAAGTCACATACATAGTGTGTAAACAAAAATTCATTGCTAGTGGTGGTCTTTGCCTGGGGGTTTCGGGAGTTTCCCCAGCATCTGCATCTAAAGAACTGGATATTGTTTGGGCACCCTTCCCCCATTAGGGGATAAACCTGACACTCAGCATCATTCAACTCATGGTGCTACGTCAGTTTACACCAGCGGTGGATCTCATCCCATGGTCTTGTTGCAGTATTATCAGCCAATGTTTCCCCGCTGTCCCTTGGAGTGCCTGGCTCTGAAAAATACACACGGGAGATATCTACACAGCAACACCTGCGGCCCCCGAAACTCAGAGCCCAGGTCTATGAACTCAGATTCTCTAAAAATAGCAGCTTGGCCATTCCCACTGGGGCTGTAGCCTGGACTTGTAGACTCTAAGGCCAGAACAGATCACGATTATCTAGTCTGACCACCCAATTGAGGCCACAGGACATCACCCTCTAGCTATAGGCCCAGCCTCACTGACTGAGTTCTGAAGCCTGCCGACAGCGGAGTCCTAGACTCCAGACTCTTGCCCACATGGAACGGCAACACTGATATTTTTTGCCCCACCACTCAAGCCCCACAAGCCTGAGTCCATTGAATCAAACTCTTGAGACGTGGTGTAGCAGGGTTTCTTTGCAGTGTAGACATGTCGTCCACGATCTATCCATCGTCCACCTCTCCAGCTGGCTACATGATAGGTGTCCTCCGTGCCCTCTGCTGGCATGTTTCAGAACTGTTCATTTGCATAGGCCCCTATACAGACAATTTCCTGTCATTCCAGTGGTTAGGGCCTGACACTATGACGCTGGCATTTTTTTGCTGGTGGGTAGGTGGATGTGCTAGTATCAGATAAACCAGATGCGGGGAGCAGGGGAACCCTAAACACAGCCAACTGAAACTCTGAGCTGCAGGGCAGAGGAATGGGGTGTGATTCTAGACTACAGAGGATCACGAAACTAATTAGAGGGCAGGCTTCAGCTTTTTTGTTCCCCCTGCATGTTAGATTGTCCGGGTTGCAAATGTAACACCATTCACTTGGGTAGGTCATCAGTGGCAGGACTTGAGCCTGGATGCTCTAGATCAGGGGTTGGCAACCCTCGGCACACGTGCCACACCTGGCACGCAGGCCGAGCCTGAGCGGCACATGGCGCCGCTCAGGCTCCCCTGCTGGCCCCACGGCTGAGGGCCGCTGCTGGCCCCGTCCCCTGCTGGACGGCAGGAGGGGAGTGGAGGGGAGCAGAGCGGGTCACGTTGCCCTGCCAGCCCAGAGCCACGCCGCTGCCGGCAGGGCAGAACCGGCCCCGGCCATGGCCGGCAAGGGTAGGCCCAGCATGGCCTGGCCCGGCCGGAGTCGCAGCTGCCAGCAGGCAGCCTCCAGTTCCTGGCCCCGGCTCCCGCCAGCAGCGGCGGCTCCAGGTGGGCCGAGCCAACCTGCTCTCCTGCCGGCCATGGCCAGGGCCAGCTCTGCTGCAGCGGCGCGGCTCTCGGCCGACCAGGGAGGGGCGACGTGACCCGCTCTGCTCCTGCTGTCCAACAGGGGCCCTCAGCCACGGGCCGCCTCTGTGGATGGGAGCCAGCTCCGGGGCTGGAAACCGGAGGCCGCCCGCAGGGGGATGCCAGCCCAAGTCCCGGCCGGCTGGGTGCTGGAAGCCTGGCCCTTCCCCCTTTTGGCCCCGCCCCTGGCACCTGCTAAAGATGTGGTGGGCAGGGCTGGCACAGGGGCTGGCAAAGGTTGCCGACCCCTGCTCTAGATCAGGGATCTCAAACATGCGGCCCAAAGCGCAAAAAGAGGCAGAGACCAGATTCCCGGTTGTTTTTTTTTTTTAATGATTGTTACAAAAACTAAAAGTGTCTTGCACCATAACGGCTTTTGCAGGTTAATAATACAGCAGAAAAATCCCTGTAGGAGAAGCCTTCAAAGAATTCATAGCAAAACACGGTAGGGAAAAATAGTCCAGGCCCCAAGTTAGCACATCAAAGGATAAACAAGGCTGATGATGTGTGTCTCAACTAGGTCCTGATTCTGCAAACCACACAGCTAGCAGATCTTCCTTGAACACACCCCTCCCGCCTCAACCCACTGACTTTAACAAGGCTCCCTGCAGGACACACAGTCGCTGGCGTGAAGTACTTTGTAGGATTGTAGCTTTGGATTGTAAACCCCTTATTATGTGTACGTACAGCACCCAGCGCGCGAGCCTGATCTACAGAACCTCTACCATTTGAATAACCAGGAAGCTCTTTTCCTCACTCTGGACCAGCCTTGAGAGGGTGACACCAGTAGGTTTCATAGATATTTGCAAGACATGAGAGGAATGTTGAGACTCAGGAACCCAAGGCTCAGTTCTGGTGGGGTTTGTGCTCTCGAATTTACAGACATTTCTCCCCATCCTGTCTCCAATCCTCCTTCTGCTTCTATCCCCAACCCAGTCTGTTCCTCTCCCACTCTGCTCCTATCACCCCTCACCCATCTGCAAAGGGGGCACTGACAGCCCAGGAAAGATTCACCAACAACACATCCCTGCCACCAATAAATAAATCAATGTACCCAGGTTTTCTCCAATAAACCCCAGAAACGGTTCCTTGCATCTATGGGTTTGTCCATGCAGCGCAGTAAGGCATGTGACTGGGATGTGATTTCTAAAGCACACTAGCGTGTGGTGCGTTCGTTGGTCTGTGCGCACCCTGCTGGGGCACGCTTAAGGTTCCCTAGCACACTTTAGTGCTGTTTGGAAGAGTGCTGCACGAAAGCGCAGCAGGGAACATTACAAAGAGAAAACTCATTGCAGGATATTCTACTGTCATGAGTAACAGAGTCAATATGAATAAGGAGTCCTGGGGCACTTTTAAAGACTAACACATTTATTTATTGCATGAGCTTTCGTGGGTAAAATGTGATAAATAAATGTGTTAGTCTTTAAAAGTGCCACAGGACTCCTTTTTTGTTTTGCTGAATTAGACTAACTCGCCTACCCCTCTAGAGCTAATACAGTACGACACAAACCAATGTTTGGACAGCTATATAAAACTCAAAAAAATTGCTAAAAATAACCACCCCTCTCCAAATGAAATTAATAAACCCTGAAATCAGAAGCCCTACCTATAACTCAGCCAGACTTGGGTTAATTTTCATGAGGACAGCAAAAGGCATTTCTCTGATCTCATGGTAACCTGTCTTCCCTACCCCCTTGAGCAAACACTAAACCCCTGCTAAACCCTGCAGACGCTCTAGAGCTTTTTGGTGAAACCCTTGTCAGCTTGTTTAATCTAGTGAGAACAGTGAATCTCCTGTTACAGTCTATCTCCGAAGCAGCTGAGCTCTTTTTCACTAAAATGTTCTAGCAAGGTTCAGCTTGAGGCCGACACCCAGTGTTGAAAGTATCAACTCACCCTGTTGAAGTTTGTGAAAGATATAAGCAATAGAAAACAGGAAATACATCAGTTTAAGGCTAGAGGAAAACACTAAAATGGATCGCTTAAGCAGATCTCGTGTGTATTCCAAGCCACTAAACACCACTCACTCACACCTACACAAGCACCCATAAGCAGAACTACACCAAAGCATTACAGCCGTCAGGAGACTAAAGGATGGGGGGGCACAAGCTGAGAACATGCAGAGCCATGGTGCACCTATGGGTGAGGCCCCTGAGATGGCAGGGAATTCACTGATTCATTGATTCCAATGCAGGGCGGCACCATTGTGACCATCCAGTCTAATCTTCTGTGTCACACAGGCCATGGGAGATCATTCAGAAACATCTCCGACCTCCATCTAACAACTGTGAGTGACAGAGAATCCACCGTGACCCTGGGTCAGTTGTTCCAACGGTTAATTGCTCTGGCTGTTAAAAATGTACACCTTGTTGCCAGTCTGAATTTGTCCAGCTTCCACTTCCAGCCGCTGGATCATAGTGACCCAATGACCAATAGAAAGTATCAGGCACCATTAACCACAGGCTTTCTCTAGCCTTGTCTATAATTGCCATGGTAACGTCAGACTGCATTTCACCAATAACCCCCTGCCAGTCTGATTACATTTGTCAAGTCAATGAGGGTTTTGCTATTGATTCCTATGGGACCAACATTAGGTCCTGAAATGTTCTTTCCATGAGGAGGGTCCTTGCCATTCTTGCCTGATCCCATTTAAGTCCATTTTACATCTGCAATGCTGATAGGGGGCTATACATCAAAAACTGACTTCAAAAGACATGTGACAGGGCACACCTGCTCGTCCTGGTGTCCTGTGAGCCGTACCTGCTCACTTCCTTGATAAAACTCCCCCCAGCTATTACTGCTCAATAGTGTTCTTGAGCCCATATAACTGCTGACCAGCAAGATGTATGCTTGTTCTGCTTCATGCATCATGAAATAAAGCTCCAGCTAAGTCCTGATTCCCGGCTCTTTATTGTAAGCAATGATGTATGAGTCAGAAATAACCCAGTGCAGCTTCACGGGCAGCAGGAGAACTCCAATTCTGATCTGTAAACATGGCAAATGTGTTATGTTTGAGCCACTGACAGGAAATAAAGAGAAAACCCTGTGATGGGGTTTTTGGAGAGTCCTGTTCCAAGCTAACACTGTGGTTTCAAGTATAATTTAAAACAAAGAACAACTAAATAAAGAGCCATTAGCCATTGCTAGTCAAAGCAACAGTCTTCTGCATATGGCCACTCTCTTACCCTGTATCAGCTGCCATCTTCTATTACCAGGCGTCTATGCTCAGACTGTAAACTCTGCTATGCAAGGGGGCCTGGAGCCAGATGGTGTAAATCACTGACTTCAGTGGAGCAGTGCTGCTTCTCACCAGCTGAAGATTTGGCCCAGATGTAGGCCTCTGAGGACTGAGAGTTAGCAGGCGAGAATGAATTCAAAGGTTTTAGGGTTGCTCTGTTGCAAGGAGAAGGATGGTTCAGTGGTTAGAGTATTCTCCTGGGACTCAGGAGGCCTGAATTTAATTCCCTGCTGTGCCACCGACATCCTGTATAACCTTGGGCCCATCATTTAGCCTCTCTGTTTCCCATCTGTATCGTGAGGAGGGTAGCACTTCCATACCTCACAGGGGTGTTGAGAGGATAAATACATTGAAGACCATGAGGTGCTCAGATCCAGTGGTAATGAGGGCCATAAAAGTCCCTAAGGTAGATAAAAGCCTAGTGTCTTTGTTTGTTCTATGATAATAGTAATTCATTGCAATAATGTACATTTCATGTGGAGCATTTTGGCACGTGCCAGATCTCCCCTGATTGCAGTGGAAGTGACACAGCCTAAGAGCTGCCGGAGCAGACCAACAGAACTTAATAGAAGCATTGCCGTGAGGGCTTTCAGCCCATTTGTGTTTATGTAATGGACTGGCACATCCAATACAGGGTAATGCGATATAAACTGCCATTCATTTAGGGCCAACACTTAGAGCTGGCTCACGGCTAGGCTGTTGGACCGAGTGCTGGGGATTGCTGGTGGGGAGAAAGGCTGGGAATGTGCCGCCCAAGGCTACAGACTGGCTGTGCAGCGATCAGCCCTATAGGCCATGTGCCATGGTGCTGGGATCCCTGGTGGAACATCCCCCAGAATGCCCAGGAGCTCTCCGCTCTCTGTGATTGGGCCAGGCCCTCTGCAGAGGGGCAGGGGCTGGACCAGCTGTTTTTCACGTGAACACTCATCATCTGGTTTTGGCTCAGGTTGGGGTAGAGACTCTCCTCCCATTTACACCCACTGGTTGGCCCAGAGCTGGTAAATGGAGAAGGCATACTCCAAACCCTGCTCTCATTGATACCTGCAGACTCAGGTCATCCCTGTCCCTGCCAAGGCTGGGCTCTTGCAGACCCAGATCTCCTCCCTCCACCGTGGAGTGGGGGGTCAGCACTGACCCACTGGCTACCCATTGCTCATCTGACCTCAGGAGGGCATGTCTGCAGGCGGGGGGCAGGGGAGTCCTTGCAGGGGACCCGATGGAAGGAGGGGTGAACCAGCTGATGGAGCAGGGGAGACAAGGCCTCATGGCGCTTGGTCAGAAAAGATAACCCACTCCCAAACTGTCTTTCCCACAGAGCCTTGGAGACACTGGGAACAGCCACACCTAACACAAGACCCCAGCAACCTGCCTCCTGTTAGCAAGATGGGGGCTGCTAGACACAAGGGCCTGCACGCTATTCCTAGGGACCCAGCAGGGATGGGACGTGGCCTACAGCCTATTACATGGAGGCAACCCCCC
This sequence comes from Pelusios castaneus, assembly GCA_007922175.1. NCBI lineage: Eukaryota > Metazoa > Chordata > Testudines > Pelomedusidae > Pelusios > Pelusios castaneus. Next base: position 29,993,225 of record ML685764.1, read on the forward strand.
AATCTACTCCTCTGATGGGTTACATCTGGCTGACACTGCTTTCCTTGGCACCCCAGCCATGAAACCCCACAGCCCCTAAGCCTTGGAGTGCATTCTCCCTGGTTAACTCTCAGGAAACAATTGCTTATCAGTCCGACTTGATTCCTCTGCCTTCCTGCAGATTGCTGGCCTGCTGCGAGTCTTTATTCATCTTCACCTTGTTGGAAGCCACGATAAAGGGAAAGGTTAAGGGGGGGAGACACACTCCAATAACATTAAACTACTGTTTGCACACACCAGACCACAGTTCAGCCTGTCCGATTCAACCAAGATGAAAATCAAACAATTATGACCAGCTCCTCCCAGTGCCCTGATGCACTCTAATCAGCCACACTCGTGGCTGAGGGACTTACAAACAGTCTAGAAAGAGGACAGGGGATGCAATGTTCCTTCTCATTTAGAACAGGGCTGGTCATCTTAAAAGGACACTGCAAGCAGTGGGCCAGCTCTCCAGCTGGTGTAAATCAGTGTAACTCCAGGATCTGGCCTATTAAAACAATTACAGAGATCCAAGGCAGGAAGACCTTTCTCAGTTTTCATTCTGTCCTTGACAATGGGATGGATTCTGAGCTCACTTACACTGATGTAAATTCAGAGCAACTCTGTTGGCTTCAGCTGGTCTGCTCTGGATTTGCACTGATGTCATTTAGATCAGGATCCAAACAAAGGGCCAGATTCTGCTCTCAGTTACATTAGTGTCAAACAGAGCAAGGTGAAATCAGAACGAGGCACAAAATCTTACATTCCACAGATTGGCTGAGGTGTTTCATTGCATGGCTAAAGTTTGATTTCCTTGGTAAACTGGAACATTCAGTAGTTCCAGACCAGATTATATCTGTGACTCACCAAACCCTGTCTGTGGTTGCTGACAGTACTCAGCACCAATTGCTGCAGAAGACAATAAAAAAAACCCCATAATGGACAATTCTGGAATTATCTGTCCTTAGAGGAAGTTTCTGCCTTACATTGTCTATTCATGGTGAAGTAGGAGGGTTTATATTCCTCAATACACCGCAAAAATGGCATAAAAGAACATTAAGAGTACAAAGGTAAGAGCTCAAAAGATAGGAAATGCCACAATTAAGGTTGCCTGGATAACCTTAATTCACCCCTTGTATGTCTGTATCATGAAAGTCCTTTAATTACAGATCACATACCATTTATTTTTACAAAGGATCCCTTTTGCCCCCCTCTGTTCTTGCCTCCCCCTTCAGCTCCTATGCCCCCCAGCCCCATCCTGAACCTCTTCTCCCAGCACACCCCTCCTCACCTTCTGCATTCAAGTCAGGCGTCTCTTTCCTCTCTAGTACACTCCCTGGATCCCAGCAAGGGCAGAACTGAGAACAGGCTCCTTTCTCTCAGTTCTGGTGCCCAGGACCAGGGAAGGAAGAGCGATTTCAGGGAATCTCATGCTCAGCCCCTCTAATCCCAGGATGGCTCATGCTCAGTGCAGACAGAATCTTCAAAGACTAAAGCAACCAAACCCAAGAAGTCTCTATTAAGCCTGTGCTAAATGGCTTTTCAGCAGCTCAGAACTTGTCTAAGGCCTTGTCTACACGATCACCGTATTGCGCGTTAAAAATCATTACCGCGCGTTAACTAGCACAGTGTACAGACGTGCAACGTTGATGTTGCGCTATAAGCGCCTTGTTGTAGCGCAATCCAACAACCACTCCGACGAGAGTGGTAACAGCTGTTGCGTATCATCTGTTGCGCGTTTGTGCTCGTGTGTACGCTTACCGCGCAATGATCGGCCTCCGGAAATGTCCCATCATTCCCAAGTCATCCTCTCTGGACTTCCCCCTGCCCGCTCTTTGGCAGTGATGAAACTGTCCCCGCCCACAGTTGAATCCCAGGATTTTCAAATATTTCGTCAGTTTCATTTCCTGGTCTTTTCCTCGTGGAGTGCATTGGAGTGCAGCAGCGTTTCCAGTAGCAATGGCGACCTGTCGCGGAAGACGCGCACCCCTTTGGTCCACGGCAGAGGTGCTTGACCTGATCAGCATCTGGGGAGAGTCCGCTGTGCAGGCGCAGCTTCACAGCAGCAGACGAAATTACGACACATTTGGCATGATTTCTCGGGCAATGACGGAGAAAGGTTATGATAGAGACACATTGCAGTGTAGATCAAAGGTGAAGGAGCTAAGAATCAGCTATCAGAGAGCGAAGGAGGGAAACCGGCGATCGGGATCAGCGCCCGCTACATGCAGGTACTATCAGGAGATCGGAGCCATCCTCAGTGGTGACCCCACAACAACTCCAAACACCACAGTGGACACATCTGTAACCACAGATGAAGTCAATGCCACAACGGAGTTGGATGAGGACCTTGAGGAGGTGGTGGGGGAGACGGAGGAGAACCCGGGGCAAAGCGAGGCAACGTGTAGCCAGGAGCTGTTCTGCACCCCCGCTGATACGTCCTCTCTAGAAGACATGAATTGCAGCATGTCCCTTGAGTCAGCTGAGGGGGGCTCTGGTAAGTTTCTGCTTTGTAATGCTAAAAGTCTATCTCACGTTAAAATATCACTGTGCGTTGCGGGGGTGCTTGCTGTGTCTCCCAGCTGTGCACGCTCCTTACTCCCCATCCATGAGGAGGGCATCAACACAAGCAATGATTGTGAAGTAATCATCTGCATGTAGGTCAGTAAATGATTCTTCAATGTACCTCCAGAGCCTAGTACTCAGATTGGATGGGATGGCGTTTGTGCCAACGCTCCCAAAGACGGACACTTTGCCCCGCCAGCTGCAAAGCACAGCCCTGGGAACCATGGCCGCAAACAGTGCTGCAGCATACGGTCCCGGCTGACTGCCCGCGGCATGTAGGAGATGTATTCTAGCAAGCAGGGGCACTCTGAGGAGAGCGATATCTGGTTCCATCTCTGTGCCCAACGCTGATTATTAGCCCCCAGTAAAGCTGTCTACTAGGACGTACCTTGTCCGCTTCAGCAAGGCATAGGGTGTTGACCACACTGTACCTTCCAGAGTATTGTGCTACTGGAAGTTTAATTTTCTTATTCTGGCTATGTGTAAACAGCAGCTTGACAATTATTTGTTTTTTTAGAACAGACCTTGAGAAGGCCGTTGTCTACCCCCGCTGCCCGAATGAGAAACATTCGGCAGCGTGCACGAAGGAACAAGGAGGATATGTTTCAGGACGTGTTGAAAGCTACACAGGAGTCCTTGAAAACTGCATAGGAATCCTCCTCTGCGACCAAAGCATTCAGAGCTGAGTACCAGCAGATGTGGAAAACACAGACCGAGGAACTGATAAGCGTGATGAAGGAGCAAACAGAACTGTTCAAGAGCATGGTCGCTTTGCAGTCCCAGGCGATTAATGTTAGGGCTCCACTACAGACACTGCAGCCGCGTCTGCCTCCCACCCCCCGTAGTCCCTATAAGAATTTCTATGAAGTGCACCCACTGTAGCATTCCAACAACTAGCTCTCCCCCCCGTACTTTCTAGAGCCCCGCAGCTACACACACCTGTAACCCCAACCTTCAAAGTCTGAATAAAAACAGAATAAAATCATTTCATTAAGGCTTTATTTTTACACATGGCTATTTTCACAAGGTGCAGCAGATGCGTCCTAAAAGAAAACTAGGGGAGGGCGTGACTGAAATGCTCCCTGAGTGCCTCCCTTATGCGAGAAGCTTCCCCTTTATCCCCCCTAATACTCCTAGTGGCTGGCTGTTCGTATGCCTCCTCAAGGCGCTGTGCCTCGGTAGCCCACACTGGGCAAAACTTTTCTCCCCGACTTTCACAAATATTATGGAGGACACAACAAGACGCAATCACAGCAGGGATGTTGTCCTCCGACAAGTGCAGCCGCCCATACAAACAGTGCCAGCGGCCTTTTAAACGGCCGAAGGCACACTCCACAGTCATTCTGCTGTGGCTCAATCTGTAATTGAACCGCTCCTTGCTTTGATCTAGGTTACCGGTGTACGGCTTCATGAGCCATGGCATCAGTGGGTAGGCTGGGTCTCCGAGGATAACTGTGGGCATCTCCACATCCCCCACTGTAATTTTTCTATCAGGGAAAAAGGTACCCCCTTGCAGCTTCTGGTACAGGCCGGAGTTCCTGAAAATGCGGGCATCATGCACCTTTCCCGACCACCCAGCATTGATGTCAGTGAAACGCCCTCTTTGATCCACGAGTGCCTGCAGTAGCCCTTCCTGGTGATGTACTCGGTAGCGAGATGATCCGGTGCCAAAATAGGGATGTGTGTGCCATCTATGGCTCCCCCGCAGTTCGGGAATCCCATGGCAGCAAAGCCGTCCACAATCTCACTGACATTCCCCAACGTCACTGTCTTCCGTAGCAGCACGCGATTGATGGCTGTGCAGACTTGTGTTAGGGCTACTCCGACGGTGGACCTCCCGACTCCAAACTGGTTTGCAACCGACCGGTAGCAGTCAGGAGTCGCCATCTTCCAAAGAGCTATCGCTACACGCTTCTCCACAGTGAGGGCTGATCTCATGTTGGTGTCTTTACGTCGCAGGGCAGGGGCCAACTCTGAGCACAGTTCCAGAAAGGTTGCTTTCCGCATTCGAAAGTTCTGTACCCACTGCTCATCATCCCACAGCTGCATAACAATGCGATCCCACCACTCGGTGCTCATCTCTTGCGACCAGAAACGGCGTTGGACCGTGTGCAGATGGTCGGTGAAGGTGCTGAGCAACGCGGTGCTGTTGCTCTGCATGGCATCGATCAGCCGCTGCTCCTCTGTGTCATCCTCTGGATGGGAGCTAAGAACGTAATGAGCAACCATCCGAGATGTGTTCAGCATGTGGAGGGCGAGAGTGGAGACCAGAGCAGGATCCATGCTGACGCTGATTTTGTTTCTTTCCAATGGCGCGCTCCGTGCAAACACTATTGAAAATAGGCGCGAGTTGCTACTGGCAACGCGGAAGACGCTAGGGAAACGCACTGCACCATGGGAAACATCCAGTTTACCCATGCTGCTATGTGCTCCTTTCCTTCATCCCATGATTCCAAGCGCGTACTCAGGGAAAATGGAACGCTGGGATACGTGCCCAGAATTCAGTGCGCTAATGCGCATTACAGTGAGGAATTCTGTGACGGAACAAGGAGCGACGTGTGTACGCGCTACACCGCGATAAACATCACGTGCTTCTTATAGCGCAGTTCAGAAGTTGCGCTATAATCTGATTGTGTAGACAAGGCCTAAATCTGGGCAGTTCTTCAGGGGCATGGAAAAGACACATCCATGACACCAGGTGACCTCACCCGTACCAATTTCAAGTCCTTCTCCAAAACACTGAGGTGCAAGGAATTCCAAATGAAACGGTAGGAAGAATTTTATTAATATGGGCAAAACTATGTATTTTTCCCTAATTTCATTCTCAGAAATGGCTGAGCCATTTCTTTCATTAAAAAAACAAATCATTGTGCAGCAGATACCCAATATGGAAAATATCAGCCCAAAGAGTTAAAGTTTGGTAGTCACTGTTAGACTATAGACATTTAGGCCAGCCTATAAGGCCTATGATTTTCTTTAAATATGGTGTATCACTAGCTAGCTACAGTGTTGTATCACTTGCTAGCTAGCAAATCAAAGAATCAACTTGACTGGCTGGGGCCTTGTACTTGAGCTAAGCAAAGGCAAAAAGCGCCAGAGGCAGCCATAAACTGGGAAGCCTGGAGTCACAGCCACACATTCCAGACACATCAGGTCAGAAGGAGCCAACACCTGAAGAGCATCACACGTGTGACAAAATTTACATTTTGCATTGTTTGGTCATCCTGCTATCTATCGCTCTGTCTGCATCCTTCATTGTTTCTGTCTGTCTTGTAATTAGATCTTCAAAGCGTCTGACGAGGTGGGATTTTCTCCCACGAAAGCTCATGCCATAAATAAATCTGTTAGTCTTTAAAAGTGCCACAGGACTCTGTTGTTTTTCTACAATAGACTAACACGGCTCCCCTTTGGAATTTGGAATTAGTTGTAATCAGTTAGGGTGGTGAGGTATGATTGGGTGGAGGATTATGTTACAATATGGTAGGATTGGTTCTTAAAATATCAAAGAAATGACTGGTTAAAATACATTATAAAAACTAAGGTAAACCAGGAAGGAGGAGAAAAATGTACTGGGGTGGGAGGTGGGGAGTATATTGGGGGGGGAGTTACTGGAGGGGGGATTTATTTGGAAGGCTGGAAATTTACTGGGAGGGGAAACTTATTGGTGTAAAGGACTATGGGGTCCTAATGGATGCTTGTGTGGAAAAGATCCCAATAAACCTGTTGCATTGTCTGCTGCTGGACTCTGGTCTTCTGCTCCTGTCAGTGAAGCAAGAACTGAAAGGACTTGGGAGGGTCCTAACAGTTACCAGCAACTGAAAACAGGATCTTATAATGGAAAATGTCAGGTGCTTGCTATAATAAAATAATTTTTTCACGTGCCAAATGTAACTGGATGTTCCTATTATATAGCTAAATATCCAATACTTTGTTAGGCTAGAATTTGCAAAAAAGGTAGAGAGAGTTTAGATTCTCTTTCTTCTAGGTTCTCATGAAAAGCCCAATCTTAAATACTACTAAGCGTCAACAATCTCCTGTGGTAATGATTTTCACAGGTTAATTAACCACTTTTGTTAGCTTGCTGCCTTTTAATTACATTGATTGTCCCTTTGTTCCTGTATTATAAGAAAATGCAAACAACACCTGCTTTACATTCTTTATTCTGTTCAGCAGTTTGTGTGTGTATGTATCTTTTTTCATCCTTCTCTAACATTTTCTCTTGATATTATATTTGAAAATATATAATATAGCAATTTAAACACATGACAAATATCTTATTTATTATTATTATTATGCCAAGAACCTCCCCCTCTCCCCCCCCCCCCCCGGCACCACCACAAGATCAGGAGCCCGTTACACTAGACATTATACACACAAGAAAAAATATTCTCTTTCCAAAGAGCTTAGCGTCTAAATCACAGCGCCGTCCAACACTGTACTGGGGCATCGATTAAAATAACTATTGAACTACCGGGTACAAGTTATTCAGAGTATTCATATTTTGTATCAGGGTTACCTCACCACAAGGAAACATTGTTTTTCTATTGCATTGTATAATATTTCAATCATAGAAATAATCATATTTAGATTATGAAAATATGACATGATTTGACATAAGGATTTCACAATGAAGGAGGTCCGTAAAAGCACCTTTCACACACCATGTGGAGCAGTATGTTTTCAAGTGCTGCTCCAGAGATAAGGTGCACTGCTAATTAAATTACAATTGAATGCAGCTACATTACAATTAAAAGACAATTATGTGTGCAAATTGGCACTTAATTTAGGAGCAATAAATAAATACACTTTGTCATAGAGAAAGGAAAAATGGATCTCTTTCTCTCTCAATCCTTACCAGCTGACAAATACTCTCTGTCTCTTCGTGTCATATATAACAGAAGACCAGTGGCGTATTTTTCTCCCAGTCAAAGTCAATTTCAATGAGTTCATGCATAATTTTGAGTGCTTCCATTTTTAGACGCCCAATTCTTCAGGAGTTGCAAGACTGGATTGGACCCAGGGTCAACCTAATCCAGTATATGACAGTGACCAGTGCCAGATGTCTCAGGAAGGTATAAGAATCTCACACTAGCCAGATGTGGGATCATCTGTCCTTCACATAGATCTGTCCCTGATCTCTAATATTTAGAGATTGGCTTAAGCCCTGATGATGTACAAGGTTTAATATCCCTTCCAATGTTTTAATTGAGACCTAAGAGGGACTGATTTTCAGAGGGCAGATGCCAAGTGCAGTAGGTCAAATAGGGAAAGGATTTAATGTAAATTTGCAAAAATCTCAGTTGTTTTCATTTTGCTTGGTTTGAAATGGATCCATTTTCCACCAAGTTTTCTGTGACTTTGTGATTCCGTGTCTTTTCACCAAAAATTCACAAATGACTTTTGATTAAATCATTTTTTTAAAAAAAGGTCATGATAGAAAACAAGCTGGCTTCAGTACAAAGCTGTGGTAAGTGAAAAAATGTCCGTAACAATGTCACACATTTTAGCAAAAATATCATAGAAAAATCCCACGCCCCACTCAGAAATTTTCCAACAATTTTCCAAAATATTATGCCAAAATTTCCTTTTTATAAAAGGCCATTTTCTACCCTAAATAAGTGAAATTTAAAAAACCTATTAATACAGTGTGTATGAGAGAGACACAAACAGACAAATAGAGAGACCGAGAGACCAGATCTAGTATTCAGCACTTTCTGAAAATCAGCAGACCTTTTAAGGTGCCTCAATTTTATCACCCCAAAATTGAGTAACCTGAACCAACTAGTGACATATGAAAATCATGGACAATAATAATATTTTGTAATTTTTTCACACCTTCCATGTAAGGCCTTTGAGCCACTTTAGGAAGCTTGGTGAACTCAGCCTCACAACATGCCTGGGGAGGGAAGTATTGTTATTAATCCTCCTTTACAGATGGGGAAACTAAGGTGCAAAAGGGCGTGTTGTGTCTATGGTGAAGCCATGTGCCTCTGACAGCCTCCAGCACAGAATCCAGGTGTGTTCTGATTCCCAGACCTACATTATCTCTACAGTAATAATATCAACCTACTCTTCTGTACTGTCTTTTCATCTATAGGTCTCAAATCACTTTACCAGGGAAGTTACCTGTGAGACCCATTTTACAGTTGGGGAATCTGAAGCAAAGGGAATGTGACTCTGGGCCTTTTCTTCTTGTTTCACCTGCTCTGTTTTTCAGTTTGATGCAAGGGAAGAATTCCTGGGCCTTTAAAAAATAAATTAAAAAAAAAAATCAATGGTCTTTTCTTTCCCTTTCTTTACTCTTTGGTCAGCAGCTTCCTGCTGTCCTTGGTGCTGAATAATCTAGTGCCTCTCTGCGCGCGTGCTAGCAGCATCCAAGGCCATCAAAGCTCTAATGTTCTGTTCCTCTTCTGCAAAGACGCTGGCAATCATTAAAGCAAGGGCAATGCTGGCTGAACACAGCTGGCAGCCTCTGCTGGTGGTCAAGGGTCCTCTAGAGTGCAGCCCAATCAACCTAGCAGCTGCACTGATGAGACAATCAAACTTCCCCATCACGAGCGGGGTCTCAACTCCAGCCTGCCGCACCCCCGGGAACTGGGATCTGTGCTCATGGTTAGAATGGTGTTAGCTCAGTGCAAAAGCTAAGGGGATCCCGAGGGTATTTTTGGAGGGGGAAGAGCACTGCCACCTGGGTAAGGTAGATCTGATCCAACAGTGGACAGACACCGCTTCACTTGTGGGAACGGTCGGACGTGAACCGATGTGGACTAAATCACAGCCTGATTCTGGCAGCCCAAGGCCTGGAGTTGTGTCATGACTAGGCACATGTTCACAAGAGACAAGCAGTGATTAGAAACAAGGCTGGGGATTAGCTCTCCTGTGTTTGTTGCTGGTTCTGCACTGTGGGCGAGTCGCATCTTCTCTGCCTCAGTTTCCCTCTGTCCACCCTTTGCTTGTATTGCCTGTTTTGAGTAGGAGCTCTTCATGCAGGAGCTGTCTCTCCCTGTGCTTCTGTACAGGGCCGAGCACATCAGTAGATCTCAAAGCACTTTACAAAGGCTCATTATACACATGAGGAAACTGAGGCACAGAGACATGACTTGCTCCATGGTCACCCAGCAGGCCAATGACAGAGCTGGTAATGGAACCTGGGTCTCTTGACCACAGGCCCATGCTTTGTCCACTTAGCCACACTGCACACTCCATCAATGACCTGCAGCCACCACGTATGAAGAATCATCTCTGCAGCTGTCATGGCAGGGGGAGTCATAGCCTGACTCTCTGAGTTGCCAGGTGACTGGGATCAACACTTGGAGAAAAAAGAACTGGGGGGATCTTTAATAACTACATCATTCCTAGTCTGCAAGGCAGCCTGTCCGATAGCCCAGCAGCTCTGCCACTCTGCGGACTGGGCCTGAAATGAAGAGTGCCCTCTATCTGTCATTGCTTCCACTTCTTGCAAGCTTAGACTCATCTGCTCCTTATCCTCTCTCTCTAGGGTATACATTTTTCCTCACATGACATTTAACCAAACCCCACCCTCCTCTGATTCTTTTCTCCCATCCCGGCCCAATGCTCATGTTAAATACGGAGCTAACTTATTTTTCCCTCCAATTTCTAAACGCTTTGTGACCCTGTTATTAAACTGCTAATATCCATGTAAATTGTAAACGCAGTCTATCCCTCTAGATCTGTTTGAATTAACCTTGTCACCCACCTTTCTCTCTATCTACATATTTACAGCCTACCTTATATTTTCCATTTCATTCATCTGCCAAAGTAGGGTTGTGCCCACGAAAACTCATGCGATAAATACATTTGTTAGTCTTTAAAAGTGCCACAGGACTTCTTGTTTGTTTTGCTGAACTAGACTAACACAGTTAACCCTCTGGAACTTGTCACCATGTAATTGTGCATCTCTGTCTACTGGATCCCATCCTGAATGAAGGAACAAAGTAAAATTTTGGGCAGAAGGAAAGCAATGGGGGGAGCTGGGTGGTGACCCCGGGTCCGAGACTTTGTAAACAGCCCCCATGGGACATCTCAGCTCTGTAACTCAACTGAGTAAACAGCTGAGGCTGTCGCAGAGTCACCACTTATGCTGGGATGGGAGCAGCTTCATACTAAACCTCAACATCAGTCACTGTCCCAGTCTGCGGGGAACAGCCTTTTCCACACCATGCCTGCCTGCCTCTGCCCATCTAACTGGGATCTATCCAGGAGCCATCAGATCTACCCATGAACAGATCTACCCATGTGGCAAGTGACCCCAGGGAGACAGTTTACAGCTGGATACTCAGGGTTCAAATCCAGATCTCAGTGACACCCAAATGCGGTTAGCACCAGCGCGGAGTGTCTTTCCCAAGGAAGATCTTCCAGTTAGCTGCCCCATGCTCTGTCAATGTGTGTGCCTAGGACAGTTATAAGCCAAGCTGGCCTTCACAAGTGCACACTGCTCTTGCTACCCATTCACCCTTTTCTCTGAAACCTGACCTGCATCAGCACCTGTTTATGGGCAGTGTATCACACACCGGGAGGGGAAGGACAACAGCTGATAACCAGGAGCAATCTGTGGACTTTTCCACTGGGACGGTGGGAAGGGTGAGAGACATGAAGTGAAAGGAAGCCTGGGGCATTGGCGACCTTTAGTTCACCGGCTGTCATCTTGGGGAATCACCAGAGAGATGTGGATGGGGTGGGGGGGGAGACAACCTGCCTTTCCCATATTGCTAAATGGGAGACAGCTCCTGGGTAGATCCCAGTTAGATGGGCAGAGGCAGGCATCATGGTGTGGAAAAGGCTGGTCCCCACAGACTGGGACAGTGACTGATGTTGAGGTTTAGTATGAAGCTGCTCCCATCCCAGTGTCAGTGGTGATCCTGCTACAGTCTCAGCTGCTGTGAGCCAAGGCTGGAGGTCCTCGCTCAATCCTTACTTGATGGGAGCTTTGCCCAAGTAAGATCCGAGGAGATTCTGGCCACCATCCTTGGAGGCTAGCAGAGATGGGCTGTAAGAGGGTGGCTGGGTGCAGGAGCCCCACAGAGGGACCCAGGACTCCTCCTGATCCAGTCCTCTCCCAAGAGCCCAGCTCAACAATTGTCCTGTCACCTCGCGCCAGGTCTTTAGCCCTGCTCAAAGCACAAAAGTCCTTCAACTCTTGGGTGACCAGACCAGGGTTTCCTCCCCACATCTCCTGGGTGCTGAAAGGCGAACCCAGGCCCTCTCTCCACCCCAGGTTCCAGCCCAAGGGCCTCGCAGCAAGCAGTCAAGATCTGCCACTTCATTCCCTTTGCTGCCTCCCTGGACTCCCTCCTGCTACTCAGCCTCTCCCCTGACCCCTTCTGGGTCTGAGGAGAAAATAAAAAAAGGACAAGCAAAGCAACCAAACCACCCCAAACTGGTCCGTCTCTCTGTCTCATCTGTCCCTTCTCGTTGTCATGCTACCTTCCACTCAGCTGGTCACGGTGCCTCCTTTTTTAAAGGTTGTCCCAAGCCCACGGGGCAGGGACAGTGGGGGGGGGGGGAGGTCTGCACCCACAGCTGCTCTTTAACCCCTGCTGGCCACGGCAGGGTGCCTATGTAACCCATGTGCTGAAAAGAGTGTTTTTTAAAGGGATCTCTTGAGGCTGGGTTACTGTTGCTGGGCAGACTTTGGTGCCCAGGACCATAAATTTCTGGAACAGGGTGTGATAGCTGTGAGCATGCTCCACAAGGAGGTTTTCTGCTGCCGGTGTGGTCAGATGCCATGAAAGCAGCAGCCATCAGAGTTGCAATGAGAAGAGCCCATGTTATGCTGTGTGTGACTGGGAGAAGCTGAGCCAGGAGTGGATAGCAAGATGTTTTCTCCCCTCTCTGGAGCATGCTGCAACAGAGTTTGTGCACATGTATATGTGCTGGTGAACCTGACTCCATGGTGCTGGTTCCAGAAGCTAAAGAAAAGCCTCCATGGATTTCTACTAAAGATTCCTGCAACCAAGGAAGAAGAAGGAGCTGCTTCTTTCAACTCAAGCCTTTGGACTTGAACAGAGACTGTAACTGAGATTCAGGTGAACTCCACCTAAACTTTGGGACTCTGGGGTCTCTCTCTCAGGATATTTCTGTGGGGACTGTTTAAATTCATTTTGTTTTCTTATGATAAGATTTATTAAGTTAGTAGTTAATAAAGTTCATTGTTATGTTTGTTCTTAGTAGTATTTTAGTGAGGGGAGGGTAACTAAACAATCTTTGCTGTGAGTCCCTTTAACGACCGAATCCTGGGTCTCCAGTTGCTTCTCCATAGGAGTTGGCGTTTATTTCTGTTAGGCACTGGACAGGGGCAATTGAATGAATTCTAGCCCACCCGAAGGTCACACCTACCACCGCCCCCCACCAGGAGTTAAAACCCTTCGTCTGGCTGCTGAGCAAGGGCTGGCATTGATGCCCCTCCATGGGGCCATCCCCACTGATGCAGTGGGTCACGAACCAGGTCCTGGAGGCAGGAACAGACCAGTACTTCCTCCAACTGGGAAGCCCCGACAACAGCCCTGGCCTCAGAGAGGAATTTTAGTCCCAAGCTCCCCTGTGATCTGAGTGAAAGCCTGTCCCCAGAGAGCATGGTTTGCCTTTACACAGCATGGGCCAGGATTTCAGGGGCACCAAGCACCCAGAACGCCAGCTGACATCCCCGGGAGCTGCAAGTCAGCCTGCAGGGCAGGCGGGAATGGCTCCCACAAACCTCTGAGCTCTTTCACCAATCTGGGCACCGCATGAGGGGGGTGACTAAAAGAGGCAGGTCCAGCCCTCATGCCTCCTTTGCTTCCAGGCTGGCTCTGCTGGGAGCTGCTGGGGCCTGGCAGAGGTGACGGAGCACATCTCAGGCTCAGACATCCAGCCGCTCTGCCACTCTGTCACTCTTGGCTTTTAAAACAAATACACATATCGCTGTTGAGTGACATATTCTGCTCTTGGGCTGCGGAGAGATGCTGGGCCCATGTACACCAATGTCCCTTTAGGCTGATGTGCTCTGAAGCGGACGGGAAAGCCCTTCCCGGTCCCTTCCCTCAGTGAAGGAGGAAGAGTCCTGGCAAATGATGACCCCTTAGGCCAGGGGCTCAGCTGGAGCCAGCTGTTGCAGATGTCAATGGAGTGGTGCTGATGGACACAAGCCAAGGGCCTGCCTTGTTGATTTATCCCAGTATCCTGGTGGTGCCCATGTCCTACTGGGACCCACCCAAAGCATGGCACCCAGCTCCTTGGGGCTTGCTGTTTACCTGCCGCCCCACTGAGCACGCATGCAGCAACGCAGCAGGAGCTTTATCTATCGGAGGAGTGGAGGATCCGGCCCAGTGGGCCGGTTTCTCCTGGCCGGTGCTCATCAGCACAGCCCGTGACCTGTAACAGAGCAGTGCTGTGGGATCTGACCCGGTCTCTTTAATCCCCCCCAGACCATCTGTGATGGGATCATGGGGGAGGGGCGAGGCCTGGGGATGTGGCTTTCTATCTATTTAAAGAGCCAGTCTAAAAAAAAAAATCTTCCCTGCTCCACACCCTCCAGTGTATTAAGGCTCCGCTGTCCAGCTTAGCTGCCGCTCAGCTTCCTCTCATCCTTCTCTTCTCTTTATCTTTTCCTTTTTAACATGCTGTTGGGGCTGCTGTTGAGACATGGGGCAATGGAACCATAGCAGAGAAACAGCTGATGCGGGAGGATGTCTGAAAGCTCAGTTCTGGTCCCATCACACCCAGGACAGGTGTGTATTTGTGTGAAAGGTCTTCCTTCTCAAATTGTCTTCTAAGCTTCCCACAGCAAAGCCAGCTCCATACAGAGCATGGCCAGGAGTCAGGGAATTAAAGCCAGTGGTGATAGGAAACACTCCTTTCCATAGTACCTACTCTGTTCCTCCAGCCCTTTCCTAGCAGACTGTTCCAATGCAGGCTCCAATGAGCCCTTGTGGGATAAATCCTCAGCCAGTGTCAATTCTGAACACATGGCTTCAGACAGATTTTCAGCTGGTGCAGACTGATCACTGGAGCTACAGCGATTTACACTAGCCAAGGTCTAGCCCAGAATCTTTACAGGAGCTGCCTAGCGGGACGTGTGTCTCCGGATGCTATAGCTCTCATCATGCTGTTTCAGGCATAAAATGAGTTGGGTGGCCTCAGCAGAGAAGCCAGCAGCAGTAAAAGTGTGGCATGGTGATTCAGAGTGCAGGAATTTCACACAAAGCCCTCTTCGCCCTCAGCAATCCTCCTGTTATCAAAACAACAACAAAACCAGGCAGAGTGCACTGCCCAGACACCATAAAATATCATCCCCATGTGGGACGCATGCCAGTCATGTGTGTCATCTGTCATTCCCAGGCAACATGGCTGTCAGTCACACACATCATACAGCATTCCCATGCAAGATGCCCATCGGTGATGTGAACTTCATGAGGAATAAAGCAGGAATGGGAGTGTGTGACCCACAGATCAAAGCCTTTCTGTTGGGCCTCAGAGGTGCGACGTTGTTCCACCAACAGACCCAGCGAGGGCTGCCCTTCACTCATTCCATCTCAGATCAATCCCCCTCTCCCTCTAAGGATGGGCCTGAGGAGTGAACACTGATTTATTCCTCATGTGATGCCTGCAATTTATGCTGTTGGCTATTATTTATTTATTCATACCCCCGCCAACGAGCATCTGGCCGCCTTCCATGTTCTAAAGCCTCCCCCCATTTGCACCGCCTGCTAGAGAGTGGGCAAACATCCCCAGCCCCACCCCGCTGAGAACAGCTCCATGCCCCTCACAGGAGCGTCCACACTTGGCACACATTGTGCCTTTTCCAGGCAGCCAGGAGCCTATGGGGTGTGGGACACCAGGAATGACTTCCATCACTGAGCCATCTCCTTCAAGACTGGCCTTGTCTCTAGGCACACAAGGGTTCAAATCTAGGGGCAGACATTGAAGGTCAAATGCTGCAGCGGCTGAAAGTCCCTGGCACCAGACCTGTGAGAATTCACAATGAATTCATGAGAGGACTCGCAGAGAAATGTGGGTCCCAAGAGCCTTCTACACACCAGAATGCAGTAGAGACAGACACGGGCAGGGGTGTAGGGGGCACGGCGGAGTGTGCAGGAGTAGCTATGCTGTCACAGACTGGGCCTACAGTCTGGAGATGAGGGTTTCTCCTCACATCCTACAGTGGAGGAGGGTGGATGTAGGCCAGAGAACACCTCCGACTGATCTCAGCATTTTCAATGCTGTTAGCATCACTCTATCATGTATTCAGGGATATAATTTGTATGGATCCAAACTAGCCTAAATGAAACCGCATTGCAGCATGGGGCCCTTTCGCGTGGCAATACACTGCCTTGCAAAGCAGCACGTTAATGTTACATTAAGTTGTGTTGCACCGTACCACGTACTGTACCACGTACCATGTTGCATGATACCATGCAGCATTGTGTTCCGTTACATTGCATTCTTCATTTTGCACGGCATTACGCTTCATTGTACATTTAGTTCATAGCTGGGGTGCCAAGAGGTTAAGGAGGAACAGAGAGCCTGCAGCACATTTTTGGCTCTGCGCATGCAGAGGAGCCGGGAAAAGACAAAATTATGGCAAATCTGCCTTGGGTTGTGATGCCAGCATTAACCCAGCCATCGCCAGTTACTTCCTCAGAGTCGCACGCCGCTGGGAGCGTGTCACACTCATTAGCTTTACAAGTTTGGCAGAATCCTCCCCGGCCTTCTTGCTGAGATGATTCCGGCTTGTTAAATTTGCGATTTTTCCTCCAGCATGCTCCTCGGGGATCTGATATTACCAACAACTTATCAAAACAATAGCCTGCTCCCTTTCCCAGCCCGTTACGAGCCTCGCATCCCATTACCCCACATATTCCCAGCACATCACCCCCAGCTCTTTGACAACACATGGAGGCAGGTCAGCCAGCTCAGGTTGCCTTGCCAGTCTACACGAGAGCGCTTTATGCTAATTGGGTTTGATCCCCACTTTCGGCAGCCCTCACGGACCAGCGAGAAGACAATGAGTGTGTCAGACAGGGTCGCAAGCGGCCCTCCTGCAATCAGGGGAGGAGAGGAGATTACAGGAGAGAGATGGTATCCAAGAGCGACCAAAAGTGACAAGCACCTCCCTGGAGAGGCAGGCTGTCTTCCCTGACAGAGATGTGAGCAGGGAGGAGGAAGTGCGAGTTAAAGGCTCATAATTAAAGGCCTCCTGTCAGGGTATTAATACCTAAACACTGCCAGAGAACACAGCAGCCAGGATCTCACGGGGGTTGTTGTGTTGCTTTATCTGATGGGCCTAATTAATTTATTTCTCTGCACGCAGCCAGTTCCCAAACAGGCAGGCCCTTTTCCTCCTGCCCCATTTCCATCAAACACTGGCCTTCAGCTGCCCCTTTCCTGACCTCTCTTCCTACCTCATTTTCTCCTGCTATGCTATCCCCACCTTATTTTCTGGTGACTTACACCCACGGGTGGGGGCCAGCGTCCTTTAGCTCTGCCCGCCATCCAGTTCCAGGGAGGGATCCCAAACCACTAAAGCAACAAGATCACCCAGTCTCCCTAGCCCACAAGGACTTGACCTGTCTGCTGAGGATGCTGGGAGGGGTGATTAGTGTCCCTCACAGGATTGGAGCCTGACCAGGGTTGTAAGTCAACTTTTTACCCAGTCATGGAAGAACTCCATGGGCCAGTCAACAAGCTGCAGCTGGGTTACAGCTGCAAAGTGAAGAGCCTCAAGGGTCTCCCAGGGTTCAAGGATGGATTCCGGGATGGCTAAAGCAAGAGGTCACTCAGGGCTCACCTCCCCATTGTAAGCTCTGCAGCTGCCCTATGCTGATCCTCGGCTGGGACCGGGAAGACATTTCTCTCCCACGCAGGTGCGGAGAAAGTCCTTTGCTGCCCGTTTTCCCCAGCCCCTCGCCACAGGGCCTGTGCTTCGGGGAGTGCACTTGTAGTGGGGTCCCTGTCACAGTTCAAGGCAACCGTGCCTTAGTCCCCCTCCGTGGACCAGCAAGGGCCCCTGCTCTAGGTTCCCAGCTCCTCAGCAGTCACCTCCTTTGGGGCTCTCCCTCTTGGCTGGATATTTCCTGCCTATGCTATGACCTCTCCTAACCCATCCAGCTTTCCTTTTCTCCTCACAGCTAGGAGGCTGCGTAATTGGCAGCAATCAGAAGTTACCACCCAGTTCTCTCTAAGCCAGCACTTTTATTCTTCAGGTAAAAGCTTCAAGAGACACCATTAAAACCTACACTCCCGTTAATAAGCTTATCAGAGATCAGCCCCCACCTCAAGCAAGGGCACTGGTCAGTGATTAGTCCTTCAAACCTACACAGGGCTTTCCTTTGGTCACTTGTTCAAGGCAGATTTCACTCAGAACTAGCTATCCCCTTGAGTTATCCAGCCTGGGACTTTGAAGAGACCCTGAGTAGGTAATAATCAGCCAGAGAACAGATTTCTCTTTCAGGCACAGCTTCAAAGGCTAGCTTGGGAGGTGAGCCGTTTGCATTACCCTCTCCCCAAGTATATTCTAGGAGCCCAACTCAATGACGCATTCAGTCTCGTCTGGTCCAGTATTGCAAAAGAGCCCTCTGAAGCACACAGCACTTCCCAGTATTTACACGAGTCATCTCCTCCTTAAAAGAAGTCATGTCCCATCCCACCACCACACATAAGCCTCTGCCTTTTTAATACAGTGACCTCCTAAGACACTTAATTCAACACTGGTTGTCCAGGAGATTGTCACATCTGTCACAATCCCACTGAGAAGCTCCAGGCCCCAGACACTGTAAATGGCCTCAGTGGAGCCTGCCAGGCCAGTGCAGTGCCAAATCTATGCAATGAAAGGAGCTAGTCACACAGGAGTCAGAAAGCACCGGTCCACTGCAGCGTGGGTGAACAGAACGTTTTAAAAACTTTTCAAAAATTCAATTAGTCCAATGGATATATAACTGGGATAGGGCCATAGGATGTCTGGGTTCTCTTTCCAGCTGTGGCAGATTCCCTGTGTGACCTTGAGCAAGTCATGTCCCCGCTCTGAGCCTCGGTTTTCCTATCTGTAAATGAGAGTAACACTATGAACATTTGTAAAATATTTAAGTGATCTCCAGGTGAAACATGCAACCTCAGACCAGTTGCCAGCAAGCCCGTTTCAAAAACCTGCCTGCCAAATCAGTGACTGTGCAGAGTGCACATTTGTGGCCCACAACGGTTGCCCTCACAGACCCTCTAGGCTCATCTGCAGAGGCCATCGGGGGTGCTGAACTCATCTACTTTTGAGTTCGCTTTTGAGCTCAGTCCTGCCAACTCTCATGCATAGGATCCACTTTGCTCAACTGAGCAGACCCACCAGTGTCAATGGAACAAGTCACAGGAGTAAAACTATTCACATGTGCAAGACTTTGTCGGACTAGGGACAGAAATAAGGGATAGCAGAAGCTCTGAGTAAGCAGCTCTCACAGATTTCAGTTGGAATTGCAGGAACTCAGCACCTCTGCAAAATTAGGTTTTAAAGGGTTTTTCCCCCTCCTCCCAATTTTCCTCCAAGTTCCTGTACATTTCACCTCTGATCACAGCAAGAAGCAGCTTTGTTTAGAAACATGCAAGGTGGAATGAAATAAAAATGAATTCTCTGCAGGCTGCAGTGAAGTTTAATATCCAGCAGTTTGGGCCAGGCAATCTCCTTTTATCTTGAGGGAAATAAAGGGAACTACTACGAGGTTCATATCAGAGGATTGATAGGGGCTAGGGTTATTGACCAGGATAAAGCTAAAGCCAGGGAGCTCTCTGGCAACAATTTACAGCAGGAGTAAATTCGGGCAGCAGACGCATGCAGTGGGGAGGAGGGCAGGAGGCAATTTCAGAAGGTCGCTTATTCCAGGGGCTAAGGTTAAGAGAGCTGACTGCAGGCCGGGTGTTAAAAGGAGCATTGAGGAGGAGAGGGAAGCCTCTCCATGCTCAGTGCGTGAAATCTGGCTTTGTGTAGAGGAGCACTGACTGCACCTGAAGGGCTTAAGTGGTGTCTAGACCTTGAGATGGCCTCTCCCCGCAGAGGGGAGCACGATGCTGAGCTGGCACATGTGGGCAGTCAAGGCCATTGGTCTCTGCGCTGGCTTTACCCAGGTAGTGTAGGCATGGGAAGAGGGGGTTGGGTGTATTAGGGCCATGGAGGGAAGAGGCGAGAAGGAGACATGGCTTGGGAGGCCCTGGGCACGGCTACATGGCCATCAGAGGGGTGAACACAGCATGTGTACATAGGAGAGAGAAGTGAAGCTGCAGTGGTATGGCCTTGGGCAACTGGTTTTGCTGCTGTTGGTGACAGCACTCGCTAGATTAAAGCTGGCTTGGACATGTCTACACATGCTAGAGTCAGACTTCTGATTGCGGGACAAAGCTACCTTACAAGGAGCGGGGAGTAGAAGTATATGGGCCAGATCCTGGTGGCTGGGTGTCAAGGGCCAGCGCAGGTGGAGCCCAGATTCAATGTGCTCGGCGCCCACTCCTCGAGCAACAGCACAAAGAACAAACCGTGCCTGACAGCCCCCTGGAGGTTCATTTGACACCCCCAGAAGCTAGGGGGTGGCCAGCTTGATCACCTACCCCTAAGTCTGGCCCTAGGCCGGGATGCTAAGCTCAGGGTAAGGGTGCTCCAGTGCCAGACTGGTTGGCAGCCCCTTACTTGAAGTCAGAGATTTGTGCAGCCCTATTCCATTTGCCGTGCCCCGTGTCATGGGAGTGCATGTGAGCAGGAAGGTCAGGAGGTGCTCAGGGGCCTGCAGAAGAGAGACATACCAACTAGCAGGACTCTTGCTCTGGACAGGCCACGTTCAGTCCCACCCCTTCTGGGGAAACTGAGCCCACAGACAACAGCCCACTGACCTTATGCCCACTCTTTGGCCCAATACCGGGCTCAGTGGTCCACTCATACCCTTGATCTCAGCAGCCTTTTGTGCCACTTTCCCTGGGGGCCAGTACTGCAGTGCAGGCCCTCCCTCATGTCTGCCTTTCAGCCCAGGGACCACATGGCAAGCAGCTAAGGTCTGCTCCAGTAGACTCCAAGCCTCCTATTGGGGCCTGTCTCTAGCTCTTTTCTGTAGCCCCTTCCTGCTCGTTACTCCTCAGACTCTGCATCCTATCCCATGCTCCAGTGAGCCCCTCTTAGCCCTAGTACGAAGCAACATCTCCCTGGCGCCTGTCTGCCTCTCCCCACGCTCTCTCAGCAGAATGTTATAAACCCAGCTCTGTGGGACGCCTCCCTGGGGTCTCAGCGTTCACACTGCATTGCAAAACCTGGGTTCACAACTGCTGAGATTCGCTCATTGTGCTGCAGTCTGCCTATGCATCTGTCCATCCATCCAACTTTAAAGTGCCCCTCCCCATCACCAGCGTGTCCACTCACCTCCGCTTTGCCCTTATTTGTGTTGGGAACCAGATCTGATTGAACGAGGCAGCTGTCGATCCTGAGGGTTATTTGGGGTGCAGGTGGCTTTAATTCACTGCTGGTTTGAAGGATCCTACTTTGACTACTCAGTAATACCCCTGCCCATAAAGAGGCCAGGGAGATGCCTGTGGGACTCTCCTCTCTGCAGGTTACCATTTGCTGTTCCCATTTAACGTTGGGGAATGAGAAATATGCATTAAACGAAGAAAGGGAGGCCCTGTTCTGCAGGGAGAATCAGCAAGGCTTGGGTACAGAGCCACGTGTTTAAGACACTAGCACTTGGGAAAGAGAAGTGTCTCTCTTTGATCTGTATGTCCTTGAGGAAGGCAAAGCGGAGCTGGATTCACTCTCACATGCAGCTGTTGCATTAAATAAGAAAGAAAATCTTGGCAAAGGGTGAGTTTCTACCAGAGACAGGACTGACTGACTGATATCCTGACTCCCCCCATAAGTATAGGACCTCTAAAAAAAGATCTCCCAACTCAGCCAAAGTCATAGAACCTAGGGCTGCATCTACACTTGTAAATTCAGTCGACTTAAGCTTGGTTTACACTACACTTGGCTTACACTACACTTTGCTTAAGTCGACTTAAGGAAAATAAAGTCGACTTAATGAAAATTAAGTCGACTTTATTAAACCACCTTTCTACTCGACCTAAGGCTTAATTCGACTTTCTAAGGTCGAATTAAGCCAGTGTAGCCCTGGGGTAGCCCTAAATCGACTTAGGGCTACTCCAGGACTACACCAATGCCCTCCCTGATGGGGGGGGACAGGGGGAGCCTGGCATGCCCCCCAAAGGGTAGGGCATGTGGACACGGTGTGACACTGTCTGGATTTAGGGAAGCATTTATGATATTATTTTCTATGGATATCTCATAAATGCTATAATCCATAGGAACTATGTCATGTTTGGTATCAATAGAAAGGTAGTCATTTGCTGGGAATGATTATATAGTTTATGTCTAGAAATTCTATTTCGATTAGAAGTTAAGAATTTGATGTTATATCCATACTTTAACTTGTGTCATTCTGGACAAATGTCTTAGACGGGAGGGTGTGAACAACCATTATCTCCTTAATGTTAAGGAATCTGCCAGGTGATCTGGTCCCAGGGAGTAAACTGATGAGCCATTAAGGATACAATAGTTGTATAGCCTAGGAGTCTTGACTAATCCTCTTGTGCTCCACCTCCAAGAGCAGTGATCCCAGGAATTCTCGGCCCCTTTAGCAGGGTTGCCAACCATCACTAAATTTACTGACAGTCAGTAAAAACAGTGTACAATTTTAATACTGTCAGTAAATCTGTAAATATAGTCAAATATCCCTAAAACTGTGTAGAAATAAAACATATATTTTGACACTGATTGTCATTAGTAGAATCACTTGTGTTGTAAAAATACACTGATCACTTCATCATTTCTATTATTTCACATGCCCAAAGAACCCAATTGATCAACTAACTGCAGCTAAAACAATTGCAAATTCCTCTGTATGTGAGTGAATACACATTTTTGTGACATCATTATATTTTTGGTATGATATTTTTAGTGATGTCAGTAAAAAAAAGTCAATATCAGATCTTCATATCAGTAAAAACTAAAAAGCAAGGTTAGCAACCCCGCCCCTTAAATAGCCACTAGACAATGCTCCATCCTTTCCTCCAGCAACATTACAATCCACTCAGCAAACCGCAGTGCCGAAATGGGCCTTACACCTGGCTCTTCCCCAATTCTGGGCCAGCCTATCTCCCTCTGTTGCTTTGGGCAGAGCCTTCACTTTCTCTCCAAATCCTCTCCTCCTTTTCCTCCAAATCCACCTCCTCCCCATCGTCACTCTAGGGATCCCTCAGAGTTCTGCCACAAGACATCAGGGAGACGCCATACCAATGGCTGGAGGCTGCAATCCAGATCAGCAGGGAAAATGCTTTCCCTGTGCTGGGAATGACTGAGCATCGAGAGCCAAGAGGCAGAGATCTCCCAGGCTCTCCTCCCATAAACAAACCACTGGCCAGTGATCACTCAGTCCCATACTCCTCCCTCACCCCTTGCTTATACATGGATCCTTGGGGTTCAGATACCACGGTGATGGGCATGATATAAAAGCCAGAATAGTAAAGCATAGTATTTATTTCTCTCCAGGCTCACAGGATGCTATTACAGATTCCCATCAATGAAGCTTTACTCTTCTGGGAAGCACTGTCATTTTTTCCACCCTCCTCCTTTCCCTCCCCAGCTAGATGTCATAACAAAGATCATGCCGCGTTACTGATTGCTTCTGATCCCCCCGAATGGTAAGAAATGAGTCTATAAAACATATGGGGATATGGCATACATAATCAAAGAGAGAAAGTGGAGAGGTGGGGGTGGAAGGGAAAGGGGTGAGCTCTTCAGAGAGAGGCATGTAGATTTATATTTATGTTACACCAGCAGGGAAATAAAAGCCATCAATAAATTATATTATTTCTCCAGCTGTCCCAGTAACAGGAGCAAGACGTCAGATGCTGACAGCAGGAGACGCTGAAATGCCAAACCGAATGACAAACTTCAGTTCCAAGTGCATTTTGCAGTTTTGCTGGTGATGGAAAGTGCCACTAGCTGACAGGAGGGGGATTGAAATGAGCTAGTTTCCCTTTCAGCCCCAGTCTCCTTTCCCACCCACCCCACTTCATCCTTCAGAGCGTCTCTTCCTGTGTATCAGACACACCACCACTCCTTCCACTCAGCTACTTTTCAGACTCACCTTCACCTTCCCAAATGCCCATGCTCCTACATAGCCTCGGGGCTCTGTATATATTATCTCTCTGTTCCCACCTTGAGCCCCAGATACCTCCTTTCTCCTTACACTATCATTGTATGGCAGTAGCACCTAGTCCTAGACTGAAAGCTGCTTGTGCTAGGCGCCATTCAGACACTGAACAAATCAATGGCCCCCAAGGCAAAGAGCCTACCATTGAGTATGAGACATGGGACAAGAGGTGGAATCAGACAAACAAGGGAGCACCGGGACACAATGAAAACAACGAGAGTCCTGTGGCACCTTGAAGTCTAACAAATTTCTTCAGGCATAAGCTTTCGTGGGCTCCAACCCACTTCGTCAGATGTGCCACAGGACTCTGGTTGTTTTTGCTGTACACAGACTAACACGGCAACCCCTCTGGAAAAGGACACAATGAGATGATACTGGTCAACACGAGCGGCTGGCCTGGGAGTGGATTTTTTGCTGGAATCATGGGAAAGAAGAGTTTTAAAAGGGGATCTGATGGAGGTCGCAATGTTCTCCCTGGACTCTCAGTTAGCTCTTCCCGTTAGCCTTGATTCCCTTGCCAGTCACAACTAGGCATCCAGTTCTGCAGCCATACTTTGGAACCTGCAGCTAACTACGCCTGCCTTTTGAGGCCACAGTGACTCTTTGTGCAAACATTAGTGGTGAGGCCAAGACTTCGAACTTTTTGTGCTCTCCTCCTGTGAGAACCTTGACCTTGGTTTCCAGAGCACCTTCTGCTTCTTTTGCCACGCATCAGAATTGTGTGTGCTCAAGACCTGAAGCCCAGGTTTCTGAGCACCCAGAATGTATGCACCTAGACTTGGTAAAGATCCTTGAAATCATGGATCCTTCACTAACATACCAGGGTGGTGCCCAAACACGGGCACTGTCACACAGAGGGGCAAAATTATTCAGGCAGAAAACCAGGGGCTTGGCTGGGACAAACAGTGGAGTCACCCCTAAAATCATCAGCCTAGCCCACCCCCAAATCCTTTCCACTCTCCCCACCTAGAGTGTTCCCCCCAGGAGAAAAAGCCAGCAACCGTGAAGCCAACTGTCAAGGTGAGAATTTTACTGCCTTCTGTGGAGGGCACTGGTGGAGATGTGAGCCCAAGACCACAGCTGTTCTGCACATCAATTACCTGTTAGCAGTGGAGTGCTCACAAGTCAGAGGAAGGTACTGAGTCAGCCAGGCTTTCTCCTTCCTGCCTTAATGCACCTGGCACAGGATTAGAGGGGAAGGAATGAAACAGGAGGCTATGTTCTGCCAAGGACCTTCATAGCATATGGCATAGCTGAGCTAGAAATGCAGCAATTAAGAGGGAACACCTTTGCAGCTGGGATTTTGCTGGCAAAGAGTAATTGGAAGCATGAACCCTGGCCTGATAAACATTTACACTCCTGGTCTTAAATCCAGATTAGATGCAAGCATGAGGGAAAGGACTGGGATGCGATCAGTGCATAACTACAATTTAGCTCCATGGTAACCCATCCTGGAGTGGTTACTCAGGTAAAAGGAGGCCTTTTTTCCTGCCTCAGGATTGCACCCAGTTTATAGTTCCAGAGAAGGCTTCTGCTGATTTCAAGGCAGCTACACAGGTTTTTCACCGTTGGAATCATAGGGCAAGTTTTCAGAACTGCACATCCAAAAAGACAAGCACACTCACACGCCGAACTTGCATGCACAATGGCTGCACTTGTATGAGCCATCAGGGGAGATGCACATGCAGCTTGCCTCTCACTGGAGACGTGTACCTGCTGTTACCCCAGCTGCATGTGCAGTTCTGCAACCAAGGCAGACCTGGGATGGGGAGAAGCTGCTCTTTGATCTCCCATCTACTTTGGAGGCATAGCACTCCTACGGCACTATGCATCCCAGAGTGCTTTGCAAGTTAAACTCATTATCTGTAAAGACCAGCTTCACTGCTTAAACGCAGCCACACCAGAGGTGGAGGCCAGCAGCCAGCTGGAGAAATAAAACACAGGATGCTCTGCACCAATGTGAAAACTCAGCCAAGAGCTGAGTGGCAGCTGGATATTTAGTGTCTCCCCGGGGAAGGCAGAATCTTGGCTAAAAAACCCAAATGCACAAACTGCAATCTCCCTGCTGAGATTCACGCCTGTGCACTTCAGCTCTGCCACACCAATGCACTATCCCCTCTCGGTTCTCACTCACCCAGTCCCTCTTCAGCTTGACACCAGGTGTTATACAGCACAGCCAGAAATCTTAACAAGCATCAGGTCTTGACATAGCATTGGTTGGGCCTGGCTCAGGAGGAGGAGCCAGAGAGAGGGAAGGCGAGCCAAGGCTGGATGGCTGGGTCAGGGATTGATGGAAGAAATAAAGACAAAGGTCCCAGTGTCATCTCTTCCCAGTGGAGATGAGGCTCGTGGAGTTTATTTATGGCGCCATTCTTTACACACCAGAAGCTGTTACCTAAGGGCACAATCAGCACAGGCAGGTTTAACAGCCTGATAAATCAGCAGCTTCCAAAAATGACAAGTTACAGACAGCTGGATTTGTCAATAGTCAGCTTCCTGTCCCCGCCGACTGCTTACACACCCAGCACATGCTGTGCAACGCCGCATACACAAACACACTAGATCTGTCAGACACACTTGAACACATCCGCCTTTTCTCTGTGTCACACACACACACACACACACACACACACACACACACGGCTTCCTGAAGAATCTGTTGTGACTTTATTGCCACCCTGCAGCCAGGGACACAGTGAGGAGGGGGAGATCAGTGCAGACACTAAAACAGCTGGATTACCAGGAGTCAGTTATGGGAAATGTCCCCTGTGCTCCTTCTCTTGCTTCCCCTCCTCCCTGTCTTTGTAACACAGGAGCAAGCAGCTGTTTTCTTCATGACAATCTACATCCTCCTGCTTGGTCTGATAATAACAGATCAGTTGCCCCCTGCCTTTCTTCCAAGAAGCCCAGAACACTTGGTGAGGATGAATGGAGTGAGCCTGTGCATGCCTGAGATAGGGCAGTGCCATGAGCCTCATTTTATGGCAGGATGCACACAGAAGGGAAATTACTTGTTTGTTTTGCTGAAGTAGACTAACACGGCTAACCATTTGGAACTTTACAACAAATGAGTGGCAGAAATGAAAGCCAGAACCCAGGAGTCCTGGTTCCCAGCTAACTGTGCAGAGGTAGTCTTTGGCTATTGGGGGCCCTAGATAAAGGCCCATTGCAGGACCTCCTATAGGCCTGCAAGCCCCCACACAGCCCCAGCTTCGCACCACGCTGTCCACCATCCAGTCACAGCTCCCCACCACCAGACTCATTCCCCCATGCTAGGACTGTAGGCTTTGTGTTTCAACCCCACCCCTGGGCCAGCTACTCTGCCTCCAGGGCCGGGGTGAGCCTGCCCAGAGGCCACAGTCTGCGGTCCCGCCCTGCCCCTGGGCCAGCTGCTTCACCCCTGGGTGTGGGGCAGGCCTGCAGCCCAGCGCAGAGGCCGAGCTCCATGATCCCGCCCTGCCCCTTGCCTTCAGCTTGCCATCAAAGGCAGGGGGCAGCAGTGTGGGCCCCGCACTGCCCTGCTGGCAGCAGGACAGTGTGGGGTCTGCAGGGCAGTCACCCCCCTCCTCCCCTCCCCCCCCAATGGCAGTGGGCTTTTGGATAGGTGAAGCTGGTGACGGGGCCTCTTACTGCTCAGGGCCCGAGGCATGCACCTGCTTTGCCTATGGAAAAGCCACCTTTGCCCCTGTGTCAGCCAACACACCCCTCTCCTCAGCAGGGTTAGGAAAAGGACCCAGGAGGTCTGGCCTCCAGTCAAATACATGGACTCCCTAGAATCACTCATAAAGATAGAGTCCCGATTCCCAGTCCCCTGTTTTAACTAATAGCTCTCCCTTCTTCCCAGTGCCAGGAAAAGCACTGGGGAGATCTGGCCCCCGGCCCCGCTCTAGCCAGTAGACCACACTACTTTCCAGTGGCCGGAAAAAGAACCCATGAGACCTGCTGGTTCCAGGACAAAGATGTAGTCTTCCCTGGAAAACACTCAGGCCCAAGTGGGGCCTTCTATAAACAAACACCCAAAGCTCTTCAGTATGGCACCTTTTGGCATCTCACATCAGGGCGGGAGGTGTGGGTGTCTCTGGCCCCATCTCCTTTGTAATTACTCAGCAGTTTATTTGCAGAGCACTATCAATTGGCTATTGATTACTTAAACATTCAGTTCCAAAAGGTTTATTATCCCCTCCCTCCTTCTTTTGGCAGAGTTTTGTTTTCCCCCTTATTCAAGCCATTCAAGTAATGCCTCCTGAGAGAGCTAATCGAGCACCACTGGTGCTCAAAGCATAATGAAGGAAAATTGCTTACACCCCTTAGAAGGGAGTTCCTGATAAACCTCCCACCACACCTTTCATCCCTGGGTCTCAAAGGGTGCGTCTACACTACAGTTTCCTAAAGTCGACTTAATGAAAATTAAGTCGACTTTATTAAACCTCATTTTTAATTCGACTTTAGGCTTACGTTGACTTTCTAAAGTCGACTTAAGCCAGTGTAGAAGCAGAGTAGCCCTAAGTCAACTTAAATGGATACCAGGGCTCCCTTCTCTTCTCCCTGACCTTCCTCCCAGAGTTCCTGGGACAGGAACCCTGCTCTGGCCCATCACGGGGCAGGACACAGCCCTGCCCCCCCTCAAGTTCAGAGCTGGCCAGGCCTGCCTCAGACAGACACCATGGCTGAGCAGGGCAGCCAGCGCCGCAGGCAAGCACCATCGAGGAGCCACAACGAGATCCTGGCCCTGATCAGCATTTGGGGTGATGAGGCAGTGGCCCCCAGGCTGCAGGGAAGCCAGAGGAACCGCGAGGTGTATGTCTCCATCTCGCAGGCCCTGGCAGCACAGGGCTACACCCGGGACACCCAGCAGGTCCAGGTAAAAATAAAGGACCTGAGACAGGCCTACCAGCGGGCCCGGGAGGCGACCCGCAGGACAGGGGCAGCATCCACCACCTCCTGCCAGTACTACCAGGAGCTGCACGGCTTCCTGGGGCAGGAGAGTGGGGGCTACCCTGCCGTGACGATCAACTCTGCCAAGCCCCTCTCCCCCGACGACGTCCGGGAGGAGGGCTCAGTGGAGGAGACCATGGGCCCTGAGGAAGGGGAGAGCAGCCAGCCCCAGGAGCCGGAGGGCACCTCGCCAACCCTGGAAGCAGCTGCCAGCCAGCAGCTGATCCCTGCCCCGACGGCCGAGCCAGCCGCCCAGCTGGAAGAAGAGGAGCCGGTTCCTCCCCCAGACAAGGACGCAAGGCGAGGGGCCAGCCCCCACAGAGACCTGCTGCAGCTGCTGGTGAGTGCTCCCCCCCCCCCTCCTCCCTGAGCCCAGGGCTGGGCATGCCTGTGGGACAGGGACTGCAGGGGGACATGGCCCAGGGACAGGCAGGGTTGGGACTGGGGGAGGCACTCCCACAGGGATAGAGGGGCTGGGAGCTGTGTGGCGGGGGGGAGGGAGATCCCCAAGGCGAGCGGTGCAGTGCTGTGCCTGCAGATGGAGTGGGGGAACCGTAGGCAGGAGCCCCAGGGCCACAAAGCATGCCCCCGACACTGCTGGCACATGGCCCCAGGGGAGACCCCCCCGAGGCAGGGCTGCCTGCAGACCACCACTGTGGGCACTGCACCAAACCTGGGCAGCACAGCGTGCTGGCATGTACCAGGGGGTCCCTATGCCAAAGGACAGGGACTGGCAAGCCAGGGGATGGTCGGGGGACGGTCAGGAGACAGCAACTGCTGCCAGACTGCACACCACGTGAGCTAATGGGAGGGACTCTCTTCTGTACTTCTTCTCAGCAGCTCCCGCGCCCTCAAGACGCAGCACACCTGGCGTCCCAGCAGGCCCAATCCGGGGTCGGAGGAGGAGGCTGTGCTCACGGGATGATCTGGAAGATCTCGTCTGCGTGAGCGAGAGGATGGAGGCACACCTGGCAGCGAGACAGGACCAGGACGAGGGCCACCGGAGGGTTGAGCAGCGGCTGCTCGAATGTATGCTCGACCTGCTCGAGCGGCAGACCCAGGCTGTGGAGCGCTTGGAGGAGCGAATGCTCCCCCAGGGCCCCGTCCTGCACCCCAAAGGTGGCTCCCCTCGGCGCCAGCCCATGACCTGTGGCGGATGCCAGTAGGCCAGGGACCCACCTCCTGGAGGCCATGGACTCTGACCCCTTCCCCTGACCTCCCACTCTCCCTGCTGACCCCCTTCCCTCCCCCCAAGCCCCCCACCTCCCTCGACCATCTTCACTCCCCCCAAACCCCCCACCTCCCTCAACCATCTTCACTCCCCCCCAAGCCGTCCAAACCTACACCTCCCAACCCCCATTATCCCCTAAATAAACACACTGTACCCCAATATGTTTCCTTGGTTTTTTTTATTGGTTTGGGGGTAGGGGAGACGGGTGTGTGGGGGTGAAGGGGCAGGCATGGGTGGGTGGTGGAGCTGACGGGGCCTGGGAGCAGGCCTAGCCCTCAGCGGGCCTCGCTTGCAAAGTGGGCCCTCAGCGCATCCCGAATGGTCTGCGCCCACTGATGAGCTCGCTCAGTCCGGGGCAGGGCGTCCTCAGACTGCTTGTAGTGAGCGGCGAGCCCCTCGGCCTCGTCTTCCCAGACGTGGGGGAACCTTTCCCCCCGCAGCTCGCAGAGGTTGTGGAGGCAGCAGCAGGCACTCACAGCCTTCGGCAGGTTGCTCTTTCCAAGCTGCAGGCGGGTCAGGAGGGCCCTCCAGCGGGTCTTCAGCCGTCCAAAGGCTCGCTCCACGATGCTGTGGCACCGGTTGAGCCTTTGGTTGAAGAGGTCCCTGCTGTCGTTGAGATGGCCTGTGTACGGCTTCATCAGCCACGGGTGCAAGGGGTAGGCGGCATCTCCCAGGATCAGGAGGGGCACCTGCACGTCCCCGAGGGTGATGGTGTGGTCTGGGAAGAAGGTGCCCGCCTGCATGCGCCTGTAGAGGGCGGAGTGCTGCAGGATCCTTGCGTCGTGTGCCTTCCCCGGCCAGCCAACGTAGATGTTTTGAAAGACCCCACAGTGGTCCACCAGGACCTGCTGGATGACGGAGTAGTACCCCTTGCTATTGATGTAGTCCCTGGCACGGTGTTCCACAACACCCACACCGTTCGGGAAGCCCAACCCGGCGAGGCCATTGAGGAGGTCATGCAGGTTGCCCTGGGTGATGAGGCGGGCTAGCAGGACGCAGTTGATCACCCTGCAGACCTGCATGACGGCAGTCCCCATGGTGGCCTTCCCGATGCCAAACTGCTGGCTGACGGAGCGGTATGAGTCCGGGGTTGCCAGCTTCCAAAGTGCGACGGCCACTCTCTTGTCGATGGGCAGGGCGGGTCGCAGCCGGGTGTCCACCCGCTGCAGAACCGGGGTGAGCTCACGGACTAGCTCGAGGACAGTCCGCTTGCTCATCCTGAGGTTCTGCAGCCACTGTGCATCGTCCCAGGTGGTCAGGACAACTCACTCCCACCAGTCAGTGCTGGCTGCACATGCCCAGAGGCGGCGAGGCATGGTACGCACTTCGCTGCCTGCAGCAGCCTGCCAGGCCAGCAAGGTGGCGGTCAGGCTGGCGTCTGCCTCTGTGCTGCTGGCTGGCAAGCGAAGCCTGGTCCAAACTAGAATCAGCTGGAGCAGTAGCTGCCAGGTGCTGTGCAGCTGCCTCACAATTCGCAGGAGGGGAAGAGCTGGGTCCCTGACCTGCTCACCCTCCATTTTGCCAGGCACTCTGCAGACGGTGCTGAGCTCACTTCCTCTTTTATGGGACTGGCCGGGGGAGGGGGAGCACTTCCTGACTGCCACAGGCCACACTTCACATCATGCACTGCTCCTAGTCTCCCTAGCCCCTGCCAGTCGACTTAAGCATCAAGTGGAGACGCTCTAGGTCGTCTTTGCAAGTCCCCTTTAAGTCAACTTAATTATAGTGTAACCCCTTTGCCAAGCCATGACGGCAGCAGCAAAGGACCGGGTTCTGTTTCTAGGGATTCCCAAATAATGTTACACCAACAATTGGCTCGAGCCCCCACCCAGTCTTCTGGGAAATTACACATCACCCCCTGGGCGCCCTAGAAGGGCAATACTTCCCCACTCGCAAGCACCAGTCTGAGTGTAGCACATAAAAGGTTTAATAAAAGACTATATAAAGGCAACATCAAAACGCAGCACTGGTTGGGATACAGTGCAAAGATTCCCACAAAACCCAATAGACAGAACTCATTCCACCAGTAAGGGGAGAAGGGGGAGTCAGCCCTCAGTCCTCCCCTCCAATTGTCCTCTGCCACCTCAAGGTCTGCTCACACCACCCTCTGGCCACTCACACCCGCTGTCCGGGTCCGCTGGCCTCTGGTCACACCTGCTGTCCGCTGGCTCCACTGCACCACCCGCTGGTCACACCTGCTGTCCGCTGGCTCCACCGCACCGCCCGCTGGTCACACCTGCAGTCCGCTGGCTCCGCTGCACCGCCCACTGGTCACACCTGCTGTCCACTGGCTCCGCCTGCTGTCCGCTCTTGGTGATTTCAGCTTGCTGGAAAGTTTCTGCTTCCCTAGTGATTTCAGCTCCTCATCAGTGATTTCAGCTTGCTGGGAAGTTTGTTTCCCTGGTGATTCCCACTCAATCAAAGTAACAATAGAGCCTCTACAAGGAATCTTTAGGTCTATTCTTTAATAATGGGTGGGGAAATAGGTGTTGACTTAAGGCACAGCTCCAACAGAGCTAGTGCTCATACCCCTCCCCACCTGGTTTTACAAGTCTGAAAACTAGGGTTGCTCACTTTTCCAAGTTCTCTATTGCTGATGGTGACTTTTCCATCAGCTCCTTGGTCAATAACAGATATACAATCAAAGGGTGGCATATCATGAAAGAACAATATTTCCTTTCCCCCTTCTGATAAAACACCAGATTTAGAGGATTTGAACCAGTCACACATACCAACTCCCATCATGCCCAGCCTCTGGGTGAAATTATGCTGAGTGTCATGCAAATACCAAGCACAGGTAAATCAGTGGCCCCCCTCCCTACTTAGCTGCTAAGCAAGAGAGGCTCTCAGATTCCTAACCTTGCTTACATCCTTACAATAGTGTAGACGCATGAAGTCGACTTAACTAAGTTGACTTAGCTAAAGTCGACCTAAATTTACAAGTGTAGACATAGCCAAAGAGCTGGCCAAACATTAATTAAAACACACAACACAT
This sequence comes from Pelusios castaneus, assembly GCA_007922175.1. Taxonomy (NCBI): domain Eukaryota; kingdom Metazoa; phylum Chordata; order Testudines; family Pelomedusidae; genus Pelusios; species Pelusios castaneus. Next base: position 30,026,196 of record ML685764.1, read on the forward strand.
TGCCCACCCGTTGTGTGCCTGGCTTCTGACTGCAAAGGGACAGCTCTGATTCCATCAGCTAATCAGTCCTTGGTTCTCTGCTGAGGTGATCAAAACAGGGGCCTATTAGGACCAGTTGTGTTAATATTTTGATTACTCATTATGATGCAGCACAATTATCTAATAATTAATCAGCTAGCTACTGGTGCCACATAAATGCCAAAGATAGTTGAAGGATACAAGAGCTAACTAGAAGGGTATATATGTAAATTAGATGACTGATGGAGAGATTCAGGAATTAACATATTGATCTTTATTATTTCTCAAATACTGGCCAGCACTGATCTATGAATAGGCAGCAGGTTTAATACAAATAAAAGGAAACACTTTTTCATATAACACACAACTAACCCGTGAAGCTCAATGCCATGGGATGTTGTGATGGCACAAAGCTGCATACGGGTTCCTAAAAGATCTGGAGAAGTTCTTGGAGGACAGGTGCATCAATGATTATTAGCCAAGATGGTCAGGGACGCAATCCCATGCTTGGAGCAACCCTAAACCTTTACATGCCAGAAGCCAGGAGTGGAGGACAGATAGATTACTCCATAACTACCCTGTTCTGTATACACACGCTGAAGCTCTGGTATGCACCATTATTTGAAGACAGGACACTGGGCAATATGGACCATGGTCTGCCCCAGTATGGCAGCTTGTACATTCTTATTCCTGCCCTGCGACAAGACTCCCCAAACCCATTTCACACAGGCCCCCAAACTTCCATCAGCTGCTCACAGCTCCCCGTCCTGAGCTCAGCTTTATCTAGTTTCCTAGAAGTGTATCCAGCTCCGGCAGCCATCTCATCATCCTGTGATCATTTGCTGCTGCTGGATGACTCCTCCAGGTCTAGCAAACAGCTCTGGGGTGTTAAATGGTCATTTTTATTTAACTAATTTAATGGTGAGTCAATCCATTTGGTCGCGTATAGATCTGAGTTGCATCTGCCCAGTATCATCTCCCAAAGACATGGGGAAGCTGCAGGAGGTGATAGCTGTGGACTGTCTCATAAAGGTGATTTGTGATAGAAGCAACATTTCTGAGAAAACCTTCGTGACAACAGAAAGGAAGACAAAGAATCAATCCACTAACTGCCCACACGCTCCCCCTCTAGTTCAGATCAGTTGCTCTGGGTCCAGATAACAAGGAAAGAGCTAGTTGGTGCAGTGGGTTGCTGAGATTAGAAAACTTGGCTCACAGGTGAGCTGTGTTTGAGAGTCTCAGCCTAATCCCAAGGGGGTGTTTGTCGGTGTCATGTGACCAACAGCCTCAGGCACTATGGGCCACAACAAGGGGCACGGGTGGGCAGAGCGTGGGGGTGAGGATCCAGGATTGGAACAGTAGAGGATGCTGCAGAGCCACACTGAGGAGTAGTGACAGAGCAGCATCACAGAAGCTGGTTTAACACTGGTTTGCCCGATGCCCCTGTGCAGCTATTCTGTCAATTTCCTGATTGCCCACTCCTCTAAAACTCCTGCCTCCTCCCAGAGGCGGCTTTTGGGCCAAACAATAAGGGCCCCGTTGCCTGCTTCTCCTACCCCAAAAGCTGCGTCTGCCTGGGGGAGCTGGCCGGCATTGGGGAGCTGGGGCCAGCAGTGGGGCGGAGGAGCTGGGGCAGTGGGGAGCTGGGGCTGCAAGGAGGGCTGGCATCAGGGACCTGGGGCCACAGAAGGGGGCCCCGTGGACCTATAAAGGGGGCCCTGCAATGGGCCTTTGCCTAGGGCCCCCAAGAGCCAAAGGCCGCCTCTGCCTCCTCCAATCACCCTCACACCTTCCCAGCCCTTATATGTCTGCTCTGCTCAAGGACTCTTCACAAGGTCAGGCTCTCTGCTATGTCAGTTGCCTCTCTGTGATAGCCCACTCCTGCCTCCCCAAACCCAGCTGGTCCTGCTGCCATTCCATCCCATCCCATCCCAAACCCCCACATCCCCCAGACCCACAGCACCAGGCATGCACCCCATGAATGATCCCCACCCCTTTCCCTGACCCACCTCCAGGAGCAGGCCGGCTGCGTCTCGCTCAACACAAGACTGGAGTTGGCTGAGGTTTTATTTTTTATTATTTTGGCAGCTCTGGAGTCAAGTAGCTCAATTAAGCAATAACTGCCTCTATACAGCCGCCTACACAGACTGCGGTAAATAATTAAATGCTGAAATAATACAACAGATGGAAAGCAGCATGGATAGGTATCCACAGGACCAAAAGGAATCCAAATGAATCTTTTTCAGACAGCTGTTAGCAGCTGCATTCAGCTGTACCACTCCTCCTGGAGAAACTCATGTGTCCGCAGGAAATATCCCTCCATAGGTATTTATCCAGCCTAGGATGGCAGCTTCTGTGATCCTTTCCCATGTGGCAGAAGCTCACGTGAAACTGAGATGATCTGGGGTCTGCTGGAAACTGAAGGATGATGGTCAGGAAATGCTCAGATATCACAGTTAATAAAAACAGACAGATCTGTAGAAACAGGATTAGATAGATAGATAGATAGATAGATAGATAGATAGATAGATAGATAG
>ML685764.1:30028760-30082454 GCA_007922175.1 Pelusios castaneus
TAGATAGATAGATAGATAGATAGATAGATAGATAGATAGATAGATAGATGTTCCTCTAAAATGTAGCAATTTGAAATGATCTTTAACATTAAAAGAGATTTGATGGGGGGAAAGGGAATGAGCAGTAACATGAAGCCTATAGCTTTGACACTAATGGTCCAATTCAGGTCAGGTGGGTAGGAATCACTAGTCACCACTGCCTCGTGGTCTATGGGTCCAGCTGGGTCTCTGTCAAGTTGTCAGTTGCACCCATCTGCCTTACTCAAACACATGGTCCTTGCTGGCCTGGCACTAACCAGCTTCCTTGTTGGCTGGTCCCGGTGCAGGAACGAAAGGAAGAGATGTCCCATCCCCACCTATCAGTTATAAACTAATGGGCCTGACTGTCATCTATAATAAGACTCCTTTATGTCCTTTTAGCAATGTAAAGTGTCCTATGAGAGCTGGGTGACATTTTTTGGGTTACACTTTTTTGGCCAAAACATGCAGATTTGGGTCGACTAAATCATTTTGTGAATTCATGTCAAATTCTTCAAATTGTTTGGTCAAAAAAAAAAGTCAAAATAGGTGGTTTCAACTTTTTCTAACATCAACATTTCAATTCTTTTAATTCAAAACAACGTTTCCTTTCTAAATTTACTTAAATATTGTTGTTTAATTAAAAAACAAGGGTAAAAAAAAAGAACCAAACCAAAAAGAAATGTTTTGTTCAAGCAGAAACAACAATTTTTGGACCTTTTTGTTTAGCTGAAAAAAATCAAAGCTTTTCTTTTCTTATCAACCTAAAATGGAAAAAAAAATATCTATTTTTCTATTCAGTCAGAACCCGAAAAATCAATATTTGGCCCTGCTCTAGTCCTTACCTTCATGAAAACGCAAATCAAATCATATTCAGACTTACTTTACAGCCCTTTTGAGCATCAGAGGGGCCCAAAGCGACCTTGATGAAAATGAGTTAGGCCCAATGGTATTGCCATATTTTCTTAATGAGAGTGCAATATATACACACACTTTTAGCAGTAGCAAGAACTCTGGCACTTACACACAGAAATTCTATGTTAATCCAACACAAACAAGGAGTCTGGTGGCACTTTTAAAGACTAACAAATTTATTTATCACATGAGCTCTCGTGGGAGAAAATCCCACTTCGTCAGACACTTGAAGATGGGGAACTTACAGAATAGGAGCAAAATAAATGCAAGGGAGTGTAAGTCATAGGATCAGCTCAGACTGTTACAGCAAATCAAAGCAGTTGTTTGGATTCAAACAGTGGAGAACAGCAATTATGAAGTGGGATTTTCTCCCACAAAAGATCATGCGACAAATAAATTTGTCAGTCTTTAAAAGTGCCATCAGACTACTTGTTTGTTTTGCTGAACTAGACTAACACAGCTACCTCTTTGGAACCAAATTAATTCTGTTATTTATGGTAGTTACATTGCCCCCATTACCACAGTATCCAAGCCCCTCACAATCTTTAATGTATTTTTATCCTCACTGCACCTGTGTGAGGCAGGGCAGTGCTATTAACCCCATCGAACAGCTGGGGAACTGAGACAAGGAGACTAAGTGATCTGCTCAAGTCACACAGGAAGTCTGTAGCAGAGAAAGATTTGAGCCTTTATTTTTCACAATCTAGGCTAGAGTTGTAACCACTGTACCACCCTTCCTCTTCTCATCTCTGCAGTGGCCAGCGTCAGCAGCTTCAAAGAAAAGCACAGGACCACCAGAGTGGGAATGTGTAGAATCTCCTGCCCTTAGGAAAAGGACCCCTCAATTAGAGGAAGGACTGTCCCTTCCCACATGGGGGTTCGCATCACTTCCAGCCTATTATCATACTCTGATACAGTTTCACAATATTGGACTACGCAACAAGAGGAAGCAAAGAACGGCAAAATAAACAGCAAAAGCACATGGAAAAACGTTACCAGGTTCTGCTATCGATCTAGAGGCTGGCAACTTTGCAGAAACCAGAGTTTCTCTGCTCACAGATCATCTGCAGTTATCTACCTCTTCCAAGTGTAGAGCCAGCATTTAAAGGCCTAATGAAAAGCCAGTGACAGATACATGTTAACGCCAAAACCTTGGGAACAAAAATATTTCTTGGTATTTGAGGCAATTGGCAGGGGAGCGCTGTGTACGTGTAACCCATATGCCTGAAAAGGCTATCTCTGAGAGACCTGCTGAGGGTGGGTTACTGTTGTTGGGCAGATTAGTGACCCACAACTGGAAACAACTGGAAACTTCCAGTAGCAGGGAGTGGTAGCAATTTGAGCATGCTCCACAATGTACCCTGCTGGTGTGATCAGTCAGATGACTGGAGAGCAGCAGCCTGAGCAGACAGCAGGCAGGAGCTGCCTTGAGGGGAGACCATGTGCTCAGTGTTCTGGAGAGGAGCTGAGCCAGGAGTGAACAAGATGTTTTCTCCATGTGAAGGAGTCATTTGCACCAGACCTTGCAGACATGCATATGGGACTGAGGGCTGGTTGCAGAGAAGAAGAGAAAGCCTGCATGTAATGCTACAGAGGATCCCAGCAAAGAAAGAAGAGGACAGCTATTTCTTGCCACTCAAGCTTCCACACTGGAACAGAGACTGTAGCTGAGAGTTGGGTGAACTCCACACAGACTTTGGGACTCTTGGGTATCTTTCATGCAAGGGATTGTTCTTGGTTAATTGTAGTTTGTTTTCTTAGGATAAGGTTCATTTAGTTAGTAGTTAATAAAGTTCATTGTTATGTTTATTGTAGTAGTATTTTAATGTGTGAGTGTAGCTCTGAGCAAGCTTCGCCGTGAGTCCTGTACAGACTGGATCCTGGGTCTCCAGCTGCTTTTCTCCACAGGGGTTGGGACTGATTTCTGTGAGGCACTGGAGAAGGGCAATTTAATTAATTTTAGCCCACCTGAAGGTTACATACGCACATGAGAGCCATGAGATTTACACATGGGCTTTCTTGTTTACGGGGCTGAAGAGCAAATGTCTCTGCAGCAGGTGACATCAGCACCAGCCTGCTTCCACCAGCGAAATCTAGCGTCACAGAGATCTTACTTCCCGCAGGCAGCATGGTCTACTTCTGAGCAGGGTCTCCTGAGACGGCTGTGGAGATATCTGCACCTGCACTGCCAATCTCGCCCCTAATGCCCCTGGGAGGACCAGCTCAGTGCAGGAGAATCCGCTGGTGGCAGAGAGCCAGAGTAGCAACTCTTGTCTTTTCCTAAGGAGTACAGGGTGCAAAAAGAGATGAGGTGTGTTTGGAACTCCCCTATGACCAGTGACCACATCGGGCACCACCACAGCTTTGGGCTGTGAGCTGCTGGTGTTACTTAGAACAGCCTTCTCACTGGGCTAGTTTATACTTGGGATCCAGGGCAGGCACAGCCAGCCCAGAAGCAAGGGATGCAAGGGACCAACCCCTGAGCCACCCACCATGAACAGGTCCATGGGTTTCTTGGCCATCCCTCTGGACCAGAGCTACACGGATCTGGACTTAAAGTGCAATTCTGCTTTAAAAGACACTGTAAAAGTGGCAGCATGAGCTTTCCCATTCATTTTCTCTTGGTGTCTCCAGGGCAAACGTGAATTTTACACATAAAACAATGGTCTTCCTAAATGCCAGCCTGGGATCTGAGACTCAGACTGGGATCTTTTTGGTTTGGGCGTCACCACCATGCAAATTAAACAAAATTAGTAATGTAGCTGGCGAGGCATCATGACTAGACATCCATCCTCTCTGCTGTAGCTGAGTTGGATCTGCAAGAAGAGAACATGCAGATACTCCAGGGAGCAGGCCTGGGGGGAAAGAAGGTGCCATATTCATAGTCACTTGTCTTTGATAACCACATTTTCAGCCTGTGAAATTGGCTCTAATCGGAAGGCCAAACCCCACCACTCCTTCCCATCCTGGAATTTTGGGGTGGTTTGGATCTGCACCCAAATCTAGATCTGAACTTGGCTTGGCTGTCTCCAGTTTGCATTGACAGAACAGCTATCCAGCCAAATGTTGTCAGTCAGCACACATTCTGTCTAGACTCAGAGCGCTTACGCAGCCCCCACTCCCTCAGTACCTCTGATGTTTGTATCCTCCCAACACACCCGGGAGGCAGGCAAGGGCTATTAACCCATTGCACAGATGAAAAATGGAGGCATAGAAAGGATAAGTGATTTTCTCAAGGTCACACTGGAAAGCTGTGGCACAGCAAGGAACTGAATACAGATCTCCCAAGTTCAAAGCTGATGCTCTAACCACTGGTCCACTCTTCCTCACCTAGATTCCACTACTGTCACGCATGACAGCTTCCTCTGCAGGCCTCTCCAGGACTAAAGTGTTCTCCAATGGGAGTGAAAGGAGCACAGAGTGGATCTCAATGAGAACTTTATATTGATTTCTTTGCCATCCACTAAGTCAACATTTCCCAGTTTGACTTCGGGCGTGAGAGTCTTCCCTCCGTGTCTGTAGCCAAGCCTGCCTCCTTCCTTCCTTCCTTCCAGGTGTCGAGAGCTGTAGCACAGAGCAGCGCAAAACCCCATCTCAACTCCAGTGGCTCTGATGGAAAATGGCACCCTGCCGGGAATTAATTTTGCCAGCCATGTGCCACAGAGCTGTGACGCCGCAGCAGCAGAATGAATCATTAAATGTTACAATGGAAAAAAATAATTCAGATTAATAAGCCAGTCGAACACGTCGTAAGAACTTTCTACCTCTCTGCTAATTAAAAAATGACTTTGTAAGAGTGACAAATGGGTTTCCAGTTAGGCAACTGATCCGTTATGTGGGGCTGGGACCGAAGAACTCCCAGTGAGGTCTAGACAGGAGAAAAATCAAGAACTTAATTACTCAGCTCAAGAAATGACTTAGCGCATTGAGCAATTTTTTTCCATCGCTCTGGATACTACTGGGCTTTGAGTCGACTCCTTTCCCCACTAGCAAAACTACTCCAGGGCAGGCTATGCAACCTGGTCCCCATTGTGCCCTGCTGCGAAAGGGGATATATACATACGTGTGGAAACAGGCCCTGTGCACCTGCTTCCTCTACCAAGGAGATGTGGAAAGAAAACACAACTTCTCCAGAACCTCTACCCAGTGGTGATGCTATCAGGACACTAATGAGCCTTGAAAGCCGTTCCTGCCACCTTGATAGCATTTACGCAAATATCTGGATCTGGGTCAGTGGCCATGGACACTTGTTTTATTAAGATCTCCCTGGGCATGGGTGTTAGGCGGGAGGAGAAGCAGTCGAGGCATCATTTCCAAATTCTCATTTCTATCACATCCTGCTCAGCCAACACTGGCTGCTTTGCTGACTTCCACTCCTTCCATCTGTTTAAATGCCATCTCCATAAGGGACTGGCTCAAAACGCCTACTCTTTTCATTATTTTCCTTTCCGTTTTAGAGACACTCCCGTTTGATCCCAGTAGTTTGTGAAGCAGCCAGACCTCATGTTTGAACCCTCCAATCTCCCAGGCGGAGGGGTGGGCAGGACCTGTGAAGGTGCCCTTTGATAGGACATAGTTTATTGGCTCCATTTAGCGTCACTCAGCAGCCGGGCTCTTCCCACCCAACAAATTGGGTGTATCTCACTTCATCTATTTCCTTCAACTGCAGAGGCCTCAGGCACTTGGTGCAACTTGGGCCTTCCTGGTCTCTGCATGCGGCTTAGTCACCGGAGAGCTGTAGTACTTTGGGCTGAGCAGGTCAGTTGTTGCCGTATGAGTAGCCGGCTGGTCTATGCGATGCCGGAGGTCAGGTGAGACAATCCGCTCAGTCCTTCTGGCCTTGCACTCCATGACAAAGTAAAACCACAACATTAACTTCCATCCATGTTCCTGAACTCTGCCCATTCAGTTACCCCATGGTTTTAGCAGACCTCTGTGGGTTTACATGGGTTAACAGGGGGAAGGCTGGCTCCACTGTTTGCTTCAAAATGAGCTTTGTGACTAATTCTAGTCCTACAACAGCTTGGACTCTTGCTTATCGGGGCAAAACAAATAAGCAGCAGCCCAATACCCAAGAAATAATTCAGTCAGAGAGAACAACTTTACAGATGATATTGCTTATCTTCTCAAAAGAATTGCACCACAGTGGACATTAAGCATTTCTCCAAGACATAACCTGCCTATATCATCTATTGAGAACAGAATTTGTAAGGCTATTAGTAAAAATAGGACAAATATCTCCCACTATTGTTCCAAATCCTAACCCAACATAATCTTAACTCCCAAGTCAAATTTTAATCCTAACCCGGGGTCCTGGGTAAAGTTAGTTTTCATTTCCGGGCTAATCCAAACATCCAGGCTAACTCTAACCAACAGGTCGACCCTGATCCTAACTCCTGGTCTAACACTCAGTGGAAGATATTTAAGATTAAACTAAGGGAGATCCTTTCATTTAGAATGTTTTCTGCACAAATGGAAGACATTCCCCAACCAGGTCTTTGTCAAGAGCATGACTTGAAAGCCCAGCTCTCCGGTGACACGAGAGGCACAATTCCAAGGAGCAGAGTCGTGCAAGACAAGAGCAAAATGAGCTGTGCAGTCATGTAGGGACACACCTCAGAGCACTGCTAAGCAGGTAGTGTCTATCTCTCGATCTAGAGACCTGCAGCATGCGTACTGGCATATGCAGGGAAAAGGTGCTCTCCTCTCCCCCAGAGACATGCAGATCAGTAAAAAAAATAAAAAACCCGCTGGTGCCTTGTGCAACACTCCGCCACCAGTCTCAATCTGCTGCCCTGCTCTGTTATTCTCGGCAAATGTTATTCCGTGTGATTTCCTCTCCTCCCTTCTCTTGCAGCCGCCCCCTTTCCACCTCCACCCAGCCCCGCCCAATGGCTGTGAAAGGGACGAAACAGCCAGGCTGATAAAGCAAATGGGAGGCAGCGAAGCAGCCTGTAATTGTCACTTTTTCCCCAGCATGCACACAGATTCGGTGCACGGCAGCTGAAATGGAAAGCAGGCTTGACACTGGGTTTTTTTTCTGCTTTCGCCTTTCCTGCCCCGCGAGCAGCCCAACAAGAGACAGTGGGGAAGTTCTTGCCCCCTCCCCGCATGCACCCTGCCAGATGCACACACACTGACAGACATGGACAGATGCAATGTCGTGCACACACTGACACATGTATACATGTGGACTCACGTGCATGCCTAATCGCAGCATGCAGACACACGCCCAGGCCCTCGTGCGTGCACTCTTACGTGGGAGGGAGGGAGGGTGGCGGTGGTGCTCAGGGCCGGGCGGTTGGTTTTCACAGGCGGTGGGATGTGACAGGGTGTTAAAATGTGGGGAGTTCTGTATTCTGTCAGGGAGCATTGTCCCTGGAAGCTGCTGAATAACTCACATGCACTGAGATGCAATTTCTGTGCAGTGTTTGTCAAAGCCAGTTGGTGGCTCTCTGCCTCTGGGAGCTCTGACGCGATAGTGACATAAACCTTAATGGCACACACAGCTAATCTAGCCGTCGAAGAGCACTGGCCACACCCTGCTGTTGGTGTCTCTTCATTTCGCCATACCTCTGGCTACCTGTCCGCAAAACTGATGGCCCCTACAACCTTGTACATACAGGGGAAATCAGCCTCTGAACTAATGGCCTGCTAGAGGGTGTGGCTGCTGTGTATGGGTGTAATGAATTTGTTCGCAGCTGAAAGATCCAGGCCTGATTATGAGAAGGATTTAGGTCCTGTAACATCCCCTGGAGGCAGCGAACACTGTAGACGCTTAGCACCTTGTCAGAGCAGGTCCTGGAGTTTGGAGATTGCACCTCAAACCCAAGGAGATGTTCCTCTGCACCCCAAAGCCCCGTTGGAACTGAGCCCAATCAGCTGGAATTGTTACAAAGACCCTGTGGCTGCAGGGCAATGGGAGAGAACTGAGGGGCACCAGCAGAGCTGCCTGTAGCGTGTGGAGTGCAACATGACTGGGAATAAGGAGAGCAGGGCAGGGCAGCTTGGAACAGCACCTGTCTTCTGCTCATTCCTTGCTTGAGCTGTCAACCTCCTTCCCGGGCAGAGCCCAATCCCATTATTAAATCTGGTCCTCACTGTTCCCGCGATGTCAATGTCACTCACAGACACACAGATCACAGGTTGGACATGGCCGGCACTAAGCGGTCAGGAATCATCCTGCTTAACTGTTCAGATGGAGTCAGCATCTGTCTGTGGAAACATAGTCTTCTGTTTAAGACCACTGCTCTTTCTGCAGTATTTCACTTCCTTCCTCATCCGCCTTTCTCTGTTTCTCTTCTCCATCTTGGTCTTTTGTCTCGTGTCTTCCCCCGCCTTTTCCTCCCAACCCCATCTCCTGCAATGATAGCTTTATTTGTAGTATACTATTCAGCCAGTAGAGGCCATTATGTGCTGTGCAGCATCTCAGTGGAGATTTGGCCCCTGGTAAACAAGGGTGACAATGCTGGGTTGAGAGCTGTGTGGCAGCCTGTTTGTTCTGTCTTGTCGAGTGGCTTTGTTTAATGCCCCTGTTTAAGGAGGCTGTGATTCGATGATTCCACAAAACAGGACATTCCCCCTTGTGAAGGGCGACTGCCACCCAAGGCCACAAAACTACATCATGCAGGCTGGGAGGTTGAAGCCTCTGCTCTAATTAGAGCTATGAGTTGTCTTCTCCTCTCAAAGTCACGGTGCTAGTCACAAGCAAGCAAGTATCCCTCCCCATCAATCCGCCAGAGCTCTGAGTGTACGTTAGAATGATGATTAGGACCTGATCGTATTCATGAATGAAGATGAGCCTGGGCATTTGCATCCCGTGACCTGATGGGCCTGCCCACAAGTCCCTTGCTGTGTTGGTTTCCAAATTAGTTTCAGATGCTACCAGCCGGGGGTGTTGCTTCCATTGCAAAGTCTGGTTCAACAAAACAAACAAGGAGTCTTATGGGACTTTTAAAGACTAACACATTTATCTATTGCATGAGCTTTTGTTAGTCTTTAAAAGTACCAAAAGACTGTTTGTTTTGCTGAACTAGACTGATGGGCTACCCCTTTGGATCTAGTTCAACAGATGATCTCAATGGGAGAAACAAGCAATGGCGAGGAGAGCATTTAATAAAACCAGAAAGTGACCAAGTAGGGAAGAGGGGCTTGAGTTGATGTGACAGAGCGGACACCAAGGAGTCTGCAAGAGCGGAGAAAAGGCAGGGCTAGAGACACAGAAAAGAGGGGAGGGAAGAGGCAGAGCAGAGAGGAGGAGGGGAGTGTAAAAATTAAGACAGAGGAGCAGTCTCTGGGGCTAGGTGAGTCTCCTCTGCCCTGTAGCTTTTTGGAGTGACATGCATGTAGGGAAAGTGGCTGTATTGTCAGAAGCGGTATTAGCGCAGTGGTTCTCAATCTTTTTCAGGTCGCGACACACTTGGCGGAGGGATGCAACCCTACAGGACACACCAGCACACTTCCCCCAGGATGAATCCAGCCATCTCCCTGGCTCTCTGCGACACACTTCCTGCTGTGTGGTGACACAATAATGTGTCCCGATACAGTGGTTGAGAACCACTGGGCTAGAGCCCCCAATTGAGATCAGGATCCTGATAGGCTAGACACTGCCCAGACACATAAAGAGAGGCGGTCCATGTCGCAAATAGCTTACAGTATAAAACAGACAAGATTTGTGGGCTTGGCAATACAGATGCAACACTCCCGTTATCTAGAGATAATTACACCACTTGTACAGAGAGTCAGTGATTCACCCACAGCAAGTCTCTTGGAGAACGCCTACGCTGTGAAAAAACACCCGCGGCTGGCCCATGTCAACCAACTCGGGCTGGCGAGGCTACCAAATTGCAGTGTAGATTTTCAAGCTCCGGCATCCTTCTGCCTCCCAGGATTCAGAGCCGAGGCTCCAGCCCAAACCCAGACATCTACCCTGCCATTATAGAGCCCTGCAGCCTGAGCCCACTGACACAGCCATGCTGCAGGTGTTTTATTGCAGTACAGACCCACCCTGAGAGCCAGGAATTGAATCTCTCTCTAGATGTCCAGGTCAGTGCCTTAAATACCAGACCATCCTTCCTCTCTATGCCCAATGCTATCAGACAAGAAGTCTCCACTGGCACACGTGGCCAGCTCCCTTTGCTCAGGGGTCCGTATCTCCATAAGGGACTCAGCCCCACAGCACGTCTCCAGTGACAAAATCACCTGCCCCGTTCTGAAGCTTTGACTGAACTGATCTTGCTCCATTCTCTTCTGTTTCACTTAGTGCTGAATCCTCTGTCCTGGCCACTGCCCTGAGAGAGACGCTAAAGCTATGACCTGCCTCGTCAAGGCCCAAATCACTTTGCAGTAGTACAGTCAACATAACGAGGATGACGAATTGCAATTCTCCAAAATCTGGCAAGTCTGAGGGAGCCAAGCGTGCGGGACACTCAGGTACCAAAGGGAAGAGGTTTCCAAGGCAACAGGAACCTCGGGAAAGCATTCAGGAAAGCTTCTCCCACAGCATCTCTTTCTTATTTTTAGTAGTTTGGTGATTCGCCCCCCTCCAGCCTACTTAAGGGGATCCCATTAAGGGAAGCAGACGAGACACTCTCCATGCATATCACTGAACAGCCAGGCCCAATTGCAAGAGCCAGAGGTGAAGTGCTGCTTCAAAAGGGACTTGATAAATGGGGATGGATCAGTTGCAATCATCTATTTTCTGTGCGCTAAACCGAAGTGCATTTCATAAGCCAGCCCTCTCGTGTGCAATTTTATCAGGTTTCAGCCGTGCTTGGCTGGAAGAGCCGCAGGGGAGAAAATGTTAGAAATATCTTCACAGTTCAGCCCTGCTCTCTTACACCAAATTCAACATGGCCCCGATTGTGGAGCCAGCAGATCTGAGAATGTAATTCAATCTCGGCAGGTCGCTCCAATCTGCATCCCAAACTTCAGACCAGGACGGAGCACTAGTAGTCATAATACATATGCGAATGCAAGATTTCATTGTGCCAGGTGCTGTACAAACACGGTAAGAGCTAGGCTCTATCCCTTTGCTTCCAAACAGGCAAAGGGTGGGGTGTTGCAATATTAATTTTGCAAATGGGTAAATGAGCTACAGTAAGATTAATGGAATTGCTCCGGGCCACACAGTTGAAATTAAACCCAGATCACCTGAGTCCCCATCCAGTGCGTGAACCACATGAACATCCAGCAGGAACATTGATTCAGGCGTGAGGGTTGAGGAAGGGAGGAGAAAGCTGCGTTTTGTTCTATCCATTTCCCTGCTTGGCTACTCTGATTGAGATAAAAGGATTGTGACAGATGTTAGCTATGTGCAGCACTGGAAAGTGCTCAGGTACCATGGGGATGAGGACGGTACAAGATCCCACAGAGAAGAGAGGAGAATAAACAGAACTGGTTTTCATATTTGATTTTTTTAAAAATCACATTAACTGGCGTAAAGGAACTAGGCATTTTGGTCCAAGTAGAAACATAGGAGCGGGTTCTCTGCTCACTCACCTCTGCCTTCCACCCTAGATCCTCTGACTGCATTGGAGTTTCTCCCAATTTACACCAGTGTAAAAGAGATGAGAACTGATGCCGCAAATTCCAGGAGAGAAAACACTCCACAGCGCTAGACAAATACACGATCGACTAGCTGAAAATAGTGAAGTCAAGTGTTAAGCACTGTAATTATAATGTATTATGATGCATGCCCTGCAGGACAAGACCACAATGGGGGTTTAATTAGATCTGTACTAACTGACTGGTTAAAGAAAAAGTCCCAGCTTCTGTTCTCAATCACTCCAGTGTAAATCTTTACTAGCTCTCCTGAGTGCAAGAGTTAGTCTGATTGACACGGGTGTGAGAACAGAACCCGGCCCACAAGAATGGCCACACTGGGTCAGTCCAACGGTCCATCTGATCTAGCCCAATATCAGCTCTTCCAGCAATGGCCTATGCCAGGTGCTCCAGAGGGAATGAACAGAACACATGATCCATCCCCCGTCCAATGCTTTTAATTCTGCTCCTACTTGAAATCAATGGGAGTTGGGTGCCCTGAAGATCTGGGACCCAGATACCAAAGTGGTGAGGCCATATAGATAGGGCATAGGTACCCAGTCTCCTCCCTGGCTGCTGTAAATAAAGTGATTTGCCTTTATGCCTGTGGAAGACCTGCCCCACCACAAGTTAAATGTCAAGGTTCAGTGGACCCCACCAGACAGAGTTATGACCACAGGGACCTGGTTTGGTGCATCAGCCCAGGAGACGTTTGTCTTTCAACCACACCAGCATTGAGATGATCCCTGACCAGCTTCCTGGCAGCGGATATCTGACCTGATGAGACTTGCCAGCCTCCCTGGCAGACGAACGACAAACACCAAGGTGCCTTGAAGAAATGGCTGAGTTTGGAGCCATTTAGATTGTGTGCTCTCCAGAGCAGGGGCTGTCTGCTACTCTGGGTCCATACAGTGCCTGGCAAAATGAAGGACCATTCTTGGCTGGTCTTGAGGCACTACTGTATTCAGTGTGATGCATTTATAGGACTCTGGACTAAAAGGGCCTGGCTGGCCATGCTGGCTGGTTAGCACCAGTATGAAAGCCGCCTGTTCTTTCCATAGGGGTTCATGGTCCAGAATCCAAATCTTTTATTTTCCCATCTTTCCACTTTCCATCTTGAGTGTGCTGCTAGATCCCCTTGTTCCACAGCCCCGCTCCTACGGAGCCCAAGTCCGCACTCTGGAGATGGAACAATTCACTTCTTTCCATCATCCTTGAGGAGCTCTGGAGAAGTGGATATGAAAGCCAGCTCCCTTGGAAGACATTTTCTCCAGTGACAGCTGCAGATTCCTGCCTGAGAGAGGTTTATATGAACTCAGGACACAGCACTGTTGTACGTACAAAGGGAATTGCTTAGTCTTTAGAAGTGCCACAAGACTCCTTGTTTTTTTCCACCAGTGAACCCAGCGGGGCTGGTGGCGCCCTCCACAGGAGGTTTGGTGCTTTATTCTGCCATCCTTGCTCAGCTGCTGTGCCCTGGAGCTTTTTACCGTGATCCATCTTTTGTAACTCACCTTACGAGGTCTCAGCAGGCACTGAACCCATTGCCGAGGTGACAGCCTAGGAGCTGGGAATGGATTAAGCCTGCTGTGAAGTTGGACTGTGTTCTCCCTTCCTCCCCCATAACCAGCTCATGACTGCACCAGTGGGTAGCGCCACCCCATCTACCAGCTGCTGATGTTATGGGGTGAATCAGGGCTGGAACTAATGGTTCCCAGGGAGCTGTGCAATGCAGAGTGGTTTGCTCAGCGGGATCCTCACTTTCTGGAGTAATTTGCTTCTATTGAACAAAGTCACTGGACCACACAGCCTATTTGTTGGCATTTTATCGTGCCATTTCCTAACCACCCAATAAATCAATCACGAATCTCCTCTGAGAATTGTGGGAAGGAATCTGCTGCTCACAGGAGAGAAAGTGAGGGATAAAGGGCCCTGTGTGAGGCCAAGGCTAGGCAGAAACCACAGATGTGCAAGATTCTTCATCTCTCACTAGGCACCTCAAAGGTACCCCTCTGCATCCCCAGCCATGGGCTCCCCACACTCTTGTTAACATACTTCAGTCCTGACCAGCAGCCCCCTGCTACTTCATTCCGGGGTTCGCCTGTACAGCTCTGTCAGAGCACCTCAGCCATGACCTGCTAGTCAACCCTCTCCTTAGCACAGCCTCCCGATCTCCCTAACAACCAGCAGTTTTACAATATTCCTAAATAGCCACTTGAGGTAACACTGAGACCACCCAACTCAGCTGGACAGTGGATGTGAACCCAGGTTCTCCAGAGATTCATCTTCTATGACTTCCTTTTGGGGATCCCCTGTTACCACTCCACCTAGCCACAAAGCCTCTGATCCATGAGCATTCAGTGCCCACATGTGTGCACCAGAAAGAGCCAATTCCCCAACGAGAGCCAGATTTCCATTCGATTACAGCCCTTTGCATATTTTCTCCCTTGCCTTTAAATTTCCTCCAGTGCCTGAAAAACAGATTCCTCCTGCACCAGGCCCTACTGTCCAACATCAAAATGAATAATAAATCCCATTCACCTCTTCACACGGGGCTCCCAGACTTCCCAGCCCATTAGGTCAGAGGATCTCAACCAGTGTCAGGACACATTAGTGTGTCGCCACACAGAAATTAAGTGTGTCATGGAGAGCTGGGTAGATGGCTGGATTTGGCCTGAGGTGGGTGAGCTAGTGCATCCTGTAGGCTCATGACATGCTGCCAAGTGTGTTGCGACCCGCAAAAGGTTGAGAACCACTGTATTAGGTAACAGATTATCAAGGCAGACTGGCATCTTAATCTGGGGATAGAATTTTCTGATGCCAATACACTGGGGCCACCTGGCCTGACACGGATGCCACTGCAAGACAGCAACAGCAGACCCATTCCTACAGCTTCATATTTTTTTTTTAATCACAAAACAGTTTCCCCTCCTTTGATGGGCTCCCTTCGTCTCAACTTTCGCAAATTACGTGCGTTTAAAAATGCAATTGATTCCTTGTGTTTTCACCCTCTTCCATTTCTCACATACTTTCTCTTCCCCGGTGTAAATTATGGTGCAACTATCTCATGAATTGCAATGAATCAATTGGAATCCAAAGCCCTATTAGCCTCTCAGCAAAGGGTAGTGTATGTCTCCTTCGTTTCAACGATTCAAAAAGTACATATTTCAAGGAGGGTTCCCCCCACCCCCGACACCTCTTTTTTGTTTTTTGTCTCACTTTCTATCTATAGCCCCATCTATATGTCTATATTGAGAGCTCTCTATCTCCCAGCCAATCTCTTTGTAATCATAAAACCATTAAATTAATTAACCCAGGGAGAAAGGGGAAGCAGGGTGGTCCCTGAAGAATGCATAATCATCTTACATTTATTTATACCAGAGGTAAAAATATGCCAACCCCAGCAATTCTTCCAGTGAATTGATATTCCAAAGGCTGCTGTTTCTGGAGTCGGGTCATTAACCCAGCTATCTGCCCAGTCCAGCTCTCATGGGAATATCGGAGTCGGAGTTCACGGACTGGGGCTGTTAATAAGGTAATGTGGGCCTCAAAGGATGGGATACAGCGCGAGTCTTTTCATTGATTGAAATGGGCTTTGCATGAGACCCTAGGAGTACAGTTACGTGTCTAGCTAACTTACATGAACCTCACTGGCATAGTATCTAAGTGTCTCTTTAATGAGTTTATCCTCTCCATGCTCCTGCAAGGCAGGGCTGTGATATTATCCCCATTGTACAGATGAGGAACTGAGGTATAGAGAGACTAAAGGACTTGTCCAAGGTCACACAAAGTCTGTGGCAGAGTAGGGGAATCAAAGTCAGCTCACCCCACTGCCAGCTTAGCATCCTGACCACAGGATCACCCTTCCGCGGGTCTTAACATCCCTGATTTGCTTCCCTCCTCCCATTCTCTACCTCTTTTTCCTGGAGCTTTGAGATCCTGACCTTTTATCCACCGACAAATCGAAATACAGACCACAAGATTACTGGTTTATAGGCACTTGCCTACATGGTTCCAAGTTGGGCACCCAAGCTCACCTGGCAGTTTTGAAGACACTGGTCTAACTACCACATGAGCTTTCAAAGTGTCTGACGAAGTGGGATTTTCTCCCACGAAAGCTCATGCGATAAATAAATCAGTTAGTCTTTAAAAGTGCCACAGGACTCTTGTTTGTTTCTCTGCAATAGACTAACATGGCTACCCCTTTGGAACTGGTCTAACTATGTATCAAAATACAAACAGCTGCTATTTTAATAGAAAGGGGTCCTGCGTCCAAGCTTCAAATCTGAACAGGAAAGTCGGGAGAGCTCCTGCTCCAGCTGAAATCCAGATCCAGAGTTTCATCCAGATCCAGAGTATATATTTTATTCAGCCTCATCTCGCAACGTTAATATTTGAACGTGCTTTTCACTCCTTGTGCTGTTTGCTTCCTTTTTCTCCCCACCTCACTCTGCTGGGACACGCTGATCAGTTTCACTTCCTAATGTGGTTTCCCCTCTTTGGTTCCAATACATCAGTCTGATCATGAATTATTCATTATTATTATTATTAATTATTCACATAACAATAGCACCAGACATATCAACCAGGACCAGGAGCCCCGTTGTGCTAGGGCTGTTCAAACACATACAGGTGTCACACTCATGTTCAGCAGTCCTCCAATAGTTATTGTTTTTTTCTTAAAGGGCCTGCTCCCGGAGTCATGTGATTATGTGAGAATCTCAAAACACAGAGCAAGTGTCTAGCGCTATTATTATTGCCCAGCAGCCCCCACTGTGGACCAGGACTGCATTGTGCTCAGCACTGTACAAACATAGAACAAAAAGATGTTCTCTGCCCCAAAGCGTTTCCACTCTAAGTAGTAAGTGACGTGAGTGCTCCTCTAAAGGCTTATAAACCCAAACACAATTATAAAGAATCCAATTATTTTTAGATCTCGTGATCGTTAAAACACATCTCATTATTTTTCAGTGCTTGGCTCATAGTTTTTTTTCCACTTTGAGGGCTGGTAATACTGCACATTGGTAAAGCCAGTCACAACCCTGAAAAACATACAGTTTCAACGCACTTTCCAGCTAGCTAGAGAAAACTATTTTTTAAAATGAAACGCATTTCCATTACCATGAAAGACGTTATTTTTATTCCTTTTGGGCTTTAGCCATTTGGCAGTGTCTCTTTAAGCCATATAATATTTGACAAAGTTAAACAGAAATGCATGTAGCTTTCCCCTGCTTTTCATCATTTTTCTCTTACCACCATCCTCTATTACTGAAGCTTAAAGAGAAGCTTTCTTCTTCCTCATGCTCCCAGACCCGTTCTGTGTTCTCCTCTTTCTGGGTCATATAAATATGGGATTAGGAATTCACTGCAGATTGCGGAAGGGTCAGATTGCAAGTGGCAAAAGCTTTTCCCCTTATCTCAAACAGCTTCAGTAATTAGTGTAAATAGCAAAGAGGGTGCCTTGTTATAGTGGGCTGGTGGTTCACTCAGCAGGCTGAGGTCAGGAGATCTAGGCCAAAATTTTAAAATGTCATTACTGATTTTGGATGCCTCTGTTTTGGAATCCTTGAAGAGGCCTGATTTGCAGACAGTGCTGAGCACCCATCCTCTCAACATCAGACCCCTTTGAGGCATCTAAATTTGTGCAACTAAAAAAAGGCCCCCAAAATCAGTAGTCACTTTTGAAAGTGTTCTTTTGATCTACCACCTAGAGCTGCTGTGTGACCCTGCAAAGATAATTCCTCGCTGGATGCCTCAGTCTCCCCATTCTGACTATGGTTTGCCCTTCCCTGGTTAATTTTCTGATTTCTCTTCACTTACATGCTTGGCTCCAAGCGGTTCAGTCTCTTTGATCTATATTTATTTGGTGGAGTTTCTCCTGCTGGAAATGGCAGCCTCTGATAAGAGCCGCTTTCCTCTCTCCCATCTCCTCTCATGATTGATCAGCTGTCTCCCTACAATCCCCACCTGTCAGTCAAGCCCTAATCCTCAGACCTGATGCATTCTCTTCAGTGACAAGAAACTGACACAGTTTTCATTGCACTTAATCAGCGCTTTATATTTAATACCCCCACCAACAGCACCTGCAGCAAATGTTTGGCGCACACTCAGGAGATGCAGATGTGTCCCACTGAGGTGGAAGCAGAGATAGGACACGAACAGCTTCCACCACATTTCAAAGGCCTTTGATGATAACGATGCTGCCTCTCGCATCTCGAAACCCTGGCATGGGACCTGATCCAAAGACCACCACCGTCACTGGGCATCTTCCCATTGACTTCAGTGGTTTAGATCCTCAGTTCTCAAGCTGCACGGCACCTTCCTATAAGCGGTTCAGAAATGGTGTGAGGAGGGGGTGGGTATTATGAGACAGAAAAGGGAGGAGGCTGTGCATTTGACCTCTCCCTCCCCTAATTCCCCACCAGGCATCCCACAATACACTGCAGACTAAGGCTGTGAGTCAGGGTTGAAGGATGTCAGGGTATTTGCCCACAGCACACCATACTTTCTTTGATACAGCTGGCTGCTGCTTTGCGAGGGGCCTGGGTGCAAGTCACACAGCACAAAGGCACTCCATCAAAGCTGCAGCAGTTTCACTAACCAGTCCTAGGCACAGGCAAGCCCTGCGAGGAGTTGGGCCCAGCCTGGTCTCCATTTGCTTGTATTAAATGCCCCCAGGCTGGCTGGCTCCTGCAGTAGATCCATCTCTGTCTTTGCTGTGAGCTGGTGAAACACAGCTCGGAGCCTGGGCTGGAGTTCTGTCGGAGTCCTTGGCAATGAAGGGCAGCCTGAGACCCATCATTCGTTGGCAATCTTTGCCCTCCGGAGCCTGCTGAGTATTTTCCAGACAGAGCCATGGCATCAAATGCTCTGCAGCTGGACACCAGACTGGAAACGCCTTGTAGTTTACTCCTGAGAAACAAGGGGAACTGCTGAGAGCAATCACAGTCCACTGAGTTGCTTCTTGTCGTACTCATTTTCAGGCTCAGGCACGCGGTCTCCAACAGCAGTTCCCCGCTGGAGCAAAGATGTGCGTTGTACCTCTGCCAAAAACCAGATTAACAATGCAGGCACACGGCTCCTTGCTCACAGGGAAGATCTTCCAGAGCCTCTGGGCTTGTCTACACAGGAAAGTGTTATCTGTTACTCCAGTATAATTACACCCATATAACCCCCCCGTGTGGTTACCCGTGTTCTGGAATAGCAGTATAAATTCACACCCAACATGATACCAAATAGACACAGCAAACCATTAGCTAAAAAAATTTACACTCACTCAGCAGAGTGGCCAGTTCAAGGCTGATATTCCACTAGGTGCAAGGGGTGCCAAGAATTTACTCATGCCTTGTGTGCAGGGGTGAATTTCACCTAGAAAACGATCAGCAATCTACCTTCTCTAGTATCTTCCATCCAAGGAGAGATATGTAGCAAGATTAAATCATAAGCTGTCACAAGCCCTTGTCAGGAGGGACATCAGTCTCATTATCCCCATTTTGCAGCTGGAGAAACTGAGGTTCAGAATGGGGCTGTGATTTCCCCCGGGCTACCTACCACCTACCTACTCCTTGTGCTTTGGCAACAGGCCCATCTTTCTCCTCTTCTGTTGGGCAGCAGCTGTGTTGATTTAAACATTACATTTGGGGGCCAGCCAGGGCCATTCTATTTTCAAACTAAACACATGAAAATGAGCCCTGAGTTCAAGAGTCTCCTGCAATGGAGGATGAAGCCCTCATATGCAGCAGTATTGGATCCATCTGGTCAGGCAGTGGGGGTTTTGGGTGGAGGTTATATGGCATTTTGTGATCTGCATGGCTGTTTCCCAGTGCATGGAGCTGCCAGCTGGAGGATCATTACAGAAAGGAGGTTTGAGAATGGGGGGAAGAAGCAGGTATACACAGCTATAAGGGAGCTTGTTTAATAAAGCAAGTGCATTCTGAAGTCACTTTTTAATCATACCAAGTACTAATTGAGCATTCTGCCCCTTCACATTACAGCCAACACATTACAGATGGGGAAACTGAGTCACCAAATGTTGCCAGTGGCTGCAGCATGTGTGTGTGGCACAGCTGGGATTAGAACCCAGGGGCTCCTGGGACGAAAGCTGCTGCTATCTAAACCCAGTTGCCTCTCACCAGGGGCCAAGCACTCACAGCTGCAGTGGCATCACACCTTAGCAAAGGGACTCAGCCATTCACGTGACTTTAATGCGGCACCTCAGTAGCTCCCAGCCACAAGAGCCAATTAAAGCACCAACATGGGACCCCGACGCGAACCTTGCCACCTCCCACAGCTGTGTCACTGCTCTTGGTGAGTCAACCCTATTCTCCACACAGCTCCCTGGGGACAGGGGCTCCAGTGTCACGGCCGCTCTTGGGTTCTGCTGCTAACAGCCTCCTCCCGCTGACAGCCCACACATGCCCCCGAAACGACTCATCAGCTAAGCAGCCAAGACAGGTCAATTAATCAATTAACTCAGCGCGAGAAGACTGAAGTGGCTGCAGGACATAGGACCCACTGACAACCACTACACTCCAGCCTGGCTTCTCTTCCCCCAAGGTCCCCTCATAATGGGAGCTGCTGCTTCATACCAGCAGTTGCGGCCTGCCTGCTGTCTCTGCCACGTCCCAGCAAGCCGCTCCCATCATGTCCCAGGAAAGTCACCTGCCTTGACGGAGTGCCACTCGAGGGAAGTGGTTTCGTGAGATAGACAGCGGCGGCTGGGCTGAGTGCCAAGTGCCTTGTGATGCTGACGGGACCCAGGGATAGCCCCCAGTTTGCAAACCACCCAATTACCTTTGGTTGGTTGCAGGCATCTCAGCTCCAGACAGCAGCCTGGAGCGAGGGGGCAGGCCGTGACGCACTGATCTCATCCTCAGGGGACGTGAGTGTCTGGCTACCTCTGACTCCACAGAGCTCATTGCATAGCGATCCCAACAGCTAACACTCAGTGTGAAATGCTGCGTAAGTGGGCCTTCAGTAGTCTCTCGTGCCAGCCCCTCTGCACAGGGCTGAATTTCACCCTGATGCAGCATCCAGGGTCGTCAAGTGCAAACAGGCCAGGTTATGGCAGGATCAATGAGCTAAGGGGCCGAAGGAGGGGACCATCTGGAATGGTATGGGAGAGGAGGAAAAGTGCCAACCACAGCTGATTGCTAGGGTTGGGTGAGCTGCCTCGGAAGAAGCTCAAGGACTCAGATAGGAAGGAGAGAAAGGTCCATCTGGGGCCTGTAGAGGGAAAAAATATTCATAGAATCATAGCGATGGAAGGGACCTCACGAGGTCATCCCTCTGCTAAAAAGCAGGACCACTCCCATTAAATCACCCCAGCCAGGGTTTTGTCTAACCGGGCCTTAAAAATCTCCAAAGATGGAGATTCTACCACCTCCCTAGGTAACCCATTCCAATGCTTCACCACCCTGTTAATGAGAAAGTTTTTCCTAATATCCAACCTTGACCTCCCCAGCTGTAATTTGAAACCATTGCTCCTTGTTCTGTCATCTTACCATCGAGAACAGCCTAGCTTCCTCCTCTTTGGAGCACCCCTTCAAGTAGTTGAAGGTTGTTATCAAATCTCCCCTCAGTCTTCTCTTCTGTAGACTAAATAAGCCTAGTTCCTTCAGTATCTCCTCATAAGTCATGTGCCCCAGCCCCCTAATCATTTTTGTTGCCCTCCGCTGGACTCTTTCTAATTTGTCCACATCCGTTCTGTAGTGGGGAGCCCAAAACTGGACACAGTATTCTAGATGCGGCCTGACCAGTGTCGAATAGAGGGGAATAATCACACCCCTCGATCTGCTGGCAATACTCCTACTGATGCATATTTGTTGTCCAAGATGAGACTGTCTGTCTTCCTCCCCTCACCCCCTACATCCAGATGTGAATGGCGCCTTCTCCTCTGGCCCAGCAGCAGAGGGGACAGCTCCAGCTAGGATGGGATGGAGCTAGGTGGTTCAGATCAGGGAGCAGGGCTGGTTTCAAAGCCCCACCCCACCCCTGGGCTGCATTTTCATTTCAGGGCTACACTTCAGCTCCTTACTGAGACATGCTAAGAATTGTGAAATCTGAGCTTCAGCCCAGATTTCCCACCCCTAGTGAAGCGGAGGGTCCTCGGCAGTGCTGGATTTAGGCACAAGCTAAGTAAACTACAGTTTAGGGCCTCAGATTATGAGGGGCCTCCCAACACACACACACACACCCAGTTGTCAGCCGCTAGTAACATGGTGCTATACCAATTTAGTCATTAGTTGGAACTTGGAAATGACTGAACTGAACTCACTAAGGAGTAAGGGGGCTCAGATGCTATGCCAGATTGATTCTCAGTTGAGAGAGATGATAAGGAGGGGTGGGGAGGGGATGGATGCCTGAGTTACAAGCACTATCTGATTAGGAATCAGCTCTATCTTTTAACAAGGATTGGGCTGCTCAAATAGCGCTTGTAGCTCTTAGTTAGACCCCATACAGGGTCTTTTGTTATTTGAAGTGACCATTATAGTTGAAATCACTGCTAAGTGCCAGCGCTAACACCTGCTATGGGACAGTCACAGTGTTTCTGTGGAGAGACCGCCAACCTGCATCATCACAAGTTCCCCGCTGAGACCTAAAATCACAAGAGTCAGGTCACAGTGTGGAGGTAGCAGAAGATGGTGCCTTCTTTCCCCCTTTTCCCTGAAAGGTGAACTCATGCAAAAGCACCTCTGAATTGTGGGTCTCCAGTAGTGACCAAGGAGGGCAACACAGTGAGTGGGGCACAGTGACAGGAGAAGGGAGAGGCACATTAAAGGAACATTTGTTTGTTGAACTGTGTTTTAGTGACTTTGCTCCAGAATGCTAGATTTGTGACTGTTTCCTAGTAGGCCAAGATTTTCTAAATGCTTTATTTGCCAACGTCATTATCTTACATTATCAATATCTTGAGAGGTCATTATAATGGATAGTTTCTGTACTAAACATTTTTTATGTTTTAATTAATTTTTACATAAGAGCATGAGAATGGCTGTACTGGATCAGGCCAATGTTTATCTAGCCCAGTAACCTGTCTTCTGACAGTGGCCAGTGCCTGATGCTTCAGGGAATGAACAGGACAGGCAGTCATGGAGCTATCCATCATCCCTTGTCATCTGGTCCCACCTTCTGGCAAAAAGAGACTAGGAACATTTCAGAGCATAGTCTTGCATACAATCCAACCTGCCCATCCCAGTTAATACCATTGATGGACCTATTCTCCATAAACTTATCTAATTCTTTTTTTAACACTTGGCCTTGCTCTTGGCCTTGCGTTCATGCATCTGACGAAGTGGGTTATAGCCCACGAAAGCTTATGCTGAAGAAAATCTGTTGGTCTAAAAGGTGACACAGGACTCTCGTTGTTTTTTGCTGTACACAGACTAACATGGCTACCCCTCTGGATATTAAATACAAGCTAATTAAGAAATCATGAGGTATTTAATAATGTAAATAAGGATTTTTGCAAATAGCAAGTTTTGTTTAGATTATTTGTTGTTTGTTGCATCTTTACCTATGTATATATGCAAATATAAAGATTTATCATTTGTTTTTTCATTGCCCTTTCTGTTAGAATGTAATACACTTTTTTCTCTTTATTTTATTTATTTTTTGTTACGGTATGGGGCCTCTAAATCTTGACATAGCTTAAGGCCTCAGCATGTCTTAATCCAGCCCTGGTCCTCGGAGGGGAGCAGAAGGTCCAAGAATAGCCCAGTTCTTATGTGTGTGGGGGCAGGGAGCGGGTCAGCACATCAGTAGTTCGCTTCCTGCAGAACCTCACCAGTTATCCAAACACTGATCTCTGTAGGCCAACGCGGAACCTTTACAAGGACATTTGATTGCTCCTTCCCCAGTAGGCAGTCTCCTCCCTGCCCCTATAGTCCTGCCTGGCCCCTATAGCCAGCTAGGGATGTTCAGTCCCATGTCCAGGAAAAGCAGTCCACAAACCTAGGATCCCGCTTGCCGCACCTGCAGAGGATGCGTACCATGGTTCCCTCCCCACTCACCCCCTCCCTACTCTTTATGTGGCTGCAGGCCTGTGCTAGGGACCCATCCTCATGGCAATGAGAATTGCAGGATTCAGCACTAGCTGAACAAAGAACACCAGCTGGCAGCTCATCCTGTCTCCCCGCCCCACCAGCTGGACCTCATTCTTGCTTCAGAGACCAGGGGAATTAGGGGACAGGAGCAATTTTTCTCCCATCACTTTTCTTTGTACTTTTATGCAAATGGCGATCATAAGAATTTACCTTCCCCTGTGCAGGAGAACAAAGGCCTCTATTGAGAGGAAATGACTGTGACCACGGCTGCTGGTTGGGCTGCCAAGAACAGAGGAGCCGGATAAAGGGCTTTCAACTGCTGGAGCAGAAGAGCAGAGCACCTGGGTAGAGAGTGCCCCAGTGACAAAGCCCGTATTAGCATGAGAAAGGCTTGGGTTTCGCAGGTCCAAGGGCTGTTAGCTCAGTGAAACAGCAATAGACTCACCACAGGCCTGGAGCTAAACCTGCGGAAAGTGACAAAAACTTCGGAACTACTTCGATGGACGTGGAGTTGGGTTCCAACTTCCATGGGCATTTAAGCAGCTGGCAGGAGTTGGAAAATAAACCAACACACGTGCATGGCCAGACACACACGCACATATGGATGTGGACATACACACTCGTGGAGATGCACACACACATTCGCAAGTGGACGTACAGGTACACAGAAACACCCACCCTCCTGTTTTGCACTGTGAGCGAGGCCATTGATGGGATGTTGTTGACCTGTGACCCCACATTCTGGAAGAGAGACCTCATGCACAGTCAATGAGGGTGGAAACATCTCTAAAGGGAGTCCGTCCCTCTCCATCTCTGTGCGGCTTGGAGAGCAGAAAGCTATGAAAATTAAATTGCCTTTAATGCTTAAGCACGGCCTATATTCCTCCTAAATATAGCTTCCCAGGTGTTGCATTTCGCCAGCCAGTGACAATTCCAGCTCAAAGAGGCTGGGAAGCAGGGCAGCATTATAAACCTCATGCCTGCCCCGGGGTTTCTACCACTTTTTCCCAAGAGCTGCCATGCACCCAACAGAGCAGGAAGAAGCAGAGAGAGAAGAAAAAATAATAAAGCTGGTGATAACAGGAGCCCAGGATGAGAGGTAGATTTCTGTGCCGCTGACAGCTGCCGTCACAGCCAGCAGGGAAGGGAGAGGAAAATAAAAGGCAGAGAGAGGTGACTGCAAATGGAGCAATTTCACCTTCTGCTTTCCAAACTGCCAAGGAAAACATTGAAGCACTGCCCAGCTTGAGAATGGCGGGTGAAGGGAAGTCTCCGTTAGTTTCCTTTGCACTTCCCCAGGTGCCACTTGTCAGCGGCAGTTGGAGATGTTGGAACAGAAATTTGAAAAATGGGGAAGAGACAAGAGCATGAATGAGTCCAGCTAAAGTAATATAATCCCCAGCCTTCCCGGAAGCCTTGGCCCATTTGAAGTAGCTGCCATTAATCATTTAACACTTGGCACCATTTTGATCTTCCTCCCGTTTACAGGAGACCTGGCTCACTCGACGGGATGAGGCCTGACGCATGCAACCAGAGTTAATTTATTCCTTGAGTGAGCTTGTTTTGGCCAGGGACTCTCCACTGCTCAGTGTCTGCCAGCACCACTGTAGCTAAGGGTCTTTTGGTGTTTGAAATATTAACATAGCTTTTGTGGGGATGGAAGGTGTTTGTGTGGAGAAAGATCCCTTTAGAACTCCTTCCTCCCTCACACCAGAAAGATGCACCTGAGAGTAATTAAGGTCTTGGCTTTTTTAAACTAACCTTCGTGATCTGTTGGTTTTCAGAACCCAGGGATATATAAAAGAAAATGGCTTTCCCTGACTCTCTTGTGTGCTTGGCTTGTACCTCTTCTCCAGCACGCCCACAGCTTCACAAATGGAAGGGGGGAGGGAAATGTTTGCATCCAGGAAAATGTGGCTTCTGCGTTACTTTTGAGGGTGTGTCACACTCTTGGTTGAGGAGGAAGCCAGGTAGTTGTTGCAGGGTTCAGTTCTGAGCTATGCCACTGATTCAGCCTGTCACCTTGGGCAAGACACTTCACCGCACAGGTTTTTCCTCGTCTCTCCTGTCAGATCTGTGACTGTTATTTATGGGTGTCCCAGTAGCACCTTGAGGGCCCAGCTGAAATCAGGGCCCCATTGTGACAGGTGCTGGTTGCACCCTTTATTACTTGTATTGCTCTGGGGCCTAAGAATCTCAGTCGGGGACTGCAACCCCGTTATGCTGCATGTTGCACACTCACAGAACAGAGATGGCTCTTGCTCAAAAGAGCTGACAGTTTGAATAGCCAAAGTTTCAGTCTCCTCAATGTACAGACAGCGCTTGTCCAGCAGGTCCCAAAGTGGTGCTCTCTCCCAGCAGCCCCCACCCGGACTCTTTCTTACATTTTATCTTTCTGGGGTTCACTCTCGTGCCCCAGGATTTCCAACTGAATGAAAGAAGCTCTTTCATATCTGCAAGGCCTTAATTCTTGTCAGACGCAGTTCCTTTAATGACCCCCTTTTTAACACCACCAGCCGCCGCCTTCCTCATTTGCCAGAATCACAGCACAGATAGAGCGAGGCCTTGAATTCATCTCTCTGCACTGGCGCTTTTAATTAAACTTCCACGCCACATGTCTCCCTTGTCCTTTTCTTCCCAGGGTTTGTTGAAGGCGTCCACCTGAATTCCCTAAGTCCTAGAGCCTTTTCCAACTGCTGAAGGACACCCATAGTGGAACATTGCCCCACGAGCCATGCTCTGCCCATCCCTTTCTCACCTAGCTGCACCAGAGGACACAGAGGTGGAACGGGGGTGGTTGTCTGAACTGTCATTCAGGACTCCCCTGTTGCAAGAATTTAAAAGCCCCATTGGAGGAGCTCTTTAGATCTGAGCCAAATTACCCTGTTCCCCGTAACCTTCCGCTCATCCTCCACCCCACCGTGAAAATGTGGAGAGGAAACTTTCCCATCTCAGCTGAAACTGGCATTTGTCCCCCTCTGTTTCGCTTGGTCCGTTTGATCTAGTTATTCTTCCATTTTCATCATCCCAAGTGTTTAAAGCCCACAGTCACAAATCTTTGAACCTGGGAAGAAAAACAATAGAGGATGGAATCAAATTATCATCATCATCTTCTCACTGTCTCTCCTCCTGCCCTCATTAGGTTGTAAGCTCAGATCACCAGCTCTTGGGGCAAGCGTGGACCCTCACTCTGTGCCTGTACAAGGTGTAGCACAAATGAGCCCCAGCTCTCAATGGAGGCCTCTAAGTGCTAACTGTGGTACAAACAATGCCATTTCTTACAAAGCTCCTGAAAGCTTCAGGTACCGCAGAAGGTGGCAGCAGCAACCCTTGAAGGACTGCACCAGAGGAAGAGCAGATATGCAGTCATGGCGCCTCTCAGAGTGGGTGCCAGTGTGGATTCGTGGACAAAAGTGCCACGTGTGGCTTGTGGTGAGTCTGGGGCCATGACGTCCCTTCATCACGAGGGTTTCTGAGGAGGCAATGAGTGAAGATGTTCGTAAGGTGCCAGAGCATCAAGATTTTCGTACCAGCGTCCAAGAGTCAACCCGCTATGAGCGCTGCTCGACCCACCATTCTGCTCGAAGAGCTCCAGCCAGCAATCCCAGAAGAAAATGGTGTCAGGTGACTGGGGGCGAGCTGCACCATTGCCACAAGGCCCGCCCAGTACCGGAAGCCAGTAGAAAACTCACATGCCATTTAGTTGCCCAAACAGGCCAATGCTTACTGGGAGCTCAGGGCTGCCTCCTTTGCACAAAGCTGAATTCAATGAGCTTCAACTCCCAGAACAGAGCTTGTGAGCAGCCTGCAGACAGGCCCATGGGCTGAAAATTATCCACCTAAACTGTTCAGGTGACGCTAATGAACAATGAGAGCATTTGAATGGGATCCGAGTCTGTTTGCAAATGATTCAGTAGCCAGGAAAGAGGCTATGAGGCATCCCGAGTGTTGTTCTGGCTCCATTCAGGAGCCAGATGCTATGTTCAGTGGCATTTTCTTCTCCTGTCCCCGCTTCTCGCCTAATTTAGGGGAATCAGCTCATGGCTGGGTCTGGGAAGGCCATTTGAAGCTGTCTGGCCTACCTTCATTATTTTTCCTCACTACCATGCAGCACAGACGTTGTGAGACAGCAGCTGGATTCTGCAGGTTCAAGACATCTAGGGAAGGTTGTGATAAACCAGTGGTTTTCAAACTTTTTTTCTTGGGACCCAGTTGAAAAAAATCATTTTTGACCGTGACCAAACAATTACATCTTTGAGCAATGCATTCCAGTCTTTTGGCAGCAGCAGCAGGGGGCACCATGACCCAGTACCTGAGGGTCTGCGACGCAGTACTGGGCCCTGACCCTAAGTTTGAAAACCACTGTGATAAACTGCTGGGCTTTTGAGTGCTAAACACACCCTTTTGTGGTTCCCTCCTCACTAGCAGGACTAGGAGAGCCACGAGGAACGAGATACTCAGGAGCCCCCCCTCCCTATCTGTTCTCTCCTGGGTAGCCCTATCCTCCCCCTAGCTCCTCAGATTCAGGTTGGACATACACTGCCCAGCCCCACATTGGCTCTGATCAAGAGCATGGCTCAGGCGGTGGACAATAGCATGGCTCTAACCAATGATTACGGTAGTGACCGTCCAAGCCTAGGTTGTAAATTTTGTACAGCGCCTGGCACAATAGGGCCCTGTTCTTCACTGGTGTCACTGGAATGCAGATAATGATAATCTTTGGCTGGGCAAACAACTGAGCCTTTGGTAGATTCATACAACAGAGGGACAGAAGAGAGAGAAAGAGACAGACAAAGGGGCTGGTGGAGGAGAGAAGGGGCACGAACAGCAAAACAGATTACTTCTGAAATCAGGTATTAAACTGTCTATCACCTGACTCACCCCTTCTCTGGGACTTCTCTCTCCGTCTGTGCAGACAGGCAGCCCACCCCCTCCAGGCTGGTCCCTATTTTAGGGGATGACTTTCCAACGTTCCCTTCCCTCGTGAGATCCTCAAATAACAGCCTTAGGCTCCCTCGCACCTGCATGGGGGGCCCAGCTTGGCAGCTCATAGCGTGAGGACGCTCGCTCCGACTGGTAATTAACTGCTGTTGCTATCGCGGCCTGACACAGTCACAGCACCACGCCTAATTACAGCTGCCTTACACCATGGCAGGGTTAAATTAACCTTGCTGGGATTTTTTTTCCTTCCCGCCTCTGTTCTCTGAATTGTGCAGAGGGATGTTTTCCCATTCTTTAGGTAACTGGTTATTACATGCCACAGGCAGCATGGCCCTGCATTTAGCACTCAGCGCTGCATCTGTTGCCATGTGTCTTTCACTAGCGTTTGCACAGCAGAGATTTTAACTTGCAGCACCCCAGCAAAGGCTTTTCATTTGCAGCCTTCCCGCCTCTGCGCAGTAGCCTTGCTCTCCTCATGAAACTCACCAAGTTGCCTCCCAGCCCCACCACCGCCATTGCTGGGCAGGTGGATCAGACCATACCCACGTGCAGCACCTAGCACTTGGATGGCAACTCTCCTCCAAGAGCATTGCGGGACTTTGAGAGGGATCGCTCTTCCATGACAATCCCTAAGTGGGCTCTTGGAACTTCATGGACAGTCCCTAAACTCCCTGGGTGACATAGTCCAAACCACACAGCTACCTTAATTCTACCCAATATACAGGCAGGAAAACCGAGGCACAGAGTCATACAGAAAGGCGGCAGCAGCCCTGGTGCCCAGGGACCTTCTCTGACAAAAACACCCTGGCTGGGACCTGGGCAAGTCCTGCGTTGCCCCAGCTGTTCACCATGGAGAGCAGTGTTTGCCTGGCTCTTGGGGGTGCAGAGTGCTCAGAGACTCTCCCACAGGTAACAGAGAATCGAACTCAAAACAGTCCAAAGCCCTTATCAGGTCTCTGGCACTACGATCCTGACGCCCTCGTCTTAGGGTTTTCCAGTATCCTTCTATCAGGTCCTTCATAACACCTTCCCTGGTGGTTGCTAGGGCCACCCCAGCCCTCCCTCTCCTTTGGGTTCCAGGCCAGGGACCTTGTAGAGAATAAGCAAGTTCTGGCTATTCAGACCCACCCACAGGCTTCTTCCCAGAGTTCCTTCCTGGAGTTCCTGTGCCCTCTATGCACCTGCATCCCTCTCTGGCTTCACAGCCTCTCTAGGTTGGGATATGCAGGATCCCGCCCGGAAACCTTCAACAAACAATACAAACTTAATCCACTGTGAATTGTCTTCCTCTGGCTTGACCTTTCATCCCTCTTAGGTTTCTCCTCGTTCTTCAGCTGGGCACCTCTCAGGGCTCTCTCCCTGAGAGTTCAGGTCTTGCCCCAGGGCTGCTTACATCAGCGTGGTTCCTCCATGTCACTCCCAACCATTCACCCCAGGGCGTTCTACTAAGGAGAGGACCCCAAGCCTTGCTCCTCCCCACCACCAGCACTCCTCTTCAATCCCACAGTTGTCTCTACTGCACAAAGCAGGGCTGCCAAGTTCTTCTCCTCTCCTGCTCAACCCTCCTTCTGCTCTAAGCTTTCTTTCTTTACTCCTCCTCCTGCTGGGACTCACCTTTAACTAAGCCTGGCCTGCAGAGGCGGCTTTTGGGGTAGGCGAAGCAGGCGCACGCCTAGGGCTCCAAGCTGTAAGGGGCCCCCTTGCCTGTCCCAAAAGCCGTGTCTGCCTCGGTTGGCAGCAGGCGGAGGAGCTGGCCCCTGTGTCCGGGGTTGGTTGGGGGGAGCTGGGGCCGGCAGTGAGCTGGGGCTGCAGGAGGGGCGGAGCCGGGAATGGCGGCAGGGAGCTGGGGCTGGCGACAGGAGGCCCCCGTGGGCCTATACGGGGCCCCGCAGGCCTATAGGGGGCCCTGCAATGTGCCTTCACCTAGGGCCCCCAATAGCCAAAGGCCGCCTCTGCTGGCCTGGCCTCAGGGTGCAGCCAGGTGCCTTAATTGAACTCTACAGCTCTGCTGAATTCGTTCAGAACAAGCACGCATGCTCGCTCTCTCTCACACACACGTCTGAAAAACACCCACCCCAAACTAAATTTTGCTCTTTGATTTCCTTGCACTAACAACTGCCTTTCCTCAGCCAGCCTGGCTTTCTCTGAATCCCGGGAGCTGCCCGCACCCTTTATCTTGACATGGTTTCCTATCCTCTGGCTCAATCCCTGGGTAACACAGCTCCAAGGGCTTGTTTGAGTTTCACCATCAGCCTGAGTTTAGTCGGATCAGCAGTGTGGCTCTTAGCCATCACTTGTGCAGCTCCACCTCCACTCACACGCCAAGCCTGCACTGGAAATGTCGCTCTTTCAGCCTGTTTGATGGGCCTGGGGTCTAGAATCAATGGGTGAGCACCTGGGAACCAATGACGAGACAAAAGGGAAAGAAAAGCAGCTTCTGATCAAAATGCAGTTACTACTTCCATCCTTCAAAGTGACAATGATTTTAGGCAGAACACTGGGAGAACCAGGAAGAGAAAAAGGGGGGGTTACTCAGGGCAGAAGAGGGTAAGGAAAAGCAAAGGTGCTAGGAAGCCCAAGTTTTCAGGTCTGGAAGGGAGGGTGGATGACCTAGGCTCAGCTGTAGCACCAGGAGCAACAACAGTGTACAGCGGTTGCCACATGGGATGGCCAGATCTGCTGACTAATTAGAGCAATAATTCATGCTCTAATCACAGGAAAATGCAGGAATTCCACATCAAAGACAAAACAATGTCATTTCCCATTAGAGAGAGAGCAGTGCAGCTGGTGAACTACAGCATGTGTTGGTGATGGATTGTGAAGAGGGGACAAAACTCTAAGATACACAAGGGGGGTGAAGCGGGGCAGAAGAAACCTCCGAAGGGACTTGCCCTTTGGCTCCCTTCACAAGCAGCAGTTCTCAAACGGGATCCCCTCACTCTTAGAGAGGGGATTACTAGCAGGACATTCTCCATCCCAGATGTGGAACTCTCCTCCATGGTTGTACTGCTATTTATTTGTGTTACAGTGGGCAGTAGGGGCCCCATTGGACCAGATACTGCACAAGAGATGGTTCCTGCCCCCAAAGAACTTACATTCTGAGACCAGAAAGACTCATCCTCAGTCACCACCACTGCACAGGTGACTCTGGGCGGGAGGGACACTTGAGGCCAAATTCACTCACTTCTTAGTTATACCAGCAAGGGCAAATCTGGCCCTTTGACTTCTCCATGAAGAAGACTAAATTTGCATGCTCATAAAACCCACAGAACTGATCTGATTCACTCAGGATTTTCTAGTGGCAAATGCTCTCTCCTGGCACAGTGCAAAGGATGGGCAGTTCTTTGCTCCGGAGGAGAACACATGCCAACCTGTTGAGTGTTCACCATTGTGATGGCCATATAAGGGAACTCAGCTCAGGGGCTGGGTTCTTGGAGTGTAAGGGCTTTACATGCCTTTCAGAGATGCTCATTTTTGGTACATTATGCAGAGGCTGGTGCTAACATTTCCACAGAAGGGGGTCCATTACATATTTTTTCCTTTTGTCCTCCTTCCTCCATTTTAATGATTTGACATTTCAAGCATGACAAGACACTAAAGCTTTCTAACAGGAAGTAATTCATAAATCCAAAGATTCCGGATAACAATTGCCTTTTTCGAAACTGGCCAGGTTCATAAATATGCATTTCCCTCTTCACTTTCTACAAATCTATTATTGTTTTTAATGACATTGGGAGGCTGTGGTTTGCATTAGGAGAGCATGATGTATCATTAAAATGTAATTTATAACATATAGAGTGAAGTATAATAAAGTCTGGATCCGATGATAGATGGCAGGGAAGCATGTGTTTAAAGGGTATCTTGTTTACATTCTTGTGAGTCTGTACAGAAAGGGTAACGCAATTGTTTAAAAATAATTACTTCTGTGTTCTCAATTACCTTTTTGTTCTCACACTTTCTC
Source organism: Pelusios castaneus (assembly GCA_007922175.1). NCBI lineage: Eukaryota > Metazoa > Chordata > Testudines > Pelomedusidae > Pelusios > Pelusios castaneus. The sequence goes on from ML685764.1 coordinate 30,061,182, forward strand.
CCACAGCCTCAGCTCAGCATTGCCCCAAACTACTTTGGAAAATACCAAGAGGAATAACTTATTAAGCCTGTTTCCTAATGTCTTTGTGGCAAAGATAGACCTTTAGTTCATGTTACAGCAGATTTATAAGCCAATAGATGCTGTTCCCTAATTAGAAGGGTGACCTCTACACATGCAAAAGGAATATCTGTCGTTGCTTTCATATGCAAAAGCACAGAACAAAAGGACCGTGGGTAAAGCTAAGCAACCTGAGTGCTGTCATAAGCATTAAGGCTGATTTAGCAATACCAGAAGGTGCCAGCTAAGAATTCCACTCCTTTGGCCATATGGCAATTTGCATAACATTACCCATCATTCTCTGCCATGAGGTTTCAAGTTTGCCTCTTACAGTCATCCTAATCAGCAAGATATGAGACAGAAAAGCACCCAAGCACCAAGGGTGAAGATCAGGTATGAGCTGATGGACAGATTAACATAGACAGAATTTGGCTGCTCGCTTCCACTCATTCCCTGTGACGCATCCAGCACCCCACAGATGGAGTGTAGGAAAAGCTGGCTCCAGGATCCAAAGCCAGGAAGCTGAAAAAAACCCTGTAACTTGTACACTCCCGTCTCCCATTACCTGCTTCCCAGTCCTTCTGTCTAATGTCCCTTCTCTACGTTCCATGTCTCCCCACCTCTCATCTTCCCTATTCCCATGTCATTGCCTCTATATTTGTGCACTTATTTCCCCATCTACTCCCCCTCATGTCCTCATCTCTCTCAGTTCCTATGTGCTCCCATCTCCCACCCACTCTATCCTCCATGCTCTGCCATCTCCCATCTCCTCTGCCTACCATGTCCCCATTTTTCATAACCTCTTTCCCCAGACGTCATCACCTCCCACCCTAGGCACCCCTAGCCTCCACCCTCCTGGTCCCCCACCCCCATCCACATACTCCATCCTCCCTTGTCTTCATCTTCTCTCCACTATCCCCATGTCGCTCCACCTCTCACCCTCTCTAGCCTCTGCCTCCCATTTCCCCACCTTCTACCCCCTTAATCCCCGTGTCCTCACCTCTCCCGTTTCCTATATACCCTTCCATCTCCCACGCCTTCTATCCTCTATGTGTCTTTCTAACTCTCATGGTCTCCAGCCCACACTCTCTGCCTATCTCTCTTGTATCCCACCCTGTCCACTTGCTCCCCTGCACCCCTTAGGAGCATTCCTCAGGGAAGCATAATTCATTGTATCTGCCTTGCTCCCAGACCTGCCCAGTACTATAAAAAGGAGCCATCCAGCAGCACAATCAGAGCTGCAGCCAGGCACTCCCTCTCCGGCCACCATGACCAGGCTACCCCTCAGGCACATGATTTGGCAGGAGACGATGCCAGCTGACAGGTGGGCTGCAGGGCGGCCTGGCTCCTGTTTTCATTGCTGCCCTCGCGAGAGGCAGATGAGTGCCCCTCTGCCACGTGCCTGCAATGGAGAAAACTTCCCAGCAGGAGGAGGCTGCTACTGAGAGATGTGGGAATATGGCTCCTTTCCCACCGATGGGAGCTTCGGGTGATGGGCAGCCCTGGCCACAAGCACCAGGGTGTAGATCCCCTGCATCGCACACTAGCGAGGGCTTGTTACAGAGAATGTGAGGCTGTTACGCCTGGGCAGCCCTGGCTTGTTGGCTCCAGCTGCCATTATTTGTTCTTTTGAGCTCTGGCAGTCCCCTGGCTGGGAGCAGCAGCCTAGATGGTCTCCGTCTCCCTCTGCCTGTAGACCTGCCTCTCCACTAGGACAACAGCTGTTGGCTCCTCCGATCTGGGCAGGTGTCGGGCTGCCGTACACATTTTGTCCAGCAATGCCAGGTGTTGAACGCCCTGGCTCCTATCGACCCTGGGGAGAGCACAAGTCACCTGGCAGTGGGCTGAGGGCATGCAGCACCTTGCCCAGATGGGCTAGTGGGGAACTAGCCACAGTAAATAGCAATGTTATTTGCCCACCCCAGAGAAGCCACACCATGAGCAGAGGTTTCACAACAACTGGAATGAGGGACTCCCCGTCCTGTTATTCAACACCCCCACAACATACGTTTCTGACGGAAAGGGGCAGATTCGAATCCATGGCTCTCAGTCTGCCGCTGTGGCTCTGGGTTAGACCTATAGCCCAAAGGGGATTGGTTTGCCATATCCTGTAATCTCCTTGGGGCAGGGACCTTCTCTTTGTACAGCACCTAACACAACAGGGGTTTGGCCTGAGTGCCTGCAAGGCTCCTACCGCCTCTCAGGGTGGCAGAAAGGCAGAAAGGCCATTGCCTCAGTCTGTGAAGGAAGGCACTGGGCATTCTCTCCCCTTCTCTCCACTCCCCCCTTTCCCATTACTCTGTATTTGTAAGTGGGAAGAAGAGGTGGCCCATTCTGCCCCTACCCTCGTGCTCCCCTTTGGCCCACAAGACCCGCTGACATAGCTGCAAGCTGCAAAGAGACTGCTGGGCCGTTTCTGCAGCGCCTCTTCCTTCTCCTCACTTCACCACCCGAGCTATCCTCTCCCCTCAGTCGCCCAGCACCCTGTCTGAGGAGCCAGCAAGTAAGCAGCCTGCAACCCCTCCTCTCTACCGGCAATCAGCCACTTGCGTTTGCAGCATGTTTGATTAATCACAATGTCCTGTAGTACTTTACACGCAGCCTATTACTACCCAAGGCGGCAGCTGCTCTGGAGCAGTTCTAACCCAGGACATACAGCCTGCTGCTTCCGCACCTGCTGTGGCCCTAGGTTCTTTGCCAGAACCTACACAGAGAAAACTGGGGAGATAGGTCAAGTATAGGGGCTAGAGGAGATGGGGTGGGCTTTGGAGGAGGGAGGATGGCCCAGTGGTTAGGCTGCCAGCTGGAGATCTGGATCCAATTCCTTCCTCCACAGACTCTCTGTGTGTCAATCACTTAGTCTCTCTGGGCCTCGGTTCCTCATGTGGGGAACAAGGGGGCACTGCCCTATCTCAGGGTGCCATGGTAAGTGGGGGCCATAAGCACAACAGCTAGCTAAGGGAGGTGGCCAACGTGCGTAGGAAGTTGGAGGAGTATTGGGCCGGACCCCTGAAAGATACGTATGCTGTGGTTCTTACAGGGGTGGAGAGGTGTATGAAGAGCCCATAGGAGATGGATATGCCATGATGCTTAGAGGCAACAAGCTAGGCACAGGTTTGAGCAAAGATGTGGAAGGCGCAGAAGAGGTGAGCAGTAACCGAGGCTCAGACACTGAACTGGGGACATGTATCTCTCTGGGCGCAAATCCGGGTCAATGATAATTTTACATCGAAAGAAACTGTTACTTTTATGAGCTTTTCCCACAGCACCAGGCAAAAGTGAGAGGCTGGACTCAGTCAAGGGTAACTGGCTGGCAGGGAGCTTAATGAGGCCTGGCGCCATCCTGGGAAAACGGTTCCCTACAGCTGGGATGTGATCTGAGGGGATTTCCAAAATTCCTGGAGCCTTGGCCAGTCCAAGGCAACTGCAAGGGGCTCTGAATAACCTGTGATCCTGAGTGCGGTGACTCCTAGGGTACGTCCACATTGGAGCTTTAGGTCGGCTTAAGGACGGTTAAGTCAACCTACAGACTGTTGTGTCCACACTGGGCACTTATTAAGTCGACGTAAGCGCTTCCTTAAGTCGACTTAATAACACCACCTCTTACGGTCAACTTAACACTTAGGTGGACCATATTGAGTCGACTTAAGCCAGTGTAGATGGGGAATGCCCTTAAGTCGACCTAATTGGCCTCCAGGCTCCGGTGCAATGTGGGACAGCTACCCACAATGCACCACTCCTCCGTCGACCTAGCACCCGCCAATGTGGACGCTGGCAGTCGACTGGAGTTTTCAGTGTGGACTCTCTAAGTCGACTTAACAGACTTAAAGTTGACGTTATTAAGTTGACTTAACAGAGCCTCCGGTGTAGACGTACCCCTAGAGCCTAGCTTGTGAACATTATGTTTTCAAAGCTCTTTGCAAGCTGCAATTCTGCTTCATTTCTCTAGGTCTCACACATCAGAGGAGGCCACCGGCCGCTGGCTTTGTGGATTGCAAGGGCCGTTCTGCTCCCATGTTCCCCTGAGCTTGGTGCTAATCCAGTGCTGCCCGTAGACTTCTCCAGCAGCTGTGCCATGGATTTGGAGACAGGGTGGACGAAGGATGCAATGGCAGCTGGAGTTCAACATTCAGGGAGAGTTTTGTTCTCATCTGATTTATTGTAATTCAAGCAGAGACAAACCTGTCAAAACTTCCAGTCTGCAGGTAGCAGAACAGAGAATACATATATTTATAGGCAGAAGAGACCACTATAAAATCCGAGCTGTCAAACGGCTGACAGCATCAAAACACCAGCATCTGAAAAACCAAGTAGGACAAGGCGTTGGGAGAAAGGCAAGATAGTGGCAGAGCTTCCTTTTTAGGGACTCTTGTGATGGCTGGCGCAGAGCCTCATCCAAGCAGAAGAGGATCACTGATGCTCCCTCAGGGATTTATTTGCAGCCAAGGAAATTCCCTTTAGAAGTTATTAGCTCCCTGCTTACAGTCAGTCACTTGGTGCCGGTATTTTTCACCTCCTCTCTATATATTTTTCTATGCCTTGCATTTTTCTTTGCTAAATATTCTTGATATGGAGCTGCTCTTGTGGGACATAAGGCTGAGGAATAGGAAGGGGACATCCATTCTGTACTTGAGGCCAGGACTAGCCAAAGATCTGACTTGCTTCAGAAAATCTATCCCAGGTTTAACATAGAGCACAGTGCCTGGCCTGGGGGAGTTCAGTGTCGTGGGGGTACGCCACCCCTACAGTGCAGAGCAGATTGGTAAAGCTCAAAGTTCTGCCCTCACGGCTTTGATTTCAGGATCTCCCCATGGAGCACAGCTCTCAGGAACACACCTTTTCCCCTTAGCCTCCCAGGCCAGGGGAGGAGACTGGACAAAGGAAGGCAGCAGAGAAACTCAGCACAGGGAGAGGACATGAAAATGGAGCAGGATTCATGGGCCTGCATACTCAGATCCAGCACTGGCCCTTGCAAAATAACTTACCGGCCTGTACTTAATGTGAAGCCTCACCAGGGCTGCGGAGTGGGGGAAGGAGATTTGGAAATGTCTACTGACAGGGAGAGGCATCGGAGAGATGGGCTTGGGATGAGAAAGAGGAGCAGTCCCAGAATATTGGAGATTAACTGCGTGGGAAGGACAAAGAGAGGAACTGGGGGTTCCCAGGCACTACCATAATCCACCTAATGATGATGATGATGGAATCATTTCCTCATGGAGCCTGCAAGAGATCCCAAATAAACCAGGGAATTGTCAGAGGCAGGGCCTTGATCAGAGCTATCAATTATAACAAAGCCTTCCTTGTTCAGTGCAGTGTGATCACACAGCTGGGAGCCAGAAACTGCTGGGTTTTAATTCCTCTGCCGCCTTGGGTGTGTTAATCTCTCTGTGCTAATCTGTGATGCCATCTGCAAAAGCGGTGTTGATTTGTTGTATGCTTGCAGCATGTTTGAAGATTCAAATAACTACATATTTATAATGATTCTGCTATTTAAACCTGAGACTCTCAAGAGTACAGTATAGATTTCTGCTACACGAGCTAAAGCAGTGGCTCCCAACCTGTGGCCCATGGGCCAAAAGTGGCCCGGGGGTGTTTTCAAAGTGGCACACCCACTCCCCTACCGCTGGCTGCAGAAGGGAGCTTACTGCTGCCTAAGGATCCTGGCAGTGTGTTTCTGCAGACTAGTGCCGGCTCCTAGCAGCAGCCAAGGGAATGGGAGATCAGCGCTCCCTCCCTCTACTCCAGCAGAGAGCAAAGCACTGTACCTGATACTGAGGGCCCTGATGGAGCCAGATGAAGAGAGCACTGATCTTCTGATCCCCGTGGCTGCAGAAGGAAGCCACTGCCTAGGGACCCAGGCAGAGTGCACAGGGCTACAGGCAGCATGCGGACAAGTCGCCCTGACATGGCATCCCGGGAGGTATGCTGCTTGCTGGGGGCCCGAATCTGAGATGTTACGGAAGGATTGTCGAGAATCATCCACCCCTCTCACTATTACCCCATGCTACTCATCCATGTGGGCACTAATGAGACTGCGAGATGCGCCCCTCAGCAGATGAAAAGTGACTACAGGGCTCTGGGAGCACGGGTGAAGGAGTTCGGTGCACAGGTGGTGTTCTCTTCGATCCTCCCGGTCAAGGGTAGGGGCCTGAGCAGAGACAGATGCATCCTGGAGGTGAATGCCTGGCTGTGAAGATGGTGTTACCAGGAGGGCTTTGGCTTCCTCGACCATGGGGTGCTGCTGTTCTAAGAAGGCCTGCTAAGCAGAGATGGACTCTACCTATCGAGGAAGGGGAAGAGCATATTTAGCCGTAATAGCTGGGGTGAGTGGGGAAGGAGGACACTGGGAGAAAATGCAAGGGGGAAAATGCAACAGGAGAGATAATCGACAGGGGAAAGTATGGCAATGGGCCTGGTATTTTAGGTGCCTGTACACAAATGCGAGGAGCCTGGGAAACAAGCAGAAGAATTGGTAGCACTGGCACAGACAAGGAACTATGATATAATTGGAATAACAGAAACGTGGTGGGATAACTTGCATGACTGGAGCACTGCCATGGATGGGTATACATTGTTCAGGAAGGACAGGCAGGGAAGAAGAGGTGGAGGAGTAGCACTTTATGTAAAGGAGATGTATGACTGCTCAGAGCTCCACTATGAAAGTGGAGACAAGTCTGTTGAAAGTCTCTGGGTTAAGTTTAGAGGAGAGTGCAACAAGGGGGATGGCATGGCGGATGTCTGCTATAGACCGCCAGACTAGAAGGAGAAGGAGGATGAGGCATTCTATGGACAACTAGCAGAAGTTTCCAGATCACAGGCCCTGATTCTCATGGGAGTCTTCAATTACCCTGACACATGCTGGGAGGGCAATACAGCAGTGCACAGGCAATCCAGGAAGTTTTTGGAGAGTGTTGAGGACAACTTCCTGGTACAAATGCTGGAGGAACCAACTAGGGGCCTTGCACCTCTAGACCTGCTGCTCACAAACAGAGAAGAATTGATCGGGGAAGTCGAAGTGAATGGCAACCTGGGCAGCAGTGATCATGAGATGGTAGAGTTCAGGATTCTGATCAAAGGAAGAAAGGAAAGAAGCAGATCACATATCCTGGATATCAGAAAAGCAGATTTTGGCTCCCTCGGGGAAGTGATGGGCAGGATCTCTTGGGAGGCAGATCTGAAGGGGAAAGGTGTCCAAGAGAGCTGGCTGTATTTTAAAGAAATCCCGCTAAAGGCACAGGAAGATATCATTCCGAAGTGCAGAAAAAACAGCAAATATGGAAGGCACCCAGTGTGGCTTAGCAGAGAACTCTGTGTTGAGGTGAAACATAAAAAGGAAGCTTACAAGAAGTGGAAGCTTGGACAGATGACTAGAGAGGCATAAAAAGATATTGCTCAGGACTGCAGGGATAAAATCAGAAAGGCCAAAGGACAATTGGAGTTGCAGCTAGCAAGGGATGTGAAGGATAACAGGAAAGAGTTCTACAAGTATGTCAGGAACAAGAAGAGGATCAGGGAAGGTATCAGTCCCTTACTGAATGGGGCAGGTATCCTCGTGGTAGATTATGCAGAAAAGACTGAAGTATTCAATGCTTTTTTTACTTCAGTCTTCACAGGCAGGGTCAGCTCCCAGGCTACTACAGTGTGTAACACAGAATGGAGAGAAGAAGAAGATGGCCCTCGATGATGGAAGGTCAGGTTAGGGACTACTTAGAGAAGTTGGATGTACACAAGTCTAAGGGGACAGATGAACTGCATCCGAGGGTGCTGAGGGAGTTGGCCGATGTGATTGCAGAGCCGCTGGCCATTATCTTTGAAAACTCGTGGCAAACAGAGGCGGTCCCGGATGATTGGAAAAAGGCAAATATAGTACCTATCTTCAAGAAAGAGAAAAAAGAGGATCTGGGGAACTACAGACCAAACAGCCTCACCTCAATCCGTGGAAAAATCATGGAGCAGATCCTCAAAGAATCCATTCTGAAACACTTGGAAGAAAATAGAGTGATCAGGAACAGTCAGCATGGATTCACCAAGGGCAAATTGTACTTGACCAACCTGATTGCCTTCTATGATGAAATGACTGGATCGTGGATGCGGGAATAGCTGTCAAAGTGATATACCTTGACCTTAGCAAAGCTTTTGATACGGTTTCCCACAGCATTCTTTTTGGCAAGTTAAGGAAGTAAGGGTTAGATGAATGGACCGTAAGGTTGAAAGAAAACTGGCTAGATCATCTGGATCAGCATCAATGTCTCAATGTCTAGTTGGCAACCAGTAACAAGTGGAGTGCCCAGGGGTTGGTCCTGGGGCCGGTTCTGTTCAACATCTTCATTAATGATCTGGATGATGGGATAGATTGCACGCTCAGTAAATTCGCCGATGACACCAAGCTGGGGGGAATGGTAGACATGCTGGAGGGCAGGGACAGGATTCAGAGAGACCTAGACAAATTGGAGCATTGGGCCAAAAGAAGTCTCATGAGGTTCAACATGGACAAGTGCAAAGTCCTGCACTTAGGATGAAAAAATCCCATATACTGCTACAGGCTGGGGACCGATCGGCTAAGTAGTAGCACTGTAGAAAAGGGCATGGGGAACAGTGGACAGGAAGCTGGATATGAGTCAACAGTGTGCTCTAGTTGCCAAAAAAGCCAATGGCATATTAGGCTGCATCAGTAGGAGTGTTGCCAGCAGATCGAGGGATGTGATTATTCCCCTCTATTCGGCACTAGTGAGGCCACATCTGGAATACTGTGTCCAGTTTTGGGCTCCCCACTACAGAAAGAATGTGGACAAATTAGAAAGAATCCAGCGGAGGGCAACGAAAATGATTAGGGATCTGGGGCACATGACTTATGAGGAGAGACTGAAGGAACTAGGCTTATTTAGTCTACAGAAGAGAAGACTGAGGGGAGATTTGATAGCAACTTTCAACTACTTGAAGGGGTGCTCCAAAGAGGAGGGAGCTAGGCTGTTCTCAGCAGTAACAGAGGACAGAACAAGGAACAATAGTTTCAAGTTGCAGCTGGAGAGGTCGAGGTTGGATATTAGGAAAAACTTTCTCACTAGGAGGGTGGTGAAGCATTGGAATGGGTTACCTAGGGAGGTGGTGGAATCTCCATCTTTGGAAACATTTAAGGCCTGGTTAGACAAAACCTTGGCTAGGATGATTTAGTGGGAGTGGTCCTGCTTTTAGCAGAAGGTTGGACTAGATGACCCCATGAGTTCCCTTCCATCTCTAAGATTCTATGATTCTAAGTTCCAAAAGGGCAGCCATGTTAGTCTAGTTCAGCAAAACAAACAAGAAGTCCTGTGGCACTTTTAAAGACTAACAAATTCATTTATCACATGAGCTTTTGTGGGAGAGATCCCACTTTGTCAGACACTTAAAGGTAGAAAAACAAAGCATGCGCCTTCCCTTCTGCAGCCAGAGAGACGGGAGATTATCAAGGAGGCTGCTTTCTCACTGAACTCCTTCCGTCTGGCTGCATCCGGGGAAAGGGGGGCCTGCTGGCAGAGACTGGTGGCCCTTCAGGGTTATAAAAATGTTATCTGTGGCCCTCTAGCCAAAAAGATTGGGAATCACTGAGCTAAAGGAACAACTCTGTTAGCTGGTAGCAGTAGTAGTCTGTTATCCTTCAGTGAACTCATCACTAGAGAGGAGGGATGCAATGTTTCATCCAGTCATGCACATCTCTCTCACTGGAGCTTTTATTCAGTCTCTTCTGTTCTCCTGCAGGTTCCTCAGTCCATCCTCTGCTTCCCCACTACACCCTTTGGCAACTAATAGGATGCTCGCCTCTCTCCTTCGGCCACCGTGAAGCCTTTCATCACATCTCCACGAGATGCAGCCAACATGCTGAGCAGAGCAGAGGTTTCACCGGACATCAGCAAGCAGCGACACACTCCAATTGCAAATTAGACTCTGCCTGGTAATGGGCTGAGTGCCAGCGGCTACCACGCCTGTCACACAAAGCATGGGTGCCTTCTGGATTTTAGTTAACCAGGCTTTGCCTCAGCACTGCTTTCTAGAAGGATCCAAAAGGGGGCTCATGAGGAGACCAAAAGGAAGGTCGAGTCTAGGAAAAAATCTTCTCCTTTTTAATGCAGCATTAGGTGTAAAATAATGGCATGGAGCTATCCAGCTAACTGGCTGCATGACAGGAAGAATGGATACTTGATACACAGCTGAAGTCTTTCACCAACACTCCTGGCCCCCAGATCCTCTTCGAAAGACAGCATTAAAGGAAGCAGCCAGCAGTTTTATTGAAGGCAGCCACTGAGGTCTGCAGAGGACTGGACACCTGCTCCCAAGAGCAGAACTTCTGTAAACCACAGGGTGGATTTGGCATGGGTGTCTTTTCTTCACTTGTCCCAGAACCCAGGGCTATGTCTACACTTGTAAATTTAGGTCGACTTTAGCTAAGTCGACTTAATTAAGTCAACTTTAAATCGACATAGTTAAGTCAACTTAGTGCATCTACACCTAAATCTAAAGTCAACTTTGGGGGGAACTTACAAAGTCGACCTAGAGCGTCCACACTGGATGCCTAGGTCGACTTCTAGAGGGTAGGGGGACCTAGGGAAGGTCCACAGGGGAAGGGGGGGCACCCCTTGCCCAGTGCCAGGGGGCTCAGCCTTTGCACCATTGTACCTGGGTACAATGGGGCAAAGGGGGACAGGGACCCTGGCAGGGCATAGGGGCAGGGTGGACAGGGCTCTGCCCTGCCCTGTGGGGGGGCATGCCAGGCTCCCCCTATGCCCCCCCCGGCAGAGAGGGCAGTGGTGGAGTCCTAGAGAAGCCCTAAGTCGACTTAGGGCTACCCCACATCTCCACTGGCTTAAGTCGACTTCAAAAAGTCAATTTAAGCCTTAAGTCTAACTAAAATGAGGTTTTATAAAGTAAACTTAATTTTCATTAAGTCGACTTTATTTTCCTTAAATCGACTTAAGCAACTTGCTGAAGTTGACTTAAGGAAACTGTAGTGTAGACGCAGGGTAAATTAAGTCGACTTAATTTACAAGTGTAGATGCAGCCCAGGATACAGAGGGTACGTCTACACCGAGTGCTCAGCCTGTGGCAACAGGTCTCAGAGCCTGACTCTATGGACTGAGGCTCGCAGGGTTCGTGCTACGGCACCAAAAACAGCTGCACAGATATTTGAGTTCTGGCTGAGTCCACACTGCTGGGGTTTCAGACCACATCTGTAGAGCCAAGCTCTGAGATTCACAGTCATGGTGTTTTAAAATGCAGTGAGACTATCACTCAGGACCCTGATCCTAGGACCCTGCGGGGGAGGAGGGTCAAAGCCCAAATCCCACTGGGACTCAGGCCCAAGGCCTGGCATTGTGTAGTCTGGATGCAGTTCAAGCAGCTGACCCATCAGCAGAGCTGTATAGTGCAATTCAGCAGAGAAACCCGCCTCCAACAAGAGTAACTCAGGGTTACAGCGCAGCGTGAAGGCTCAAACGGACGAAGGACTGGCATGCATCTGTCTGAGGAGATGAGGCTTCCTGCCTGCTTTACATTTTAAAAATCTGCCGCCAGGCCTGAATCTGGTGTCATTTGGCTGGTGATATGGGGGCATATCCAGAGCAGCAACGCTGGATCCAACGGCAGTAATTCTGGATTCAGACTCACATCCCGGACAGCAGGATCTAACCATTGTTTTCAGTCTGTCTGCTTTCAAATTGGTCCCAAATAACACAGTTTAGCTCTGGCTGATTGAGTCTGGGAATTTTGCAATTACAGCCATTCAGCCTCCCATTTTATTTGCATTTTTAAGGACTATGAATTTTTTAAAATGACATTTCAGTCGGCGGCTGAGACACATTATCTAAATCTCACTCCTCCACCGATTCTCTGCCACCTGGGATCATTTCTAGGCTCTCTCTCTTCCTCTCATGACTATTAGAATGGGTGGATATTGTGATAGCATCCGAGGACTCCAGCCAGATGCTGCACAAACCCACAGGAAGACAGAGGCACCACGTAGCCCAAGGGCAACCTGAGGAGGAGGCAGTGTGATCCAGGGCTGAGGGCAGTGAACGGGGAATCAAGACACCCAGGGGTTAGTCATAGATTCCAAGGCCAGAAGAGACCACTGTGATCAAACAGTCTGGCCACCTGTATAACAACGGTCATATGACATCCTGGCCTACTGTGTGACACTAAGCAAATCATTGCTGCCCTGCCGCCTTTCCCCAGCCTGCATCCACCTTGCCCGTTTGAGTGTCCTGGTGCAGCTATCACAACAATTCTGTCATTCTAACGGCGAGTAATGGGCCCTGAACTTCTAACCAGCATTATAATGGCAAGTAAATAGACTGGTTCTACCCCGATGTATCAAACTCCAGCTATCTAGAATAATAGAACATCCCTCAGAACGGCCGCAGAGCAATTTTTAACACTCTCCCAGAAGTTTGAGTCTCCAGCACAACTCTCACCCAAGAGAGTCCTGCGGCCTGGGATCCGATCAGCATTTTAAAGCAGACTGGTAGCAAGACAGCTCTTGGGTTGGAATTATCCATGCAGAACTCCCTCCCTCCTTCCTCATCTCTGCTCCCAACCCAGGTCTCTAGAGATCAGCAGGTAACATGTTTAATCAGCTGCAGCAGACAGCTTGTCGCAGGTCAGCATTCCTGACAGCAGTGTCTCTGCCATAAATCACATGCCCATCCCGGTCTCTAGGCCAAAAGGTGGCTGCTCGAATGGCACAGCCTCTGCAGGCCAGTCACTTTCTCAGCCCAGGGCAGAGCAAATGTGGATGAGAAGAGAAGCTGACATTCCCTGCAACGCCGTAGAGGCGAGTGGGGTTCTAAGCTAGTTTGTGGCACTTGACCCTGGACCTGGAAGATCAACAGTGACATGGTACCATACCAGGCTGATTTAAGAGGTGCTCACAGGGTGCTGCGTGCCATGCTGCTCAGTCACTAGGTGGCATTGGGCTGGCCTTGCTGTTTGCAATTGCAAAGGCTTGAAGTAGGATTGGGCACTCAGAAGGGAGTGTCCCTCTCCAGACCCAGTGTGAAGCTGGGAAGAGAGTGGAGGTAGGAGGGGGTGTCTAAAGACCTGCTGCTAGAGAAAGGAAGGAGGTCAGGTGACAAATTCCCTGCCTCTAGTCTTCATGCTCAAGTGAGGCCATCAGCTTAGCCCAGGAGCTGCTGAGCCAGTCTGAGGCGTGGAAAGTTTGCACTGCTGAGAAAGGCAGGGCCTCAGGCAGACAGCACTCCCTGTTCACTCACCAGCCCCACCGCTGGGCTCCTCCACCACCAGCTAGAATGACCCGAGGGCTGCTGCAAATTGCGCCAGCTGCTAATGGGCCCAAGTGGTTGACAGATCGAACGGGGATCATCAGGGCTCTGAAGCTGCGGCTGTGCCCTTTTTGGTCCCCTACAGGGAAGGGAAGTGGCGTAGAAGCCACTGTCTCAGAACTATGCCCTGATAGCTTCTGCTACACCAGGGTCGGCAACCCCTGGCACGTGTGCCAAACTTGGTACGCGGGCCGATCTTGAGTGGCACGCCAGCTGCTCCGGCTCCCCCCGCTGGCCCCGCCCCTCAGCATGGCCTGGGGGCTGGGGACGTACGAGCCACGTGCCATGGCTCCAGGCTCCCTCCTGCTGGCCACGTTTCCCCGCTCCACTCTGTCTGGGGTGGAGGCTCCAGTCCCTGGGACCCTGACTCCACAGCAAGGTAAGTGCTGTGGGGGGAGCCTTGGGTCGGGAGTTGGGCAGGGGTGGAGGCGACCAGCGGCACAGCTTGGCCCGGATCAGGGCCCGGCCTGGAGCTCGGCTCAGGGCCCAGCTTGGGGCTCGGCACAGCCTGGGGTCCGGCTCGGGGGCCGGCATGGTCTGGGGCTCGGAGGCTGGCTCAGGGGCCGGCGTGGCCTGGAGCCAGCGCAGCCCGGGACTCAACTGGCGGCCCTGCCCCCAGGGACCCCAGCTTCCTCCCCCCGCCCCGGACGCCAGCCACCCTCCCAACCCGGAGTCCTTGGCTCCGCCCCCTTTTGGCCCCACCTCTGGCATCTTCTGGGTGGGCGGGGTTGGCACGGAGGTTGGCAAAGGTTGCCGACCCTTGCTGCTACACAAAGGCAATTTGCTCACAGCCATCTGTGTAAGTCGTGGGTCCGTCTTTGGGGACATGGTGCACAATGCCCCAAGCACGGGAGCAGGGGGCCAGCCCCCTATGGAGTTTTCAGACAGGAAGAAACAAAGAGCATTGCTGAAGCAGAACTGAAAGGCGTCGCCACCCAAAGAAGAAACACAGAGGAGAGGACTCACATTCGCAGGCCTGTGAATTATGCCTCTCAGAACTGACAGCTTGAAAGAACCAGGGCCAAGCCTGAGAGTTCAGCGCATCCTCTCCACAGGGGACGGGAGGGGAATCTTCACATCTCTCTTTTCCCGCCATGGGATGCAGGCTGAGCCCTGCCCGCTGCAATCTGCCAGGCCTGACATTCCATTAGCCAGGGCTCCTCTCCTCTCAGCCCTGTTCTTCTGCTCTAATTACTCCCTCTCCACTTAAGCCGCACTCACTTCCTCAACAAACTCCGCTGCAGGCCTCATTGATCAGCCTGTCAAAAGTTTGCCTGCCGCTTGTTCAGGAGTGGGGTTCTTTTTTTTTTTTTTTTTGGCATAAAGGGTTGCGTGGGGGCTGGAGGGAAGGAGCCAGGAACACTGCGGCACTGCAGCGAAATGGAAAAGAGAGAGCGTGAAGTGTAATTATTCCCTAAATAATGCCAGGACTCCCAGAGCTGGATGAATGATTAATCGCAGCCATGCCGTGCAGAGAAGCTGGAGCTAATGGACTTTGAGTTGTCTCCCTGCTTTCACTTCATCTCAGCCCCGCAGGGAAATAGAGCAACTGGGAGGCAGAGCCTGAAGAATCGGGTGATTTGCAATTAGGGTAAACTGTCTCTTCTGCGGCCACGCAGTGCTGAGGGCACCCAAATGCACCCAGTGCTACTTGTTTACACCTTTGGGTGAACTGACAACCCCTACAGAGAGACATACATATGGCTCCCAGCCATGCCAGTCTACCAGTATGAGTTAGAGACACTGCACATGAGCAGGAGGGGTGGGGGAGACAGGGCTGGAGGAGTTTTGGGGGCACAAGAGCGCCTGCATGGGATGTGCTTATCTTCCATAGGGTAGGGTGGAGGGAATGAATTTGGTCTGTTTCCAGGGGTGTGTGGATGCATTCCTCAGCCAATTCCTCCCCACAGGGGATGGGAGGGGATTCCCACAGTCAGTGGAATCTCTTGTGCACAATACATCTTCATGGCGTACAGGACAGACTCCTTCACATGAAGCCCCACAAAATGCATTGCAAGGGAAAGGTGAGCTAGAGAGAAAGAGACAGCTTTGTAGAGTGGGTACAGAAATGTACGTTCAGTGCTTCATAGAACACTC
The DNA here is from genome assembly GCA_007922175.1 of Pelusios castaneus. Lineage (NCBI taxonomy): Eukaryota > Metazoa > Chordata > Testudines > Pelomedusidae > Pelusios > Pelusios castaneus. The sequence goes on from ML685764.1 coordinate 30,076,646, forward strand.
TGAAAGGCCTGGTCCCTGCCACACAGAGCTTTCCTCTGTTCAGGGAAACATCAAAGCAAGAAAGAACAAAAGTCAATTCTCTTAGAGAGAGAGCACAGTGTACGCATCTCCTCTGCCACATGCTGCAGCAACTTCACTTCACCAAAGAACAACTGCTGCTGTGCAGGCAAGCCTCTTAGAAAGCTACAGAAGAAAACAAAGTCACCACTGTCACATAGTGACACCCACCATTGGTACAAGCACACATTTCTGCAAAGAGGCTGCAGTAAGGGGATTGTCAAAAGAGTCTAGCCCAAGCCGTTGTGCCTGAGCTACCTAGAACAAATCTAGCTCAGGTTGGTCTACCTGACCGCACTGTGGGCATGACATTAGTCTCTCTGTGTTTCACTCTTCCCACCTGCAACATGGGGATAATACTCTTTTCTTTCCACCATGTCAATCTAGCTAGCAAGCTCTGCAGGGCAAGAACTGCCTCTTACCATGGGCATTGATCGCAGCCAGCACCTTTAGCAGTGATAGCAATATAAATAATAACAGCAATTCTGTGTATTTATTTAAAACTCTTTTGAAGAGCACTTAACCGTCTGCCTTCTGCAAGGAAACACCTCCTGGCATGTGGATTTCCAGAGTCCTTGGCTGGACAAAGCCAGAGTGATATTTAACGTTCCCCCTTCTGTGCAATCCAAACATTTTAATTGAAATGAAGCCAAAAAAGCGCCTTTGGGTTCTCCACAGCAGGAGCACAAGCACAGAGACAGCCGTGTTTTCTTTTTTCCTTTTATCTTAAAGCCAAGGTGAAAGTTTAAAAATCAGTTCCGAGGGCCAGGTGAAGCAGTTAAGGCTGGGACACAATGCTGAGTAATTAAGCTGGTTTAAATGGTATCAATTGATCGCCAGGTTGCCAGAGCCCAGCACTGATCTAAGAATTCGCTCTCTCAATGGTCCGTTAAGAAAACTCACTCTCGTCGCAGATAGCTAGGGGACAAGCGACACAGGTGCTGCTGAAATGTAAGTGGGGCAGGGTAGAGAGCGGGGTTCAAGCATCCTCCTGCCCTACCCCTATTGCTAATTTCCTAAAGATATTGTTAACATCTTTCTCTTTTTTTCTCCATAATACCAGGCACAAATCCCTATAGCCTAACTAAGCTCTTTAGGGCACAGATCATCTTTCTTGTCTTTGTTTGTATAGCGCCTAGCACAATGGGATCCTGGACCATAACTGGGGCTCCCAGGCAAGATGGCAATACGAATCAATAATACTAGCCAATAGAACAATAGCGTGGAAGTCAGCAGACAAGGGGGTTATTCCTGACTCTGTTATGAACTTACTCTGTGGTCCTGGGTAAATTGCTTCCCTTCTGTTTCCCGTGTCCTGAACAGGTGTAACCCCTACTGTAGACAAGGCCTAAGGTGTGAGGAGAAAGGTGAAAACCGGCTGAGAATTAAGACTAACAGTTTATGAGAGCGCATCAATGACACCTGCATCTCTGTGCCTCAGTTTCCCCATCTGCCAAACCAGACTGATGACACCACCCCCCAATGCAAAATGCTTTCAGATCCTACTTGCTTGTGTCACCTATTATAATCATCCCCCTAGGGCACACATCTTCCCTAGAGACTGCTGCTTATACCACACTGCACAGGTCCGCGAAGGAGATGCTGCCACATCGGTCCGCGAAGGAGATGCTGCCACATGAAACCTGTCCCTGCAGCGTATGACCTGGTACGACACACAGTCATATGCACTGAAGTCTGTACACGGAGCAGCACATAGCATCAACTGAGGAAACCACCCAGTTATGTACATGCGAACATGTGCGATGGGTTTTAACTGACCCTTAACAAATGTGGGGAAGATGTTTTTTTCATACAGGGAAACAACACTGCCCATTTCATGTCCCAAGTCCTTCGGTTGCTCTTTTCCGTCGTGGCACTGTGTGCTGCAGCTGTCAGATCCCTGATCTTTTAGTCAAATGCCTTGAGATAATAAGCTGGGCAGCTGGAGGACAAGATGAGTCACTGGGGCTTTGGGGACTCCCACTCAAAGCAGCTTTGATATCTCCTATAAACACACAGCCTTGTTTGAACTGTTACCTGCTGAATTCTGCAGTGAGGAGTAACTGTTCTGTATTACAAATGATCCCAGCCACTCCATCACTCGAGGGTGCTTGGGGTCACCAGACCTGGCTGGCTGTCTGGATCAAACATCTCCGATACCCTTCACAGCCTGGGGGAAGCCAAGGCAGTATGATTCAGAAGACCGGACATGATCAGCTGGCCAGCTGTAATGAACGGGGTCCAATCATCATGCAACAAAAGCCAGAGTCGCCCAATTCACTGTGCTGCAGACTGCAGCTGGGAAAGAAACCCACATCCTCCCACTACAAAATGCACAGCCCCAGAAGCTGAGTTTATAGAAGTTCTCTATTAACTCATAGCATGACAGGGCCTATGACACACAGCAGAGACTTTCTGATTCCGTCTAGTGGAGGGCAGTGGTGTTCACGTGACATTGTTAGAGGAGGGGACACAAGAACAAAGGGAACAATGAAAGTGAAAAGTGGCAATGTTCAAAACCAACTTCATACAATGCACACTTAAATTGTGGAGCTCACTGCCACAAGAAGTGGCAAGTTTCAAGAAGAGACTGGATATTTACATGGGTAAGAAGAATCTTCAGAGTGATAATAGTCAATGGAGACAAACATTAAACCTGCTGTGTCAAGCTTTAAGTCAGTTGTACAACTTCTGTATAAAGACAGGTAGCAATTAATGATTACTAATGCTGCTGCCCTGGAATCTTGCCATAAATAAGGGACCGGTTAATTACAAAGCAGGGGAGTTTGCCATCCTAAAGAGGCATTTCAGGGAGACATAACAAGGCAATTATTGATGTAGATAAAGTATTTGTCAGCTATTACCAAGAAGCATCTTGTCCCAGACACAAGGGGAGGGGCAGAGTGAGAGGTCAGAGGTAGGGCAGAGACAACTGAAAATCTAGAGATTGCATTAATAAAGGAGATGCTGCATTTGGAACAGAAGCTCCTTTAGCTCGCTTTTAATAAAGCAGAAAAATTCAGTCATGGTACAAAACTGTTCACTGAAGGTATATTCAGCAGCTCTGACTTTGTAGCTCTGCCATGCCCCACAATAATAATAGTGTCTGCCTACGTCCCGGTGGGAGCAGCACTTTAGCTGAGTGAGTGGGAGCAGGGATGGCACGGCGCCATGTTCCCATTACACACGCACCCTGTGCAGCGGGGGCCAGTTCCTGCTCTTAGGGTGGAGAGAGAACATGCTGGTTAAACAGAATGGAAGCACTCCCTGGTTGGGCAAAGCTGGGGAATGGGTCCAGGCCCATCTCTAGGAGCTGGTTACAGAGCATGCCACACGTTCACCACGGCGGGGGCACAGCCGCATTTGTCACAGTGACTTCATAGCCGGCCCATTGTAGGGCTTAGCCTGTGGAAAGTGCCTATCCCCCCATGGCTGCTGGTCATGGAGGGGTGGGTCTGTCTCTCACACACACAAATACACAGGTTCCGTCGTGCAGCCTCTCAGGCACCCAATTTCAGCCACCTCAATAATGCTCGAGCAGCGTGACAAACTGCACAAGCGTTCCCACCATGGAAAGAGGTTGGTCATATGCAAACTAACAGGGCCTCCTCATGCCCATTTACAGCCTGGGGCCATCAGAAGGATACAAACACTAGCCTCAGACAGAGGATGTGACTGACCCAGGAAAATCATCTCAGCACCGAGCCGGGGACAAGAGCAATCCATGGGGGGACTTTTCTCTGCAGCCTTACCCCTTCTGCCCTCTCCTCACACCAAAGAGCTGCACAGGGTCTTCCTGAGGCTGACTCCACTGCATTCCCTGCCCCTCAGACTCTGCCCTCCCTCTTGTCCTTGCCCTCCCAGGTTGACAAGCTCCCAAAAGGATTTCTCTTGCCAGCTGGCACATCTTCACTATGCCCTGCCCCGATGAGAGAATAGCTGTGGCATTCCCTGGCCAACCTCTGGCCTCACTCAAAGCACCTAAGTCTATTTATTGTTCTGCTTCACTTCTCCCAGGGACAGATTTGGGGCTGAGGGAGGGATGTCATTGAGGAAAAATAAGAGTAGGACTCGGACTTGGCCGGGAACTGCAGTGGCATGTGCTCCCCTGCTAACTGGAGAGAGGGAAATCCCAGCAGAGGGACCCACCTCACGCCGGTCCCACCAGGGCTCCCCGATCCCTTTACCTGGGAGAGGAATGGAAAGCAAGTGGCTTGCCACATGAGCAGCACTTTGGGACCAGGCAGGTAGAGGCAAACTGGATGGAATCCAAAGGGGAACAAGCCTCATTCTCCAGCCATGTACTGGGGAAAGATTAAATGCACGTTTCATCTGTGCAGACGGGGACAGGACAACTAGCCATAGATGGCTGAGGGGTGTGTGAGGGAGAAGGCTAAGAATGAAGTGGGGCAGCATTTCAAAGGGGTGGTCTTGGGCTGAAGGTCAGGGAAGCTCTCTCTCGAGTCATAGCAATTGTTTTAAAAAGCTCCCTGTAAATGAGCTTGGTTAGATGGCAGTGCGGAGCAATACTCAGAGCTCAGGACACCTGGGTTCTAATCCCAGCCAGTGTGACCTCTGGCAAGTCATTTCATTCCTCTCTGCCTCCACTGCACTAGCTGTGAAATGAGGGGATTACTACTCAGCCGTACATTTTGCTCTTCGGCTGATGCCAATGTAAAGTAACTCTGTTGGCCACCCCAATCTCATGTCCGCTGGCACAAATCTGAACGGAGCCCTTTGCCTTCGTGTAGCACTCCAAAGCACTGCACCATTGGAAGGACTCACCCACCAACATCTGTACCATCCGTACGTACGTCATTCTCACAATCACCCTGCCACGTAGGTGCGGGAACCAAGGCACAGAATGGGAACATGGTCCCAGTTTTTATGACGTCCAATCTGGTGCTCTCTTTACTTGACCACACTGCCTCTGGCACGGAGAGCTCTTGTAAACTCAGGTACTTATGGGTGCCAATATAAGAATGCACATACAGAGGGTGCTATCCTGGGACTTGGCAGAGCTAGTTTAAGTCTCTGCCCTTCCACCAGCTTCCCCTGCAACCTAGAGCAAGGATAGGTCTACACTGCCATCATGGGTGTGACTGCAACTTAGGTTGACGTGCTGAACCTAACTTTGATCTAGTGAATTTGAGCATCAACAGCAATCCAGTCGCAGCAGCATGGACTTCAGCGTGGTCCAGCTGCCTGAGGACGTGGCTGCCATGGCATCACTTGGTACCCCAGGCTAACTGTAGCTCAGGTATGTCTACAGACACTGCCATCACACCTCCAGTTGCTGTGCCGACATACCCCTCTTCTCTCTGCCCTGCAGCCTCTATGGAAATTTAGGCTTCTAACTTCCATTGATTTCAATGGATGTCAGGAACGCAAACCCTGTCAGGAATCTGGGCTTTTGGGCTCAGTCCCCCCATCTGTAACATGAGATGAATAGCGTCCCCCTGCCTTGCAGTGCTGGAGTGAAGATAAGTTCAATAAAGATTGTGGTGCACTGAGAAACTATGGTAATGGAGGCCCAGCAAGACCCCATGACTGACAGATCCACCACTAAGCTGACTTGTTTTTTGACAATTCAGACACAAGGAAAGTTGCCATCTCTGCTAGGAACAGTCAGTGTCGCCCCCTCGATTCATGCTGGTCACTTCACTGATCATACTGGGGTCACACTGTGGAGGCTAGGAGAATGGGGAGGCAACAAACATATCTCCCTGCCTCTGTGCTCCATGGGGGGGGG
>ML685764.1:30082554-30180906 GCA_007922175.1 Pelusios castaneus
CCCCCCCCCCCCCTTTTTTTAATTTTTATTAGGTTGTTTACGTTGCTAAATGAGATTAATTCCCAAATCTGAGGCTGCAGAGAACGGGAAGGGAGCGAAATCAGGCAGTGAGAGAGGGGCCTTTAACTCAATAACCACCATAGCCAGGGGTCATTTAGAGTCCCTTGCCTCCTGATCCTGCTGAGTGGGGTGGGGAGGGATAAACGTCAGCTCCTGCAAATCAGAGGATCCACGCTGCTTTCGGGAGGACTGGGGAGGTTGGCTGGATCTGGCTGGCCACCCCCGGCACGCAGACTGTCCCCGTGACTGATGCTAAGAACCCAATGAAATGTACAGCAACACCCAGCAGAATCTGAACCATCCATCAAGTTTCAAAGACATGGCATCATAACTCATTAAGCCAGCATTCCAGGGCATGCCTGGCTGTGTCTATTCTGAGAGAGGCTGGCTGGCCCATCTAGGAGGATTCCAGCAAGCGGTGCACCTAGAATATGGTCCTTGGTGGTGCAGACATGTGCCATCCTGGACATCGCCCATCACCACATGCAGCAAATCCCCACGTGACTCAAGCCCAGGTATCAATCAGTGGTCTGGAGGCCTTGGTCACTGGGAGCTCCCTACAGCACAGCCATGAGACGGAGAGCTAGGTACATACACCACACATCACACCCTAAACCCTGCTAGTCCTATCTCAGCATTTGCTGCGCTCGGGCTACTCCCTTGACTGGGCTGTTCTCTAGATTGCTAGATCTCAAAGCATAAGGAGGGTGGTGGCAGAGCGTCTGATGGTCCTGAGCTGCCGTGGGCATAGCTGTTAAAGGCGACCCTACAGCAACAGAATCAGTCAAACATGCTCTGCCTCCCAACACGAGGGGCAGAGCATATTCAGCAGGCATTGGAGGAGGACGATTAGAAACCAGCATGACTCAAGAGTGTTTGGGTAGCAACGGGAGTCTGAGCAGGGCCTGTCTCAGTAGCCGAGCAGCGACAGCTGGCAGAGATATCTTAGACCCCGAGTAATCCAGCCTCCCTTGACTTGTGGACATTTGCTTCCTGAAACATTCTCCAGTGCTTTGTTCAGGCTCGTTCACACCTGCCCCCCATAGGAATCCAGCAGCCTCTGCTCTCCACCAGCACTACTCAAGCAGTGCTTGACCCATACCTAGCTGGGAATTAGTGACGGATAATCAGGAGGACAAGCAGAACAACTTCTCTCCCAGGAGAGCCCCATCTTTTCCAGCCCATTGCCTCCCACTGGTGTCCAATGTGTGCCAGCATTCCTGCACTCGCTGGGACTCTAGAGGGAAGACCTCACTAGGAACCATGCTTCAGGCACTGTGCCTGGCCTCGCCACTCAGGGTTGAGGCTCTAATGGGTTCCTAAAAGCTCTGATGAAGCGCCACGTTGATGCCTTAATAACTTGGTACTAATTTTAGTTCTCAGCGCCTGCTGTAATGAACAGCTCATGGAGGTTCACAGTCATATGCTTTCATGTTGTTATGGAAGGAGGACCTAATTAAAAAGGGAAATGAGTATGACATCGTAAAATGTTCAATTAAATTTATCTCATTATAGTTAATATTAGAAAGGAACTTGGGCTTTTCAGATTTTATTCCAAAATTCTTGGCTTGCATTTAAAAAGCAGTGGTTAATTGTATCCTATTCCTTAGGAGAGGAGAGGGGAGAAGAAAGATATTTAGTTAAACATGCACCTTATTAATGTTCCCGGCTGCTAGCCTGGCTAACATGAAATTTCAGTGATGTTAGCGCAGCATGCATCTCCTCTGAAAGGCCCTCATCTGCCTCTTCCCTCCAGCTCACACATAGCTGGCTTCCTCAGGTGAGGTCCTGAAGCCTGAGATCATGTAACCCTGGGATTGACACCTAGCGTTGCTAGACACTCTCCGGATGCCCCCCACCCCCTTCCCAACATCTGGCACTGCAGCAATTGTCATATGAATGCAACAGCTCAAGGGTTAACAGAAATCTAGCCTCTCTTATTTTCCTTCTCATCAGGCTTTATGGTGAACTGCAGCAAAGAAACAAAGACACAGCGATGTTTTGATCTAATTAACAGTAATTTATTTTGCGCTCATCAGCAGTTTGCAGATGTCTGGTGGGGACTTTGTTATTTTCTTACGTGCTAAGATGTAAGCATGTGTGTCTGTGTTAGCTACTGTTCACACGTTCCAGAACATCTATCTATTTATCTCTCCATCCATCCATCCATCCATCCATCCATCCATCCATCACAGTTATGCATGCATGTATAACTTTCATAATTATCTAACTTTTCCTCCAATGTACAAAATGTGCCCATTGGATTTATCCCGGGTTCTTGTACTTGTACAACAATTAACCTTACAATCTAAGTATCAACAGCAAATATAACACAATGCAATTAACCATCCATACACTTCAAACAAACTCTGCCACCGCTGCTAAATAGTAATTCATTTAGAACCTTCAGACATGCTCCCCCATGCCCTCAAACCAATTTCACCTTGAATGCTCGGGGCGGGGGGGGGGGGGTGGAGACAGAATATTTGCACATGTGGTGTTACCTTTCAGGCTAGGATTTTAGAGGTCTTTCAGGCAGTGATGAATTAATCATCCCAACTGCTCAGTAATGTGGGGAAATAGAATTGCCCTCCATTTTATGCTGAAGAAACTCAGGTTCAGGAAGGGGAAATGATCTGCCTAAGGTCACACAGTGAACCAGTGGCACAGGATAGGACTTGGACCCTGGAGTCCTTCTGCTCTTGCCATTAAACCATGATGCCCTTCTGCACATCTTTGGCACTCACCCATGGTCACAGTGTAACCCATATGCCTGAAAAGGCTATGTCTTGAGAGACCTGCTGAGGGTGGGTTACTGTTGTTGGGCAGATTAGTGACCCACAACTGGAAACTTCCAGAGGCAGGGTGTAGTAGCAATTTGAGCATGCTCCACAGTGTACCCTGCTGGTGTGATCAGTCAGATGACTGGAGAGCAGCAGCCTGAGCAGACAGCAGGCAGGAGCTGCCTTGAGGGGAGACCATGTGCTCAGTGTTCTGGAGAGGAGCTGAGCCAGGAGTGAACAAGATGTTTTCTCCATGTAAAGGAGTCATTTGCACCAGACCTTGCAGACATGCATATGGGACTGAGGGCTGGTTGCAGAGAAGAAGAGAAAGCCTGCATGTAATGCTACAGAGGATCCCAGCAAAGGAAGAAGAGGACAGCGATTTCTTGCCATGCAAGCTTCCACACTGGAACAGAGACTGTAGCTGAGAGTTGGGTGAACACCACACAGACTTTGGGACTCTTGGGTATCTTTCATGCAAGGGATTGTTCTTGGTTAATTGTAGTTTGTTTTCTTAGGTTAAGGTTCATTTAGTTAATAGTTAATAAAGTTCATTGTTATGTTTGTTTTTAGTAGTATTTTAATGTGTGAGTGTAGCTCTGAGCAAGCTTCGCCGTGAGTCCTGTACAGACTGGATCCTGGGTCTCCAGCTGCTTTCCCCATAGGGGTTGTGATTGATTTCTGTGGGGCACTGGAGAAGGGCAACTAAATGAATTTAGCCCACCCAAAGGTTACAACAGCACTAATGACGCAGTAAAATCAACACTGGACTGAAGCTGGGGGAGGATTTGAATTGGTCAAAAAATGTGATTCCAAAATGAGAGAAACCCCAGTCTCAGGCTCTTAAATAGCAGGGATATTCATTCATGACAAATAGCGTTGCCAACTCTCACAATCTTGGGTGTCTTTTCTTAAGGCCCCAGCTCTTGGACTCCTACAATGTCAGGAGGGTCATTGTAACAAATGATACCTATCTAGCCACCCTGGCTGCAGAGAAAAACTGGAAAGCATGATCTTCAAAGGCTTTAAGCCCAGAAGGCAAATAAAGTATCCCCTGCATTAATTTGTTAAATCTTATGCTTTTCAAACCAATCTCACAATTTTTCTTAGGGGCCTCCCTGATGATTTTAGAAAGCCAGAGGCTGGCTGGCCTCTGCAAGATCAACAAGACAATGAGCTAGAATAGGTAACAATGAATGCAGCATTACCTGGACAATGCCTGGGTGCTGAAGTCACACAGCACTAGCTTGTTAATTCTCTCTGTGCCTAGGGGAGTTAGGTGCCTAAAAACCTTTGAGGATCTCCTAAGCCTCAAGGTGCAGTACAGCCTGCAGAGTGTGGCCTAGAACAAAGGTTTCTTCAGGACTTCTGAGTTCTGTTCTTGACAGTGGCCAATACCAGGTGGCTTCAGAGGGAACAAACAGAATAGGCCATCATCAATTGATCCATCCCCTGTCGTCCATTCCCAGCTTCTGGCAGTCAGAGATTTATGGACACCCAGAGCTTGGGGTTGCACCCTGACCATCTTGGCTGGTAGCCATTGCTGGACCTATCCTCCATGGACTTATCTCCTTCTTTTATTGAAACCTGTTATCCTTTTGCTCTTCACAGCATCCTCTGGCAATGAGTTCCACAGGTTGACACTGCCTTGTGTTCAGAAATACTTCCTTTAGTTTGTTTTAAACCTGCTACCTATTAATTTCATTGGGTGATCCGCTGGTTCTATCATGTCTCCCCCCCAATCGTCTCTTTTTCAAGCTGAAAAGTCCCAGTCTTTTTGAGCTCTCCTCACACAGAGCCCATTCCAAACCTCCCATTATATTTGTGGCCATTCGCTGCACCTCTTCCAATTCTAATCTATCATTTTTATGACAGGGTGACCAGAACTGCACATAGTATTCAAGTCTCTGCCATAAATTCCTTGAGCAGGGAGGAACCTTGACAAACCAGTCCAAGCTGGGAACCACCAAGCACAGCCTGGGCCTCAACAAGAGCCTTGAAAATCTCTACTAACTTGCTAACCCACACCACTGAGCTTCCAAGGCACCTACCACCTTCACTTTTACTACGATAGCACCTGGAGGGCCTCAACCAAAATGAGGACCTCGTGGCGAGAACACTCTCTTATTCCCTGTACTGTGCCTAGGGGAGTTAGGTGCCTAAAAACCTTTGAGGATCTGGGCCATGCGGTCTGAACAAGACAAGACAGCCAAAGGGCAGCAGGAAGTTAGATAATCATTCCTGTTTCACTGTAGATGGAGAATAGAGAGGAAGTGGCTTGCCCAGCAATTCTGTGACAGCCAGAAATCAACCCACCTCCCCGGAGTCCCATATCATCCTTCCTCTCCCGTTCTTTGACAGGGTCTTGGTGGGGGAGTTGCTCCATTGTGACCTTTTCCGTTCATCTGAAAATTTTTACCCACCCCCTGCAGTTAATTTGGGTAAAGTGATAGCTCTGGTGGAGGGGGAGGAGAGATCATGAGAATAATTAAACATCCGAGGGAGGCAGACAAATCTCTCAGCCTCCGCGGGTTTTATTAGGGTGGATCCTTGTAAATTTTTATCCTGTCAGTAAAGCTACTGTTTTTCCTCCCCGCCCCCTACCCCCTCCCCCGCCATGGTATTTAGGTTTTATATCCCATGTTTTACAAGTAATAAAACCACAATTGCTTGGGGATTTCTTTTTTTTTTTTTTTAAACACAACCAATAACAAGGCACAACAAACGTAGTGTCCCCAACCTCTTTCGGCCACCCACAACTGCTGCCGGGACCCAGTATCCAAATAAAGAGAGAGAAGTCTCCTCTTCCCCTCCTCCCAAAACGTGCAGTAGCCACAATGGAGAGGGAAGGGGAGGAAACGATGTAGGGGTGACAAGACACAGGTTGATAATCACAGGTTTATGATTGGGGTAGGCGGTGTCACCTGCCATAGCAGGGGACTGGAGGATGTTCCAGAAAGTCACATCCAGTCCTGTGTCCTTAAATGACCGTGGCCTGAGATGCTTCCCTGTCTCCCCCCCCCCCCCCCCCCCGAGGAAATACACAAGTAAATGTCTATTCTGGGTGCCTGCTGGGTGGAGGCGGGGTGTTTTAAAAGCTGCACTTCTGAGGAGGGCAAACAGATGTTGTTTTCTTTGCAGAGACTCTAATTTACGGCTGATCTAAAAATCTTCAAAAAAAGAAAGCCAAAGAAGTGGTGTTTTCACAAAAGAGTCAGTGCCACTTGCTCAGCCAACTGGTGCGGCTGCCTCTTCACACCCACCATATTCCTCCTCCTCCTCTTCTGCAGAGCCTCAGCGGAGATACACCATTCCCAGCCCCCATGGCCCATATTCACTGCTTCTGCCCCCAATCTGTGGGAATGCACCCTTCCAGGATGGCCAGAATGATGCCACACATTTGAAACTGGAGGTGCAAGCATATAGGTATAGGAACTGGGGAGAAACCCACGAAATTATTTGGAAGCCTGCTAACCTCTCTTCTATTGTAAGAAGCCACCAGAACCTAACTCAGCAGCAATGTAAAATCATTGCACTAACATGATGTCTGCTACCATCCCCTTGTTCTCCCAGCCTGTGTCCGTCCTGTCTATTCAGTTTATAAGCTCAGAAACCATCTATTCTTCTGTACAGCGCCAGCATAAAGGGGCCCTGACTTTGGCTGCCCCTCCAGCAGCATCATCATAAATAGGATAAAAAAAGAATAATAAATGGTCAGTTCTTTGTATCAGGGACTGTCTTTTGTTCTGTTTGTACAGCGCCTGGCACAATGGGATGCTGCTCCATGACTGAGTTTCCTAGAGGTTACATTAAAGCAAATAATGATTATTAATGATAATTAATGTAGCAAGGCCTTATATTTTTATATACAAAGGGCAAAACCCGTTATTGGGAACCCAATTGCACCCAGGTGGTTTCCTTGTATTCTTAATGTTGTGTAATGAGCAAAGACACTGACACAACAGGGTGGTTTTTCACAATACTCAATTGGTTGGTGGAACTCAGGAGGCTAAAACTTGGACTGTTCGCTTTGGGTGCGTCTACACTGGCAACTTAGGTCGACTTAAGGACGCTTAAGTCCACATATACAAAGCCGCATCCACACTGAACTTTTATTAAGTCAACTTACACGCTTCCTTAAGTCAACTTAATAACAGCTTAAATCGACTTAATAACACCATCTCTGAATGTCGACTTAAGTTGACTGAAAGCCAGTATGGACAGCTATGTCTACTGTTAAGTCGACTTAACAAGGTCAACTTAAAATGTAGCCACTCCGTTACGTTGATTTAACAAGGTCTTAAAGTCGACCTTGTTAAGTCGACTTAACAGAGTCGACTTAACTTTACAAGTGTAGACATAGCCGTTGAGGGGAGGCAGGACAAGAAAAAGGTATACAAAAATGAGTAAAGGGAAGGTAGATGAGCTGTAGCTGCTGGTCCTTTCTTAATATACAAGAACAAGGGGGAATTTGGTGAAATGCAGTCCATTTTAAGCCACAAAAGGAAAAAGATATTGCGCACAATTAGCCTGTGAAACTCACTGACACAAGAAGTTGTTGAGGCCAAGAGTTAAGCAGGCTTAACTAAAAAAGGATTGGGCCTTCCTATGGATAATGAGAGTGTCTAGAGATGCGAGCAGAGATCTGAAAGAGATCTAAGTCTTCCTCTTTCAGGGCTTAGACCAACCTGAAACTGACAGGAGCAAGATAGAAACTCCCCAGGCTGTCTCATCACTGCTGACTGCAGGGCACGCTGCAACTTCTTCTGATACAAGGGTTATTGGCCATTCTCTGTGAGCTAGCACATGTATAAAGAGCAGCGTAGCCATGGTAGCAGTGCTATAACTAAGCCACACCCGGTACATACCCACGGTGTTCAGGAAGGTTTATTCTCAGTATAGCTGAGCCATGCCTCTGCCACAACTGCCCAAGGTATCATGGCTACACTGCTATTCATCCTCACCCTAGCTCAACAAGAGGTCTATGGGAGCTGGGACTCACGCTCCCAGTCACAGTGTAGACATACCCATAGGGACTCTGGTAGATTCCTGTGCCCCTGCCCCACCCAGTTCATCTCTCTGGACGGCCCCATCACAGCACTCCCTGAGCATTTCATGCACATCAATGAATTTATCCTCACACCTGGCCTGTCAGGTAGACCAGAGTGATCCCCACATGGGAATCAAGGCACAAAGACTATGTCTACACTAGAAAAAGTTAACAAAGTCAACTTAACTTTTCTAGTGTAGACATACCCCTTGTCGATCTTATTAAGTCAACTTAATTCTTTAAGTCCACTTAATAAGGTCAATTTAGACGCTAATTCCCGTCCACACTGGTTTAAGTGGATTTAAGGAGTCAGCTTAAGCCTTAAGTCGACCTAAAACTAGGTGTTATTAAGTCAACTTAAGTTTTCCTTAAGTCAATTTAATAAAACCCCAGTGTGGACAGGGAGTAATTTAAGCTTTCTTAGGTTGACCTAACTTGTAAGTGTAGACGCACCCAAAGGCTATGTCTACACTTGTAAATTTAGGTCGACTTTAGCTAAGTCGACTTAGTATGTCTACACCTAAATTTAAAGTCGACCTAGAGCATCCACACTGGAAGCCTAGGTCGACTTCTAGGGGCTAGGCGGACCTAGGGCAGGTCCACGGGGGCAAAGGGGGGCACCCCTTGCCCAGTGCCAGGGGGCTCAGCATTTGCCCCATTGTACATAGGTACAATGGGGCAAAGGGGGACAGGGACCCTGGCAGGGCATAGGGGCAGGGCTCTGCCCTGCCCTGTGGGGGGCATGCCAGACTCACCCTGTGCCCCCCCCCCAGCAGGGAGGGCAGTGGAGGAGTCCTGGAGTAGCCCTAAGTCAACTTAGGGCTACTCCAGGTCTACACTGGCCTAAGTCAACTTTAAAAAGTCGACTTTAGGCTTAAGTCGAAGTAAAATGAGGTTTAATAAAGTCAACTTCATTTTTATTAAGTTGACTTTATTTTCCTTAAGTTGACTTAAGCAACTTGCTTAAGTCGACTTAAGGAAACTGTAGTGTAGACGCAGGGTAAATTAAGTCGATTTAAGCAAGCTTAAATCAACTTAATTTACAAGTGTAGACGCACCCAAAGAGATTAAGTGACCTACCCACAGCCACAAGTGACTTTCCAGCTGAGCCAGGATCAAACCCAGCCCTCTTCAGTTGCACTCTGGTGCCTTAAACATGAGGCCACCCATTGCAAAGCAGCTGAAAGCACTTTTCAGCCTGCAATGAAATGCAGCTTTACCTGGGGTGAAGCACAACAGCTGTTTAGCGGCAATGCTTGGGAACAGGTTTTAGGATGGAAGGGGAGGCGCAGCACCTTCGAGTGGAAAAGCAGGGGAAGCTGTAACCAGGCAGAATAGCACCACGCAGTAAGACTTTGACTAGGACACTGGAGTGAATATCCATCCACAGGAGGGACTTGAACACTCACGAGAGCTGTCAGTCATTTTGGAGCGTGTGCGCCCCTGTGACCCTGCAGCGCCTCTCCTGCACAACATGGCACTATTCACTGAGAGGGAACAGTGCCCCTGCTGAGTTGCCCCTTCCATTTCCTGCAGCTCCCAGCACCAGGCTAAGGAGCCTCATGGACTGAAGGGAGCGCTAAACTGGGTTTCCCTTAGTGATCTCCCAGCATGGGAGTCTCCCACACTGGTGTGGACACAGCCCAGGCTGGCTTAGCGTGAGAGTCCTGATGAGCAACTGGTGATCCTCCCCGCAAAAGTAAAACAAGGCCTTACATAGGCGAGTTCTCAATTCCCTGGATGGGCACAGGTTTTGAGACACAGCCCGACCCTTCGTGTGGTGTATGGACATCCTGACACAGCCCCCGCTCGATTCCAGGAGCCTGTGTGAGTCGAACAAGTGCCATGGCGTGTTGAGGGCTTGGTGACAATTTGGTTCCCTCGTAAGATCAAATGAGAAGCTGAAGCCTCTGATTACAGGGACCGCTAACAAGTTTTCTTGCCTAGGAAGTAATTAAGGTGTTATTGTTTGTACTCCACCTGATAGGGCGCCAGAGAAGCAGCAATTACGCCGAGCGCGATTACAGTTCATTCGAAAACATGTAAATAAGCAGGAGGTGTTTGGGAAATGTCAGCCTCAAAACAGCCCCTTGCGTTACCACCCAGATTGGCAATTTCAAATGGAAATAAAGAGTGTAATTGCATGTCCGCTGGCATCATTGCTGCTTTCTTCCCTATCATCAGTAATAATTACATTTCATTGATTCCCTCTCACGCGCCAGTATGGGACTGCATTAGAAACCTGAGCTGCTCCTTCCATGGCCTTCCATGGCCTATGTGAGGCTTCAGGTAGCCCTAGAATGAGAGTGGCACGTTCACTGGCCCCAGCTCAGATGGTGGGGTCCCAACCTCCCGCTGATTCCTGGGGATGTGTATTGTGTGGCCTGGGGTCAGATCCTTTCCGTGGGCAACTTAAACAGCACACAATTCTTCCTGAGCCCACCACACTCACAGGCAAGACCGGTGGCTGCGTCTGCCGGCTGTAGATTGCTCCCTGTTGTAATGGGGTTGTGACTGGGGATTCAGTGGGGGTCTTAGAAACTCCGGGGAGAGAGAGAGAGAAAACAATGGCTGAGTTTAACTAAGGCCTCCACTGAATGAACGTTTTATAGAGCTCTGCCAACTACAGCTGTGCCCGCTATGCTTTCCACGGGAGATCAAGAGCTCTTTCACCTCTTGGGCACTCGTGAATCTAACCCAGGGTGGGAGTGACTGAGCTGGGTGTCCCCAGCCATGTGCAGAGCAGGACCTGAACCATGGATGGCCCTGGGCCCTCAGTAAACAGTGATGTGAGTTTCATCCTTTTCCTTATTGTGGTTTAGGGGAGTGTGCCTTCAACAGCTGGGCTTCCCAGGTGGAGAGGCTGGGCAGGGCACAGAGAAGCCCTTGTTAGGCACAGGCAGCTGGACTCGGACACAGAATAAAGCAAAGCTCTTGCAAGCACCGAGTAATAAATTTATGTTCACCCTTTATGATCCTTTTCTGAATTTCATCCTCTTTCCCCCCTTCTCCTTGTACTGCCCTCGACACTTTCCCTCCCCTGCTTGGGGTGAAATCTTGGCCCCATGGCAGCCAACAAAACAACTCTCATTGACTTCAATGGAGCCAGGGTTTCACCCTGAGCCTTTAAACCTCTCATGTGACCACAGGTCATGACTGCATCCTGCCCTTCATCCAGCTTGGCATCCTAGGCCTGAGCCTCTGTCGCGCCACACCTGGCAGTTATTGATGGCTGCAAAGGGGGTGTGAAATGCTGCCAGCTCAGCATGGCAATTAAACCCTTTCCCCCTTGCACTGGTGTAAAACCGGCATGGGGAAGGGCAGCAGAGAAAAGAGAATCAAACCCGTTTTGTTCTTTGACTCTTTCCCTATCAACCAGCCCTACTGTTTGATCATTTCTTCTTTATCTTCTATAAAAACCCTCTTGCTTGTCAATACCATGCTGAGAACGCTCTGCCTAGAAGGGAAAGGAGTGTCCCAGGTGCCCAGCTAGGAAAGGACTGTCCACCCCTTGCCTGTAATGGGAAACCTCCCTGTCCCCACCCCACCCCCCATGAAGGTCTGTGTTCCCAGTGATGCCCCCCAGATGCTTTAGTTTGGGTCAGTTACATTTTCCATATATAGTCTCACATTGGTATTTTCTGCCTGTCCCTCTTCTCTCCCTTTCACTCATTTTCCCCTGTCCTTGCTGATATTTGCAACTCCTTTCCATTTAGAGTGAGTGGCAAACTCCACAGACATACGGCTCACTCCCTTCTTCCACACAGTTTATAAAAGGGACAAATACAACCAACCTCTCCTGAACCGGGTACTGTCCCACTCCCCACCTCCCCACAACCTGCTTGCCATTTAGCCGTCCCCTTTGTTTACAGTCTTGCAGCCAATTTTTAATCCATATGACTCTCCGCCAAGGCAATTTGAATACCATTTCCATCTAAGCTTTCATGAGGCACAGTAGCAAACGCCTTAGTAAAATCCAAATATGTTACATCTGCTACCAGCCCTCCGTTCGTGAAGGCCCCAACCCTGCAAACATGTACTCACTTAAGTAATGTTAAACACACAGGAAGTCTTCTTGTAGTCAATAGGACCATTCACGAGTGTAAAGCTATTTTCATGCATCAATATTTGTGAGAGCAGAGCCAATTTTGCAGTTAACATCAGTATTATAATAGCACCTCAGCCCCCATCGTGCCAGGTGCTGTACAGACACATAGTGAGAGAAACTCCCTGCTCCAAAGATTCTCATAATCTAAGTAAAAAAAGACAGATAAAGGGAAAGTGATTTACCCAAGATCCAACAGCAGATCAGTGAAGATTGAGGAACTGGACCCCCCACCCAGTTTAGTGCCCTCTCCCCTTAACCACACCACCTAACAAGCAGCTTGCTGTCACAAGGTTTATGCTTTATAGTCCTATAGTGGCTCCATTTTCTCCAGATGTTTGGCAATTTTTTCCCTTTTAATGCATTATTTTCACAGAAGTTGGACTCACAGAACAATGACTACCAGGATCACGCCACCTACCCTTTTGGGATAACCAGCACTCCCTTTGTTTTCCTTCTTCCTTGGGCCTCTCACTGGTTGTCCACGGTTTTTAAAAAACACCTCTAAAGCAGTATTGTCAGGGTGCAATCTAGTAGATAGCTCACTACACTGGGATTCAGGACATGTGAGTTCTAGTCTTGACTCTGTAATCATCTGGGTGACTTATAAAAAGTCACTTCACCCTCGCTTTGTGCCTCAGTTTCCCCATCTGTAAAATTGAAACAATGATCCTCACCTTTGTAAAGCACTATGAGATCTATTGATGAAAAGCATTATACAAGGACTGGCTCTTGTCTCTGACACAGGCTACCAGCACCATTCTGGAACAATTCACTTCCTGGCTGTCTCTCTCTATTTCCCCATATTTAAATAGTGATTATATTTCCCTTGTGAGGCTTAATTGATTGGTATGGCAAAGCACTTCGCACACTCCATGGAGTGGAATGAAAGGTGCTGCAGAAATATATGATGATAATGCCCAGGATGGATCACCAAAGAACCAGCAGCTCAGTTATGCCTACTACTCTCTTTGGCATCCCATCTAACCGCTAGACCACACAGCCTCTGGTGGAGAGACAGCTGCAGGAAGGGGGGCCTCTGAACTTGGAGAGGAATGGCTCAGTGAATATCACTCACACACACACCCCACGTGCATATGAGAGAGAGGCTGGGGGGGAGGGAGGGCACACACAGTAGGATAAGTGCCATAAAATCTGTGCTGAGGATTTCTAAAGTTCCGTTCTGGCTCTCCGCTTGCTGAGCAGACACGGAGATCAGGGTTTCAATGAATGTTTGATGTACCGTGTGTGAAATAAATACCCTTGATCTAGGAAAAGCTACAAAAGCAAATTACATCCGTAAAATCATATTAACAAAGAAAGCAAATAATCCGCCTTCTCATCCACTCTGTAGGCTCTGCTCCATCCTTCTCATCACATTTAAAGCATCCTTGCTGCTTCCTTCTTCCTTCCTCCCCAACCTCGCATCCCCCAACCTGCCGAGAACACCAGACTCCTAATTCCTCTGCAGCTTCCGCAGCGCTCCCTTAACTAGCCGTGTGGCATCACCTGCCTCTGTTGGTCCTGGAGCTCACAGCTGCTTCAACATCTGGAAGTTCTCTGAAAGAGCAGCCTGTGGAGTATGCGCCACTCACCATAGGCCCACCTGGTCTCACTCACATTTTCACAATGGCAAAGGAGGGAGCGTGAGGTCAGATCTTTTACTGGAGGAGAGAAGCTTTCAAGCTTACACCGAGCTCTTCTTTCCATGGGAGCTCAAAAGCTGAACCAACTCCAATAAAAGATCTTGCCCCACCCCCTGGTCTCTCTAATATGCTGGGGCCGACACAGCTACAATGAGGGCCAGATTAAGGCACGGGCTTTAGGGGCTGCAGCCCCAGGCCCTGGCCTAACCGGGGACCCCACCGCCCCACAAAAATCTGACTGGCGGGCCTGACTGGCACCCTGCCACTGCCCACCATCGGCCTGCCCGCCCTGCCCCCAGGTTGGCTGGTCTGCTCCCAACAAGCCAAACCGGGGGTGGGGCAGGAGCACTGATGATTGTGGCCTCTGGCCTGAGGGCCCCCTGGCAGCTGGCCAGGCTGTGGGCCCCAGACCCACCCCCACAGCAGCAACCGGGCTGCAGGCCTCAGAGCCCCCCCAAGCACCGGCCAGGCCAGACTGCCCCTCCCCAGGATGGGTGCTGCCACGGTGTGGGGGGACCCACAAGAGTGGGCAGCCCTGGCCCCCCCAGGGCCTTGATCCAACCCTGACAACACCACTGAAAATGTGAGGGACATTTCTATAGTGCCTGACAGCTAAAGAAGCCATGTGCCATCAGCACACTTTGCAATCTATTTGCATGCTCTATCAGGTCCTTGCCAACAGGAGACACCACGACCCAGGCTAGGCTTCCTTTCTCCCCCCTTTAGGATGGCAATAGCCCTGTGCAGTTGTCAATGCTCACTGGCCCCGCACAGGGGTTTGAAAGAGGAAAGGCACCTTCTTATTCTCCCCATCGCACACTCATGCAGTGGCCAATCACAGTGAAGACCCATCTACAGAGGCATCACTTCGCCACTCGCTGTAAAGCAGCCACCTCTGGGGTGCGACGCTACAGGAGCTCACTGCAAAGATATACAAGAGTTTAGGACAGATAGCAGCAGCAGCAGAAATTGCAGTGAGGATTCAGAGACAGAATTTCGTTACACTGTCTGGAAACTGGCCAGGACAGCTTTCAGGGTCACAGTTTAACATCTTACTCCACCTTCCATCAGAACAGTGCCCCATTGCACCACATGGGGATGTTGGAGTCAACATAGCCCCTAAGGGCAGAGCGACCCTATGGAATCACTCACCCGCCTGGTGCCTGCTACCTAGCATCAACTGCAACATTGACTGCAACGCAGAGCCCCCCTCTTGAGTCTCCCCCTGCCCTGCCATGATTCTCTGGCAGCATGGCGCTCTCCCCCATGCACCAGTTCCAAGAGGACAGCATCATGCATTCAAAAAATAAAAGCTAAGCCTCTGGAGGTGAGCAGGAGCCAGGTATTTTCGCCTGAAATCCCCAGGGTGGCTTGCATGTGGCTCCCTGCGGAGGACCCTAGCAGGAGGCAGCCATAGGGTTCCTGCACACCAGCCCAGCCATGACAGGAGTGGGTGGCAAAGCATGCCAACCGATGCACCGCTGCTCCTGACATCTCTCCACTTCCCCAGTGGTGGGGGGGGGAGGAGGAGCAAAGGGGGCCGATCCTTCCTTTTTATTTTCTCCCTCAGTTCTTTCTTATAATTAGGGTTCATATTAATGATGCATAAAATTACCCCTGATTAAAGAATCTTTCTAGCCACAAAGGCCAGTAAAAGGGAGGCCTCTCTGCATTAGATCACAATGCCATGCCGCAGCATAGACACACTTTCTCGCTTTCTCTTGTTTAATTGGACTCCCTTTCCTGCCGCCCCATCTCCTTTGTTCAGGTTGTCTGCGTCCCAGCCTAGTCACACAGGCCAGCAAGGAGCGAGATTAGCAAAGATGCTTTTAGGCTCAGCTGTAATATTATTTAGGAAATGGCAGCTCCGTTCTGCAAACCCACTGGCTTAATTTGGGAGGGGGCTTAATGAAAATGTAAATGGACTCAGGAGGGGGCTCACCAGGCCCTAAAGAGGCCAATTCTCAGTCCACACCCCATTACTCATTTCTTCTCTCATGTCATCCCCCAGACCTCCCTGGTCACTGAAACGGGTGGAGGCAGCCAAGTGGGATGCTGGCAAAGCTAAGGAAGTTCAGTCCTGCTGAGACAGAAAAGGGAGGGCAGACTGAAGTGAACAGCCCAGAGTTGGGCATTGGGGCTCTGGGAGAGACATAAGATTGGCCACATGGGTCAGACCAAGAGTCCATCTAGCCCAGTATTCTGTTTCTGACAGTGGCCAGTGCGAGAGCTTCAGGGTGTGTGCGCAGAACAGGCCAGCTGTTGGAGTGGTCCCACCTCATCCTCCCCTACTGGCAACCAGAGGTTTAGGATGACCCAAACATGGGCTACATCCCTGACCATCTTGGCTACTAGCCATTGGTGGACCTCTCCTCCATGAACATATCTTGTCCTCTGTTGGACCCAGCTTTACTTTTGGCCAACACAAAACCCCTGGCAATAAGTTCAACTGGTCAATTCTCCATTGTGTGAAAAAGTACTTCCTCTTGTTTGTATTGAACCTGGCACCTATTATTTTCATTAGGGAAGCCTGGCTTTTGCACTGTGGAAAAGAGTAAATTACACCTCCCTATTCACTTTTTCCACACTGCGAGGGATGTCATCACAGTGTCTGCAAACAGAAGAGGGTTTCTTTAGGTCCTGAATGATCCCCCACAGGAAAGGGGAGGGAAATCCAATGGAAGCCACCACGCATATCCTGCAAAGGGGACAACAGGCCACGTCAAACACAGGCCCCGACACCCCTAGCCTCAGACAAACCACAGTCTTCCCAGCCCTGCCCCAAGCTTTGCTCCCACTTGCTTCCCTCACACGGGGCGTGGGGAGGAGGGGGAGCGTTGAACAGAAAACTGCTCACTGCTTAAGTCAGAAGTACCCAAACACCACCCAACGAGGCATCTTGCCAGCACCCAGAGGGATGGGCCCGACTGTTGTTCAAGGAGCTATTCCTCTTTAGGGCTATGTCTAACTGGCAAGTTAGTTTGAATTAAGGAGGCTTAATTCGAACTAACTAAAGCTTGCTCAGTTCGAATTAACATTACAGTGTGGCCATGCGAACTAACTAAAATTAGTTTGAATTAGTTAGTTTGAACTAACTAATTTGAACTAATTTTAGCAAGTGTAGACATAGCCTAGGACAGCTGGGCCACCTGCAGAGACTACAGATCCCACCATGCATCTTGAGCCAAGCAGCCTCCTGTCTGGATCAAGGAGGAATGCTATGCATGGTGGGAGCTGGAGTTTCTGTATTAAAGATGGCGCAACCACAGGCTGTATGGTAGTGCCCCTTAGGAAGGTGGCGTAGTTCAGTGGCAAGGACACCTGGCTGGGCATCTAGTAACCTGCACCCTACTCTCTGTTTGACCACTGGTCTGCTGCGCTACCTTGGGCAAGCCTGTCTCAGCTTCCTCCATCACTCCTTGTCGATTTAGATTGTAAGCGGCCTGGAGTAGGGACCGTCTGCACATACAGCACCTAGCACAATGTGGCCCTGATTTTGTGTGTTGCCTCTGGGCATTAATGTAATAGCCTGTGTCATTGTTTGTATCTCCTTCCCGGGCTTTGCAAACCTCCCGCCCCCCCTTGCGGTCTTAAAGCCCTACCAGTCATGGGGGAAGCTGTCAAATTCTGATCTGCTCATCCTCACCATCCATAGTCTCTCTCTGTCACTGGAGTCAAGCCCTATTCAGCGTTCTCCTTTTATCCCCAAGCACATGGAAACCAACGTAGCAGAGCAATAGAGTGGGGCACGAGAGGGGTATCTTTCCCCTCCAGCAGCTTACAAAGGAATGAGCCATGTCAAACTGCTGCTGCTTTCCCTTTAAGAACATTATACCTCGAATGAAAAAAAAACCTTTTTTTTTTTTTTTTTTTTTGTGGTATTTAGGTAACATTTTAAGTTAATGATGTGGAATTGCAGAAAAAAAAACCCCGATCAAAGCCCCTGTGATCTCCATGGCAGCATCAAAGAAGTCATTATTATAATAAGAAATATCACAAGGACTGGAAAAGGTTTAGCTGTTCCCTGAAAAACAGCCTGTCCTTTATGTGTGACAAGTGCAGACCCAGGCTGAACAATGGAACCTTTTGTTTCAGCTGAGCTTGGTCTCCATTACTGCAGTTTCTGAGTGCCTTACAACCTGCTCTGTATTTACCCCCCCCCCCCAACACCTCCATGGGGCAGGGCAGGGCTACGATCCCCATGGTACAGAGGGGAAACTGGGTCACAGAGAGGCTGAAGGGTTTGCCCAAGTTCACACAGGACGACTGAGGCAGAGTGGAGACTTGACCCCCAAGGCGCAGGCTAGTGACAGACCTGTGCCAGCTGTAAGTAGGCAACTTTGCACATCACTACTCCTGGCCTGTAGTCAAGCTCGCCCCGAACAAAGGTTGTCCCATGCCGCCAGACATGTCTGCCCGCTGCCATGCAGGGCTGGCCTTACTGTGAGGCGAACTGAGGCGGCCGCCACAGGTGCCAGAGTGTGGGGAGGTGCCAGCAAGACCCAGAGTGTGGAAAATTGTATCTGCTGGTGGTGCATCTGTATTCTCTCTGCTCTAGATGCACAGAGATGGTGGAGTGCTGTGCTGCAGGAAGGAGGGCACAAGAGACATAACAGGCAGGCAGGAGAGAAGGCGAGATGGAATAACAGAAAGCAGCAGGAGCTGCAGGGAGAGAGAGGAGGAGGAGCCTCTTATGTACATCTCTAGCACCTCCAGGAGCCTGGACTGATTAACACCGGCTTCTCAGGGAGCTTCCTGTTTCCTGCTGCTTCCCTGAACCCACTTGAGGAGAACAGGCCGTCAAGTGAAGTAGTAGGAGCCAGTTAGGCCCATAAGACTCCTCACTATACCTGAAGAAGACCTACACCAGCAATGCAGGGCACTAGAGACAGTGTTGACACATGATGACATGCTTGATATTGATGTGAGTGATTTGGGTGATGAACTGAAAGCCCTTTCAAGATACGTTTCAGCAGGATCAACTCCAAAGGCTGTTCTGGAATTTATGTGCACAAATAAGATGACCACCCTCTTTCCAAATGCTTTTGTTGCTCTGTGCATACTTCTAACACTTCCTGTAACAGTTGCCAGTGGAGAACGCAACTTCTCCAAGCTGAAGTTAATAAAAGCACATCTAAGCTCCACAGTGACACAGGAGAGGCTGGTCGGCCTTGCAACCATCTCAGTAAGGCATGAGCTGGCCCAGACTGTGGATCTTCAGGAAGCAGTTCAAATCTTTGCAACCAAGAAGGCACAGAAATCACCGCTTTGATTATTCAAACAGATAAAAATGCCAGTGTTTACTATGCAGATGAGAAAAGTTACATTTGCTGTTCAGGTGTTTGAAAGTTACTTACAATTTCTGAACAAGGCATTTTAAGTTGTTAGTTCTCCTTTACTGCGGTAGGTAGCAGAGCAGTACCATGAGAGAAGTAGAACAGGAAGAAGGCAGAATTGAGACCTTTCAAAGGTTTGGCCCAAGCGAGAGGGTATGGGGGCGTCATTTGAGCTCCCCACCTCGGGTGCCAAAATGTGGGCCGACCCTGAGGGGACTGCTATGAACACTTTTAATCCCACTGCAGAGCCATGGTAGCGAAAGAATACATTTGCAGCATGGAGTCCTCAACTATCTCCTTTCCTCACAGATGCTCCTGCTTCTGTGGGGGACGGGCTCAGCCTAGCAGACACGTATTATGAAAAGGGAATGAGACTGTGAAGAGAGGGAAAGTCTGTGGAATGCTGAGCCGTGCTTCTCACTGAATCCCAGTTGACCGGAATTGTTTGCTTTTGAAAGTCCATCCATAATTCAACGGCTTCATTAATTCGCTTGCCGCGCTCTCAAGCCGCTGACTTTCAAAAAGGCTGGGATCTCACTAATCACCTTCTGTCCCGCTCCCTTTGTGAAAGAGATGGAGGTTTAAATGGCACCTCCATCAAGCTCTTGGGCTGCCGGAGGCTGGGAGGGGTTGTCAAACGTCCTCCCCTGCACCCTACACGTGAGTCCCCTTTAAAAAAAAACCTGCAAATTCGCAGCAGCACATGGGATTGAGCCGGAGGGGAAACCTCTGAGTGGACTGGAGTAGCAGAAGTCTCTGTGAACAGAGGGGTTTGACCCCAGTCCACTGTAGTCAGTTGAAAGTCTCCCATTAGTTTCAATGGACTTTGTAGAAGACACTTGTTCCTCCTTTGCATGGAGGAATGCAGTGTCGTCTGGAGTTCAGTGGCACTGCCAGCTGCTCAGATGGTGGATGGATAAATTGATCCCTCACCTGACATGCGACAGCCTCTGCTCGGATCTCTAGTCTCAGTCCCATTATCACTGAGCATTTCTGTGTCACCATAGATGTATCTGGCATTCCGCAGACTCCCCGTCCCCACCTTAGGATCCTACAGTCTGATTTAATGGTGTCCCCTGTGGCAAGGTGTCCCATGAGACTGATCTAGCCTGGGATGAACAGTCAAGACATCTGGGTAAGGTTCTTTTCACCGCTCAGCCATCGACTCGCTGCCCCATAAGTCTTACCCCTTCTCTTTCCTTTAGTTTCCTCCATCTGGAAAATGGAGCCAATAATATTGACCAGCCTCACAGGGACATCAGACAACTGATGAAATGTCTGAAAGGCAATGTTGTCCAGTGGGGAAAGCACCAGCCTGGGGTGCAAGAGACCAGGTTTTTATGCCTGACTCAGTACTGGAACTCAGGCAAGTCCTGTCATTTCTCTGCACCTCCGCTTCCCTGTCTGTAAAATGGGGATAATGGGCAGGCAGGCTTTCAGGATCGAAGGATGATAAGCTGTAACATAGGAGCTTCACAATGCTTAGCATGGGGACTCAGGCAGTGACGCTCACATTTCCCTGGTTACCCGGGTTAAATTTGGGCATTTTATTGATTTTCCGTTTTCCGTCCCATGGAGCTGTGAACAGGGCCCACTAGGGCTCATGAAGCATGCAGCCTGCTGTAAAGTCATCCAAGAATACAGAAATAAGGTGCCAGGAGGCAAGGAATTCAACCAAGCCTATTTGTACCATCCAGGCTGGGCAGCCAAATGCTTTTTGCAGAGTCCATATTCAATCTTTTCATTATAATCTGTCTCTGGCTCCACAGGATTCGAACAAAAGGGGGTCCTCGTCTTTTGGGCTATTTCCCCTCTCCAAGTTCCAACCCATTCTCTCATCATGGGCCTGTTCACCGGGGATCAATAGCTCCATTTATGGGGCTGCAAGAGAGATTTGCTGAAAGTACGACCTTGCGAGACACCTCAGGAGCAAGGACAGAGCTGGCTCTTGCTGTCCCAGTGCCTAGTCTACATGACAGCGAGAGGAGGACCTGCCATACAGTGAAAGTGACAAAACCCTTATTTCACATAAATTACTCCAGATCTCTTTGCATTGCTTTTAAACGGCCATTTCTTTGTCCTGTGGGCTTAGATTGATGGAACCAGATTAACTCTGCCGAGGAGATGCGACGGAATTAGCAGCTCCCCAGAGGGAAGGAGCCACTGCTTTGGCACAGACCATTCTCAGTGAAATGGCCAGCCAGCTGATGGTTTATGGGTGAGGAGAGGAATTTGCTCCTCTGGAAGATCTTCTGCAAATGTAGCCAGAACATAAAAGTTGCTGGCTTGAAGCCAATATAGAGACCTGCACCTGGCTGCCGGGGGTATCCAGAGACAGACATCTAGATACAGGTTCATTTATAAGTAGGATTACCGGTTACCAGGGATCCTTCTCCACCGTCATTCCTAGGAGAAGCTACCAGTCCCAATCGTCCTATTGGATAAGTCACTTGAATGATCATGACAAGATGAGTTGAGTGGAATCCATGGACTTTCCCCATGGCGGGGGAGGGGTGTTGATGTCTTGAATCCAGTCCAGGGGAACAGAGGGACTCCATTCTGAAATATCCATATGACAGCATCAGAGGGGTAGAGGACCCAGTCAGGCGCCGAAGAAGGCAAAGAATATCCTGAACTGGAGCTCAGTGCCTAGCTGGAATGGGATCTGAATGTAGCCTCTGGGAGGAAAATAATTGCCCCTGGATTTCTTGTGTCTAGCCAGAATCATTTTGGACACTTGAGGGTGCTATCTGAAACACGTGGACTGCCAGATTGCAACAAACCAAACAGCCCTCCAGGCTGATACTTGTCTCCAGCGGTGAGTAATGCCAGGTGCTTCAGAGCAAGGCATGATCTCTCTTAGCCCCACACTGCACACCTACTTGTGCAACACTATCTATCCCGGGGGGAAAGTCACCCAAGAATATGAGCTGGTGTTGGGCTTGTACTGAGCTGGGATGTGGAATGGCTGGATCCCACGATTAAATAAAGTGTTCATGGTTCCAGCTCTCTATTTATAGCCCTGGGGAGATGGGATGAAATAGAGCGGTTTCCCAGCAGGGGGCTGGGGTGGTGGGGACAAGGCAGAAGGCACCGGCCCTTAAGATTTTATTGCAATACCCAAGAAAATCTGCTTTTATGGCATTCGGGTGGAACAACATCACCATCTGGTGGGTGTTTCAGTTATTCACACATGAATCCTTCAGGATGGGGGAGCACGCAGAGGGGCTCAGGCATCAGAAGCAGGGCCCCCTGCCCAAGCCCAGGCAAGCACAAGTACTAACAGAAGGTGCTTCTCACAGACACTGACATTGGAGGCGTAGGCCAGGCCTTGTGCAAAGCATCTGAGCCTCTGTAACAGCTGCAAAATGGGATTGGGCATTAAGCAGGGGCAGCCAAAGGACCTGACCTCTTCATCCTCGTCCTCCTCCTCCTTCGCACGTCCATGCATTGCTCACCCACCCATTCTTGTAATAAACATCTAATCTATGACTAAGTTATTAAAGTCCTCAAATCATGATTTAAAGACTTTAAGGTCCATTCTGCTCCATTCTACAGAGGAAGATGAGAAACCTCCAGAGCCTTTGCCAATCTGCCCTGGGGGAAAACTCCTTCCCAATCCCAAATATGGAGATCAGCTAAACCCTGAGCATGTGGGCAAGACTCACCAGCCAGGTGCCCAAGAAAGAATTACTCAGAGCCCATCCCATCAAATGTCCCATCACCAACCACTGGCATATCTACCACCTCCAGTCAAAGATCTATCAATTGCCAAACTACGTCCAATCACACTATCCCCTCCATAAATTTATGAAGCTCAGTTTTGAAGCCAGTTAGGTTTTTTGCCCCCACTGCTCCCTTTGGAAGGCTATTCCAGAACTTCACTCCTCTGATGGTTAGAAACCTGTGTCTAATTTCAAGTCTAAATTTCCTGATGGCCAGTTTGTATCCTTTGTTCTTGTGTCCACACTGGCGCTGAACTTAAATATTAATCACTTGTGTTTTAGTAGTGCTGAGGTGAGCTAGGTGCTGTGCAGACTGTGAAGAGCTGACAGTCTGCAGAGGTCAGACAGACAGAGGATTATTACCCTTGTTTTTATAGATGAGGAACTCGGACGGAGATCACAGAAATTGTCAGCAAGTCTACGACAGAACCAATAGAATCCAGGTTTCTTGAGGCCCACCACATTAGCTTCAAGGCCAGCCTTGCTTTCATCCCTCTCCTCTACTCCTTTTCATCAGAAAGCACTTCACAAACTGTAGAGACAGGAGACTTTTCTTAAGCTGAAATGCAGCCCCTTCTGGAAAGGGATGTGGAAGCTATTTTCCAGCACACAGCAATGAGAGAGAACAGCGTAGGCCAGGAAGTAACAAAGAATTTCATGTCCAGCTAACATTGCTGAGGTGAATTTTAGGGCTGGAAGGGAGCTGAAGAGGTCAGCTTGTCCAACCCCCTGCTCAAAGCAGAACCAACCCCAACTAAATCATCCCAGCCAGCATTTTATCAAGCCAGGCCTTAAAGAGCTCTAAGGAGACCAGCTCCCTAGGTAACCCATTCCAATGTTTCTCTCTCCACCCTCCTAGTGAAATAGTTTTTCCTAATATCCAACCTAGACCTCCCCCACACAAACTGAGACCATTGTTCCTAGTTCCATCATCTGCCACCAGTGAGAACAGTCTAGCTCCATCCTTCCCTAGAACCTCACTTCAGGTAATTAACAGCTGCTAACAAACCCCCCCCTCCCCCCCCCCCCCCGGCTCTTCTTCAGACTAAAAAAGCCCAGTTTCCTCAGCCTCTCCTCACAAGTCATGTGCTCCAGTCCATGTCCCCAGAGAGATATCATCTCCTAGCAAGCCACAAGCCATCAGCCATTTGGTCTGGAAGAAGTTAAGCAAGATCAGATTTTCTAGCTCCCCTCAATACGTCATTTTCGCTTTGGATTTCTCATTTGATTTTACTGAGGCTTTTCTGGCCCTGGCAAACCTGGTATCTGGTTTGGTCATTTGCTGCTTCGCTCTTTCCCTTAAGCTCTCCCGGATCTCTGATCCTCTCGCTCAAAAAGGCAGAGCCCCAGAGTCCTGCCTTCCAAACCAAATACAAAGTCACAGACCCTGCCACCAAGCTGGACCCACATTGTAGTGGGGTGGGGGGGAGTGGCGGTGAGGAAGCCATCTCAGCACAGGGAAGCAACTGTCTTCTAGTCACAGACACGCGCAGTCTTCTGCCTCCAATTCCTGACTCAGCACTCCTGAGGCGGGTAATTTGCAAGAGCAGCAAGGGATAGAACAAGTTGGTTTATGTAGGCCTGGAGTTGGGAGTAGTTGTGGGTCTGGAAGGAAACTGAGGGAGGTCATGGGTCATTCCCAGTCACAAGGATGAGAGCCTGGTTAATGGGTAACAGAGATCCCTAAATGTTTAGAGCCTCTAAGGCTATGTCTACACTTGCACTTTTAAGTCAACTTTAACTAAGTCGACTTAACTAAGTCGACTTTAAGGCGACTTAGTTAAGTCGACTTAGTGTGTCTACACTTAAAATTAAAGTCGACTTAAAGGGGAACTTACAAAGTCAACCTAGAGCGTCCACACTGGAGGCTCTAGGTCGACTTTGTGGGGCTAGGGGGACCTTGGGCAGGTCCACGGTGGCGGGGGGGAGCACCCCCTGTGTACAATGGGGCAAAGGGGGACAGGGACCCTGGCAGGGCAGAGCCCTGTGTGTGACACTGTCTGGATTTAGGGAAGCATTTATGATATTATTTTCTATGGATATCTCATAAATGCTATAATCCATAGGAACTATGTCATGTTTGGTATCAATAGAAAGGTAGTAATTTGATGAGCCATTGAGGACATAAAGAATACAACCATTGTCTCCTTAATGTTTAGGAACATTAAGCCAGGGCTACACTGGCTTAATTCAACTTTAAAAAGTCGAATTAAGCCTTAGGTCGAGTAGAAAGGTGGTTTAATAAAGTCGACTTAATTTTCATTAAGTCGACTTTATTTTGCTTAAGTCGACTTAAGCAAAGTGTAGTGTAGACACAGGGCCAATTAAGTCGACTTAAGCCAAGCTTAAGTCGACTTAATTTACCAGTGTAGACGCAGCCTAAGAAAGGAATCAGGGGAGTGAGTCCCCAGCCTCCAGGATGGAAACCAAGAATGGAGCCTACTCCCTGGCCTATTCAACAGAACCCCTCCTGCCCCCCAACACACACAATGCCTCGTGGTCCTATTTTAGTCCCATTGACAGAGAAACCACAGCTCCTCACTTGCTCCATTTTCAGTATCTCTCCACCACGCCTCCAGACAAGGGACCCAGGCTTCTACCAGCTGGATGGAGGTGGAATGACGAGAAACTGGGCAAACCACGATCCCCTGCCACACCCAAATTAATCTACGAACCTACTGAGAGTGGGGCAGACTAAATGAAACATACACACCCAGCACTGCTGACAAATCTGGGGGGAAGGGAGAGAGTGCTGGGAAAGGATCAAACACCAACCCCCGAGTACTAGGATCAAGACAACCCCTATTACCCCAGTGCCCTTCTCCATCTCGTTTCTCTGCCCCAGGACACAAGGGGCCCAAAGGCAAATGGCAGCATCCCACAGGGGACGCAGGATGTTCCCCACTCATCCGGGGAGCCTGGCAGGTTACAGCGTCCTTCAGCACAGCCAGCCAGCGCCCCCCTCCCAGCGATAAATCCCTGGAGCTCACTAACAAATAACAGGCCTTTAAGCCTCTGTCAGGGAAATTCATTGAGGAAACGGCCGAGATTTCAGGCTCCATTAACTTCATATTTACAGCCCTCTTTTATAGGATCCCGGGCCCGGCTTTGCTTCCTGTCAGTCTGTCATATTACCCGCTGATGAAGGGCCCTCTCCCTTCTGTGCCAGCCCTGGAGGCTGCCAAGCGCAGGGCCTTGAAGCTGCTCCGGCTTGTCTTCCCAGGCCTCGGACCATCTGTTTGAGCCACTCACTGGCCCATGGGGAAGCTGGTGCAGCTGAAGATAGGATGGAAATGACCCATTCCCTATTTCTCGCCCTTTAATAAATATGAGTGTCGGCCCAGGAAGGAGGGAGAGAGCAAAGCAAATACTCACCTTCCCTTCAGCACAGCCACGGTTTCCTCCAGCTACCTCCCTGCCCACCAACCTTATTCATGGCCACAGAGCCTGACTGGGGTGGTGGAGACATGGGGAGAGAGGAAGGGGCCATACTAAGCTGCTTTGGGGTCCTTCAGAAGAGGGACACCAGATGCCCATGGGAGGAAGCCACTGCTGAAGTCGTGCACAGCTCTGCACCTGTCCCTGCACCTGTCCCTGCACCTACAGAAACACTGTACATTGCACGTTGCCAGCACCAGCACCAGCCACTGAAATAGTAGGGTATACAGGGTGGGTTTAGGGGCCTTAGCAGAGTTCTGGGTCAGATCCTAACCTTGGAATGGGGGCAGGGCAGGGGTTGTGGGGGTGAGATTATGAGACAGCAGCAGAACTGTGTATGGGGGAGCCAGAGCTGGAACCGCATAGCAAGCAGCAGGTCAGGATGGAGGGGTGCCAGCAGAACTGGGGTGGGAGCCCAGGACGGGGAGAGAGGGGGATGCTTTTTTGATCAAGAGGAAGGTGCATTGTCAGAGAAGTTGGCACACGGACAGGGGCTCCTCTCATTTGCATTATTACTCTCAGCTGGAGCTCGTGTCCTTCTCCAGCCCCTCACAAGCTTGAATGACCCTCTCCCAGTTCCCAGAGATTCTCTCTGCACCCAGCAGTGATGGGTTGCTGAGATGGATGACTGCTGCCACCAGGGAGAGACAAGAGATCTCCAACTGCACTGCAACTCAGGCATACAGCCAGGGGCGGATTACCACACGGGCCTGGGGGGCCCATGCCCAGGGATGCATACAAGGTGGGGGTCCTTTGCCCTGCCAGAGCTGGGGGGAGTGGGACCGCCCTGGAGGGAATCCCACCGGTGAGCTGGGACCTAGGGCCCTGAGTCCCCTTAATCCACCTCTGCATATAGCTGGGTAGGAGAATCTGCCCACAGCCCAGCCCTGCTGCAGCTTCAGGGCCAGGGCAGTTTCACTGTTCCGCCAGCCTGAGTGCCCTCCTCTCCAGTGCTCAGACTGTAATCATGCAGGAGCAGCACCGAGATGTCTCATTTGTATGCAGAAGAACTTGCCAGAGAGCCGCCCTGACAGGGCTACCACTGAGAACACACCTGAGGCATTTGCTTTGCCTCTTACCATGCAGACATTTGTGATCTACAAACAAAGAGGTCACGACTCCTCCCGGGCCAGGAACTGAAGCCGAGAGGCAGCCGATTTAGCAAAGCAGTTCTGCTGGACATGCATCCCTCGTCCCCATTCTCTACCGCCACGAGACCTACACCAGTGCTGTTTGCACTTCCAGGCTCTCTGCACCTGCCAGGCCTTCCAGGACTGCTGTCACCCCCGAACCCCTCAGAGCTGCCCTGGCAAATCTGCAGCTTTCACAGCCCTGTGACACAATAAGACACCTCCAAAGTTTCCCAGAGAAAGTCCGGGAGCGGCTGTGTCAGTGTTCGTATATTAGTCCCCAGGGGCAAGGCAGTGAGATTACTTCAAGCCAATGGCTCGGAACTGACAGCACAGAGGCACCAGAGCGGCCGCGACTTGGGGAGAAGCAATCGGGGCTGTGCTAACTACAGAAAGGAGAAACACGGCTGCCAGGAGGTGGTGGGGAAGGATTAGTCCTGCCTCTGCTGCAGTCTGTCATGTCACTCTGCTGTTCCTCATCAGCTGGGGCTGTAAAATGGGCATAATGACCTCAGTCAGGGGCTGTGACTGAAGCTGTTGTCGGAAGAATCAATGCCCCATTGGGTGAAACCAGCATCATTCTAGCCTGGCACAGTGTCCAGCACCAGCTGCTAAAGAGCCCTTTCCCACCCCGTGCCAGTGCCCAGCTGAGCAGTGATTAGCTTCCTCTCTGTCCCCCCAGGCAGGAATATCGGGCCAGTTCATCACAGAGGCCCAGAAAATCCCCCCTATTGTTCCTGCTAGCTCTCCAGGACAGGTCAGTCCTGCCAGCAGATAGGCACACTGGGGTGGGGGTGGGGCGTGCATGACCCAAAAGACGGTTCCGTGCCCTGGAGATCAAGGAGCACCCAGCCTCAGCCCCCTCCTCAATCCTCAGAACAGAGGAGGCAGAGAGCCCTCACCAGCTCCAAATCCAGAGAGTAGATGAAGCAGGGCTTCCCCCCACGCCATGCTGCCCGGCCTCCAGACCCCACAGCTAGCTGGGACCAACATCCCTGGCCATTTAAACCCACATAGGCCCTGCAACCTAGACAGGCAGAGAAACCCTGCCAATCTCCTGCTGCTCCCTCTCCATCCCGCTGTTTTCTCCCTATACGCACCTTGTTGCTGCTGAAAAGACCACTCCCAAAGGATGCTGGGAAGCAGAGAGTGGGGGAGGAAAATGTTCTTTTGCCTTCTCTGTCCCTGGGCAGTAGCACTCAGGAATCCCATTGACTCCTTAATGAATTCATTACAATGCTGCGTCCGGTTCTCAGAGCTCCCTCGGGAAGCAGAGACGCAGCAGTGAAAAAAGCATTCGTTCTCCTCCAACCATCATTCCCCTAGCCCCTCTGTGGCCTTCAAGTGCTCCCTCCCCTTCTGAGCTACCCAATCCCTTGCTCTCCACAGCTCCACCCTGCCAGGCCTCTGTTAACAGGCCACAGTCCAGCTCCTCTGAGAAGCCCACAGCTAAGCCTGGCCCAAGACTCTTCCACAACAAACCCTCTCCATCCCCACCCTCCCACCCCTGTCCTGACACACAGACACAAAGGGCATGTCTACACTGGCAAGTTAGGTCGACTTAAGCAGCCTTAAGTCGACCTAAATTACTCCCCGTCCACACTGGACTTTCATTAAGTCGACATAAGAAATTCCTTAAGTTGACTTAATGAAAGCTTAGGTCGACTTAGTAAGAACCACCGGTTAGGTCGACCTAACACTTAAGTCGACTCCTTTGGTCAACTTAACCACAGCGTGGACATGGATTAACCCTTAAGTCGACTTAAGGGCAGTTAAGTCGACTTACTAAGTCCCGGTTCAGGGTAACCACTTTGTTAAGTCGACTTAATAATGTCGACTTAAAGTTGACCGTATTAAGTCGACTTCACAAAGTCGACCTAACTTTTTCTAGTGTAGACATAGCCAAAGGGACTGCATCAGGCCAACACCAGACACAGTTGCTAAACACATGGCGTTTCTTGCTATAGAGTCCTTAGCACGCACATGCCACCATAAAACACTTCACTGAGGGAGCCCTGCTCCGGCTACAAAGAGAATGCAGCAAGAAAGGGGGGTTCCAGGCGGGCGGTCAGCCCAGAGAACAGGAGGAGAGCAAATCCCTGCTGCAGGCTTTGTGCAGGTCCCAGGAATTCATTCTGAGGTTCATAATGCTGAATGCAGTTAGAGCCAGGCCCAAGATGCAAACTACAGAGCTCAGTATAGGCCCCAATCCCAGGCCCACAGAGCCCAGGACAGGGTTGGAAGTGGAGTGAGGGGTTCCCTTCTTTTAACCCATGATTTTTTACAAGGCAAAATAAGAAATCCTGATTCTCTAGTTAAAACAAAAAGAGCCAAGGAGCTTCGGTGGGAACCAGGAGAACTGGTTGGTACTACCCTGGAACTTGCAGGAGTCACCTTCCTTCACTACTCTGCCTTAACCGTCAGCCAAGGACTGTACTTTGCCACATATCTGGGCAGCACCCAGCCCTATGGGCCCTGGTCGTGGTTGGGACTACTAGGTGCGACTGCCACGCAAAAGCTTGGCAATGATAGGAGAAAGAGGGTGGCAACATGCAGGGGCATCTGCTTTTAGAGGCAAGCAAATCTGTGCAGAAGATGTTCTCCAGCCTTCGCTCCAGGAGGTTAAGTGAGGTGCCTGCAGTCTGCCCTCACAAACTAAGTCAGTGGCATGGCCAGGCTGGCGTCCATGTCTCCTATCTAGCAATATCCTATATTGCCCTCATCACCAGAATATATCAACGCCAGGTGATTTCCACCAAGCACCCACTCACCAGGAAGGCGCTGATCACCCCCAATTTCCCTGACCCACTGGAGTTGTGAGCACTAATTTTTTGAAAATGAGGGCCGGATTTCCCCCCCCCCCCCAGCTCTAACCTTGGACTATGTGGCTGATTGGCAGAGTCAAATCCAAATCCTCTGCTCCAAAGAACTGAAAAAAATGCATCATAAAGACAACAAGGGTATTTCAGGGTCCTCTCTGGACGTTCTTATCAGGCACTCAGACATGATGGTACAAAACTGGATCAATTAGACAAAAGACAGATGGATGGGTACATTGAAAACAGAGAAAGCAATAGGCAGATAGCGAGGAGTTGTATGTATGCGAATGAGAGTGGATGGATGGATGGATGGATGGATGGATGGATGGATGGATGGATGGATAGTCCATCCATCCAAAACAGGAACATCCATACTGGTTAATAACTTACATTTCCTGCCCCACTCCCCTTTCCTTTTCTCAGCCCCCTCCTCTCAAAGACTTCACTGCCCAGCAAAGGATTTAGTATAATCCAGTGAGAAAAATGAAAGCCCTGGCCCTGCAGAATGGAATATGCTGTCTCGTGTAGAACTAATAGTTATTATCTACATTAAGCACCATGGCTGTCAGGGCAGAATTAATTTCTGAGCAGCGAGAGATGAAAGTCCCCCATTTTTCAGGAAAATCTACACTACGCAAGCCTGCTAAAGAAAAATAACTTAAATGTGATTAAAAATGATCTCCATTTTATTAAAAATAATTCTAATTTATCTCTCCCCCTAGCTTCCTGTTTCATTGGAATAAATCCCAGTAACTGAAGAAGAGACAACTGCTGGGTATCAGAGTATGTCCGACTTCTGCCAGTATAGTCCATCACGTTAATGCCTAGATTAGGCCAGTCCATGGCAAAGAGGAAGCTGGGGCACTCTGAGTACAATGCTGAAATTACACCAGATTATAGCATGCAGAGAATAAGGATGGAATTGCCTTGGATCCTTCTAGCTCATTCCAGGTTTTTGAAGAGCTTGACATTGGCTTGTTTTCATGGCACCCTGTGAAGCGGCACTGCCACCCTTCTAAACAGCTGGAGGGGCTGGGGCTCTGCAGATCAACTTCCTGTGAGCAGAGAATTCGGTGACACAAAGTGTTAAGATTTGCTCTGTGTGACTTGTTTATTTCCACATTTCTACTGCTGTCCTTGGACAGAGGAGGTCAAAAACAACATGCAAGCAAGTCACTTGATCTGGGTTCTCAGACTTGTCGCCGTGGGATGTTTTTGCAGTGTTGTTGACGCACTCTAACAGACTCCGTGGGACTAGGGTAAGTGGTATAAAGAAAGGTAAATTTAGCTAAACCGTCTCTTCCTGGCCCTCAGCATACCAGGAAAGCCCCTGAGATACCCAGACCCAAGATCAACCCTGCTAGGACAGGACATCGACATGTTGGCTTCAGGGGGGAAAACAGGAAACTTCAGTGAAATGTCAATAGCCCTCTAGGGCTGAATGGGGACTTCCCTGACTAGCACAGCTGGTTTGGGCCCTGGTTAATGTGAGAGGTGTGCATGATATCACAGCAGCTGTGATCACTCCCTAAACCTGGCTCTGCCATTCACTTACTGCATGACCTCGGGCAAGTCATTTCTCTATGTCTCAGTCCACCCCCCGCATCGTTTTAAAAGGGACAACACCACCTAAGTCTGTTGGCCGTGCACACAGACGTCCTTGCACAAAGGGGGCTTTGTATAAATTTTATTTGAGGATTTTTATGAGAATCTTCCCACCAAAGCAGGGGAGGGAGAATGCTCACTTGGACAAAGCCACACAAAACCTCCGCATTTATGTTCCGGGGGGGGGGGGGGGGGGAGACCCACTGTAGCACGATGCACATGAGAGAAGAGAGAACATTAAATCCTTGGGAGAAGACAGTGAGCTAATCTCCATAAGAACCACTGAAAAATCAACACCGTGGCACCAGTGATCAATGTGGCCCAGTGACTTTAAAGATCTAAAAACCAATCCAGGATTTTCCTCTCTTTTTTCTCCCCCACCTCTCTCTCTCTTTTTTTTTTTTTTTTTGGTTAATGCAGCAAGACAAAAATCCATTTCTCTCTCTTGGCTTTATTTATTTATTTATTTCTTAAGCATGCAGAAAAACCCGCCCACTGGAGGGAATGCAGCTTCTAATGAACGAACTGCCACCAGCTACCCAATTTAAACCATGTCGCATCCTCTGCTCAGTGATGCTGCCAAATCACCCAGAGACCAGACTGCAAGCTGGGGGACAGACAGACCATGTGTAGAGAGGTTTAGAGAGCTTGTGTATCCACAATCTCTCACTGCAGTCCAGAGCAGGGTAGGGCTGGGTGAGGACAGAATTCTAGTAGACTCTGAGGTGAGCAACTCAGTGGGGTCCTTCTAGAGAGTTTTGTGGCAAGGATAAATTATGGTCCCCTGATGCTGTTTCCAATTCACTGAGCCATCGGCGGAGGACTCAGCCAGACATCACTGTGAAGCCAGGGGCAGCTAGATCTTTGCATCTACACCGGATCTTTCAGTCTATTCACATCTTCATGGGACCAATCCCACAACGTGCTGAGCCCCCGTGTTCCCTGTGAGGAGACTCAACACCCGGCTGGATCAGGCCAGGCAATGGGAAAGTGATGTGGGAGCGTGGAAGGATGTCAGGCCAGGAGGAAAAAGCAGAGTGCGAGGGAATCTGATCTGGGGGCAGCTTGAATTCTTCATCTCCCCCTCTTCATTCTGTCGCCTCAGTGCTTTTCAGCATGCTGCTGGCAGGCCAGATGAGATGCAATGACAATGATGAGCCCTCTGGGGAGCACCCTTCCCTGGGTTCCTGCCCTGCCCCCATGGATCCTATCTGCAGGCACCCACAATTGAGAGTGTTTATAAACTAAACTGGCAATGAAAAAACAAGCTTGTCTCCCCCAGTTAGCGGCACAGGGCTGAGATTCCACTGGTGCAAACTCCAGGGGGTGGTCAGATCAATACTGACATGGAGGCGTCTGGGCCTCTTCAAGCCATCTCCTTCTTTAACCCCTCTGTACTCAGCCTGCAGAGACATGCAGGGAGCAGACGTGGGGAGCTTGAGCTGGGCCCAGCCAGGGGGCTGCAGCCCACAGCAAGTGGGTCAGGGACACACAGGAGATGGTTTCCGTTGCACTCAGCCCAACCTTGTCCGTCCTTCCTGAGGACCTGGCTTTCCATCCTGCAGCACAGGTGCTAAGAGGTATGCTGAGGAAGCAGGTGCCTCAAGAGCTAGTGCAATGGGACCAGCAGCCTTTTGGGACCAGGTTGTTGATTCTGCTCCAGCCAAGGTGGTTGCAGCTGAACTCAAAGGCTACCGGTGGGTGTCTACATTTGCTTGGTGAGTCTCAGCCTGATTCCTCCTCAGGACCCAAGCTGCCCCTGCCGCACCCATCCTGGCAGTCTCAGCAGGAGCAGTCAGGCTCAAATGAGCCACTAGGACTGAGCATCCCAGTGGGCGGTCCAGGGTAAGGCACGTAGGCAGGGTGCTGTGAGGAAACCTGCTTAATCTGGAGAGACATGGAGATACTTGGCACCAAAGCGGCCCTACACCCCTCCACTGCTTTGCTGGTTCTCAGCCTGGCTTCCACTGGGCATCTGAACTACTCCCCTAAACTTGTTCAGCTGGCAGCCTCTGGAAAGGCCCTGATCGCAGCCATTCAGGGTGACTCTCCTGGATCCACCTAGGCATCCTCCCCGCTCTCCTCTCCCTGATACCTGAGCAGCTCCCCACAGTTTTTGTCTTGATTTTTCACACGGAGGAACTGGATGTGAAATATTCACATGGAACGCCTTGCCCAAGGGCACACAAGGAGTCTGCAGATGGGCTTTGCACATACACCCCCAAGTCCCAGTGCAACATCCTTCCCATTGAGCCATGCTGCCTGCAGCTTGAAAGCTTCTGAGAGCACTTCTTTGCACAAAGTGCTTTTGCTCCTGGGATTTCAAGCAGCCTGGAGTCCTACTGCCTAAGAAGGCAATCCCTCTGGGACAGTCCAATTCTCAGCATGCCAGCCAAGACTAAAGCAGAGCAAAGAGTAGAAAGGACCGTTCGCACACTGCATTACCCACCTTCTATCCAGCATTCTCCTCCAGACAAAAAATCCTTAGTAACCATAATTATAGAATTTGGTCCTTCTCCGACATGTCCTGTAGCTCAAAGCATTGTGTGAGTCTCTTCCCCCACTCCCCTCCCCTCCCCCCCCCGCCCTTGTGAGGCTGGTCAAAATCCCTGCCCTCATTTTGCACATGGAGAAACTGAGGCACAGTAAGGAGAGGTAACTTGTTTAGGTCCACAGAGAGCCAGTAGCAGAGCTGGGCATCGAAACTAAGAGTCCTCACTCTCAATTCATTCTTGGCCCTTCAAGGTGACCCACAAAGGGGAGAAAAACCACTACATTTCTTTCCGGGGCCTGACAAGGGTTGGTTGCTTGTTTCTCAACCATAAGAAGCTGGACACTGTATTGATTTTCTACATTGGACATTCAGGTCTTGCCTACCCTGACTTTCCAGGAAGACTATGTGGAAGCCTGGAGAACTAATAGTTTCTGTCATCACAAGGACCCAGCAAGTTCATCAGGTTTCACATGGAGGGGAAGTGATTTTTATTCAGATTCTTTAAAAAACAACTCATGGGGTGGCGGTTTACTGGTGGTGTGTTTTCTGTTGGCAGTGAGAGGGGTTTGGTTTTTGTCTTTTAAACACATCTAACTCATCTGCCTGTCAAATGCGTGGGAGGAAACGTCTTTGTGTTAAAAAACTAAACCAAGCCGCCACCACCACCCTCCACCCCCCCCCCAACACATCATCCAAAATGAGGTGCATTCTATGGGCACCTGAAACTCTCTTGCAAGCATTAAAAAGATCAAAGCTGCTGGGAGCGTGCGTCATGGCAGGAATTCTCTCTGAGTTGCCACAGAGCCAGAGAACAGGCGCTGTCAGACAGAGTTAAACTTTGCCTAACAGCAAAATTAACTGTTATCCTACAGTAGCAGGAGATATTGTAGACCCGACATGCCCACATCCTCTGCAGTTCAGCACTCTGATCTTCCCAGTCAGGCAGCCAGTGATTTTCTTTCCTTTCTGAG
Organism: Pelusios castaneus; assembly: GCA_007922175.1. Taxonomy (NCBI): domain Eukaryota; kingdom Metazoa; phylum Chordata; order Testudines; family Pelomedusidae; genus Pelusios; species Pelusios castaneus. Next base: position 30,117,717 of record ML685764.1, read on the forward strand.
GGAGGTATTTTGCAGGTGAGGCTGCAAGGTCATGGAGTGATATTTAAGAGTGCGGTGGTCAATAGCAATGCAGTTTTCCTCCCCAACAGCAGGCCTGAGGAAAAGGTCAGTCCTTTGGATAGCTCCAGAGTTTATTGACTGGGGCTTGAAACTGCAAAATAATTGAATGGACCCAGTATAATGAACCATCAGAGAAAAGGGAGGCGGCAGAACTCTTGAGCGTTCAAGGAGACAGAGATTCATGCACATCAACCTCTGTCTCTCACCGTAGCAAGGAGCACGTGCCACTCATCCATATTCCAGGCCATTGGAAGTACTTCCCCTGGATTATTAGGATTTTAATTACAGTAGCACACAGAAGCCACAGCTGGTCTTGGTCCCTATTGTGCTGTGGGTAACACAGAGATGTCCTTGCCCTGCAGAAACCACAATCTAAATAGACCAGCCAGTTTCTTCTACTCCGGCCCCTTAGCTACCAGACAACGCTGCTGCTCAGTTTGCACGGGACATAGATGAGTGATGCCTGGAGCTTCATAAAAGAGCATGTGCCGCACATGGCCGTGAGTGCTCAAGGACTTGTCAAAGGAACAGACCACCGCCATGAGCCTGGGCTTTACATGACAAAACCTCTGGTGAACCCAGAACTCTGAGCTGATCCTGTTCCTGGGAGAACACCAGGGCCTCCAGACTCAACTTCCACTAGATCAAGAGCCTTTGCCTGACAGCAAAATTAACTGAGATATTGTAGACCCGACATGCCTCCATTCCGTGCAGTCTGTGCTGACGTGGCTCTCTCCAGGGAACTTTTTTGAGGAATCTCACTGAGCCCAGGTTCCAAGGAGTTTCTTATAATCACTCCAAGGCAGTTTGCACCCGTTTCCTCACAACTCCTGTCCACATCATGAAAACAGCCATCGCCGTGTCCCTTGACCCCACGTTGCCTGCTCCCACAGAGACACTCAGATCCAAATGTGCCAGGAAGGCCGAAGGCCCTTCTCTCTTCAAGTCAGGATCGAGGTACATTGGCAGGGCAGTAAAGTGGGGAAACCACCCAGTTTCCTGAGCCCACTCCCAGCATGCATTTGGGGGAAAGCAAGTGCACAGGATTGCTTAAAGCAGGAGACTGAGTGCCAGGACTCAAGGGTTCTGTGCCCTCACCCCTACTGTTGACTGACTGCACAACCTTGGGCTGGTTGCTTCCTTCTTTCTTTGCCTTAGTTTCCTCAGCTATAAAATTGGAATAAAACTCAACCTTTTCCCCAGATTCTTATGTTATACTGTTCCTCAAGATCTTTGCTGCTCTGGGAGGGCGAAACAATCTAATGATCAGCCAATCACCCATTCTCTGCTCTGAGGAATTTGAAATGTTCTGTGCAGCCCAGCTGCACTAGGGCATCCTGATTTTATAGGGACAATCCCAATATTCAGGGCTTTTTCCTATATAGGCACCTGTTGTCCTCCACCCCCATCCCAATTTTTCACACTTGCTATCTGGTCACCCTAATCTGCGCTGTCAGCCTGTACATTTTTTTTTAATGTATATATGTGGGTCTGTCTCTGTGCACACCCCACAATTGTTGCTCTTCATCTTTTTATGGTTAATTACTCACTCCTCCAGTTGCTGCAGGTGCTAGCTGTATTATTAACTTTTAATGTGGAGTGCTCGAGACCCGCGTGTTTGTTTTCCTTGTTACTGATGGATATTTAATTGACGAGTTGGTGCTGGGTGGCTGGCCCATCCAGCAGGAATCCAATGCAAATATGATTTTGCATTCCTTTGCAGGCTCACTGGCTGCCAAGTATTTTAAATAAACAAACACGATTGCGTCCATAGGTCCCCGAGATTCAGCCTCAGCTCCATGGGTTTACAGACACAGGCATGCAGCAAACAGGGGAGGGGCTGTCTCTCCAGTGGAGGGGCTCAAAGCACTTTGCAGTCCTTCATTCGTGAAGTTGCACAACTATTTAAACAAGGGGAGTGAGTGAGGCACAGAGATGAAGTGATTTAGCCAAGACCACTCAATGGAGAAGCTGGGACTAGAATCCAGGAAACCTAGCTCCTGGACTAACCACTAGTCTACGTTCCCTTTCAAAACCAGGATCAATTCTAACTCACAGTCCCCTCTTCACACCAAATGATTCCCACCTGAAAGGCTGGGAAACACAGCAATGCCTGCGGATTAAAATGGCTGTTCTCTTAACCCTTTGCAGGCTGCACCCAAGTCCTCATTCAGGGCCTGCAAAGTGGCAACATGACAGCTGGCCCCTTTTTCCTCAGCTCATCCTCTGCCAGGCGCCTCGGAATGGGGCACCAAGCTCAAGGCAAGCTCAAGCTCTCCTTGATGCTGTGTCCTAGGCAGCTAGGAAATGCTGATGTTTTATTTCTTGTGCACTACTTTTAAATTTCTTAGCACTAGGGCAGTCTGCAGCCAGCCACTCTTTTGGTCCCACAGCGGCTGCAGCATGTTACAGAGGAGCAGCAAACACTGGGCTCTCTCCCGGCGTCGTGAGCAGGGCTTGGCACTCAGATCTAGCACCACAGCAGTGGTCAGCCACCAGTCATAACCAGAGCCAGGACTTAAGCCAACGGTCAGAGACAGAGTTGGGATCAGAGACCAAGGGCAGGGATCAGGAGCCAGGAAGAATAGCCAGAATCAAGAACAAGTCAGGAAAGCAGATCAGAAGAGACAGCAGAGTCCAACGCTGCCACCAGCCAGGAATTCACCCAGTTTCATGCAGAACTTCCAGTGCCTCCTTCTGGCTTACATTGCCCCCCCCCCCCCCCCACATCAACCAGTGGGCCTGAATGTCAGGACACCCACAAACCAGCTGCCAAATGGTGGCCAGCATGCAAAGGTCCCCAATGGAGCTAGGTTCAAGACCTCTGGTTCCTCACACCCACACACTTTACTTCCATTCTTTCTTGTTGATTCTCCTTAATCTAAAGTACATGGCCGGGATTTTCAAAAGTGCATAAGGGAGTTAGGAGCCCAGTTCCTACTGAATTAGAGATTCCTTTGCAAATCCAAGGGCAAGTCACCACAAGATCGGTGTGTGGTGAAAACAAACAGGCACCTGCCTATTTAACATCACAGCCTCCCTTTAAGAATCAGTCATCACCTTTCCCCTGTGTTTTTCTCTCAGCAGCCTACCTGAGGGAGCTTTGCAGTGTGAAACTGCCTGGGTCATTTGTTTTAATTAGTTTAACCTAATTGGCTACGCTACTGGTGGAGGGCAGGGGTGAGATGATGTGTTGGGATCAATACACTGCTTGCTCATCTTGATGCCACTGATCAGGTCCTGTTTGCAGCTACCACTCTCTGCACAGCTCAGAGGAGGGGGTTAGCAGCAGAGGATGAATTTACAGGGGTCTGAGATGGACTGAGCCACAGTGCTCAGCAGAGATGGTCTCCTTCTTAGGAGCACTTCCCATAAGGCAATGCCATACTAGTCCTGTGTTCAGCCACAGCCCAGGGTCTGCCAGAGCCTCTTTCCCTGCTAATGAAGCCTCATATCACCCCCGTTTTACAGCTCACAAGACAGGTAAAGTGACTTGCCCAAGGGCACATGGAGAGTCAGGGGCAGAGCTCAAGAGTCCTGGCCTTTAACCATGAGGCTACACATGTTTCTCTTTCCTATGCAAACACATGCACAGAAAATTGCATTTGTCGGGGCGGGGGGTTGAGGACCAAGAAATTTAAACCAGCTCTGCTGAGATTTCCCCCCTCCCCCCAATTTGTTTCACACAGGCCACTGTCCATTTCCCTCTGGATAGCTAGCACTGCTGAAAGGAAGGATGGCCCAGTGGTTAAAGCACTAAGACCTGGGCCCACATCTGTACTTTGCCCCAGACCTCCTGAGCCCTCTTGGGCCTGTCACTTAGGATACACCCACCTTTGAGCTGGGAGGCAGGATCTCCAGCTCACATAGATGTTCCCGCACTAGCGGCGCTTGAACTAGCATCTCAAAATAACGGTGTTCCCACAGCAACTCGTGGGGGGCAGGGCAGAAGTGAGAGGGATTGTATTCGGGCCTCTAACCTGAGTGGCTACCCATGCCATCATGGACACACCTCTATTTGTAGGTGCTAGCTCGAAAAGAGCTTTGCCTGGGAACATCTACACATGCTGGGAATGACACCTCCCCGCTCAAACGTAGATGTATCATTTGTCACCTTGGGCCTCACCTCCCAACCTGTAAGAGGGGGATTGCTGCTCTGGGGGAGGATAAATACATTCAAGACTATTAGGTGCTGAGATAGCACAGTGATGGAAGCTAGATAAGAATGGAAGTTAGACATAAGTTATTTGGACTAGGCACCAAGCTGTGATGGACACCATGTGCTCCTCCCAATCTCCCACCTTGCTTTCCCCTTGCTCCACAGTGCCAGGGATCTCCCAGCCAGCCCTCAGGCTCCCTTCTGCCCAGCACTGAGGGCTGTGAATTACCCTCTTTGCCACGAGAGCTGAATCCCAGGCAGCAGGAATGTAACTATGGTTTAATGCCAAAGGGGTAGCCACATGCGATAAATAAATCTGTTAGTCTTTAAAAGTGCCACAGGACTCTGTTGTCTATGGTTTAATGGTTTTTTAAAAATGCACATACAAACAGCGTGCACAGATATCTCACCGGCATGGGCATCCAACAAAGAGCATAGAAAAATCAATGCCGAGCCCTCCTCCCACAGCAGAGGGGAGGGGAAGGGTATTAAGTGCGTCCAGCGAAGCGATTGTTGGCTGGGGTGGTGAGACGTGAGGGATCCACCACCGGACTTTATGTTAATGAAGCAGCTGTCTCGCAGATCTTAGCAGCAGTCAACAGGCCTCCAAATACTCCCCAAGACAGGAGTGAAAGCAGGGAGAGCACAGTTGTGGGGACCGGATCTTTGGGCACACAGCATTCAAAGGGGGACCCCCATCTGCATGTCTGTGCCTCGATCTCCAGCCCCTGTCACCACTCCCCCAGACTCAGGCCATCTCTGGTCACCCCCATCTCGTTACCCCATTGGTGCCAGGAGCAGCACTCCAGATGGGCCTTTGCTTCAAAGACCCTCCTGCCTGGCCCAGGACTACCCTGCTTCAATCAGGCTCTGGCAACACCTCCCAACCACTCAGCCCCCACAAATGGCTGGGCCCAGTTTGGGAGGTGGGGAGAGGGCTCACAGTCAAGCAGGATGATCTCAGTGCTTCTGCAGGGGCACCCACCATCTGAGAAACCCAGGCTTGGCCATAGCTGGGGGGCTCTGTTGATGCCCTGGCATCTGGTCACAGGTTTCTTTACAACCCCCCTACCCACACCTGGCACCTTGTGGCAAAGAAAAGACTCCCACCCAACACTCCAGGAAGCTGGGTTGGTGCACGGGCCGTCATCCCCTCTTAGTTTGTTTTCCACTGAACATGCATCCGCTTGAGCCCACGCATCCGGGGGTGTATGAACCAAACGTGCACTTGTTTCAAGGGGCATGAGCCCATCTACGGTGGCCCAGTCACCGCCCGTGAGCACACACTGAAATGGGGAACGAGAGGCAGTGAATGGCATTGAAGCCAAAGGCAAAAATCCCAGCAGTCATTCTGGGTGGGGGCCATGCGCTGGCTTCCGTCTCCCACTCTCTGCCTCTGCCCTTTTCCATGCCACGATGCAGAGAACAACACCTGCCACTTTCATGTACTCTGCCTCCCCTCGGATGAATATTCATGTGTTTGTCAGCACGGGGGAGGTTTCAGGGCCTCTCTGACGGGCACCCACCCCATTAACTATTCATGGAATGCACCAGGCTAAAGACTAATTACTTTGGCAGATTGCAAGCTTAGTAAGAGGAGATTTCAAGCATTTCTCCGGTGAATAAGGCTTGACAGCAAACAGGCAGCATCATTTCACTGCCCAGGGGCCATCCTCTTCCGTCACTTTCCTCTGGCCTTGGTCTATGCAGAAGGGGCAGATGCAGACATAATCAGAGACACTGGGGAAAGCAGGACAGGAAAGAGCACTTTTCCCAGTGCAGAGGTGGATTGTGGATAAACAGGGTTTCCCCAGGAGACATGGCAAGTTCAGGGTACCCTTACTGGACAGAAGCATGTGGAAGACTCCTTCTGGTTCACTGTGACATCGCCTTGCCTTATTCTCTGCGGACCCAGCTTTTTTCCTCCATGCCCATCAGCCAGAGCATATCCTTCCCTCTGCATCCTTCCCACTTGAAATCAGTCAGTGGGAGTTTGGTCACTGGCTGCAGAATCTGGCTCATCCTGGGGAAGATTAGATGGCTGCATCACACACTCCAGAGATCCGCTGAACATCTGTGTGGCGCCAGAAGGACAATCCAGGCACGTCCCCCCCACTGCCAGGCCTTCAGGCTTTGAGCAGGAGGCCACAGGCACCACTGGGGGACGGGGGTGGAACCCTCCTCTGTCGTGTCAGACCCCAGCACTGCTAAGGACAGGATGGTCTCTACAGATGCTGCAAGGTTAACTCCTATGAACTGAGGGCAGAGGAGATTCCCCTTATGTCTCTCCATCCTCTCACCTGATCCACATCCCCACCTATCCATCCCCAGACACAACCAGAGATGCTCCCTTGAGCCTGCCAAGACTGGAGCTCCCCAGCTGCACTCCGCTGGCCCCATCACACCAGCGTGTGAAGCCTACAAAACTGCAGCCCTGTCTGCACCAAAATCAGGAAATCGGTAGGCTCCATTAAGAGAGACATTAAAACAGCAGCAACATTCACCAGGCACCCATTTCAGCAGAGCAGGAAGCATGTGTGGTCTCTGGGGTCTGAGGTGCAGGTGTGGTGAGAGGCTGAGAATCAGGACTCCTTGGTCCTACCCCCCCTTCCCAGTTCAACCCCCACCTTGCTATGTGACCTTGAGCGAGGCACTCTGAACTTTCCTGCATGTCAATAACACTTAGCCAACCTTACCGGAGTGTTGTGAGGCCTAATTAACGCTGGCAGAGTGTTTGGAGAGCCTCTGCTGACAGGTCGAGGAGAAGTTTAAACAAAGAATCATTGTTAAAACAATGCAGCCCTCTTCCAGGAAGCCCCCAGGAGAGCAGCAGACCAGAGAAGAGCTCGGCTGTGGTAGCACAGCTCTTTGTTCTAAAAAGCGATTCCAGTCCCTCAAAGACGAAGTGTCGCTGAATAAGAGGGACGTAGAAACCATCACAGCTGGAGTTACCCGCGTGACGAACACTCGTTCGTTGCCCTCTCCTGGTTGGGTTTAGAGTTACTCAAACCTATACTTATACCACCTAATGGAGAGTCCTTTAGCTCAAGGGACTGGCTTATTTGAAGCTTTCCCTTTTTATCTCTGCCAGGAAGGCCTGAGCAGCTTCTGTGTGCAGAACAGGAACAACCACGATGTCAGGTATTTGTTACCATACCTTAGGTATTTCCAAAGCTGCAGGCATTCCACGCAGCAGCCACTGTCCACAGTACCTCTCACCCAAGGGGTAGGTTGATGGCCCAGGCAGGGAAACCACGTCAGAGAGATGAGGTTATTTGGCCAAAGTCACACAGCAGGTGTGCGGAAGAGACAGAAAACAGGAGTCCTGTCTCAGTCTCTGGCTTTCGACCAGCGGATCAGTCTCCATCTGTCTGGAGGGCTTGGATAAGGAATGCACATACCCTTGGGTCACATCTCACCCCATCTCCAGCATCAGTCACAGCAGCTGGGACACCCAAAATGCAGTAACAAGACAGCTGAGGCACATGACGTTTATATGCATTCACAAAGCCAGTGGTTCAATAATGACCCGACCCTAATACATCTGCTACCTGTGTCTTAAACACAACCCAGCGTCCTCGGAATTCCATTAACAAGAGCAGCCAAGATCATTAAATATCAGTTAACAATAGACTAGGGGTGATAAAACAGTCTGCTAGCTACATTTTTCCCTCCTTCACCTGTCTCCAGCCCTCCCACCCCCCACCAGCGCCTCTTTCATGAGGGGTTTCTGTAGGGATGATGAAACGGATTGGAAAAGAAAAACAGCAAACCACAGCAGGGTCATGCCAGTTTGTGCTGAGGTTTTAAAAAAAATAAAATAAAATAAAATCATCAGACTGCATCTTAATTCCCTTCCCTACCTTGTAAATCCTCTTCAGGTACACCATGCAGCGCACTCTTAAGTAGCCATGTACATGCATGCACACACGTCACTGTGTACATGGGCGTGCACCATGTGGCGGTATGCATGTGTGCCTGGGGCGCATCCATTTGGTGTGCACGCCACGTGGCTGAGAGTCAGGATGCACGAGTGCATGTGCATGTCTTGGCGTGATGCTGCATCTCACATGCGCATGCCGTGTTTGTGTGTCACTGTGAACACATCCCCGTTTTTGGGGTGGCGCACAGGTGTCAGCAAGCATGCATTGACGGAGTTGGTCTGCACACGAGTGCCTTTGGGAGGATGTGCAGGTGTCAGCAAGCATTCATTGGCGGATTCAGTCTGCACACGAGTGTGCATGTGGGGCTGTGGGTGCCTTTGGGCTGACGTGCAGGTGTCAGTATGCACTGATGGGCACCTGCGTTGATATGGCTGCAGCAGATAAAGATGTCTGAGCCAGTGCGCTAGGCCTAACTGAGCACAGAGGGATGCCATTTAGGAGTTGGCTGAACTGCCCCAGTTTGGCTATTGCTCCATCTGGTGATCTGTTCATTACACCACCCAGAATAGCCCTTGCCTGACCGCCCAGCCTTTATCTGGAGCTGCACCGGCCAATCTGCCACTCTCCCTACCACCAGAGCTAAATCCAAATTAACAATGGGTCAAACGGAAGTCAATTCCCTCCCTGGGAGCACAGACACTGAGACCTTTATGACAACTTCAGGCCATTAATTAAAGGGAAAGGAAGCAGCAATGGCCAGCTGCACCTGGGGTCATTAATGGCTCCAGCTTGCAAAGGGCCAAATACTAGCTCAGAGAACGGAGAAGCTGAACAGAGCTGTACAGGAGGTGGGACTCTGACCCAAAGCAGTGGGGAAACAGAGGGGGATCAGCCTGTGGAAGAATCGCCCCACTGGGGAAGGGCACCTCCTTGCCATCCACACTCTTGGCCCTTTCAAAGCTCCATGGAGCAAGTCGGGGGTGCCGGCAGAAACATTTCCCATGGTTTAGGAGCTGGCTGCACCGCACAACCGAACGACCTTCCCTTTAACTTAGCAAGGCACCCGCACATGCGCTGGGATATCTCACGCTAGAAAAAACCACCTAGAATTCCTCCCCTGAACAGCTCCCCCCAGCAGAGACCCCCACAGCTCCCTGGAGCAGGTCCAGAGGCTGTTCCTGAGCAGGCAGAGGAGAGGGGACAGAGGCTGTGGGGCAAGCCACACTGGCCAACCCCCTGCCCACTCAGGGCATCCTCTGCATCTGCATCCTCAGCCATCAGTGGGACCAAACCTGAGAGTGGCAGGCCAGCCCTGCTGCTCCTCCTGCACCAGTACCTGACCCAGATCAGCTGGAGCTCAGGCTGCCCCTCTCTGCACCAGGTTGCCTATGCCTTAATACAGGCCTGGCAACGCTCTGTCCCACACGCAAGGGGCAGGTGGCTGGGACCCGCTCCAACTTGCAGCAGGCAAATATTCCAGATTCTTGTTGTCTGAAATGTCAGCTGTCCCTCATCTGCCTCAGAGCAGTTTCCATGAATCCTCCATCCACAGCTCCCCTCTGACTCCCCCGCACCTCCACCATTTTCCCTTTCAGCATATTTTCCTAAAATAAGGATTTTGAAAGCAGAGTCCCCTCTCCTCCCGTGACATGCACCAAGGAATTTGTGGAAGCTGGCCAAAGAACCCAGTGCAGGCAAACACCCAGTGGCAGAACACAGCACAAATTCTGTGCAGCCCCTGTGAAAGGTGAAGCTGGGAGAGAGGGCATTTCATTTCAGTGCCACGGCCAACTTCAGGATGCAGGAAGCTTCAGGATGGTTATTTTCCAGAGGTGGGTGGGTGGTGTCTCCTCTGTCTTGTCCTCTTGAATATCCCTAGACCCCGAAGTCCCACATTAAATATTATAAGACTGTGCCACCAATGGCTGGGACTCCAGCAACTAGAGTCTCCGCCCAGCTTCACAAAAGTCAGCTCATGGCCTATCGCAGACTCCGAGAGAACGCTACCCATTCCCTGACTGCATCCTCTCCCAGAGTCCCATCTGCCTTTGTCCCGGCTGACATCCTAGGGACATGCCAGTCCACCCATGCAAACAGCAAGAGCTCTGATGCTGTGTGTCCACCCTCCCTTAAAAAACAGGTTTTCCCCGGATCACGTGCCATGGACCCCACCTCCCTGGTTCTGCAGTGTTCTTACACCACTGTGATGCTGACTTCCCAGCAGCCTTTGCAGAGAGATGCACTCCCCACCACCCATCATTTCACTCGCCTGTTCATATCTCACTCAGCGTGGCCGTGGGAATCGTGCTTTGGCACCCTCCTGCCACGTGTTAGCAGCAAAAAGTGTCAGGTTCAATTTTCTAGGAGTTCCTTCTGGAAAGTGAAGCCACCCCAGCTCCGGAGTCCCACCCAGAACGCTGAGAAAGTCTCTATACTCCCTGGGAGCCCCTGGTAGAATCGGGTCCAGAGATTCAAAACAACAAAGTCTTGTAGAGTAGGAAGAAATGGGGGGGAAAACAGAATTAACACATTAGCAATACCTATTGGGTAAGACTTGCCCAGGAAGCTAAAATGTTCCCAGCCTCAGTCACAAGTTGCTAATTCAGTCTAACTACTTCCCTCCCACCAGCTTCCCCACTCACAGTTTGTTGTCGTGGGTTGGAGCAGACTAGAACTTGTGAGAAGCCATCTCCAGCCACGTGGGGGGTCTGTTCCTTAACCCAGCTGCAGTAATTTCAACTTTAATTGCTGGAGGAGGAGACCTGCATCAGAATGCCAGGCTGCTGCTGTCTGTATCTTCTACCCCAACGACCTCCAGCACCATCACTTGACTCATCAGCCACCTCAGATCATCCACTGCCCCAAAACATTCCTGCACAAAAGGGTATTTGGAGAGGAACCACGAACATCCCCCCCATACAAAAAGAGGTGCCAGGAAAGCACACACAACAATAATTTCTTTTTTCTTACCCACCTTTTTCTAACTGTGATCAAAGTCATGGAGACACCCTCATCCCTGGCATATTTGGTGCATTTCTCGTCCTTTCATTTCCCAGCTGGGATCACAACACTTTATTGTCTCCAAACTTGTAACCTAACTGTATTTTAACCAAATGCACCCAAATTGTCATATGCATGAAATGCAAATGAGGCCTGCCAATCAGTCACTCCCCCCATGCTCGCCAGCAGATGGCAACAGAGTTCCCTCCCCTGTGAGGCCACTGTCCATCTGGTGTTCTCAAGCACCGCTGGGCGCTCTTCTCCTTGTTCACCAAAAGGTGTTGATAATGAGCACTCTGCTCTCTATGGGTCTCACACATTCTCTCTCAGCCCCTTCTCCGCCCTGACCCACACTGCTTAGAGCAAGCGGCTGCACCTCAGTTCATTCCCACCCATTCCAGTTTTCCTGCAGTAACTGCGTCATCATGCGGTGAGCTCGCTGCTCATGAGGAAGGAGAGCTGAATCCGGTGCTGCCTAATTGCCCTTAAAAATAAGCTTCCTCCTCTCAGTTCGAGAAATCAATGCAATTTAATGAGAAGCTTCATGGCCTTAGTGCTGAGTACAAGGAATCTGCATTAGATACCAGAGGGCAGTCCAGTGGGAGAGGAGCTAAACAAAAAGAGGAGAGCCAGTTTCAAGGAGCTGTATCACAGTCCAAGCAGTTAGGATCAAGTTTAGTTGTCCCTAGTTTTGCGGGAGACCTCCAGGAGTTCCCAGGGATGCTCTTGCCGAATCAGAGGTGCAACGGAGTTGGAGCTTTAATAGAAGCTTCCTTTCTCCAAAGAGTTCGCTGGGTATTGGAATTAAATTAGACTGCCTCAAAAAGCAACACATTTTAAAAGCAGTCGCTAGAAATCTCTTCTGCTCTCAATTGCGAAGCACATCTCTAGTGATGTCATCACTTCACCAGGCTCTTCCAGAGTAGACAAGAGCCGAACTTCTAATGTAAAAAGCAAGCAGAAAAATGGGGCGGAGGAGTGGGGGGCAAGGGGGTCACAAAGGAATCCAACCTTTCAGGCCTACTTTATTCACCATGAAAAGACAACAATAAAAAGGCCAAATGTTTGGTTTGGTTTTTAAATTTTATTTCCTCTTTGCAGAGCACCTTTAAAACCAAGCACCTTTGCCTGGGCACCCAGGGTCTTCAGCACATCTCTGACCATAGTGAGGGCTGCAGCCATGTCCACTGATGGCCCCCTTTTGCAGGGTTTTTGATAGCGTTGGGTTTGTAATTCACACCACCAGCATCATTCTCGCTCTCCCCCCTCTCCCCCAGGATGGCATAGCTACACTTAGCTTTCAGTAGCAGAGAGGATCTTTGCAAAAGCACAAAGTAATGCCTCCATCTTGTGGGCAAGGGCTGCATAGGGAGGACACAAGAAGGCCGGCCCCGGCTAGGGACAGCACTTAGTGCAAATCCACTCTGAGCCCTCGCTCCACCCGGTCACATTAACACAAGATCCCAGCAACTGCCTCTTCCTCACCGTGCTGAGGGCAGGGAAGTTGATTCCGTGTCCAGGCTGGTAAGATTTTCATGGTCGTTTTGCAAGGTTGATACCCACCCAACTGAAAGGGGCAAAAACCACTGGTGCCACAGGAGCAGGGAGCCAGCTGGAGTCCCCACAACAGACCAAAATGAATCCCCTCCACGGACCGAGGGCATTCAAGGGCAGCTCTTATGGGACAAGCAGGAGCAGGGCTAGCCCATCCATATATGCAAACTAGGTGGTCACCTAGGGCACCAGGCTTTAAAGGGTGCCAAATTAGATGCAAATGATTTTTTCTCTATTTAAAAAAATATTAATATAATTTTTCTCTACATTGAATTGGGAGGGTGCCAAAGTCACAGTTTGCCAAGGGCCCCAAAAACCCTTGGGCCAGCCCTGGGCAGAAGGGTTTATCCTCAGGCCCCTTCATTAACACCCTGCACTAGAGCTCGCTCTGTGTGCACCAGCTGGTGAGGTGCCAGGGCGTGAAGAGTAACAGTTCTGCCAAGGGCGATGGTGGGGGACATGGCTGGCGGGAGGGTTTAGATATATGTAATATGGCAGAAGCAGATCCCACATACAGACTGTAGACAGGGCATTTCAGACTGGCTGAGAGAAGGGTGGACTGGCAGTGGTTTTCAAACCACAGGTCAGTCCCCAGTACTGGGTATCAGATCCTCAGGCACTGGGACGCAGTGCCCCCTGCTGCCACCACCGAAAGACTGGACTGCATTGCCCAAAGATGTAATTGTTGGGTCAGGGGCATAAATGATTTTTTTCAACTGGGACCCAAGAAAAAAAGTTTGAAAGCCACTGTAATAAGGGATTATATGCAGAAAAAGCCTAACCTTCCAGGGCCCTGAAGGGGTTAGGTGTGCAAAGACAAACAGATAGACAGACACATCCTGCCCTCATTTATCAGCCCAGCATTTTTTTAAAAGGCCACTGGTCTGCATGAGGCAGAAATCCCTGGAGGGAGGAGAAGTGAGGCAAACAGACATCTGAAGGAAATGATAAGAGGCTGCCACTAACTATAAAATGGGGTATTTAAAATCATCACAGAAATCTAGCAAACACCCCATTCTCCACCCACCCAGCCAGCCAGCCCCGAAGGCAGAGGTATGGCAGGGGGCTGCATTGACTCCTTTTCATTTTTAAAAAGCTCCTGTAGAAGTCTCAAAGCTAATGGAAAAACATCTTTAAAAAAAGTTCATATGGTAAAGAGGAAAGTCAGGTCGGTCTCCTGGAGGGGATGGGAGACCTAGCTGCTGGCTCTTTGCTCGAATGGGAGACAAATGAGGGCTCACCCTGCCAATTAGCAAATTGCTTTGCTACCCTGAGGTCAGGGCCTTCTTCCTTCTTAGAGCCAATAGCCAGGGTGCACCAGCTGTGATCCGTTCAACCCTGGGTGGCTCGGACGACTGGCATGGGAAAACATCCCGACTGCAAATCACCATAGACAGGAAGGACAGAAGGAGCAAGATCTAGTGGGGAAAGCACAAGATGATAAGCTCTTCAGTGCGGTCACCAGTCCCTACTTTGTGTTTGTACAGCCCCTAGCACACTGAGACCCTGATCTTGGCTGGCCCTCTGGCATTACTGTCATAAACACAACTAAGAGTCTAGAAACAGGTGTCCAAGCCCCAATTCTGCCCCCCATCTGTGGGGAGGCTCCAGCCCCACTCTACATGCCCGTCCAGCATTGGGGGGTTCCAAGAGAGCAAAAAGGGGGCCAGCTCCTTGACATTCTCTCAGCAGAGTTACAGGAGGTGAAGAGCACTTGATAAAGGGGGAGGAAAGACTGATGAGGTTGCGAGGGGTTTTCCAGGCAGCTCTGTTGTACCCATGGTTATGGGGAACCCCAAGCAAACTTCTCGGCTCCCAGGGGGTGACACACTGGCAGGGGATGGAGGTCACCCCCGACTGGAGCACACCAGCTGATCTAGAAATACCCCACTAATCAAGAAGAGACAGCAGCACTGAGCCACCACTGGATGCCAGGATCCCCACCCCTATCCCCACCCAGCCTGCCTGAGAACGGGGGCCAGGCAGAGCCCTGTTGCAGGTGGGTCAGAGATGTCCCAACTGAAGCGAAGCTGAGTTCAGAGAAGAGTTTTGGTCTCCTCAACCTGCCCCCTCCATCTCCAAAGGCAGCCCCAGGAGAATTGATTTGCATTGCAAGGGGTGGTTGGATTCACTCCTGTTTGGCTCTGCGACCTTGGTGGAGGAGTCAGCCCCTTCTGCAAAGTGTGGAGTCTTTACCTTTTACGAGTGCAATCAGTAACGTGTGTCTAGCTCCCAGAGAGCTCCCTTAACAGCTTAAGAGTGCTGCAATCATGGCTTCACTCAAAGAACCTTTCTCCTGCTACAGAGAAGCCCATCAATTATTGCCTTATCGCTTAATTTACCCTCCTTGGCAAAGATGCTTAAACAAGGGTCATGTCAGAGGAGCGCCAATGACACCTGGGTAAATCATCCATACAAGAGCTCAGGGTCAGCCCCCTTGTATCACAGCTAGCAGCCAGCTCTGCAGCTATATAGCACTAGTTTTACTTACTAAAAAGAAGAATCTGGCCTCTGGAGGCAAAAAACTAGCAGCCTCTTCTGGTTTCTTTACAGAAATCAAGTCAGTTTTGGTAAAAATCCAACCAATACAACCCCCACTCAGGTTGGAGGGTTTCTGATCTCTCTCACATTATGCACCACCCCACATTGAATGCTCGCATCTCTTGTGGGCACAGATCTGAGTGTTCCCAACACCCAGCTGCTCAGCAATAGGTCACTGCTGTGAGCCCAACTGCTATTTGTACTACAGTAGAGCCTGGAAAGTCCAGCCAAGATCAAGGTCCGTTGTGCCAGCCACACAGTGAGAGACAGCCCCAAGCACTCACGATCTAATTAGAAGTGACAGACAAAAGCTATTTCTTCCCTGCAAAAATAGGTATGTTTTGACACTCCATTAGCTATCCTGCTGTAAAACCCCAATGGAGGAAACACTGTTGTTTTTACCCACATCTACCCAGTCAAGGTAGACCACAGGTGTGTGGAACTAGCCACATCCAAATAGAAAATCCCTGTGCCTTATCATCACTGGGCGTATACACAGTGACAGCTACTTTGGGATACAAACACCCCTATTTTTGCAGCAAAGACATAGCCAAACGGAGAGGGGGCAGGAAAAATGAAGCACAGAAAGGGAAGCAACTTGCCCAAGCCAGACTGGGCTTGAATCACTTCATGCTTACACCATCTTTACATCAGCAGAGCTTGAATGATTTCAGTAGACTAGTCAGATGAGAATCAGGCTCCACAGTGCATTGATTCCCCCTAGCCAGTCTCCTTACCGTCCCTCCATCCTGGACAATCAGTTTAAGGGGCTGATCTGCTGAAAACATGAATAGTCTAAGGTTCATTTCATATCGGACTCACACAGAACCTGCCTTCCCATTGAGTTTTCTGACCACACAGTCCAATCACTAATTGATTTGATCAGGTGTGGTGGCAGCTGCTGCCGCTCAGGCTGTTTTAATCAATTACCCACCCAATAAAATCTTGTCAGTTTCATTACTGCTTCCCCTGTGATATAGAGGAGCTCTCAAAAAGATGTAGCTATAGTGTGCTGTAAATCAGGCTAACGGGTCTCCCCCTTTAAGAGGGACTTTATAGGGCTATAACCAGCGCTGATAGCAGTGAATACACTGTGCTTTTGTCTCTTTAACCAGGCTGCTGCCTCAATGTAAGCTGGGGGTCTGTATTCATTTCAAAAATACACGTTTTCCCTCTACAAAGAATTCTTTGTAAATTATTTCACAATGAGGGACTTGTGAGTTAATATTGCAGTGCCCCTTTTGGAGAGCTGGGTTCAGATCTCACCTTAGGCCACCTATGTAATGAGTTTAAAGGGCTCAGTCTGGACCTAGAGGACAATGCAACAATCTCACCCCACAATGGCATAGTGGGGAGCCCAGGTTTAATTCAAAGTCTTGTTTTTTTATTCCCCAGGCAGGCTAGGAGAGTCATCAGTGCATGTAGATGGTATGGAGCTGCTGAAGAGGATCAGCAGAGACCACTAGTAATGAAAAGAGGCTGATAGCCACTGCCAAAGCCTGATCTGAATTACACTGGTGTAAATTCTGAGTCACTCCCCTGACTTGAGGCATGATTCCAGACTTACACCAGCAGAATGAAAAGGGGAATCTTTCACAGCAGGGATACTGGGGGCCAATCACCTGTGTCGACCATTGATACCTCCACCTTCATAGAATCATGAAATCATAGGACCAGGAGAGACCTGGTGAAGTCACCTTACCCAGTCCCCTGCAGGACTAAGCGTTATCTCTAGAGCACCTTTCTCCACTGGGGTTTTACAGCAAGTTAGCTGTTTAGCATGAAAACACACCTATTTTTGGTGTGAAAAAATAGCCTTTGCCTGTCACATCCAATTAACTCATGAGCGCTTTGAGGCAGGGCCTATCTCTCACAGGCATCTTCCTGTACAGGCCCAAGCATATTGGGGGGCCCACTCTCATTTGGGGCATTTAGGTTCTACAGTAATACAAAGAATATGGCTCTCGAGTGCCCCTGCTTTGGACTGTCACCCTCTTCCATTCTAGCATGGATAAGGTTCCTTTTTAATCCTCTCTCATTCCAAGCATTAACCTTTTGTGTTGGTAACTGAACAGAGGGGCTGGTTGCACCAGGGATTGAATTACCCTGTCTCACCGTCGAGTGTCTAAACCGATCAAAAGAAGTGATGGAGGCTGTGCAATTTTTAAAAGAAATGATTTGGTTCTGGACATTTGATCTGATTAAGCAGTGATTGAACGGAGCAGCCGACTCTGGATCTGTCCAAGTAAGTATTGACACTACACTCATCAGCGTGATACTGGAACACTCAAGCCTGTTGAGCCAGCTATTTTCTGCCTATACATCTCAGAGCTGCTGCCCTGCTGTCTGAGGTATTTATCATGGTCCCCATTACTACAGTATCTGAGCATCACACCTGCTTGCCTACTTTTATCTTCACAACACCCTTGTGAAACAGGGCAGAGCTATTATTCCCATTGCACAGATGGCAATCTGAGGCACAGAAATTAAATAACTTGCCCAATATCCCATAGGAAGTCTATGGCAGAGCAGGGATTGGAACAGGGGGTCACCCAGTTTCCTAGCTAGCACCCTAACTGGTGCTTAAATTCCAAGACAAGGGAGGAGTTATGAGATGTGACTTCTACTCCGATGTAGTTTTGATTTAGTTGGGGTTGGTCCTGCTCTGAGCAGGCGGTTGCATAAAATGACTCTTGAGGTCCCTTCCACCCCTAATTTTCTATGATTCTAACTCAGCCACTGAGTTTAGAAAAGTCATCTCACCTTTCTCTGCCTCTTTCCCCACTCCTAAAATAGGGAAGGTGACACTGATCCACCTCGTGTTGTGAGGATGATTTCATCCACATTTTTAAAACACAGAGGGTGAAACGTATTGTCCCACCAGCCATGCCCACTGTCCTGTCTCTCTCCCAGACACCCACATCTTGTAGGCTGAACAACTAGGCGTTTCCCCCATTCTGTGTGTTGTTCTCCTTTCATTCTGACTTATTGGTTTTATTTCCCATTCCCGCCCAAAAGCAGCAGTCACAGCTGTTGCAGCCCTCACTCTGCTCTGTAATTATATATCCCAATCTGTTGCTATGCAATAGAGATGATTTCCTGCCATCTGTCCAAGTCCAGTTCCCCGTGGTAACTGGGAAGGAAGAAGACCTTCTGTGTGTGTTGGTGCCAAAGCATGAAATCCACCTCGCCCAACAACCCTTGGCAGAGGCTCGCTGTGAATCCACTCCTGCCTCCAGAACCAGGATACGGATGCTGAGACAATGCATCCTTGTGCAAGTTAGTTCAGGGAGCTTCCCAGCACTGTCAGGCATTCCTGAGGGACCTCCTGGTTAAATCAATTACCAAGCGCTGAGATGTAATGGCTCTGTCACTGCCTGAATAGCAAAGCAAATGCCGTAATGGTCCCCAGAGCAGGGATGGAACCAGAGACCTTCGGCGTCAAAAAGCACTGGCCTTTGCCATTTGAACAACAGCAGTGCAGTTGTACAAGCCTCTTGCCATTAGGGCACCTGCTAGACCACAAGATAGTCACACAAAAGACCTTGCTCCCAGGGACCTCAAAGCAACTTGTGACTATTAACAGTCCCCCAGCACCCCTCTGCAATGGGAAAATATAGCAGATTCTCCTTTTGTGGATGGAGAATCTAAGGCAGGAAGAGGGGAAATGATGCACCCAATACATTGCAAAGCAAAGAGTAAAAGCCAGCTCTCCGTGCTCTAAACACTACTCTTTCAGGTATGCCGCTATCTGCAGGAGGGGAGGCTGCTAACCACTCTGTCCCCCTCTAGTGATGGCAGAAATTGGCAAGTCTGTGAGATAGAGACAGAGATTGGCAAGTCTGCGACAGCCTAGGCCAACCTATCTAGATCTCACTGAGGTTCCACCTTTGGAATCAGACCCCTGGAATTTCATCTGTTGGTGATAAGCTGGCTGCAGATGTAGCAGTGCCACACAGAGAGGGCAGTGTTGTGTATCCACCAGCCAGTTGAGATTGCTACCCCTATAAACAGAGATTAATTATATATAGGAAAGAGAGAAACTGGATGGGTGAGATGGTATCTTTCACTGGACCAACTTCTGTTGGTGGAAGAAACAAGGATTTGATCTACACAGCACTTTTCTTCAGGGCTTCAGAGGGAAGCTAGAGTGTCCAAGCTAAATAGAAGGTAGGACAGATTGTTAAACATAAGGAGTTCACACATGCTGTCGAAGACCATATTCCCTGCCCCTGGCAAAGATTTGCTTGCAAGCTAAACAGGCTGAGCAAGATGTCAGAGAAGAGCGAGTCAGGGTTTTGAAATGGAAGAGCAGGAGACTGGATGTGCGGGCTGGAAAGGAGACAGAGATTACACCAAGATTATGGGGCTGGAAGACAAGGAGGAGAGTGGAGTTGTCAGTGGAAAGAGGGAGGGGTTCTTGTTCATCGCTGAGGAAACTGGAAATTTAAAAGGGGAATGTAATAGAATTATTGCAGCTTAACAAACTGGCAGAGGAATCATAGAATCATAGAATCATAGGGTTGGAAGGGACCTCACGAGGTCATCTAGTCCAACCCCCTGCTAAAAAGCAGGACCACTCCCCCTAAATTATCCCAGCCAGAGTTTTGTCTAACCGAGCCTTAAAAATCTCCAAAGATGAAGATTCTACCACCTCCCTAGATAGCCCATTCCAATGCTTCACCACCCTCCTAGTGAGAAAGTTTTTCCTAATATCCAACCTTGACCTCCCCAGCTGTAATTTGAAACCATTGCTCCTTGTTCTGTCCTCTGTTACCCTCGAGAACAGCCTAGCTCCCTCCTCTTTGGAGCAACCCTTCAAGTAGTTGAAGGTTGCTATCAAATCTCCCCTCAGTCTTCTCTTCTGTAGACTAAATAAGCCTAGTTCCTTCAGTCTCTCCTCATAAGTCATGTGCCCCAGCCCCCTAATCATTTTTGTTGCCCTCCGCTGGACTCTTTCTAATTTGTCCACATCCTTTCTGTAGTGGGGAGCCCAAAACTGGACACAGTACTCCAGATGTGGCCTGACCAGTGTCGAATAGAGGGGAATTATCACATCCCTCGATCTGCTGGCAATACTCCTACTGATGCAGCCTAATATGCCATTGGCCTTTTTGGCAACAAGGGCACACTGTTGGCTCATATTCATCTTCCCGTCCACCATAACTCCCAGGTCCTTTTCTACAGCACTGCTACTTAGCTGATCGGTCCCCAGCCTGTAGCAGTGCATGGGATTTTTCCGTCCTAAGTGCAGGACTTTGCACTTGTCTTTGTTGAACCTCATGAGGTTTCTTTCGGCCCAGTGTTCCAATTTGTCCAAGTCTCTCTGGATCCTGTCCCTGCCCTCCAGAGTATCTACCATTCCCCCTAACTTGGTGTCATCCGCAAACTTACTAAGCACGCAGTCTATTCCATCATCAAGATCATTAATGAAGATGTTGAATAGAACCGGCCCCAGGACCGATCCCTGGGGCACTCCACTCGTTACCAGTTGCCAACCAGACATCGAGCCATTGATTCCTACCCGCTGAGCCCGTTGATCTAACCAGTTTTCGATCCACCTTACGGTCCACTCATCCAACCCATACTTCCTTAACTTGCCAACGAGAATGCTGTGGGAAACCGTATCAAAAGCCTTGCTAAAGTCAAGGTATATCACGTCAACGGCTCTTCCCGCATCCACAAATCCAGTCATCTCATCATAGAAGGAAATCAGGTTGGTCAGGCACGATTTGCCCTTGGTGAATCCATGTTGACTGTTCCTGATCACTCTATTGTCCTCCAAGTGTTTCAGAATGGAGGTGCGTGCACCAGGAGACCCTCTTGCAATGTGCTGCCGCCTCTTAGCAGCTGCTTATTGGTGGGCAGCAGCACCACTGCAAAGGAAAAAGAGCGCCACCTCCAGGCGAAACTGCTGATGGGACAGAAAGTGGCAAAAGGCAATTACCCAGGCTGGAATTCGACAAGGACAGTGAATTTACCAGCCCTTACTGTATGAAAAGCACCATGAAATCTTCAATGGCCAGAGGTGTTTATGACCTCAGTTATATATTTAACCCAAGAAAGTGACCCTCTCCCGCCCCACACTGGAGTCAACACTGACTCAGAGCAGAGAGCACCCCTTACTGAGTCACCCATGCTGGGCCCTACAGCACAGCACAGCGTCTACGGGGTCAGCATGGACTCCACTGGATCTCTCATGAGACAGTGGGGTCAGTGAAGAGCGAAGGGGGGGTGCCATGGAAAGAATGGGGCAGTCCTTGCTGAGATGGAGTGGGAGAGGTTGCGCTGGAGAGATGGGGACTGTGCATCTCTTTCAAGGGGAGGACACTGGTTAGGGGTATCGATTGTATGGAGAACCTGGTTATGGGGCAAGGAGGTTGGAGATAAATTGGAGGACCAGGGATGGCTGCTGAGAGGCATGGAGTGACTCAAGCTCTGGCAGAGCTCTGATGCCAGAGGGGTCCGGGAAGCAGGCTACGGCTGGAGAAGGGAAGCTGGTAGTTTTGTGCACCTGCCTGGAATGCTTGCCTCATCTATTGAAGTTGGCTGGTGCTCAGCCGCACAGCCCCTCCCCTCTTTTATTAGTTTAAACACACGGATGCATGAAAAATAAATGTTGCTAGAGAAAGACAGCGATGAAGGGCTGGGAAGCAATTAGCATCCAAAGAGGCATAATTAGCGCTCAGAATGCAAGCGGCAGAGAAGAAATAAAGCAGCATTCGGATGCAATCAGGGTCGCGCCTGAATTACAAACTGTTAGCTGAATTGCTAATTAAACGCAGTGTGTGAATCATGGCTTGTTAAGGGCCGAGTGCAGGCCGGGAGAGCGGCAGCCATTGAGGGCTGAAGGCTGTGACGGCTGGGGGAAGAGGTATAATGGCTGGGGATGGCCAGGGGGTGATATTGACAATGATCTGGCTGGCAGCCTGGCCCCACAATGCTCAGGTGCTTCACCCAACCCAGCCAAATGATCTATTAACTTCAGCCAGGCCACTGTCTCTGTCTCTGCCTTTTGAGTGCAATGGGTGCCAGCACTCTAAGGGAACGGGCACATGTGCAGGGCTTAAAAACACCTGCTGGGCCATGTCCATGTGCTCCCTTCCAGCTCTGCTCCAGCTGCTGTATTTGGCAGTTCTTGATAACCCTCTGCCTGTCTTGGCTAGATCTAAACACCCCGGTTTAGACATGAAGAAGAGGGAGCAGGACTTCCTAATCTACCTTGCTTGCGATTCAAAGCTCTCTCTCCATCTCCACACATCCCCCTCCAGGGGCAATCCAGACCAAGAAGGGATTGTGTCATCACCTGCCCCGCAGCCTCAGGTGCCTCTCAATGCTTTGGTGTTATAGCTCCCAATCTGGGCCACCCACAAACAGCCTGTAAGTCACAGCTGCATCTCTGTGGATAGCCACAGCCCTGGTCCAAGAGCTACAACTGGCCTAAGAGGGGAGAGTACATGGGGTGGGTTCTGAGTTATTACAGAGAATTCTTTCTTGGGCAACTGGCTGTTGAGACTTGCCCATGTGCTCAGGGTTTAACTGATCGCCATATTTGGGGTCGGGAAGGAATTTCCCCCCAGGGCTGATTGGCCTGGGCTCTGGGGGGTTTTCGCCTTCCTCTGTAGCACAGGGCATGGTTCACCTACCGGTGAATTCTCTGTATCTTAAAGTCCTTAAATCATGATTTAAGGAGGTAAATAACTCAGTCATAGGTTGGTGGCCTATTGCTGGAGTGGGTGGGTAAGGTCTTGAGGCCTGCATTTTGCAGGAGGTCAGACTAGATGATTGTACTGGTCCCTTCTGACCTTAAAATCTATGAGTCTATGAGCCTGTCTGTGACAAGCCAACCACATGCTGCCTTCCACCAGCCTTAGTGTGTTGGGGTCACCCTGCAAGTTGTACTCCCAGTCTCAGATTTTCCGCAAACCGTGTGTTCTGCACTTTCCAGCCCTCTGCAGGGCAGTGCAGAAATTAAATGTCCATTGCCCCTGTAAGGGGTTAGTATTCACCAGTTTGGTACTTTAACTGGAGTCACCAAAGAGTTCCTTTTAAACATAGTGCTGGATTAGTTTTGATTAAAATAAACAAACTCATGAGGTCTCTTCCAGCCCTAATAGTCTATGATTCATTTTAACTCCAAAGCGAGAGTTTGGTGAGCACAAGTATAAGGCATTGAAGTCAGAAATGGTTAAAACAGAAAGAGAAAATGCTTCCTAATAGCTAAAAGTTAACGAATTAGCCCCGCTTCAAGGTAAAACCCTTACCACATGTTCTTAGCACAGGTCAGCATCTCCCTCCAGAGTCAAAAGGTTGTTTGCTTTGTCTTAGGTAACAGAGCAATGACTTGAGGTGTTTTTCCGTTCACTTTTATAGTCCAGTCACCCTCTGAAATGCACTTTCCTGGGAGATACCCCTAGATACAGCTCATTCCAGCTGTAAGGATGAAGACGTGGAGTCTCACAGTGAAAAAGGTTATGCTGTTGTTCGTTAAAATGCTGATCCATCTGTTCCCACCCTCTCTCCAGAGAGAATGGCCACTTGAAAGGTGACGACCCATCAACTTGATGACAGCTGGTCACGGTGATGAGTTCCAATTCCAACTCCCTGCTGCTCACCCTCCATAACCTCCCACTGGCCTCACCACAATCCATTGGCCCCTTTGTTACCTATCCTCCACTTTCTGACTCGCAGCCTTAGGGTGTCTGACAGCTGGCCAGAGGCATCAGCTTGTCCTTTGTCTTTGAGGAACCAGTTTGAAGAACAGGTCTGGTATGCATTTCATACACACTTTACACAAGAATGATGGGTCCAGACGGTCACGAACACCGCAAAGTAAATTTGAGCACACTTTGCAGGAATGGAAGCAGAAGCGGCCCACGATGAGTGCCGAGTCATTCACATTGTCTTAACCTGATAAGTTGGATCCTGCTGGGCCGGCCACTATTGATAAGTGCAACAGCAGTGACTTCAGAACTCGGGAGCATAGCCTCTCCTGCCAATCAGACAATGCCAGGACACACCGCCGAAATAGCAATGGGCGCGTTGGGGGCTTATTCTAGGTATCTTCTGTTTTGTGGGTTGTAGTGATAATTCAGCTTCATTGTGCTGGACAAGGGTGGACACCTGAGGAACACCTAGGCCAATTGCCTGTGTTACTATAATGACAAAAATTTGTGCTCAGGCTGGCCACACCAGATAAGATAACGCCCCAGACCAAGGCACCCATTGTCAGGGGCAACAGCATGAGTCCATGGGGTATATAACTAAGCCTGGGACAGGGTCAAGTCGCAGTCCGTACGCCGAACTCAGGAAAGCCACAGAGGAGCTACCTGGGGCGGACTGCCACTTACCATGCACACACACCACAGGGGCCTTAGTCTCAGGACTAGCCAAGCCAGGGAGCTAGCTAGTCAGGGCCAATCGGGGCGTCTCGGGCCACGGTTGTAAGCAGGAAGGCGACTTGAGCCTCCCTGCCACCCCTCGCCGGGGAACCTCGGGCCTGTCCACACTCACACTGCGGAGCCCACCGTGACAATAAACGCACAGCTCAGCCTCCTCCTGTGCAACGTGTGATCTCCGTGACCGCTGTGTTGTCTTACCACCTCTGGACACAACAAAGAATACGGGTGATCGATGTTATTTTTAAATGGTACCTCACAAGGCATATTGTGCGCAAAGCTCATTACAATAATGTGTAAGATTTGAATACAGGCTTGCTTTTGGTCACCCCATCCATGTGCTCATCCTGGTATCTGAGCACCAGCCTAGGTACCACCCAATTCTTTATATAGCACTTCTGCAACAACCTGGAGTCTCCTCTCATCTTCTTCTGACTGCATCATTCATCTCACCTTCTCAACCAGGTATGGGCCTGAACTAAGTCCCTGACTCCAAACCTGGGCCTTGGATCCCAATTTGTATCTGAGTGAACATACCACTTGGATCTGTCAATGGGATGAATACAAAAACTTCCCAGGAACTGGGAAAGTCCCAATTAGAAATACCCATATGTCCATGAATCCTTGGATCACAGTGGGAGGCAGGGTGGTGTGGCCCTCAGGAAAGAGACAAAGCTAGGAGCTGGAATTCCTTCCCCTCCTGTTTTTCTCTACCCTGTGATATGTCTTTCCCAGGCTCATCTCTCATTACACATCTCAAATCCCTTGTTCTCCGGCACGCTCCAATCTCCCATCGTCTCTGTCTCTCATTACCCAGAAAAGAGAGCATTCTCCTGGGATCACAATTAGATGCAGCAGCCTGTTAAACATCCATTTAAGCAAAGATACTTAATAGACAGATAAGGGCAATTAACAGCAAATGTCCAGTTCCAAGGGTCTCATTGGCAGCCTTAAAACATTCCTGTCATTATTAACCATTAGACATGAAGATTTAAACCCTGTGCAAAATGAGACATTTCACTGGCCATATCTTACCAGCTGGAGCCAGCTATGCAGCCAGGACTAGACACCAGCCAAAGCATAACTTGTCTTCACTACACTACTCCCCCACTCATCTTTCCTGTTCTCTCTCCTAGCTTCTGAAAACAAACCTCCTACATCTCCGAAGTTGCCCCTTTTTCAGCCCAAATAAGCAGTGGGGGAATGCCTTTGTGTGGCTGGACCATTGGAGAGTTTGGGGAATGATATACTAAAAGCTGTCTGATGCTCCAAACTTAAGTGAAGCATTGGCAGCAGAAGCAACAAATTGGATGAGCCTGCTTTCAAAGTGGATGGGCCATGGTCCACTCAGGCCCACCAATAACTATGCCACAGCCCAGCAAATGGGAGCAGAGTCAACAATGGGTTGGTGGGGAAAACAGTGAATAAGCAGACATTGCATTTGACAAAGTGGGTTGCAGCCCACAAAAGCTTATGCCTGAAGAAATTTCTTAGTGTTTAAGGTGCCACTTTCATTGTTTTTGCCATATACAGATTAACACAGCTATCCCCCTGGCACTTAAGCAGACATTGATACTGATCTCCTTCATACAGCACTTAAGGTCTACTGATGAAAGCCCTGTAAAAGTTAAGAGTTATTATAATATGTTATTATCCTTCTTGATATAACTGGATGGTCTCAAGCCATATAGGTATGTAATTAATCAGACATGATGCCTTGATGCTGTCATCAGATTCAACAGACAGCCATATTGCAGGAGTACCTAGAAGTCCCACTCATGAACCAAGACCTCATGATACCAGGTGCAGAACAGACACAGAACAAACAAACAAAAGAAAACCCCCCCTCCCCCTCCACGCCATCCCAGAACTAGAATAAGAAATGTACTATGAAAGCTAATCAAGGGGATTTGTCTAGCGTGAAAGGCCCATGAAGGAGCAGGGTCCTAGTCCCCGCTCTGTGGGTGATTTCTCTATTCCCCCTGTCTGCTCTCTGCAGCTCACAGATTCTTTGCACCCTGTTCTGCAGAGGGGAGAAAGAGCCCAGGCATTAGATGACTCCTCATGTAAGCAAACAACTGAAGAGAGCAATCCCCATCCTGAGAAGGTGCTGAGCCGTTGCACGCTGGGATAATTAGCAGCTGGCTTGCCAAGTCACACCTCAATATGTGCCACACAGCTTTTCATCAGGAGCTGGCAAACACAAGCCTCTGACAATTAATTAGTGAGAATTAGCGGGATTCACCTCATTCTGAGGCTATGTACACACGATCAGATTAAAGCACAACATGGCAATCGCGCTATAAAAAACATGTGACCTTTATTGCGGGATAGCGCATACACACGTCGCTCCTTGTAACGCAACAGAATTCTTTGCAATATCACGCTGTAGCGCAATGAATTCTGGACACCTATCCCACAGTTCAATTTTCCCTCAATCTGCGCTTGGAATCATGGGATGAAGGAAAGGAACGCAAAGCGCCATTGGTAAAATCTCAGTTTCCCGTGGTGCACTGTGTTCCCCTTGCGTCTTCCTCATTGCCAATAGCAACTCGCGCCTATTTTCAACAGTGCAGCGATGCACTACTTGCGAGCAATCACAACAGCAATAGCATGGGTCCTGCTCTGATCTCCACTGTCACCTTCAGCATTCTAAATACATCTCGGCTGGTTGCTCAGTACGCAATGAGCTCCGAGTCAGATGAGGACGCTGAGGAGCAGGGGCTGATCGATGCCATGCAGAGCAACAGCACCGCGTTGCTCAGCTCCTTCACCGATCATCTGCACACGGTGCAACGCCGTTTCTGGTCGCGAGAGATGAGCACTGAGTGGTGGGATCGCATTGTTATGCAGCTGTGGGATGACGAGCAGTGGGTACAGAACTTTCAAATGAGGAAAGCAACCTTTCTGGAACTGTGTTCGGAGTCGGCCCCTGCCCTGTGACATAAAGACACCAACATGAGGTCAGCCCTAACCGTGGAGAAGCGTGTTGCAATTGCTGTCTGGAAGATGGCGACTCCTGACTGCTACCGGTCGGTTGCAAACCAGTTTGGAGTCGGGAGGTCCACCATCCGATTAACCCTCTCACAAGTCTGCCGAGCCATCAATCGCGTTCTGCTACAGAGGACGGTGAGGTTGGGCAATGTTCGTGAGATTGTGGACGACTTTGCTGCCATGGGATCCCCTAACTGCGGGGGAGCCATAGACGGCACACACATCCCTATTTTGGCTCCAGACCATTTCGTGACCGAGTACATCAACAGGAAGAGCTACTTCTCCATGGTGCTGCAAGCACTCGTGGATCACAAGGGGCGTTTTACGGACATCAATGCTGGGTGGTCGGGAAAGGTGCATGATGCCTGCATTTTCAGGAACACTGGTCTGTACCGGAAGCTGCAAGGGGGCACCTTCTTCCCTGATCAAAAAATTACAGTGGAGGATGTGGAGATGCCCATAGTCATCCTCGGAGACCCAGCATACCCATTGATGCCATGGCTCATGAAGCCATACACCGGTAACCTAGATCGCAGCAAGGAGCGGTTCAATTACAGGTTGAGCCGCTGCAGAATGACTGTGGAGTGTGCCTTCGGCCGTTTAAAAGGGCGCTGGCGATGTTTGTATGGTAGGCTGGACTTGGCGGAGGACAACATCCCTGCTGTGATTGCGTCGTGCTGTGTCCTTCATAACATTTGTGAAAGTAGGGGAGAAAAGTTTTCGCTGGGGTGGGCTATGGAGGCACAGCGCCTCGAGGAAGCATACGAACAGCCAGCCACTTGGAGTATTAGGGGGGCCCAAGGAGAAGCTGCTCGCATAAGGGAGGCACTCAGGGACCATTTCAATGATGCCCTCCCCTAGTTAACTTCCAGGACGCATCAGGTGCACCTTATAAGATTTTCAATGTGTACAAATAAAGCCACTCTTCAAATTATTTGTCACTGTTTTTATTAAAACCTAACGGGGGGGGGGTTACAGGTGGGTGTAGCTGTGGGTCTCTAAAAAGTAGCTCTGGGCGGGACTGGATGTTGCAATGTACCAGGGGGACTTCTTTGAAGGACTACGGGGTGTGGGAGGCAGACACGGCTGAACTGTATGGAGTGGAGCCTGTACATTAATCAACTGGGTCTGCAAAGCAATCATGCTCTTGAGCAGTTCTGTTTGCTCCTTCATCACACTTATCAGTTTGTCCCTGTGTTTCTGCCTCCTCTGTTGGGATTCCTCTCTCCAGGCTCGATTCTCCCTCGCGGATTCCGGTGCTGTTTTCAGCAGGTCCTGAAACATATCCCCCCTGTTTCTTCGAGCACGCCGCTGAATGTTTCTCATGCGGTCAGCTGGGGTAGACACCGGCCTTGTGAAGGTCGAATCTAAACAAAAAATAATAATAAAGCAGTTGTTAACACAGAGCCTAGATAACCAATGTAACCTTCCAGTAGCACATTCCACTGGAAGGTGCAGGGCAGTCAACATCCTATGCTTCGCTGAAGCGGACAAGGTATGTCCTAATAGAAAGCTTACTGGGGGCTAACATTCTGCACAGGGCACACAGATGGAACCTGATATCTCTCTCCTCAGAGTGCCCCTGCCAGCTAGAATACATATCCTACATGCCACCGGTTGCAAGCCAGGACCGTATGCTGCTGCACTGTGTGCTGCCATGGTTCCCAGGGCTGTGCTTTGCAGCTGGCGAGGCCGAGTATCCGTCTTTGGGAGCGTAGACACAAACGCTCTCCCATCTAACCTGAGTAGTAGGCTCTGGAGGTACATCGAGGAAACCTTTACTGACCTAAATACAGATGATTTTTTGACAATCACTGCTTGTGTTGATGCACTTCTAATGAATGCAGAGTAAAGAG
The DNA here is from genome assembly GCA_007922175.1 of Pelusios castaneus. Taxonomy (NCBI): domain Eukaryota; kingdom Metazoa; phylum Chordata; order Testudines; family Pelomedusidae; genus Pelusios; species Pelusios castaneus. Next base: position 30,147,163 of record ML685764.1, read on the forward strand.
CGTGCACAGCGGGGACTGAGACAGCAAGCACCCCCACCCTGGACAATGATATTTTAGCAGGAGCCATAGCTGCACAAAAGAGAAACTTACCGGAACCCCCCTCTGCCGCCTCAGAGGACACGCTGCAATTCATGTCTTGGGTGGGCGTCTCAGCGGGGGTGCAGAAGAGCTCCTGGCTACACACTGTTGCGCTTTCCTCCAGGTCATCCTCCATCTCCTCCTCCTCATCGATCACGTCCTCATCCTGCTCGGGTCTGGCATTCACTGGATGAGGGGGGGGCCGATGTGTCCACGGGACTCTTTGCAGTGGTTGTGGGGTCCCCACTGAGGATGGCTTCTAACTCCTTATAGTACCTGCATGTAGCAGGCGCTGATCCCGAACGGCGGTTTGCCTCCTTCGCTCGGTGATAGGTTATTCTTAGCTCCTTCACCTTTGATCTGCACTGCACAGTGTCTCTATCATGCCCTCTCTCTGACATGGCCCGAGAAATTATGCCAAATGTATCATAATTTCGCCTGCTGCCGCGTAGCTGCGCCTGCACAGCGGACTCTCCCCAGATGCTGATCAGGTCCAGCACCTCTGCCGTGCTCCAAAGGGGTGCGCATCTTCCACGACGGGCCGCCATTGCTACTGATGATCGGAGCTGCACTCCACTCCACGAGGAAGAGAACAGGAAGTGAAACAGACGAGAAATTTGAAAATCCCGGGAATCTGATCAGGGCGGGGACTGTTTCATCACGGCCACAGAGCGGGTGGGGGAAGACCAGAGAGGACGACTTTGGAATGCTGGGACACTTCCGGAGGCCAATCATTGCGCGGTAAGCGTACACACGAGTGGAAAGGCGCAACAGCTGTTCCGCGTTAACTGCTACCACCCTCATCGAGGTGGTTTTTGTATTGCGCTACAACAAGGCAGTTAACGCGCAACAGCCCTATTGCACGTGTGTACGCTGTTGTTGGTATTGCGCGGTAATGATTGTTAATGCGCGATAAAGTGATCGTGTGTACAAGGTCTCAGAAACCGGGCAAATATTTTCCCAGGGAGCTCTGCAAGACATCCTGTCTTGGCGCACACCTGGAGCCTCCCTGCCCCCATTTCAGCGAAAGGAGAGAGATCAAAATGCTAACAAGTAGCCCCAATCTTCCTTCCCACCAGGTGCTTTCTTTGGCCTCTCACAGCCCTGTCTCCAGGATTTGCCAGCCCCATATTTTATCCCAGCATGTCCCAACTCACAGGACAGGTGGTGAGGGCAGTTTTTCCCTCAGAGACCCTAAAGCTGGCACCAGGGAAAGGGTTCCCTAGTGAGATCTAGGCTACTGCCAAGCGGCTAGGGTCCCTGCAGCCACCTGAGACTTGAGTGGCGTAAGAGATGTACTCCAGGCACCAGCTTTCTTTCTATGTGGCTTGGCCAGGTGTATGGAGAGACAAGGATGGGTGCATTGCTGTGGTGCTGGGGCATGTATCTGGAGGTGGAGGCGGGTGTGTGCAAGAACTAGGGTGGATGTATTTCTGTACAGCAGGTGGGGGAGTATCTCTAGCAACAGGTCAGGTATGTGGGGCTGGCTTACATATATGGAGGGTGTAGGCAGGTGCGAAGGGCTGAGAGTAGAGGCATTTCTAAGGGATGGGGTTGCGTTGGGTGCATTATTATATGGACAGAGCAGGTGCATACAGGGGAATCTACTATATAACGCCCTGTATGTCCCTAGTCGGCCATGCAGGGCCCCAGCAAACTCCCCTACTGATTATTTCCTACTCCCGCCTCTTTAAGCACCAATTTGGATTTGGAAAGTAGGAAAAAAACCAAGCCAAGAAAGGGGCTGCATCTCCTTTGAAGGGAGCTTCTGTCACAGCCCCTTGTCTGGTTCAGGGGGCAGAGTGAGGCCCAAGACGCAGGCCCAGGTGTCTTTCAAGGCACACACACACAAAAGCACTCTGTGGCGCAGCTCCCTGATTAATCTGATTAGTACAGCAGGCAGGTCAGTGCCCACCGGAGAGTGCTCCGCAGCTAATGCATGAACAGCAGAATCCACAGGGGGCTGGATTAATTATTCATATTTTAACAAATTCAGACACATCTTTTTAAAGGTCTAACAAGTTGTTTCTTTCCCAAAAGGGCCATTTCCACCCCCTCCTTTTTTTTTCCCCCTTCTATTCATTTTTTATTTTCACCATCTCATCTTCTTTTCACCACCTCATCTTCTTGTATAAAAGAAGAGGGGCTTGATCCTGCTTCCCTGCCCAATTTCCCTACCCACTGCCCAGCTCCATCCCACGGGTGGCTGGGTTTCAGCAGCGCTACATAATTAGTCCCCTAGCACTTTGCAAATTCACAGTAAGGGATCCTGGGATACTCTTGCTGGGGTAGGGGAAGCCCATCAGCTTAAGGCTGCAGCAAACGAGCACACCAGTGGGAAACAGGATGCAGAAGCCCAGCTCCTCATTTCCTGGCTCTAACTGCTACCCCACACCCCTGCCTTTCTCTCATCCAGTCCCCCACCCATCCACTCCAACATCCAGAATCAACAGCAAGAAGTAACTTGCACCTCCAGCCCAGCCCAGGTTTGCTGGGTATCGAGAGGGAAAGATAGGAGCAATAGGCGAGGGGAAAGGCAGAATGCAATAGCAGTGGGGCTAGTGCAGAAGAGTATCGGGGTATTAAGGTATGGGGCGAAGTGCCTAGTGGGGCCAGTGAGCTGTGACGTTTGGTGCAGAGAAAGCAGATGGCCAAGGCCAAGTGCAGGGCCAGAAGGAGAAGGGGCAGGGCTGTTGCCAGGCATTAAGGTGAAGGGCAGAGCATAAGGGCTCTGGGGTCCTGGACAGTGGCCCAGCCAGCTCAGAGTGAAGTGACTTCTCTCTCAGCCTCACCCGGTGCACCCATCTCTAAGGGCAAGCCTTAAGGGGCTCTCCCCTGGGATTCCCTAGCACCTCCCAGAGCATGAATACAAACTTAACCCAGTTTCTGCCCTCCCCAGGCTTGACCCTTCATCCCTCGTAAGTTTCCCCCGCTCTGTTCTTCAGCTGAACATGCCACCTCCTTGATCCAGCCCTGATTCTCCTGGCCTTCCCATGGGAGTTTGCTCCATCTCCCAGCTACTCCAGATCTCTTGCCAGACCTCCCAGGTCGGAAGAGGATCCCACAATCACCTTCCCCTAGGGTTTCCTTCTTTACCTTGCCAATCTCTCTACTGCCAAGCAAGGAATGGCAGAACCCCTCCATCACTCCCTGCAGCCTCCTCTCTGCTGCACTTCTTATATTTATAGGAAATGCCCAGCTCCTTCCTAGCTCACCCTCATCTTTAATTAGACCTGGCCCACCCTCCTGAGTCAATCAGGTGGGTTAACTGGCCTCCCCAGTCCCACCTTAGCCCTTTCACCACCTGTGGGGGATAAACACCTCATCGCAGTCTTCCTTTAGGATGCCTCTCCTGAGATTCCCAAATCGGGGAGGACACGTTCTCATCCTAGCTTGCTCGGTGACTTTAGACAAGTCACTTCCACTTTCCACGCGTCCATTTCTCCACCTGTGCAATGGGGATAAGGGAGGCTGCCCTTCCAAAAAGCACCTTGAGCTCATCTCTCCAATGGGCTGCCACCCTCCTGGGAGCCAGTTGAAGAGCTGGAGGTTTATTTCAGCACCTGGGTGTGAACTGAGCCCTTCTGAAAATCCAACTCCCTGGGGGCTGAGAACTACCGGTAGGGAAGCTGCCCCTGAGCTCTTTGGAAAAATCTGGCTCAATGTTCATGGCCTCAAGTCCACCCAGCAGCGGAACGTTCTGCAGTGGGAGGACCAGGCTGGACCCATCTATGAAGGCTGACTCTCAGCACCTCATCCAGGCACTGCCTTAGTCCCAGAATTTCACTGGCATTCTCGGGAGAAGCCAGCAGTGACAACAGCAGCAGCTTCTCGTCCCAAGCCTGGTAAGATCGTTAGCATTACCCTGAGAAAGGGAAGGCAGCCTTTGCTTGGAGCCAGCGGTAGGGAGAGGACTTGTAAGCATGGAGGAGGTTCAAAAGGGAGTCATCTATTTTAATAAGTCTCAGCCAAGACTCCTCAGTCGGTCTTGTCTGGAGAAGGGACCTTCTGAAAGGCATCAAAGCCCCATTTGAACATCACATGATATGGGGGGAGGGAGGAAAAGAGGAGACAGAAGAAAGCAAGAGATGAAGGAGGGATGAAGGAGCAGATGCCATGGCAAGCAACGGTATTTTGGAACTAGACTTCCACCATTTGACAAGCACGCAGGGCAAAAGCGAGCTGCCGGAGATGAAGAGGATGAGAAGCAGCTAAAGGCCGTCTGATTCTCCCTCTCTCTGGCCATCAAACAAGCTTTTCGGAATCAAACGCCAGCACCTGACACTCTGCTCCGCGTTTGATCCTGCGCACGGCACCCTCTTTGGAGCTGGGGAGTGGAGTTCATGCCAAGAGGGACTTGGAATGCACTCACCCAAGATGAGAGCTCTCAGGAAGCTATTTGCTTGCAGCCTGGAGGTTTGCAAAGTGATAGGCAGGCAGACTCTTTGCTCGCGGCTCACCCTGCTGGGATGCCCTCCTCTCTAGAGATCGGGATAGGCCAAGGACAGATCTGCAGCTCCAAAGGATAGCCAGAAATCTAACAGCATTCTCTTTGCACTGCAGCAGTCATTTTCCCACTGGTGGGCCTTTCTCAACCATTGACCAAGAGGCAGGGGAGAATTTACTAGGGAATACTATTTCTCATCACCAGGGCAGAGGATAAAGAATCAGGGTGTGTTGCAAGATGGCACCAAACTCCAACATGGCATTTCTCCACCGTCAGCTGCAGTTTTGAGTCATGAGGCCTCACTGGAAGGAACCAGGTGCCATAAGAATCATTCATCACCACTGCCATGACACCTGGACAGCATCAGAATCCACCTCTCTTATTCCACATGCAGAGTGGAGGCAGGTCAGCTGCAGGCAGAAGCAGAAGCATTTAGAGAGGTCCCAACCTGCTTGTTTCAATGCCCAGGTTAACGGAAAAGAAAAAACAGGCATTGAGCTGCTGCCTGCGGCAATGTCACTTGCCCCCGTGCTGCTGGAGCAGATGGCCAGCAAAGAATGCCCAGCAGCCTATATGGGGACCATAAAACAATGTGGACCTGATGGTTTAGGCCAAGGTCAGATTGGGAGGGGGGTCCCTGGGGTTGGGAAGCCTTATCCAAGGCTCTTAAGCAAACTAAGATGTCTTGGGAAGGTGCTCTCCTGGATCGTGGTCTCCTGGATCAGTAACTGGTTAATAGATATGAAAAGGTGGGACTAAATGGTTGGTTCTCACAATGGAGAAAGGTAAACACCAGGGACCCCCAAGGATCTGTACTTGTTCAACATACTCAATGATCTGAAAAGAGAATGAACAGCAAGGAGGCAAAATTTGCACAGGATACTAAATCACTTGAGAAAATTAAGTCCAAAGCCAACTTGGAAGAATTACAAAGTGATCTCCCTAAATTGGGTTCCTAGGCCACAAAAGGACAGATGAAACTCATTGTTGGGAAGGGTAAAATAATGCACATTGAAAAAAAATTCATTCCAACTATACATGCAAAATGGGGTCTAAATTAGCTGTTCCCATGCAAGAACCAGATGTTGGTGTCTCCAAGGAGAGTTCTCTGAAAACATCTGCTCAGTGTGCAGTGGCAATCAAAAAAGTTAACGGAACATTAGAAACCATTAGGACAGGGATAGATAAGAAGACAGAAAATAACATAATGCTACTATATAAATCCAGGGTACACTCACACTTTGAATATCGCGTGCACTTCTGGTTGCCTCATCTCAAAAAGGATATATTGGAATTGGAAAAGGTGCAGAGAAAGTCAATAACAATGATTAGGGGTATGGAACAGCTTCCACACAAGGAGATGTTAATAAGACTGGGACTGCTCAGCTTGGGGGGGGGGGAAAAGAGAGATGACTACGGTGAGATATGATCATGGTCTATAAAATTGTGTATGGGCTAAAGAAAGTGTTATTTGCTCCTTTACATAACACAAGTACTTCGGAAACGTCTCACACAGGGATGCCAATTTACCTTGCTGACCAGGATTTGTAGCCTGGCTCCTAGTTCTGCTGGGAAAATGCAGTGGAGGAACATCTTCTGGCAACCAAAAATAAAACTGCTGGCACCTAACTGGGAGCCAATTTTGTCAAGCCTTGACTTGGGGACACCAATTAAGTTAATAGGCAGCAAGGCTAAAGCCAAAGGAAGTACTCCTTCACACAATCCACTGTCAACCTGTGAATTCACTGCCAGGGGATGTTATGAAGGCCAAAAATATAATTGGGTTAATAAAAACTTAGATCAGTGGATAGAGGTTAGCGCCATCAATGGCTATTAGCCAAGATGGTCAGGGGTGCATTCCCATGCCCGGCTGTCCCTAAACCTCCAACTGCCAGAAGCTGGGCCTGGACGATAGGGATGGATCACTCAATAAATTGGGCTGCTCTGATCATTCCCTCTGAAGCAGCTGGCACCAGCCACCAGCAGAAGACATAATGCTGGGCTAGATGGACCATTGGCCTGACCCAGTTATGGCTGTTCTTATGTATGAGCTGGAGTCCTCTAGGAGAGGGCTCCCTGGAGCTTGGAGGGGGGCAGGTAATAGGGTCGGTACTGGTGTGGATAGCTATCTGTCTGCTCTTTACCACAGAATCAAGAGAAGAGAACTGGTTTCCTATGTCTTGTCCAAGCAATTTTCCTCTCAGTGCCCAGGGGCCCATGACAGGCCCCAGCATTTCCCAGTCCGACCCTGGGCTCAGTGCACCCTATCGTTTCCTTGCTCAATGACAATATTCTCCCAGTCCACCTGCATCACACTACACCCCTCTCTTCACAGCCCTAGCTAGCTTAGGCCAAAGCAAGAAGAGTGCCACCAGGAAGCTGTCAAACACTCCCACCACATCAGACGCAAGCAGTGAGGGCATCCTGAGAGCTGAAGGGCCCCACCATCATGCCCATTCAGAGCACAATCTAACAGGCACGATGGCCGATCCAGCTGTTCCAGGTTTTCAAAAAAATGCACAAGGTGGTGACTACGTCCAGCCTAGACTGCTGCACATGCTGCAAAACGAAGATGTGCAGTGAAAGAACATTTCTCACCTGTCAGCTCAGAGCGGGGCCTTTGGCAATGAAAGCACCTGGCCTTTTATGTAGGATTGATCTAGTTTTGTTTAAAAATCACCCAGTAAGTTTTTATACTTGGATAAATCTCTTGCTCGCACTGGATTAATTCTCCGCGCCTGGGACTCTCAATTGCCTCAGAACCAGATAATGGGAAAGAGCAAGTTCAGAGATAAAGCCCCGTACAGCCAGAAAGAAGCACTCTCCCTTGACCCAGGTGCTAATTTGAATAATACAGACTATGTTAAAGCAGGCTGGATTCCAGGGAGCAGATAAGAATGAATTATTTGCAGGATAGAGCTTGCTTCACATTAATCTGGCTCCAGTTTTGTAGGGAAAAGTGCTTAGCTCAAATCTCCTCTTATCTCTGAAAGCGCTTGTCACAAGCAAGAAATTCATTACAACAAAACATTCCCCCCACTGCCTGCGTCCTGGTTAGTTATTGTAGGGTGCCAAGAGAACTGGGTGGTTCCTCCCACTTATTATATCATAAGGTCACTCAGGACTGCTGGGCTTTGCAAACAGGTTACTTAATGTAGGATTAGTAAATGAGTGGTGGGTTGCCTACACTGCAGTTTCTGGTTGTTATTGTAGGGTTGCTTATAAGAGCTGAGCTGTACATGCTGATTTGTTATATTAGGGTTGCTTGTGTTGGGAAACCCACACTGCTCTGCTGTTCTCCAGCTCCCAAGGATTGCCTGGCTGGTTTGTTACTGAAGGGTCACTCGTGGAGGGATAGTGATAAATCCGTGTTTGTTGAGGATGGGGGATAACATTTTTTAAGTGTGGCTTTTGAAATCAAAGATAAGGACACAGGTGGTAACATTCCATGCCTGCCTCGCCAAATGGCCTCCTTTTAACCAGGTACTGAACGTAAGCTGAATTACACCCAAACCCCAACTTGAAAAGAAGATTTCGGGAGCAAAGCCAAGCCCCCACCAATTGGGAAATGCCAGAATTAAGAAAGCCTGTGCGCCCGGCCCTTGTGCCTAGATGTGATGCTAAACTGTCTATCATTACATCCCAGTCACCTCCAACCTCTCTATCTTGCATCTTCATCTGGTCTCCTTCTTTCCTTGCCTCCACTGGCTCCCTGCACTCTCCCCAACCCATTGCCCCAGCGGTTACCAGTCTCCTGCACTCCCAGCTCCTTCACTGATCTCTGCCTTCCTCCCCTTCGTCCCCCTGTCTATTTCACCTTCCCCCCATCCCAGTCTCCTTGCCAAGCCAGTCCCAGTCTTTGCCCAACTCCTAGACTCCTTCTGCCCCCACAAGCTCCTTATCATCTCCCCCTCTCCCCACTCTGTCCAGCTCTTGATTGGGGGGGAAGGAGAGTACACTGGGCAGTAACAGACTGTGCTTGAAGAGGAAAATCTGAATTGTATCCCTGCTGTTGCTGAATAGCTGCAGTGTAGTGACAGCCGAGAAGGCCTGGGCTGCAGGGAGATGCAGAAAATTTCTCCTGTATTGTAATCCTCGCTCAATGCATGATCGGGGATTAAAGCTTACAGGATCCAGGCAGCCACCTGGCTCCATCGAGCAGGCTCCATCTGCTTTTTTTCCCCATCTCTTCCCCCCTCCTCCCCAGCCAGAGGAGGAGGGAAGAGGAGATTTTCCCTCACTGGGCACCAGGAGTGCTTCGAGTTGCTTGGGGCCGACTGGTTCCGACTATCTATCTGGCTCGGACAGAGGCCTTGCTCAGAGCCTGGCAATTGCTTGATTGTTGCAGAGGACCAGGCAGTAAGATTTCCTGCCAGGCGCAGTCAGGCCGGAGCTAATTAGCCAGTGAGAGTGAAAGGTCAAACTCAAAGGGAGAATCTTCCTTATTTCTGGGGATGTTATTAGTGCAAGTGAGGCTGTTGGAGCCAAGAATCAGTCTCTTTCCATGCCAGCCTCCTCTCCCCCCTCTGTGCTCTGCTGTCTCTCACTCTGCCTAAGAATAATCCACCTGATCTATCAGCTCTGGGAAGAGTGGGCTGAGCCAATTAGAAAAGACCAAATTAAAACAAAAATAAATTGCATGAGGCTTGTGTCAGAAGAAGGGGGCAGAAAAAACAAGAACAAAAAACCCCACCCTTCTCCACTTAATGGCCAAGGGGAGCAAAGTCTCCGTCAACTGCAAATCTGCCTTTGAAAACTCTCGCTCTTCCTCAGATCTGTGCTGTAACATTAAACCTGAAGCTACATTATTAACCCCCTCCTTGCTCCCCTTTTCTACCACAGTTGAGGATCTTCAGATCCGGCCAATTATAGAGGGGGGAAAAGCCTTAGAGATTCAGCTGTGAACCGCAAACCACCCTCGTTCGACATGCTTGGGTCCATGTTTCTGGATCAGATCTGTCACAGGGAGAGATGCTGTACTTTGCGATTACCAATCCCATTTCCACAGCTCCCAAAGAGAGTACAAAGTGGCACGTCAGTGGAATTTCCTCTTGCTGTTTTGCTGTTGTAACCCTGGTCACCTTCCCCAGCCGACCGGGCTTCCTGCTTGGATGAGGAGTGGAACAACATGACCCAACATACGCTGCATCCCGGTCTTGGACTTTGCTCCCCCCATCACCCAAACCCAGTTCTAATCACTTGGTTTTTCCACAGGCAGCCCCTGTTGCTCCCCAGGCGCTGGTTCTCCAGCTGCCTGCCTGCCCCCAGGCACCCTCGCAGAGCCTGAGGAAAACCCAAAGGCACGTTGTGATTAACCAGAAGCCACAGCCAACACTCTCAGAGGAAGGCAGAGCTGCCATCACTCAGCACAGTGGGCCTCCCTGGGCTGCCCAACTAGTGCTGTAACATTGGCCAGACTGGCTGTAGTCAGGTCACCCACTGCCAACATGAGCCCACCTGTCCACACGCCCCTTCACCCTCTCCACTCGGCCCAGCTCACTCGTCAGTCCCTCTCCACAGCCTGTCACGCTGCTGTATCAGCCACCAGCTGCCCCTCTCCCTCATTTGTCAGCCCACCTACCCTCATCCACTCCTTTTGGCCAGGGCCCCACCTCTACCCACTCCGATCTCCTCTCAGGCCCCCGTCCCTCTGTCTTCTCGCTCCAGAGATAAGTCCTTTGGCAGCAGCTTTCCAGAGCAGCCTCCTCACTGTCGGGTAAGCAGGAAGTTATCAGCCAAGTCCTACACACACCTCCAGCAGCCCTTACTGCCCATGACCAACCCTTCCTGCCATGGATTGTCTCCTGCACTTGCCTTATATGAAGCTCGCAGAGCAGACTTTGACGCAGGCCCAGCCCAACCATACAGGTGAACGAGGCAGCCGCCTTGGGCGCCAGGCTTTAAAGGGCGCCAGATTAAATGGTAGTGACTTTTTTTCTCTATTTAAAAAAATATATTAACTTATCTCATAACATGTGGGGGCGCCAAAGTCATAGTTTGCCTAGGGTGCCCCGGCCCTGCTCTGACGGCTGACGTACCTCTAGGATTACCAGGTAGCAAGTGTGAAAAATTGGGACAGGGAGGGAGGGTAATAGGTGCCTATATAAGAAAAAGTCCTGAATATCGTGACTGCCTATATAAAAATCAGGACATCTGGTCACCCTATGATACCTCCCTAGGAAGAGGAGGACACTGGAGAATCCCACAGTTCTGTGCCCTCGGAGTGAATTCTAAGAATGGCCACACCCAAGTGAGTTAGGAACCAGCTATTCAGCCAAAGCTCCATAGCTTGTATTGCAAGGTCAACTCAGTGAGGTCAGCCAAGGACAGGGTACAGGGCTGACTTTGCACGGCTACCTCATGGCAAACATTACCAGTGCCTCGTCTTCATGTAAGACTTTCCATTGACCAAACTGTCATGCGTGAGTTATCCCTCTGGATTTGGTTTGGGCTTTTTGATTGTAGGGGAAGAATTGGGAAGCGGCAGGTTTTTCCTGAGCTCGGCTGGCAAATGGTTCCTCTGGTTAAAACACCAGCCTGCTCATTAGCGCATCACACAAAAAGTCTGGAGCAAGAGAGAGAGACCCATGGGGCACAAGAGAGAAGGCTGCTACAGCTGCATCCAAGTGCAAAGGAGGCAGCTGGACGGCCAGGACTGAAGTCACTCAGCTCCGTTCTAAGGAGAAAGGCTGATGAGCGAGGTGCTAAGCTGGGACTCAGCCAAGCTGGGCTCGGTTCTGTCACAGATTCCATAGACAACACCATCTCCAGCCCAAGGACGTACTCTGAGTCCTGCTTCACAGTCAGCGCAACTAAGTGACTTGGTCAAGATCACACGAGAAAGCTGGGGCAGCAGAAGGCACTGAACACAGGTCTGACACAGCCCAGGTCCGCTCGCTAGCCACTAGGCAATGCTGCTGGCACCTAACTGAACTCACTTTCATTGGTGCAAATCAGAAGCAACAGCTATGGCACAGACCAGATATGAGTCAAATTGTCAGCTTCCTCCTTCCTTGGCAGACCTAGGAAGAACCCTGTGGGGTTTGCAAGCTTGTCTTTCTCATGATAGAAGCTGGTTCAATAAAAGATCTCACCTCCCCCGCCTTGTCTCTAATATCCTGGAACCAACAGGGCTACAACACTGCATAGGGCCTCCTCTTGGATTGTTAATTACTCATTTGGTGCAGACTGTGTTCAAGAAGCCCTTGTTTGGTTTCTTTGTCAATTGCCATGATTTGCTCTCCCAGGCAAGGCAACACAGCCATCAGCATCTCTTTCATGTTACACCTTGATTTCCCCTTAAAGGGCTCTCCCGCTTTCTTGTTCTCCCTTTGGGACGATGAGTAATGTACTCCTTCATCGCCAGCCAGAGCTGTCACAGCTCCCCAGATCCTCACTATCGATCTGTGTTGGGTTTGCTTTCCCTTCACCTTCTCTGATGCCCAGGTCTGATTTTTTTGTGAGTGTGATTTGGCATGGTTGAGAGATTGGTTTGTTTTTCCGGCTTGTTTTTTTTTTTTCCCCCTTGCTCCCCACGGCCCTTCATGCTGGACCCTGACATGCTAAGAGAACAAAAGGCACTTTTCTAGTGTTTTTCTGCTTTGATACAGCCCCCTTTTACAAAAATCAGTCCAGGCAACGGCTGTAATTATCTGCCTGCTTCCAAGAGCTCCCTTTGCTGCTTTCAAAGCTCTGACTCCTGCTTTGTTTCCATCAACCTGTCACTTTGAAAAGCAAAAAAGGTCTTCTCCCCCCCCCCCTTTTTCTCCCCCAATCTATTATTGAGGAGCTGGAGAACAATCTACAATATTCCTTCCACCCCTCTAAACAAATTCATCAAGGCAGCCTCCATACACTCTTTGTTCCTCACACACTGCATTGCTACAGAAGTCCCTGGCGAACACACTTCATTGTAATTCTTCTGCCAGGATCACGCAGCACCTCGCTCCGCTTCTTAAGAGAGGATGCAGTCACGGTGGAGGGTATTTAAAGTCACATTATTTATAAACACAGGAAACCTCCAAGCAGCTGCAGCGTTGGGTTTTCCCTAATTCCACCCAGGCTCCAGTTATGGCCTCATAAATGTAAAGCCACAAGAGACCAAGGAGGATCTAGTCTGAACTCCAGCCTAACCTGGGCCCCAGAATCTCAGCCAAAAAGGTCTTCATTGGCCCATAACTTCTGTCTGAGCTATAGCATATCTTAAGAAGACCTCAGTACCAGGCCCTATTTGTGCTGGGCCCATGTGGGAAAGAGGGACATCTCTGTACTCATGAAATGGGGAGAAGGAGGAAGAAGAGGGACACAAATCACTTAATAGGTCTTTACCAGCTCTCTTGAAGAGGAAGGGTGGTTTTGCAGGTCAGGCACTGAACTAGGATACAGAGAGCTGGCTTCAGCACCAGGATCTACCACCAACTCCCTATGTGATCAGGGCCCAGTCATTTAACTTCTCCAGACTTCCCCTCCTCCCCATCTCTAAAAGGGGAATAACCACCTTTTCTGTAGCTGTCTGCTCTACTTAGATTGCAAGCTCTTTGGGGCAGCAACTTACTATACATTTGAGCAGGGTCTGGCACCAGGGGCATATAATACAGGTCTTAGGACATTTGGAGCATCATTTTGCTCATCTGCCACCATCTCTCTCACCCGTATCATTCAGAAGAATGCTGCCGATAGACACTAGAATCACTTTATAGGCCTCCAAAAGGCAGCTGCCTCCAGGGTGGAGCAGGGCAGCTGTTTATAAAACTCAGAGCTAAGCTGCATGACGACAGTGCACACCTGAAACCATAAGGCAGGTCCCAGCTCCTGTGGGGGTTTGTGCATGCTTAACGCCCATGAACATCAGCAGGAATAGAGAACATTTGGCCTCTTTCACATCACTGGGACGTTGAGACTTATGGGAAACTCAGACAGTGGGAAAAGGAGGAAGCTGGATATCTGAAGGATCAGGTGCACTCACTACTCTATTGTTCCATCCCAGACACCCCACTGTAGGTCCACCTCCAGGCCAGTGCAAACACGGAAACATCCCCTGAATCCTGGCCAAAGATCACACAGCCTCCTCCCTGCACCCCGGGAGCTCTGAAGTTTCTGCTCACTGATGGCTCAATTATCAGCATTCAATTCCTGTTTGCCCGCAGATCCTGTAATCAACGTCAGCATGTGTATTCTGGCAAAATTAATCATAATTGCTGAAAGCAAGACACATCACACTTGTAACTTTGGTCCTTTAATTAGGAGTCTGTAATTGGATACAGAACTCCCTGTAAATCCAATTACTCAGGATTAGGACAGCAGCTGTCTGGGGACAGGAAGGGGAGCCATGCGCAATGTGTGTGGGAGCTTCTGGAGGCCAGCAAACAAGGATGCGAGTGGAAAATCCAGGGACCCTCACACTACACACCGGGCTGCATTCCCCCTGCTCCTCTCTTGGAGCAGGCCCCATTGCCTCCATCCTGGGATGTCCCTCCTTGGAACATGGGGAGTTTCAGTCCTTAATGGAGTCACAAGGGGTGGGTGATCTCACTGGGAGGATTGTGAAGGAATAGGAGCCCCCTGAACTAGAAAAAAAATCTGGAACCCTGTGGGCTTCACCTCACCAGCCAGGCTCTGCTCCCTCCTGGCACATCATCATTCCCTTCAGTGGAGTTACACCAGGACTGAACTTGGCCCTGGAGTCAGAAGTGATTTGGGGAGGAGCTTATAGAGACTGAGGGCATCAGCAAGTCAATATCCCCAGGCGCAGTCTCTAGAGGTGAGCAGGGGGACAGATGGCCCAGGGAACTGGGAGAGAGCTAGGGAGGGACCAGCTAGAAACCAATCCATCTCCACCGTCGCAAGAGGTTGTGACATGCAGTGAGGCGGGGGACCTCGGTCCGGCTCCCAGGATTCAGACACCCAGGTCATCCTACAGCAACCAGCTTCAGAAGAGAGGCTAAAGTGTTAATAAACGTGGACTCCTCCGCTATTGCTCTCAGAGAATAGTAGCTGGTGCCCCTGCATCTCAGAAGAACCCTGGGAAGTGGGTGAAAAGTATGACCCTCTAGGAACCAGGGGTAAACTGAGGCACACAGCGCTGAAGCAATTTGCCCAAGACCAAGACACACCTCAGTGGCATAGCGGAAGGTTGAACCTCAGAATCCGGTGGCCTAACCTGCAATCTCACAGGTTCTTAGAATGCACCCCACAGCCTGTTCTAGACACAGCTTGTGTACAGCTGCATCATTACATTGGTTAGGAGAGGAATTTGTTACCAATCTAGATAGACCAGCACAACCCTCACGGGACAGAGTTAAACCAACATACTGGTATAGCTAGCCCAGCAGAGGCACCTTTTTACTGGTATAACTGCAACAAACACTCAGGGCTGTGCTGCTTTATTTTAGCACTGTAGTTACGGTTGCACACCTTGTGTGTGTTTAGACAAGGCCTTGACTAAGTGCTTCTCCACATGAGGCATTATTCCTGATTAACTTCCTGTTTGATGTGCTGATCCAGCACAAGAATGCCTTGTTCCAAATTAGTTTAATACACTGCGGTAATGGATTAAGAGCATCCACACAGGGAGTTAATCAGGTATAGCTATTCAACTTTCAGTTCACATCCTCCTTTAATCTGAATTAGATGTCCTCTGTAGGAATGCCCACAGAACTCAATAGCAGTGTGGATCCTAAGTGCAATCCCACCCTGGACGGTGAATGCTAGGTTTGCCCAGCATTGCCATTTGTTTGATACAGCAAATGCATTCTTGAAGCCTCAAAATCCAGCCCAAAGCGCTGTGCAATCCAGGCTCCAAGAGGTTTCCCCAAACCTATCACCACTCTTTACCCTTCTCAGGCTGCCTACATAGTACAGTGCCACGGCTCCCTTAGGTCTATAAAAATTGGAATAAAAAACCCCACTTTTTTAAAAAGCCACAATGAACTATCTTTTTTTAATAACTGAAGATAAAAAGTGTAATTGTTTTAAATGAGCATTCGGTAATTTGGACTCTGCTTTATGGTGTTTGGGACGATAAACTCCTCCCGCCGAAAGCTCTTGGCAGCTTTATGCAAAAAGGCTGGTGTGTTGTTGATCTTTTTTTTTAATTTAAAGTGATGCAGGGAAATATGGACCAATTCCAGCCGTAATTTACAGGACCCTGAGGGTTAATTTTTCTCTCTAAATAACGTCAGGCTAATTTGAAGAGTGAGGAGACACCCGCAATGCTAATGCCACCTTACATTAAAGTCAGCCTTTCTGTTTCTCAGGGATATGACGTTTGGGCCCAGGGGCCCCAATCCTGGGTCCTACGCTTGCAGCAGAGATGGGGAGAGGGGGCACAGATGAGAGCTTGACAAGCATTTTGTCCTCCCTGGCAGAGATTCCCTGGCACTAGAGTTTGTGGAGGAGAAACGAACAGGCACTCGTGGTGACTTTACAACCAGGGGGGGTCTCAAATTTTTTTGCTGGGACTCCCACAAAAAAAAATGATGACCCCTCCCGTGCCACCCTCATTGCTCGCAACCCTGCCCATAATAACAATGAACCCATGAGGTCACAACCCCCAGTTTGAGAACCCCTGCTTTACACTATAGCTGTATTGGGAGAATGTCCACAGCCTGCAAGGGAGCTGGGGATAGCTAGAGGATGAAGCAGACCCCCACCCTATTTTGGGCTGTGCAATGCATTATCTCTAGCCTCTGGTCTTAGAGTAGCCCAGAGGCTGCTCTAATCTACACTCTGTTTCTCCACCCACTGTGCCAAAGTGTAGGAGCAGGGCTGGCACAGGACACTTTGCTGGCTAAGGAGACCCCTTGTGCCAGGGGATTCTAAGGAGATTGTTCACATCACTTTAATGCCCCTTGACACTGGCAGAGAGGCATAAAAGGACCTTAACGTAAATAAGAATCGATCCACCTGAGTTCAGTGCAGGCTCCTTTGCAGATCAGGAGCCTAGCCAAAGCCTTCTGTAATCAATGAGAGTCCTTCCGTTACTTCCAACAGGCTTTGGATCCGGCTCCAGAACCCAAACACAATGCACCTTCATACCCAAAAATCATTGCTGCCGCGGCTGCAAGAAAAGATCCCAGCCCCCAAGCTCCCCCTCAAAGTCTTAAAGCTACTTAACCAGGGGGAATCTCTCCTTTCATCCCAAAGTCAGAGTCAAAGCCACTCCACCTGCCTCTGATATACAGCCACCTCTGGAGTGGAACACTGCTGCTGTTTAACAGCACACAGCAACACGACTTGACAGTTCAGGAGAAAGGAAACCCACATTTCCCCCCACCCCCGCCCCACACACACACTCTTTAGCTCAACACAATATAATGAGAAATGGGAAGATTTAACCAGGACAGCCCCATCTTTGTGGCAAGAAACAAGGGATCTTGAACAGCCACAAGGGCTCAAAAGCTGTTTTATGTCTGTCCCAGAGGAAGTGCCACCAACAAGTACTACAGTAAAATACTGATCCTGCTCTGATGCACAGGGCAGAGTACCCCATATTGGACAACTAGCACTGCTTCCCAGGGGGCGTCTCCCACCCAAGCACTGACCAGACCTGACCTTGTTTAGACATGAAATCTGATGAGGTCAGAGTCCCAGTGCACTGAGGCTGTGGGCCAGGAAATGGAGGACAGGTAACAAAAAAGCCCCTGGGCTGTGGTGAGGCCCATGGGAGGTTATGGATCTGGTTGGATCATTGGAGAGTCAGGACCTACACTGTGAAACTTGAGTGAAATCGGCTCTGTGTTCCAGCAGCATTAGGTCCATTCATTGCACAGGGGGCCCAGCAGTTCTAAAAGAAGATTCCCGTCTTTAATTGGGAGTTTGTAATTATGCCCTATTTCTCCCACCCCCACCCACACCCCACTCCCAGCCTCCTTCTCAGTTGTGTTCCACTGCCAATATTGACTCTGACATTTACATTTCAGAGGGAGAGAAAAAGAACCTTCTGCTCATTCGTGATTCCTTTGGCATTTTCATGCGCCATGAGTTCCATTTGCTCTTTTAGGACTACCTTCCCAGTATTAATACTGGAAGGGAGGGGGGACATTATTTGCCAAGGTCACGCAATGAGCCATTGACAGAGATAGGAATGAGCTAGGTCCCCTGACACCCAGTTCAGACCCCTGGCTGGGAAAACATACACAGCGCTAGAAAGCAATAGACTGGGAACAATCCTAAATGGGGCAAGGGGAGTGTTCCAATGGAGCACATCCCCCGCTGGTGGAAAGCAAGGTTGCTTCAGTGAAACTACACCAATTTACACCTATTTTTCCTAATGCAGATGAGCCCCTTGGTCCCCGGCTGGCCTTCAAATCTATGACCCAAAGTGCAAAAAATTTAACCCTTCACCTTCTTGCCGTGATGTTTCCAAGCCAGTTCTCTGTGCAGCAAAAGCCATCCCACCAAGTCAACCTCATGCTCAGGTGTCCCCGCAGAGGAGTTTTCAAAGGGGGTATCTTCATTCTGGAAAGACACAGGCCTCCTATCCAGTACAAAGAAAATGTTTTCCCCTCTCCATCCCAAGCAGCATGACTCATAGCTCAACAACGGCAGCCAGGCTCCAGCCAAGCAGCTGGGAGGCAGCCGCCATGATAAGAAGGAAAGATACAGGGTCCCATCTGGATCCAGAACTTACTGCAGGAACTTCTCACCTCTGGATGGGGGAATCTTCACCTACACACCATGTACAACATGGAGGGGGGAAATACAGGAAAGACCGATCATCTATGGTACTCTTGATGCTCTCTGATTCCAGTAATCTGCTTATGGAGTGCAGAGCAGGGTCGTCCTTGGGGGGAGGGGGCGCGAACAGGGCGATGGCCCCAGGCCCCGCAGTAATGTGGGCCCCGCACTGTCCCACTCCCAGCAGGGCAGTGTGGGGTCCACACCCCCCACGGCTGCACTTCCCCCAGCTCCCCGCTGCCTTCGGGCAACCGAAGGTAGCAGGGTGGGCCAGGCTTCCAGGGCTGGCTCCCCAGTATCCCTGGGGGACAGAACAGGCAGCCCCCCCTGCACTGCCCACCAGTATGGGGGGGTGGGGGCCCTGCCTAGGCCAACTGGCCCTGGGCCCCACTCCCCCATAGGGTCTGCCCTGGTGCAGAGGGGAAGTCCAGGCCATTGCTCCCCAGTAAGCCCTCAAACCCTTGTTAATTAGATGTGTTACAGATACATGCAGCAGAATGCTGGCCCCATTGTGGCAGGCGCTGTACAGGCACTTAGCGGGAGCCCACGAAGCACTGACATGTTAATCGATCAAGCAGACAGAGAGCAGGATGGGTAGCAATTTGCCCAAGGTCACAGCAGTTCAGTGGCAGTCAGGCACAGAAGCTCTTCCAGTGTTGCGCGCTGATCTCTAGATCACCCTGCGTGTCAGCTGGTGCTGACCCCTCACACACAGCCCCCATCCCCGTTAGCCCTGCTTTGCTTTCCACTAGCCATGGGCATGACCCAAAACAACAGAACCACACTCAGGGGCATCCAAAATCCAACTGGGAATTTGGTGGCTTGAAACCACATGGGTTTCCTGCACCATAACCTGGCAGAAAAAAAAGCCAAGCCGAGCCCATTCCCAGGGAGTCCCCACAATTGCTCCCAGATCCCAAGAAACATCCTAGGTCGCAGCAGGACAGCAACCTAGTGCTGAGCTGGCAGGGTTCATTTCATGGGCACACAGGCAGCAGGAGGCACCCCAGCCAGCTGCCCCAGGTGATGCGCCCCTTACTAGATACAATTCTTTCCAAATTCAGGTGTTTGCCCGTCTCCACATAACCCCCTGCCTCTTCCTCCACCTTCCACCCATCTCTGCTCTCATCAGAGGGGGGAGAAAGAAGGTCCATTTAAGTCCAATACAGCATTTTGAGGGACAGACCCCATGCAATGATCCCAAGAAAGCAAAACCCATGAGCCACCTGCCAGGTGCCCCAGGGAGGGAATTCCTTTCCAACCTGAAATTCACATTTAGATCCCCGAGGCTTGAGCATCTTCCAGCCCAACTGCCACCTGACTTCCCATGCGCTCGGCTTGCACCCAGAAGCTATCCCAGCACCACAGGCTGGGAGGAGAACTGCTGGCTACGGACAAGGCCTAGGAGAGCTAATAGGAGCTCTCAACAGCAAGGAGGCGGATAGTCAGGTCCCAAGAGGCTCCAGGGCAGGATGATTTAATGCCTGTTCACACACCTCCCCAGCACTCCTGTCAAACGCTACATAATAGGCTGCACGTGCTATTGATTTAACGGCAGCTATTAGCTCCAGGAATTGATCTGATGTTTCTATTAGGCTAAACAAATTTTTAACATGCAGGTTTGTTCCAAATTAGCTCACTGGAAATGCAGGCAGCTAGCGCTCACACCCCCTTCCCAGAGGGTGATCATCAGTATCCAACCGAGGAACCCCTCGCCAGAGAGAGAAGAGCCACCTAGACAGCCGAGTCCAGCCACACACCCAGCACCTCACCTGGCAGCAGAAATTCTGTGGGTGGCTGGTGTGCATACATGGGGCATGGCACACTCACTTGGCATCTGTTCCTTCTTGGGACACAGCCCTCCAGCCAGAATGCTAGAGCTTCTTGCCTTCTGGGGTGACAAAAAGTTCCGATACAAACCCAGAGTCTTGGTGACCCCGTATGAGGCCTTCAGCCCAACTCAGGGCTCAGCCCTCATCCCTTGGTACCTGAGACAGACACTGGCACTTCTGGGGGACATAGAAGTGGGACCCTGACCTGCCTTCCCTCCTGGGCTCCAGCCCAAGTCTGTGTGGCAAACTGCTAGGTCTGTCTTACAATCCCTCCTGATTCCTAACTTTGCCTGCATGCATCATAGCAGCATCACAATCATCCAGCCTCTCTCCATGAAGTTCCAGCTTTTCTCAGCTTGTTGCTACCTTTGTCCCATTATGAGAACCACTCAGTCCCAGTTCTCCCCAGCTAGGCCCAATCCTCATTCATCTGTCTCCCCTCCAGTTGCCACAGAACGGGCTTCTGGGTGCTTTTAACCGCATCACTGCTGGTGTGGGGCCTCTCACAGGTGGGTGGGGAAGCAAGTTGTCCCCTCAGGATCCGGCCTTTCTTTCTCCCCAGCTAAAATGATGGGGCAGGGGGAAGGTGATGGGTTCAGTCAGCAGCAAAAGCTGACAACACAACCAGCCTCACTCTGCCCACGGTGTGGGATTGTGCCTTGGAGCCCCCGCTCTCCCCATGCAAAATGCCTGTACCTGACCCCCTATGCCAGGCAGCAACCAGACTCCAGTGCAGAAGAGCCGGCTGTGTTATTACCCACTCTCTCTGCAGCACCCCACTACAGGGTTGCCTGCTACACACCACATTGCTCCCCCGGCCTGTGGGGTAGAACTTTCCCTTTGCACCATGCATGTCCTCCTTTGGAGGATTAAAGTGGTGCACAGGCTTTGAGCTGGTCCCGTGCTTGGGGAGCATTTCCCCCATGGGGTGAAACCATAAAGAGCATCCCCAAAGAAGGTCTCCTGAATAACACTTCTTTCTGGGCACTGCCTCCACCCCAGCTCCTCCGTCTCCTGAGGGGCAATTTAAATTGGCCCTCAGCCATTTCATTTTTATTTATAACAGAGACTAAGCAGATGCTGCTGGTGGCAAACTCATAACCCAGAGATTTTCCACTGGGTTCCCTCGGCCCAGAAACTCAGCCCGCCCTCCAGATGCTGCCTCCCATCGGGCTGCTGCTCTGAAAAAGAGGCCTGGATGGCCAGCTGTTTCCAAAGAGGCTGCCCCAGTGTTCGTGACTGCTGGGTCCCTCCTGGGGAATCCAGGACATTCTGGTGAAGAAGAAATGGGTTGTGGTGAGAAATGCAACCTGGGATTAAAGAGAATTTATTTGCTCAAAAGTCTTCCTTACCTGAAGCTGAGCCTTGGGTTTGATTCCCACCCTTGCCTGCTCAGGGTTTTGTAAAGGATAAAGTCAGAGCCTCAGGAAAGGCTTTCATGCAGGGAGCCAGAGCCCTCCTTCTCCATTCCCTTCCCTGACACCTGCGGATGGGGAAGAATGATCCTTTAGGACGTTGCCTCTCTGCTCCCCTTCCCCCACCGGATAATGTAACAAGGCCAGTGCCATTTGTCACTGTGCTGCACAACACAGCCATTTGGGACTGTACTGTGCCTACAGGGATAGATCTCCAAGTCTTCTTTTCCAAGAGCACAGGTCCCTAGCCCCTGAGTGAAGAAGCATATGCAGTACAGGGCCTCTGACACACAGGTGAGGACTGTGATTCCATCCAGAAGAGGGCAGTGGTGTGCAGATGCTAGCTCATTGCAGCACTAATCCCCATCACCTGCTCAGCTGTTTTCATGAGAGGCTCTCCAAAAGAGTCATTCATTAAGCATCACAACATTCCTCAAAGGTGGGAGGGATTGAGTCCTTCTTCCCAGAGAGATTGAATACCTTGCCTGTGAGAGCCAGAAATGGAACCCAGGCATCCTGCCTCCTAGGCCTTGGCTAGCACATTCCCTCCTGGAAAACATCTAGCCTGAGGGCTGTATCTTAGCTCACCACAGCTCATTCCATCCCAAACCACATCTGCTCTGACTCAGTGCACACGAGCGAAGGAAGTCTCCACGGGGAGTTCATCCAACACAGCTTTCATATCTGGAAGCTTCCACTCTGCTTGGTGCCTGCGTGTCTGTCGCTGATTATTGCCCACAAAGTAAAAGCAAAAGAAGATAAATTGATCAGCTCTTGTCTTGGCCATCGTGACTCTGACAGACAGAGATACGGGGGTCAGGTTCAGCTCCCACTGACACTCGAGTAGCTTCCGTGGAAATAAACGGAGCACACAACTGAGGTCAGAATACATGCACCTGGCTGGAAAGCAACTGCACAGCCTAGTGGTTAGAGCACAGTACTAGGGCTGGAACTCCTGAGTACTGTTTGCCATCGTGGGACTGAATCCTGTAACTTCACTGCACTGCCTTCTTCCCCTTGGGGAAGGCTGACCTCCCACACAGGCCCAGTAAAAAGTGAAATCCATTAATATTAAGAGCCGTGCTTGGAGGGAAGGTGCTTATAGAAATGCAAATTGTACATCAGGAAGGTTCCAGGGAGGTGACATGCTGCGGTGCCTGCTCTTCCAGCCCATCCCCTGCTCCAGTGCCACCACTGCTCTGCAAAGAGGTCAGTGTCCCCAGAAAGATGCTAGGCTCTTGGCTAAGAACCTCTGGAGCAGGTGTAACCTGTAATTACCGGCTTGAACAGCTGCTGAGTAGTGGAGGGCTATTGAGCTCCAATCAATGGCTGGCTGGGGATCCCAGGGATAATTAGAGAGTGAATCAGGTTGTACATCAATAGAGCACATTCTAATTCACCTATCTATTGGAGGCAGACTTTAGGGGGAAGGAGCGTTACTTATTGTTCCAAAGGACAGGAAAGAAGAGGAGATCAGAACTCCAATCGCCTGGCCCATTAGAAACCCCAGCTCATAATGAGCACATGCACGTTAGCAAACAGAAACTATCAAATGTAGCTTGGCTCTGCAAGAAAAGTCAATATGTTACTGCCACCAGGATTTCCCATCCACGGGCAGAACACAAACTATATCTCCACCTGTGTCATTACAGTAGCACCAGCTTAGACCACCAGAGAATCACAGAAATGCAGAACTGAAAGGGACCTCAATAAGTCTCAAATTCGAGACCCCTGCACAGAGGCAGGACTAAGTCCTAGTCTATACTTGCCGTGCTTTTCAGCAGCAGTCGACAGGAGATATGCAAGGTACGTAAAATACCTTACATATCTCCCGACGACTTCCTAACTACCCCTACACACTGTGCTAAGAGCCGACAGGACATGGCATCCGGTCGGCATAGCGCTACTCCAGTTACGGGGCTGGAGTTAGATCTTCGGTTCTGTGTTTGATTGAGCGCGTCTAAACAGATGGCGAATCTGCCGCCATCAGTATAGACATAGCCTATGTCTTATCCAGGTCATCCCTGACAGGCGTCTGTCCAACCTGTTCTTAAAAACCATCAATGACGGAGATTCCACAACCTCCCTAGGTAATTTGTTCCCGTGCTTAACTACCCTGAAATTAAGGAAGTTTTTCCTAATGTCTAATCTAAACCTCCCTTGCTGCAATTTAAACCCACTGCTTTTTGTCCTGGCCATCAGTGGATAAGGAGAACAATTTATCACTTTCCTCTGTAGAATAATCTTGATGACTGTTACGTTCCCCTTCAGTTTTCTCTTCTTTGGACTAAACAGACCCATTGTTTTCAATCTTCCCTCGTAGGCCATGTTTTCTAGACCTTTCATCACCTTTCTTGCTTTCCTCTGGGCTTTCTCCATTTTGTCCACACCATTCCCAAAGTGTGGTACAAGTCTTACTTACAGTGCTCCAGAATGATGTTAGCTTTTGCAACAGTGTTACACAGTTGATGTATACGGTTTGCGATCTGCTCTGATGCCCCCTCAAAGCCTTTTCTGCAGTGCTCCATCCTAGCCAGTCACTGCCCATCTAATGTTTGTGAAAAGGATTATTCCTTCCCAAGTGTGGAGTGCTTTGCATTTATCTACACTGTGCAAGATGCTGTACAAAGACCTTGTGAGAATCTCTGCACCAGAGGAATTACACAGTACATAGGCAATAACTGGGACCATCATCCCCATTTTACCAATGAGGAACTGCAGAGAGGCACACAAGGTTACAGTGCTCAAGCCAGGATTAGAATCCCAACCTCCTAGCGTAGCCAGCCCTCCAGGATCGGCCTGGAGTCCCCAGGAACTAAAAATTGTTCTTTAAAGAATGATTATGTCATGAGGTGAAACCCCTAGAAATACTGCCAATCAAAACTGGCAGCCCTACTGTCTCCTAGACCAGTGCCTGATCCACTAGATCATGCTGCCTTTGCTAATGCAACTGACTTGTTTGGATCCCAAGGATAATGGGAGTAAAAGAGGGCACTCAATCTTTGTCCCAGGCCAGGGGATACATCAGCAATATGCCATGAGGCTGACTGGGGTCCAAATCTGCCTAAAACAGGGCAGAGCTCAGCAGCTCTCATGTCTAGAGGAGAGTGGTACAGAACAATAATTCTACTTCTGCCCTTTTCACTTTCTTGGTGATGCATCAAGAGACCTGAAAAAGCATTTTCTTACCGCTTGTTTTTCACATTTGGGCTTATGGAGCCTGGCATTCTCTACACGGACCAGCTGAGAAATGGTAGCGAGCTTTCACAGTGAAAGATGATGGGCTGGGAAGGGAAGGGTTGCTAAGTCTGGTTGTTCGAAAGGTCTTGTTCTTGTTAACGTCTGTTTAAAACTGAAACCTGGGAGGAAGACTCTCATAGATAAAGATACAGCACCTGGCCCCTTCAGGTTAGAGCTGTCCTCATCTCTGAGTCATCCAAGGAGTTCTCCAGAAGAAACAAGGGAGACAAGATGACATTCCTGATAGTTCTAATTAATAGTTAAGGTGGCAGCCTGAAAGAAGCAAAAAGGGGCACATCTGCTTTTCCTTTTCAGGCCATTTATAGAGAGGAACACCCTACAGTCAATACTGACCCTAGCCGCCACAGCTCCAGGACCATCCAACCAGCTTTGGCTCGGATCAAGACACAGCAATGTCTGCTGGGACTTGGATTCTCAACAGGCCACCCTATTTGTCAAAGAGTGGGATGACTGCTGGTCATATGAGAAAGCGCCATGGGCATTTAGGGAACCCCTTGATGAAAATGTTTCAGACCAGCCTGACACATAGAAATGGAGCTGAGAATGGAGAACTCACTGCACATGTGAGGTCACAAGAGGACCATACTTACCAATAGCGGGTGTCAGAGCAAATGTTGTCACGGTACCGGTCTCTTTAGCTTTTTCCCTTTGCTCAACTCCTTTTAACCTGAGCATGAAAATTACAGGAAGGTGGGGGAAGCAGAAAGCATGGATTGCAATAAGGTATCTGTGAAATTAATAGACTCTTAACGATCTTGTCAGGGCGGGTGGAGAGCAGGAAAGAGAGAGAATGTTGGTCAGGCAAATGGTGCCAGCCGCACTGAAAGAGATCAAAAGCGCTCTTATGGAAATGAAATTCACAAAATAACACCCTGCTGCAAAGAGGAGTTTTAATGAGCCGTGGGTCTAAGTGGAGAAAATGGAACCGATTACAAGGCAGATGAATGGAGCTGTTCCACAAGTGCAATGAATCCACTTGTTAAATGGCCACTGCTATCTTAAATTAGGCCCAACATTTAGATTCAGAGTAGGGGCGGCAGGCACAGAGAAAACCACATAGTATTAAAGATATTTAACTGAATTTGTTTTCTTTACTATTGTAACAAATCAATGGCCACCGAAGAAGCTCCGTCTGTTACTCAAGCTGCCTGGCACAGAACTCAGCTTCTGCTCTTGCCAGAACACAGGTCCCAGCCACTTGAGACTTCCCATCAGCTGTTAGCAGTATTGGGTTTAGGACACACAGCTAAGGAGTTCCGAGTCATCCTGCTGAGCAGTGGGACATGAATACACACACACTAATTGCAATGCTTCTCCTTTGCACGTACACAGCACCAACATACATCATCTTTCACAGTCCTGTCCGCAGCAGAACCCATCTTCCCTTCGCCTGGTTGCCGGCCTTCTATCGCCCCTGAGCAACTGCTAACATCTGAGCAGCCAGCATCATTGTCAGCGTAGCATGGGGAGCTGGCCTGAGTTTGTAATTCATCTTGGGCTCTAGGGAGCAGATCTCAAGCAGAAAGGAGTTTATTTTCCATTAGTAAAGTTGACCAAGTGGGGCCACCAGCTTCTGAAAGCAAAGACGGAGCAGAGGACAGACAGGAAATGAGCAATCAGTGAAGGCGAAGAGAATCCCTGGCTCTGACCCACCCACAGAGATTAGGGTCACTCAGTGGAAAAGCTGAGGTTTAAATGAACACAACGGGGAGATTGAAATGTCTGGCTGCCTTTCTCACCATGCTGTGGCCAGGACTCAGGTTATTCCAAGCACACGGGAGCAGAGGGGAGATTTATTGACCAGTCGCTTCTCCATCACAGTCTAAGCAGTGTTCCCTTATTGCTACATGTAGGGTTGGGAGAAGAAAGAAACAAAACCTTTAACTGGCTGGTAATTAAATGTCTTGAATGGGCCTCTCCAGCCAGCAAATCGCAATGCTGGGGAAGTGATGGGGTTTGCTTTGATCTGATGCACAGCAGCTCTGCAGGCCGGTGGCTGAGCACCCTCAGACCC
The DNA here is from genome assembly GCA_007922175.1 of Pelusios castaneus. Lineage (NCBI taxonomy): Eukaryota > Metazoa > Chordata > Testudines > Pelomedusidae > Pelusios > Pelusios castaneus. The sequence goes on from ML685764.1 coordinate 30,173,887, forward strand.
CAGTTTCAAACACCACAACGCAGCTGGAATCCCTGCACCTAACATGCCTCAGCACTGTCCCCTAGCGCTATCACCAAAGGCTTGTCTGCCCCACAGGCTGCCTTATACCCCTAAGGGTCCCTCGCTCCCATAGGGCCGGGAGTTTTAACTCCATAGCTCTGCTCCACCCTATCTCTGCGCCTCCCCCATTCCACCAACCCCACTCGACATTGACTCTCCACCTGTTTCTTCCCTCTTCACCTAACTAACAAAGAGTCCCATGGCTCTTCCTCCAGGGACTGACCCAGAGGGGCTCTGCTCAGATCTGCCATTGCCCCCTCCCAGCAGGGGCTACATAGTGCCCCCCAAATCCAAAAGGAAGGCATAAAACCAGAGCTCTTTGAGTCCGCTGCCTGCTTCCCGGATCTCTCCCACCCTGTCCTCTCAGGGCTGTGCTTCCCAACTGGCTCAGCGGGTGGGCAGCCGCACTCATACACACACTTGCACAAGGAGATGCAGAGATGAACGTAACCGTTTGCATGTGCCTGGCACCACTACAGACAGGCCCAGAGGCCAGAGGGAGGAAGCACAGGATAGTAAATGAAGCAGAGCACTGAGATCCACAAAAACTAAGTTCCATTGCTACCTCTGCTACAAACTTGCTGTGAGACCCTGGATAAGTCATTTCCCCTGTGTTGTGCCTCAGTTTCTCCATGTGCAGAATGGGAACAATGATACTTCTCTACCTCCTAAGGGAGTTATGAGGCTACAGTAATTCAGAGCACTGAGATGGAAGGTACTGGAGTCAAACAGAGTATTATATACAGGGCTTTATCTTCTTGGGTTTCCAGATGAATCTTTTCTGCCCCTGCTTCTTCTGCCTTTCCTCCGCCCCCTGCTTCCTGGCTAATGACTTGCTTTGTTTTCCCTGCTTTGCTCACAAGCTGCACAAACATCTCTTGCTGCTGCTTGACATGCTGCCATGCCCAGACAGAAACCCACATCCAACACCTGCAGCCTCATACAGGTGCAGCCAGTCACACATTCCAGCAGAAAGCCACCACACTGGGGTCTAGCTACGGTCACACAGGCACCACTGTCCACCAGAAAGTTCCAGCAGAGTGCTTGCTTTCTTGTTGTGCTGGATGCAGTACGAAAGGGCTTAGCTCTTTATTCTGAATTACACACTGACTGTGAATCCCCTCCACGCTGCTTTGAACACTGAGCTTTGAAATCAAGGAACCTGGCATACCTCGCAATGTTTATTTTGTGCCCCCTCCTTTCCTACCGCCCCCAGGACCTGAATACTGAAGCAAACATACTATTGTCAAGTGCTTTGCTGCTCTCTGCTGTTCATGAGAGAGAAATGAGCAGCCTGGAAAGTTTTTTTTTCCAGCTCAGAATTTTCACTGTCCTGGATTCCGACAAAAAGGGGCTCTACCCAGCCTGATACAGCAGCCTGTCTGCTTTCGCTGCCCCTGTGATTTGCGCCAGCATCTTCACTCTGTTAAATGATTCTAGGAATGGAACTTCCTAAGTGACAGATTCATTTCAGATCCCTGGAGAGGATATTCTGTGACAAGCCCGGCCCTGGAGAAGATATTCTGTGAAAAGCCCGGCCCTGGAGAAGATATTCTGTGAAAAGCCCGGGGCTTTAGAAAAGAGCCTGCTAAATAATCATTTGCACATACTGAGCCCCCAGTGTCCAGGACATTCCTCCAGCCAGAATCAGCTGTACGAAAGCCCTGGAGATGTTTCAGTTCTACGTTATGGCTGAGACCACATGCAGTGCTGGGCATCTCAACAGTAATGCACTAAAGGGAATTCAGAGAACTGAGATGATTGGGGGCTGATTGATGAGGAAGGATTAGAAGAAGTGAACCCAGAGAGCTTGGTTAAATAGTGCCTCAGCTGGGGATATGATAGCTGTTTGGAAGCATCGAACAGCTGAGCAGCGGGTGGAAGTGTTTAGTAGAGCCCAAGGGGTACAACTAAGAATAATGGAATGAAACAGAGTGAAGGAACATTAAGGCTCAAATATCATGGACAACCTTTAATGGTGAGATCTACCAGGCTGTGGAATCGACTCCCACAGGAACTAATTAACATTCCATCTTTTGAGTCCATTTAAAAATGGATGAGACAAGGCCCTGAAGAATAAAGACAAGGAACAGGTTCACTCTGACTGATTGAATAGGCTCTAAACTGATACGTCTTTGCTGCCTCACTGCTAGAAGCTTAGGGAAGTTAGTGCTTCTTGTGTCCTTCGGCTGGTGGTCAGCCAAGGGGCCCATCTGGAATAGCCACTAATGGGCTGGGCAGAGAAGAATGAGCATTGTTTGCGGTAGCTGTAACTCCTGCGTTCTATGAAGAGGTGGGCCACACAAATCCATCTCTTCCACTGCCCCATGAGCTGTTCTAAGCTCTTTTCTGAAAGTTGCTCCTTGCATTTCCTGTCCTACTTGTATAGAAAATCCTTTCTCTGACATTAGTCGGAGTAATATGTTTTGCTTTGTGGTGGCAGCCAGCTGTATTAACATCCTTAATTATATTAGGAGCTTCTGAGTGATCTAATTATGAATGTGCCTAGTTTTGATCTTTTTTTAATTAATTTGCTTTGTTTACATGCAGCAACATCTGCCCGAGTGCCCCCGTGCTCCATCAGAAATAAGATAGGATGTATCTGAGGGTTCTTCTGGTGGGTGATGTAATAAATGAATTGGGAGTTAGTTCGGTTTTACATTTAAATGTGTATTTCACAGGGCTGGGTGACTGAGGGAGAGAGCCCCTTTCTTTGCCATGTGCTGGTTTGAAGCCAGAGATGACTGAGAGCTGTTACCAGGCAAAGGCTGGGCAGGGGTTACATGCAGTGAATTGGCAGATCTCAGGCAAATTCTCTGTGGACAAGTGTCTACATCTCCATGACGACCACAAACTGCAAGAGTTGGCAGCATCTTCAGAGAGCCCAAGTACTGAGCAGGGGCTGGAGCATGAACAATCTTGTCTTTCTAGCCAAGGACAAGGTCCTTTGGCAGGGGCGGGGTACTCAGCGGCTGCCCGACCTGTGAATAGAGGCCTTCAGTCTCCTCAACTGGCAATCTTGCACTTCACAAGCACAAGCCAGTAGCTTTTCCCGTCGCTGGTACCAAGTGTATGGAGATGCACTGCTCATCAGTGCAAGTGGTGAGAGGAACATGGCGAGCACACGGTGGAAAAGGGGCAGCTGCCTCTTCCACCATCACTGTAAATACTGAACCTACCAGACCGAGACATCCCACCCAGAGTGTTGCGCCGTAGGGTGGGGCCCAGACACAACACGGCAGCACCCAGCACGGCTAGAACACAGCTCAGTCTTGAACCAACTGTTCACTGAAGTGCACCAGAACCCTGCCAAGTGCAAGGCATGATTTGAGAACATGGCTAGAAAACAATTCAGTCCCATCTGCTCTGCAGAAAGGAATGGTATCCCTGGGAACGTAGCTCTTGTCTCCCATTGGAGGGCAGCAAAGCGCTGCCTTTTCAAAGGACCAGCCACCTCAAAACAAAGCTGACACCAGACAAAACAGAGACCCTGGCAGTGCACAATGGAAGGGTGCCCTTTGTGATTCCCCTGCTCCATTTCCTTTTCCTTCAAACTTGTGCCTCGCTGGTATCACAAAGCCTCCCCTTTCAGCAGACAAGGGCTAGATATGGCTCTCACCAATAGCCACTAAAGCTGCTCTGGGCAGGGGATTATTCAAGGCTTAATTACAGACTGTTCCCCAAACACCACCACCACCCCAGATCTCTATCGGGCAGCCAAGGTCCAGTTTTTTGAACGCTGCATGCACAGACGTGCATACACAACTACACTCCTGATTTGCAAGTACAATATTGCAATTGCACAGGCAAGCTGGACAACTGCCATCAAAGGGCCAGTTGCACGCATAATCTGTGTGCACCATTTCAAAACCAGGCTCTTAGTTTAAACCCTAACTACGAAAGGAGCCATTGGTAGTCAGAACAGGGATCTGGGGCACAGGACTCCTGGGTTCTAATTCCTACTCTGTCACAGACTTACACTTTCAGAACTGACCCATTACACCACAATGCTAACTGAACTCAATGCTCTGCACCTCTGAAAATAGGGACCATGGCTTGCTAAAACTGGGAAACCAAAACCAGAGGCCACATTTAGAAATGTGGCACTTAAACCCCACTCTCTGGCTCTATAAATGGATGTTGTAATCTCACCTGCTTCATAACGTGCCTGAAGAATGGAGATTTCCAGGTGAATCTTGGGCAAAAGGTACTATGCTAAAGAGTGAGTATTACAGTTCAAAGTCTGAGCTCCATCCTGAGAGGCCCATTGACTCAGTCGTGGCCTGATTCCCACCCTGTCTAGAGCAGCTGGCTGGAGAGGCAAACTTTTGCTGCTCCTCTGTAGCCTTTGTTCTAATGAGTAGGAGGTGAAGCGGGCAGGAATTGACACCAGACATTTGGGCTGAGAAACACTCAGTGCTTAATCAGAGCATTTCCTGGTATCAGCAGGGCAGCTTGCTTTGTTTACTACCTCATGACACAGAGTTCAGTGCCATCTGGATACTGTACAAGGAAGTGAGATAAGTTTGTACGCAAGGAGGGGAGCAGAACTGCTCTCACGCAGTCTAAAGCAGCTGATTCTAAGCAAAGAAAGATACAGCGTCCTTGCTGTCTCATTCCAAGCCAGGGTTCATGCTTAGCCAATGACACACCACCTCTTTCTGTACCCAAGGAGCCTCTGCACATCTCCTAGGTACCGCCTGGTTTTAAACTCAGCACCAAATCTCTTAAGTCAATTACAGGAAACATCTTGTAAACAAATCCAAACTCACCGTCTGTTTGAGAAAAAATAATGGCTGATCACACCAGCTCTGCAGAGCTGCAAAATGAGACAGCAACAGCAGGCAAATACTAATGGAGAAAGGACAGATGGGGTTTGAAGGAAGAGGGACTGAAGAGCTGATGCAGAAAAAATAAAAATGTAATGAGGAAATGTGTAAGAGTAATAATGCGTAAAACAAAGTCATGCTGTGTATGCCTTCAGGTCTAAGTATGCAGAAGCAAAGGGACCGTGTTTGTGCGAGAAGAGGGCAGTAAAATTTTGTGCATGTGTGTACATATAGATATGGGATAAAGCTTTATTGTGCCTCAAAAGCCCAGGGGGAGAGTAGCGCAGACTCACGCCACCCAAGGGGGAGCTGTAGGTGGCAATGAGAGTTTTGCCATGGATTTCAGTGGGAATTCACCTCACAATCTGTGAGAGGGCAAAGTAACAGAGACATACGGCAAGAAAAGGTTCTTAAAAGCACGGAGCCAATTCTGTTTTCAGTTACAACAGTAGGTGCGGGTAACACCAGGGCAGACAAGGGAATTATTTCAGATGTACACCATTATTAAGGCAGAATTTGTCCTAGCGAGGTTACACCTGGGATGAACCAGGGTAAATGACCATATCCTTCACTGGTGTCGCCCTCCTAACTCCCAGTTATGCTGGTTTACACAAGCTGGGGGTCAGGCCCCACAAAGGTCAAAGGAAATGAAAATTTGATTTAAAAGCCATAACACAAACCAGCAATTGTCTAACAAACCCCATGAAATGGCCTATCAAGGATATTGTTCATTATCAAATGTATCAGACCACTGGGAATAGCTCAGCTAGTTTAAGGACGGCAGTTAAAGGCACAAGCTTCCACATTTGGGAACAGAACAGACCTTGCCACGTGAGAACGTAGACGGTACATGGTTCATACTTGCCTCCCCTTGTAACTAGCAGAGACTGGGGAAAGCCGGAGTGTTCTAAACATAGGAGTGTTTTTCTTTTTTTTCTTTCACTAAGCTGGATGAGTGGAAGCAACCTGAGCAGTTTCACGTCGGTTTCTCATCCAGTACCAGAACGGCGAGGAACCGTGAGCTCCTAGAAGACCCTTCAAATCCACACATATTACAGTGCTTGAGGGAACTGAGGGGGGAAGTCCTCGAGGTCAGCGGTGGAAGAGCCTTATTCAAAGCCAACCAAAGTCACTGAGAGTCTTTACATTCACCTCAATGAGCTCTGGCTCAGGCCCGTGTGACACAAGTATGACTGTGGGGCACTAATGCAATGGAAACAGCCAGGCTTGCACTGTAGGTGCTTACACTATCCCTCTGAGGCAATTACCAGCAGCTGAATTCTCTAGCGGGGACCCAGCTTTTGCGCTTCTCAGCTAAGCTCTCCACTGGGACCAGCTGCCTGCAGCTATCCCAACAGCACTTGTGATGTTCTATTTACAGCAGTGGCTTGTTCTTTTGGGTTTTTTTGTTTGTTTTTTTAATCTTAATAGCTGACCTTCTCGATGCCATGGAAGATGATTCAGAAGCAAACAGAGAGAGAGAAGAGCAGTGACAAAGGCCTGGAGACATTATCAGAGGGGCTTCGGAAAGACTGAAGAATGAATTGAGTGGCTTGGCTGCACAATGTCGCAGTGGGAACATAACAGCTTACAAGTGTTTGAGAGGTCCGAACACCACAGGGCAGAGGTTAGTTCAGGGGTTGGCAACCCGCGGCTCCGGAGCCGCATTCGGCTCTTCAGCCTCCTTGTTGTGGCTCCCTTCGGCCTTGACCAGGGCTCCTCAAACTACGGCCCGCCAAGGTCATTTACCCGGCCCCCGCCCCTGCTGCAGCCTGCCCCATGCGGCCAGGGCAGCGGGGTGGCCGCGGCCGGGGCAGGCTCCCGGGCTCCCACCCGCCGGCCGCCTCGACTTCCCGGCCCGGAGCCCACCCGGCCCTGCTCCGCTGACAGCCTCGGCCTCCCAGCACAGGGCCAGGATCCGTCTCCGTTGCCGGGGTCTGCTCTGCCCTGCCAGGGCCGCATTCGGGTCCCCGCCAGTGTTCCCTCTAAGCTGCGCAGACTCCTGCTGCGGCCGGACTGGGGAGATTCAAATCTCCCGCCCTGAGCGTGCTCAGACAGAGCGTGCTCAGGGTGGGAGCGGCCTGGCCCAGAAGCAGCTCTGCCGGCCGTCCCTGCAGCTCCGAGCCTCCGG
>ML685764.1:30181006-30265741 GCA_007922175.1 Pelusios castaneus
CCCCCCCCCTCCCCTCCAGACCTCCGGGGCTGCGGCTTTGCCGCAGAGATCCGACCTGAACCCGGCCTCTGGGCTGGCCCTCCCTGCCCCCAGGGCGGAGCAGGCAGGCTCAGGGCCGGGGCATGTGCGCAGGCCTGCCTGCCTGCCCCATGCGGCCGGGGCAGCGGGGTGGCCGCGGCCAGGGCAGGCTCCCGGGCTCCCACCCGCCAACAGCCTCAGCCTCCCTGCACGGGGCCAGGATTGGTCTCAGGTGCTGGGGTCTGCTCTGCCCTGCCGGGGCCGCGTTCGGGTCCCCGCCGCCAGCGGCCTCGGCTTCTTTCTTTTTTTTTCTTCTTTGCCTTCCTTTCTCTTCTTTGCCTTCCTTTCCCTTCCCTCCTTTCTCTTCCCTGCCTTCCTTTCTCAAAAAGGCCTGCATAGTTCAGTGTTTAATTTATTTCAAAGTAGGCCTACACATGCACACTGCACTTCTGTTTGTTGTATTCTGTTGTTGTAACAGGTAAAATTAAAAAAAGATTAAAACTTTTAAAAGTTTATAAGCTGTGTTATGTTTTGCGGCTCCAGACTATTTTTCTTTAGTGGAAGAGGGGGCAAAATGGCTCTTTTGATAGTAAAGGTTGCCGACCCCTGGGTTAGTTGCTATGGGATGCAGGAGGATGACTGGGAGGAAAAAGAAGGATATTAAGAAAATTGAGGCTAAATATCCTGGGGGAAAAAATCCTCAAAGTCAAACTTCAAAAATGTGTGAGAGACAAGGTGGGTTATGTAATAGCCATTACTGGATCAACATCTATTGGCGAAAGAGAAAAACTCATCCACCTTGTCTCTTTAATATACTTAAATCAGTATGGCTACAACACCCTGCAAAAACCAAGGTCAGATCTGAGGGTAGGTGCAGAGTCCTTCTGCTTTCTGACCCTCCATTAGGTGCTACCCCTCTGCTAAATGCAAAGCTACCCTATTCTTCTATCTCACCTTGGGCTTGATCCGTTTCAGTTGACTAAACAAAAATCTTTGTCTAAATGGGACAATAAAACCATGCTAAAACAATGTTATCTACAAGCCATTCTGTCGGAAAGCCATCCTGGTAACTGTTTTCAAACCTACCTGAAACCAGCTCTGCTCCAAATTTGTGCAGGATTTCTCAATGACGGTGCTCTGCATCTCTTAAAAAAGAAAATAACTGCTAAAGAATCTTTATTTTTATTACTCTGAACACTTCTAACTAGTGCAAGATCCGTAACATAAAAACAGAACAATCCACCATGCTTTCTAAGATTCAGATTGCAAATCACGTATAAAATCCAGCCTATATTTGAACTCAGTCACCTAGTGTTGTTACAGTGATGGTTATCGGTCAAAGAACAAGTAAAAAAAATTTTAAAATCTGTCAACGTATAGAGTAAAATAACAGCACCTACATCACAGGAGCCTCTAACATCCAACCAGCAACCATCCTTTGTGAAAAGTCTGGATTCTTACATGCCGCATCATTTTTTAAAAAAAATCGTAAGTATTGTAAATAGACAAAACATTTTTGCAATGCCTGTTGAAGGTAAAATCAGCATCATCTCAACGGCAGGTCCCTTTCCTCCAGTGGGTGAAACTACTTATGCTCTGTATAATTGTAAAACAGTCATCTACAAACACCACAGTTCCAAACACCACAAGAGCTGGGTGGAATTTAAAAAAAAATTCTTCTTTCATTTGCACATTGTCACTAACCACGGATACCCCCCACCCCCTCCACACACACACACACACACTTTGCTCAGTGCGCAGTGCTTCCTTGTCCCACCCGGTGCACAGGGAAATGGCCAAAAATTCCTTCTCAATGGCCAGAGAAAGCCAAGTGACCAGGAAATAGCTTCCCTATTTCTCCCATTCTTATCAATATCTAACCTCTGCATGTGCTACTGATGGATGTAGAAAGCAGCTCATTGGCTGTTCCCAGTGTATGTGAAATAACTCTGTAAATCTTCTTTCCTTATGGACATGTTTCAACCTAGCCACAACTCCCAAGAGTTTGCGGGAGCCCCTTTAATTTCAGAGGTGAAAGCTTTTAAGACAAGTTACAAACTCTTTATGATTATGCTGCTTTCCTGTTGGAAGTATACTTTATCAATTGTAAAGATGATTCTCCAGGGATCTCCCCAGAGGGCACGGAGTGATTAACAACCAGAAGGGGGATAAACTGGTCCAGAAAAGGGAGGAAGGGTTGACTGAGAGTTGGGATACACACTGCTTTCCTGCGGAATGAGTGGAAATGTGGATCCTCCAACAATCTGAGACTCCCCAGGTGTGGTTACCTGCAGTGTTGCAGGCAGATCTAACGAAGGAAGTGAAAAAAGAATCTGGTTCTGAATCTGTGCATTCAGTTGCACCAGTGCCTCCAAATGTTGGATCAGAGACAATGCTTCCTCCATAGGAAGAGTTGGATTGGTTTCTCCAATTGCAGCATGATTTTGGACCTCAGAGATAGCAGAAGATTCATGAGAAACAAGACAGGGCACAGCCGGTACCTGAGACACTCCAGAAGATGTAACTCCAGGATAAAGTATACTTGATAACTGCTCAATATCTAACATGTTGGCATTGAGGGCAACATTGCCACCACATTCATGGGAGCATAAGGACCATGATGACAATGGTCCAAAATTCCAGTTCTGTGATGTGGCTGGCCCTGCATCAGCCTGAAACTCCGCATGTCCCCCCGTCACATTCTGCTGCCTTCCCAAAGATTCCTCAGCCATGCTGTGTGACTGCCCTCCCACACAAGAGAGGTTGCTAAAGGAATGGAAAGCACAATTCTGCACAGATTGGTTAGTACCCTTCTCTCTGTTTTGGCAGTGAGAAGATGTTTCATGGGATGTCCATCCATTTAAGACTTCATCCACTGCTGTCTGGAGAGCGAATATATTATTGTTTGTTAGGAGTTCCTGGCTGTGAGAACCAGACGGAGGATACTCATTCCTGGATGGCCACTCGCCTGTGAATGCCATGGATGGTATCTGTTGGGGTGGTTCAGCCAGCTTCGCACTCCCAGAACTGTGCAAAGGAGATGAAGAGTGTTTGCTCACAAGGTTATTTTTAAAAGTCACTCTCTTTCTTTTTGTTTCCTTTAAGAGGCTGAGCCCCATGCTATTTGCAGAGGAGCTGCCAGAGACTTTCTTTGGGAGAATCAGTCCCAGCAATAAACAAGAGTGATGTGAGTCAAGACCTATAAAAACAAACAAAAAATATGGTGTTAAAGGGAGAGTTGTTTCACATTTTATGCTGGAATCTGCCTAACTTTGGGCCAAATCCTTAGGTACCACCTCCCTCTTTACTGAATATTTACTGAAGCAAAGCTCCCACTGAGACAAATCCTAAATTTCTTCCTCTGGTAGTCATTGGCCACACACAGGACCAGATTAAGAAATTGTGAGGCCCTAAAACAGGGTGTCAAACATGTGGCCCGCGGGCCACATCCTCTTCCATCCAGCCCGTAACTGCATTAGACAGGACCACACTCTCTCCCAGAGAGAGAGGGAGAGGGAGAGATATCTTGCATACCTATTGCTCTGCAATGTCAGGAGAGTGTCAAGTCTGGTGACATCACAAAGCACTGGGTATGCATTCTCTCCCTTATAGAGAGAGTGAGAGGCACTGTGGAGCACAGTTTCGCATACAAAGCATTTTGCAATGCCGTGAGAGTGCCAAAGTATTTTGATTTATGGTATGCATGGCCCACTGGAAGTACATTTAAGTCAAATCTGGCCCGCCATAGCAAATGAGTTTGACACCCCCGAGCTATGTCAAGATTCAGAGGACCCATACCATAAAAAATAAAGAGAAAAAAGTGTATTACATTATAACAGTAAGGGCAATGAAAAATTAAATGATAAACCGTTATTTAAGCCAAAGCAATTTCAGTTATGATAAATCTTCTTAGTTATCGCCAACATATTTAGAGGTCCCTCATAATGTGAGGCCCTAAACCATGACTTACTTGGCTTGTGCCTAAATCTGGCATTGAAGACAGACTGTTGGTCTGACCCAAATGGCCATTCTCATGGAAACTTTGCCTGAGTAAGGACTGAGTAAAAAACCAAATAAGGATCATAGGTTTTAATATAACTTTTCTAATCCCCTGCACATTTTCTGCATTACGCTGAGATTTAATTTGTATTCTTCATTCACGGTATAGCAACTGCATTCAGTGGTTAGGGACACATTTTAAAGGGAATATTAACTTGGCCTCTGAAATTGCAGATGCAATTTTCTGCAAACTTGCCTTTTTTACATGTGGCTTTTTCACACTAACATTTCAGGAATGCACAAAAGTGGATTTGTGCGTGCAGTGCATCAATTGAATGTGCAAATTAGGTTGTGCACAATGTGCATTTGATGAATGCAAATCCAAGTTTTTCCATGCACACAGTAATATGTATGTACAAATACTTGTGGGCCCAAAATTACAACCACAGCCTTAGAAACCATTGTAGAAAATTTTGCCCATATTTTTTTTCTGTGATTTTCCCTCACCTAGGTCAGAAATAGAATTAAAAGAGTTTAATAAAAATACTACTTTCCCCAAAATACTACTCTCAAAGGTGAATGATGCATTTCTTTCTCAAATGAAATGCTACACTAATCACATAAACTCACTTTAAATCAGCAGGTATACTTCAGTACTGTTTGCAATCATGTCATTCCTACCCATTTCTCACTTGTGGTTGACCACAGCTAAAAACGAAGATGACCTGCAATTTTCAACTGTCATGGTTTGTAGCTGGGTATCTGATTCTCCTGCATTGTGCAATGGCTGAAAAAAGTACAGCCCATTTCAAAGTCTCTTCATCTGGCCCTAGCTTGATGGCAGAGCTCTGGCCTGCCCCAGATCAGGAACACAAGGTAACCCAATTTATAATTGAAACTATCTGCTTTTCCATGATGACTGAGTTCTCACTTGTCTGAGGGGTGAGCCAGATGCCAGGTCCATCACTGGTGGATCTGCGGCATCTCAGAGGTGGGTCTGCTGATGGTTATTGGAAAATGTAACCACTTTGAACCAGCCTGGGTTCAAATTTGCACTGAGTGCCATGACCTGATACAGAGATTACGTGATGTTACATCATAGGATGGCAGTAGGATGGGGATTAGCTGCAGCTCTGATAAATGACATGTCACATGATGAGTAGCTGTGTGGGAACACACTGTTATGTGACAGGGGGTTACATGAGATTACATCCTGATGTGTTGCAAGCCAAGCACCAGGCATTTCATCAGCTATACGTGGCAGTGGCCTCAGCTCATGTGACATGAAGCTGGGCAGGGAAAGAAAATGTCATAGGAATTAGGGCAATGTGGGATTACTGGGTTTGATTTGCCTCTCATTCACTCTCATTATATATTACTGTCAATCCATTTACTTCAAAGGAGACACTCCTGATTTACACTGGATCTCTGGTGTTTCATACCTGGTAACAGGATTATAGATTTCCAAGCATCACAAGATCCAACTACTCATATTTTAAGTGCCTTTTTTTATAGCTAAGGATATGTTAATGAAGCATTTCTCAGTGTGCTGCACAATGCTCCTTTCAAATCTGCCTTTCACTGAGAAATAATTAGTCACTTGCTTTCTGACACCCTGTCAAGAGGTGGATTAATATTATACTGAGTTATTTATAGACCTGGAATCCATGATCCTCAGTCTGAAGGTTGCAAGTTATTTCACTGACCATCTCTGGAGTACACGCAAGGAAGGGAAGCCAACTTGTTTCAAATCCATACCTGGGCCTCCAAGTACATGGAATTTGGCAGGTACTGGCTGGAAAGCTGGCAGCGGTACCATGAACATTTCCATCTGATTGCTGTCCACAATGCCGTATCTTTGTTTGTTGTTCAAATACGAGTATAGCATGTTGTAAGTGCTGAAGTCTTTGGTCATGGCAGGCCAGAACTGTATCACACTCATCTCCTAAACACACACAGGGAGAAGGAGACTATGCGGACTGTCTGAAAACATAGACTTGCTAACGTTTATCTAGCAGTAAATGAGTACTACAAGAAAAGACAGAAAAACACAAGGCATCTAGGAACTGTGTTTATGGAGGAGGGCCTCAAGCTTAATCCCATTTATGAGGAGGAACTTCAATTCCTTTATATGATTAACTCACTGCACTTTGGGAAGGTGAATAGTGTTCACCTCACACAACTCACGAACCAGACTTTGGTGCATGTAAACCATTTGGTGAACTCTGTATTCTGTGTGATGATCACAAGAGGGTGAACAAACTCAAGAGTCAGAAAGAGAGAGACCGCCACAGACAGAGATCTTGCCTGCTATAAGGTAACTAATTTTTCCTACAGATGGTACATCCCTGCATGGCATCAGATCAGTTCACATCACGGAGCCTTATCCAAAGCTCAGCCAGTAAGTGGAAAGACTTCCAATTGCTTTGGAGCAGGACTTTAGGAGTCTTCTATCCATGCCACATAGATCTATGCTTCAAATTTAGCTCCACCCCAGAACAGGGGCAAAGAATAGTCATAATCCTTGAACCCAGGAACTCAGGACTCATTGCAAGTCCACAGAACTGCTCAGAACTGGGACCTAAATACTAATAACTTTTATTTGACATTTAAAAGGACAGAATTTTATTTGTTTCAGTTGATCCAAAATACCATTCTAGCCAACCATTAAAAGCATCACTGCGGGCACTAAGCCTACGTGAGAAAGCACAACTCTTTACAGACACCATTTCAAACATGTAAAGGTGACAGCCATTTTTAGCTGTCTGAATGCAAGCTCCTTCTGGTGAACAGCAGCTGAGTTCTCCTGTGATGAAAGGTTTAAGGGTTATTATTGCACCAACTCAGTTCTTCTGACGTCTTAGCACACAGGCGGAAGGAACTAAGATATGCTTAATTTCAGTTTAGAACATGACAAATCATCCTCCACATTTGAAAACAAGAACCTTTGGAAAAGATACCTTGGCTTCACCTGGCCATATACTGTCTAAATAACCCCAGACATCCTCTGGGAGAATACAGCCCCTTGACTGAATCAGCTCTGGTAAAGCCTGTCCAAATCAGAAAGACAAAAACATAAAATTAGTTATTATTTGATATTCTGCAGACTTACTCAAGACCTACTCAGGCAATCCACTACTAAGATCGTTATTTGTTATTAATAGTTATTTTTTTCACATTTATAAATGTTATCACCATAGTATCTCAACACACTTTACATTGTTTAGATCAGAAACAAACAATGGAAAGTGAATTCTTTTAACCCAAATTGTGCTTTCTGAAAGATTCCTTTTAAGTCTCAGAAAATATATAAGGAAAGTCCTGTATTGGTGCTGTGAGCAATGGACTAGATGCTAACTGGTCTTTTCCAAAAAAAAAAAACAAAAAAAAACCAAACATGGAGTCCTGTGGCTCTTTTAAAGACTAACAAATTAATTTATCTCATGAGCTTTCACCACTTCTTCCTTTGATTCTGCCATGCTACAGCTGTTCTTGCTTGTACATGTGAAAACTCAGTTCAAAGTCCATATTCTCATGTTCACTAGGGTTCATCTGGAGTTGAACATAAAAACCCTCAAACTAGTCCAAAAGACCAAGGCACCTAGCTAATCTGTGACATCTCAGAAATGTTTCCCCTTCCTGCTGTCCTACCCAGAGACCATGAGGTCCTTAATTAGTTCTTACATAGGCAAATTCCCAGTGGTTTCAGTGACAGTCTGCATGAGGAACAAATGAGTAATAACTGCATAAGGACCACAGGATCTGGGTCTACAGTATGAAAACCCAAGATGTAACAATATAAGTGCTTGATCTTTGATGCCTTGTCTTGGGAATGCCACGTGAAATCTGTGGTGTTTTATGAAACACACAGTCTTTTTGACACAGACATTCCCTCCTGTTATGCAGAAGAAAACAAGGGTCATACTTGAATGAGGTGACTGCCATAGCCTGACACAGGATATGCTTTTGCTGCAAACTGTTTAATGCTGAACATCTGAATGAGTCCTTCCCACAGAACAATGTCCTTGGCTTGCTTCTGTAGCCTTGGATTCTTTTTGAGGATGCCCGTTGAGGCAGGCCTAAAACAGAGTAAGAGTTTGTGAATGTTATATAGTGGAGCCATTCATGTGGGTCTGAATAGTCCATATGCCTTCATTGTGCTATTCTTTTTATTTCCTGAGTAACTCCATCTCTTTTCCTGCACACTTTGCTCTTAAAAAGGAAGGGAAAGGAGATTGCCACTTGGCCCTTTCTGTTACTTCTGTTATACCTCGTAACATGTAAGTTAAGGGTAGAAAACATCCTTCTCTCTCATTCCCTCTATAAGAGATTGACAACCCTTCTTGTGCCAGCCCATCTCCTTTTAGAAGGGGCTACAAATGGAAATCCAAAGGGCAAGAATTAATGAGGATAAGTAACAGGTATGAATTCCATTTTTCAGACTTCTCCATCACCACATGATGCAAAATGGTCCTGTAGAGACAGAACATTTGCTGTACTAGATCAGAGAACTGGTCCATCTAGTCCTGCTTCCGGCACTGATCAATACCTGATTCTTCAAAGTAAGAAAAATCCAAGTCTTGTCTCCAGGGCTTTTCTTCTGCCGGTATGCACCGGTACAGCGTACCAGCACCTATTTTTCCCTGGCCGGCCCCACTGCCCAGCTGGCTCTCCTTTCCCCTGCTGACCCCAGCCCCCAACTGTGCAGCAGGGCCAGCAGGGGCCAGGAGCAGTGGCCACGGGCCAGAATCCAACCTGCCAGGGGCTGGAATCCAGCCCACAGATGCCTGGAAGCTGCAGCCAGGCTCAGATGCGTGGCTCAGGGTGGGATTAGCCTGGACAGGGAGCAACTCTGGCCACCCCTGCAGCTCCAGCCTTGTAAGGGGGAGTGGGCCGGGAGGGTCGGTGAGCGGCAGGAGGTGTGGGGAAGGGGCCCGGAGGGTTGGGGAACCAGCGGGCAAGCAGGGAAGGAGTAGGGGGGCTGAGGAGTGGGAAGAGGCAGGGAGAGGATCAGGGAGCTGGTGGGGAAGGGCTGGGGGGGGGGGGAGGTGAGCCGGTGGGTGGGAAAGGCAGGGCCTAGGAAGGCCGCTGAGGGCTGGCGGTAGAGCAGGGAGTTTGGAGAGGCCTCATACCCCCCGACACACACACCGCTCCTGTCGACATGCCAGCACCTTTTTTTTAAAAAAGAAAAAAAGCACTGCTTGTCTCAAAATTCCCTTCTTGGACTAGAGTGTTGCTGTGGGGTTGTTCTGAGATCTGGAGCACAGCCCTCCAGCTGTGATGCTCAGGGCATCTGCTCTATTTTTTGTGGGTTTCGGGGGTGGGGTAAGGCAGCCCAAACAAAAGAATCAGTAAACTTGCACAGCCCACAAAAGGCAGAGTCCAGGTCCTTCAGGAAGGAGGAGGAGGGGTGGAGAGGGGAAAAGAGAGAGAAGAACTAGCTTCTCTCCTTTCTGAGAGGCCCCGGGCAACCAAAGCTCTCAAGCAGTTTCCCCAGTCAGTCACTAGGGAACTCTGAGTTCCAATTCTGTTTTTTCAAAATGAAATACCAAACTGAGCTGGGACCCTTTCTTTTAACAACCTGTTGACCCCTAGGCTTAACAAACCTCACTGGTTTGTCCAGTTGGGGCTTATCATGCCCAGAGGAAATCTTTAACTCCTTCTTTACTGAGGTGGGGAGCTGTCCACCAAATCTCCCCACCCTTGTAATGCAACTCACCAGTTTATGCCAAGAAGCTTTGGTTTTGACTTCTCTTAGATGACATAATTACAGGGGTTCTTAGCCCTTTTTAAAATCCATGTATGGCCAGTGGAGAAGATAAAGCCAGATGTTAAAACAAAAAAGTACAACAAGAAGATAAAACATAAGGCGGAATCTTTCCCTCCACATTCCCACACAGACCTGTCTTTCTCCAAGTTTTTTCTCCCTTTTTCAGAGTAGCCAGTGGTAGTAGGTAACCTTGTGGAGCTGTCTGATTTCTTCTTTGAAGCTGATTTCATCTGTGGTGGGTTAAAACCTCTCTCGCCATCAGGAGCCATCCTTCCTGTAAAATCAGAAAAAACAATGTTTCTGCACAATCTGATCACACTTTCCCTGATCTCCAGCACAAGCCTGAGTCCTGCTGAGTTCTCCCAAGACTCCCCACTTTCTTTGTCTGTGTATATCAACATTTTTACAGTTCAATATAGTGACTATGAGCGTGACAGATGAATAACACTAGCTTAAACCAGCCAACATCTGAGGCTAGTAATGTACAAACTACTGATATATCTCATTCCCCCAACAAGAAACATCCCTAGCTAATTCAGTCCCAGGCCTCTTGAACAATTCTATCAAGTCAAATTCCAAAGGGGTAGCCGTGTTAGTCTATTGTAGAAAGACAACAGAGTCTTGTGGCACTTTTAAAGACTAACAGATTTATTAATCGCATGAGCTTTCGTGGGAGAAAATCCCACTTCGTCAGACGCTTTGAAGCTGTGTGATGGATCTGTGATATGGAGAAGGGTTACCTAGCACTGAACTTGAACTCAAATCTCCAAGGCTAACCAACCAAACCCCTTCCCCCATCTTCCTTACCTGTACAGATGAGGCAGTCTGGGTCTAGTAAGTGACTCTTGTGCTGGTCTGTGGTGTCTCTTTTGGACTTTGCAGCAGGTGGGGAAGTAGGTTTCTTGTCCACATATAATGCCGATCCCTAAATGGAATGTACGACACTCATTAGCATATACACACTGGACTTCATTCACACAGAGCTTTTGCTCCCCTGATAGCCTTACAGGAAGTGGTGGCTGGGCATCTATTCACACCCTCCTCATTCAGCTGCTGCTATCACCCACGCCCTCTAGAAGAAAGACATGGGGCAAATTCCCATTCACCCTGAGAAATGCCGTTTTCGAGATTCCCATCTTTCAAAGACGTCTATGGCCATCAAACAGCAATCGGGGCTAGCTCCTCTTCTCTTAGTAGTAAACACTCAGTTAACCATGATCTCTTGCTGAAGTGATGGAGACACAATTGTCAACACACAACATCCATCCCCTTTACAATAAACCAGAATAGCACAACACACGTAGACAAAAAGAGCCTTTGTTCTAATAAGGCTCAAAGTTCTATTGAAGCCCTCTAAAAATGGCAAAGCAGATGAATTCTTATTCCTATATTTAACTCTTATACTAATGAAAGACTGGCATGACGGACTCTTCTTTTTGTTCTATGTTTGTACAGAGCCTAGCACAATAGGGTCTTGGTCCATGGTTAGGGTTCCTAGGCCCTACAATAATAAAACTAAATAAATAGACTAGAACCCATCAGAGCACAGAAAAGTAGCGTGTAAGCTTCCTTATCTCAACAATGACCTGAAGGCCCCATGTATTCTACTGTACAGCTTTTCTTGACCTATCATCCATATACTGCATAGTGTTTTTCAGCCGGCAAATGTCCACTCTGGACTAGAACAAAATCATCAAACTTGATTTCATTGTAACTTTATAAAGATATGAACTGAAAATATAGAGAAAGAAGCCTCTCCATTAATCCATCATACCAGTTGGCCCACCAGCCACCACTCACATCAACCAGCTGCTCGAAAACCCACCTGTATAAAGGTTCAAACACCTTTTGTTTAGATTTTAGAGTTTAGCAAACATGCTGATTTTAAGCATCTACCTATTTCCCATGAATCGTCTCTTATACCTTCATGCACAGAACCCTTATTGAATCTGCTTGGTCTAACATGGCCATTTACTCACATATAGGTCTTCTAAAGTACAGTCATCATCCACTTCTTGGTGTATCTCTATTTCTCCCTTGTGGGTCAATTTTGTGGGGCGACGCTTTGGTGCTTCTCGCTGCTGTTTCTCTATCACCTCCAGCACCTGAAAGAATCACACTGTAGAGCACACAGACCCAAGCAGACGTCTCTTGGACAAGGACTCAAGGAAAGAAACATTGTGAAGAATCAACACAGGTGAAAGCCAAAATGGAAATGCCCAAATGTGAATGTAAAGAGAAGGGGTTCTGAAGGTAAATGCCTTCTCTTACTGAAACAACAGCAAAGAATTCTAGCTATCCACAACATAAATATAGTAGCATTACATGCCTCCCCCCAGTAATGTGCCTTAAACCTGACTTGGAGACCATCCCGAGGCTGAAGAGGAAGTTCAGTATCTGCCGTCAGTTCAGTTCTTGGCTTCCATGCAGAGAGTCAGCCAATAGGGCTGCTCTTTAGTATCAAAATAATGCTGGTTTTTGTGATGTGGCCCCTGCCCATTAGGAACAGGACAGAGACCATGACATTCATCTCACACAGTCAACCAAACTACTGTCTGATTTAACAACTTTCAGTCAACACCAGCTAGCACTGCATTCGAACTGGTGAATTAAAGGCAAAAATACCCACTAGGTCCCATTGCCTATCCTCTGGGCCACCCCACTCCCTATACAATAATCGATCGAATCTGCATTGAGAAATGCAAAAGGGTGACAATTTAAATTAGTCCTCCTTTGTTAAGAGGGAAAGCTCATGCTTTGCAAACATAAACCCCTCAATGTCATTGAAAGAGGGAAGCAAGAAAGGCAATTGCCTCTCCTTCCTATCGTACTATCAGGAAAAGAGTGTTGCACACTCATCTATGTTTTGTTTTATCAAAGTTTTAGAAGACTCCAAAATATAAACCAATTAGGAAGAGGCAAAACAAAGGTGCAATTAAAGCACCAACCCTGTTAACTTATCCTTTTCCCTATTTTTAAAGCCTAAAATATTTTCCTACTCCAATTACTTTGCTTTAGATCACCTCTGTATCTTCAAGTCAAGAACAAGATCCGTAAAGGCATCACAAAGGGGTTTTTGGGAAAGGGGAGTGACACTGCATTTGTCCCTCTCAGCTGTACTGGGATGACTTACATGTTTACGCTCCTTAGCTCTCCACTCTGCCAATTCCTTCGGTGCCATCTCCAGTGAATTCATTTGAACAAGACACTGGGGAGAGACTTCTCCAAGAACCACCTGGTGGAAGAGGAGCTGAAACAACAAAAGAAAGGCTAGGCAGTCCTTGTAAGAAGAATCACCACCTGGGACATAAACACAGCCAATCTGCTTCCAAAGAGCTCTCTGTTTCTATCTCCAACTAAATGTGTATTCAAAGACTATCACAATATTCAGGAAATTAACGTTAACTCTCAGAAGGTCTGGATTTGGATTGCTTGTGCCATGCCTCGAGAGCCTAAATTTTGCAACAACATTTATACAGGGATTTGGACTTCTCCATCCATCCATTACAGGTTCACATGCCAAATATGTTTATCAATGCAAACCTGATGTTATGTGCTATACAGAAGATAAAGATATTCAGGTATTTGGTGCTCACCAAATGTTTCTATACACTTATAAAGGAAGACAGCTAATGGATGGTAGCCATGGCAAGTGCTACCAGTGATGAAAGATTAAGCAGTACCATCAAATCCTGGATAAGACTCCGAACGGTCATGAGTGGCCAAAGAAGCGGATGCCTGGTTGTGCAATGTGAACAGAATGAGACTGTAATGTTGGAGAGCCTCTTTCAATGCTGGTGCTCTATACAGCCACAAGTTTAAAGACATCCCCACACACCTGTGTAATGGAGAAAATTAGGCAGATTTCCTCAGTCTCTTACCTTATTTTTTGGCGCTTTCAGGTTAAAGAGAAGACTGCGATACTTGTTTTTGTATCGGTGGTCAACACAAAGGAAGAGGTTGAATATTTCCTTCTCCAAATTATTTGCTAATCTCAATATCGTATCTTCATGAACATCCAAATCAGGAGACTCCTCCAATCTGTAAGAAAGAAAGCAAGAACCACAGGTGGATGTGTCAGATCTGCCTGCTACACTGGAGCCAACTTACAAATATACATGTTCTTTTCTGTTAAAATCCCAAATACATGAACCTGAGAAACTTCCACCAAACAGGAAACAGTTAGAAATCAGGGTCTTTTAGAAACTTAACCTTCCTGGGATCTCAAAGAGAAACTCCCTGTATGGTGAAATTGCTTGTTCAAACTGTGCAGTGTTTCTCAAGTGGTGTTCCATGGAAAACTGGTGCTCCGCAGACATACTGAAGGTGTTCCATGATCCACCTCCACCCCTCCCCATCGGGGGGACCGAGTGAGGAGAGGGGAAGGAGCAGCACAGCCAGCTGATGAGTGCCTGGGAGATTTGAAATGCCCCAGCAGTGGCAAAGCTTCTAGGTGTGCATTGGTTCCTGCCTCCGTCTTTTTCCTTTGCTGGGGCATTTTCAATTTCCCGCCGCTGTTACCATCAGCATCGAAATCGCTTCACATAACTCAAGACTTTCTTTGACGAACCTTACTCCAAGAGTAGATTCGCTTTGTTTGAACATGCAGGCCCAAAATTCCCATCAAAACTTGAGTAATATCATTTTCAGTACTAAGTTGTGTGCGTAATCATTATCTATTTTTTAGAAATAAACACATTATATTCATAAAATTGGATTTAATTTAGTTTCCTGATTAGTTTTTGCAGGAATGCATAGTATGCAGATATTATGAACATTACAGCTGGCATATACCAGCTTTTCCGAGATAGTTTTCATCGGGTGTTCCACGTAGAGTAATCAGTACCTTTAGGTGTTCCCCAGTCCACAACAGGTTGAGAAACCCTGCCCTATAGCACTGTCTTGTTTATGCTCACATCATATTCAGAGGGACTGCCAGTAGAGGGGGCCACAGAGAGGTGCTCCAGCCCACAACCTAAGGGAATGCTTCCCTACCCTACCCCCATGCAGTAAACTGTATTTAAGCTTGGAGCTCCTCCTAATTTGTGTATACTGATCTGAGCTTAACACTTCTTCAGATACATCATTATAACTTGAATTCTAGTATAAAGGCATTTAACTCACTCTAACCCAAGAAGAAGCTGGTAAAAAGTCAGGCATTTACTAGAGCAAATTAATATTCTGGTTTTAAACTTCAGGGTAAATGTAGAGCTCATAAAAGAGAAGGATAAATAATAGTGCCTAGAGTGGGTGTACACCATGCAAGTTTCACCTATACAGGTCTGCCAATGCACCTCCACTCTCATGTGGAGCATTCCTGTTGTTCTACTTCTGTAGCCGGCATATACCTGTCACTCTCCCAGTGCACATTCCACATGACCAGCAGCATTGCCGGCTACTCCAGACCTAAAATTCTGGGCTGCACACAACACCTGCTGAAGTCAAGAGGAGACTTTTCATTGACTTCAATGAGCTTTCGACCAGACCGCTTAACAAAGCTGAAAATCATGAGGTAGTTTTGTGATGTGGAGAATAAGAACTAAAAAGCCCGCGTCTCCACTGCCTTCATCTGATATAGGCATTTACATTTAGAAAAGCGAGTGCAAGTGACTATGCCAGATAGCAGAGAATGAGGCTCTAGGATGTGACCTACCAAATTCATTTCCACTTCTGACCTACTAAGGATTTGAAACTGGCTCTCCAGGTGTTAACATGTATTGAATTAACCTCACTGCTCTTCATCCCCCTGATCCAATTTATTATATGTTAGTTATAACTTTCTTACATGATTACCTGAGACAGGGCTAATCCTACCAAATAAATTAAACACGAACAGTAGCAAAGAATGAGATAACAACTGGAGCAATGTAGTGCAATAAATAATTCTGGTATACAGATGCCTCTGTCAATACCACGCATGACATGAAATGTTCTAAAGTTGAAACTGCTTAAAAGACCCCATTTTTCAGTGCCAGTTTAGCTCCCCTGCTCCTACAATCAGAAAGGATTCGTTGTGCTATTTGTAGCACATTCACCTTAGGAGATAGGAAGACTTTCACATCACTCAACAGCCATGTTGATTAAGGAACTGCACAGATATATTCTGAAGGGAATTTACCCAATTTTCACAGAGAAGAATGGTGGCTGTGATGCAGAACTCCATAGGAGTTTAAGTTAAGAAAACTGAGGCCCTTCTCTTAAAATGACCCTATGGGAAACAAGACTAGGTTTATGTCGTAGAGTTGCATGTTTAAGAAATGCTCTGCTACTGCGTAACAATAATCAAATTTACAAGGAAGTTTTCACTGCCTAGCATTTATGAGAACCAGAATCAGGCACAAGACTTTACTCAATAATTGAATGTAACTAACATATAAAATGTCCATATCCTCTTCCCTGCCACTGCGATGAATAAGACACTTTACCTTTTCTGTAGCATCCCATGCAAGGAGTTCATGACCTTAGTTCGACTTTGTTCTTCAGATAACTGAAGACTAGAAACAGAAGCTGAAGGTGAAGCTTCTTTAGAGGCTGATTTCCTGCACTTCCTCTTCTTTACATTACTGTCATCTTAAAACAAAAGAGAATCCCTCAAATTTCAGACAGTCTCCCTGTGGTAATTTCAGGGGGATCCATAAAGACCAATTCTGAGCTAGGTTAGGGTGAGGAGTAGGAGGCTAAAGATTTTGTTTGGACACATTTGTGAAACAATTTTTGAGTATCAGCAGCCAATAAAAAGACCAGCTCTTAGTTTAAAAAATTGTTTGACTTGAACATAACGGGAGAATTCCAACTTTTTGTCTGAAACCAATTCCGTGAATGCACTGGCTCTGAATGTCAAAAGGCTAACTAATGCCAGTGCAAACAAGACTACCTTCTAACTAGAAGCACATAATCTAATGTAAGAAGAGATCTTGGAACTGAATATTGATATAGGCGCTTGCCATAAACATAAAAGGGTTTAGCACCATCACTTGTAAAACTAAACCATAGTACTTGTCAATTATTCTTCTAATTGAGATTTATACACAATTATTATTTGAACTGCTTCACTTCTTGCTCTCCATTCCTGCATCTCGGCTTCCATAGCCTCTTGATGGGATATTAAAATCAAAACAAAATGTTGTGACATGACTGCCACATGGGGTTACCCTGGAGATAGTTTTCTCTGGACTTATCCGGCGAGGTAAGGCACAGTGTTTAATTCAGTGTGCTGTTTAAACTAAGACTGTCACTCATAAGACAAAAGGACTGGGCAAGGGGCAGAAAAGATTCAGCTTCTTAAATTATAATGTTGTCAAACTAAAACTCCACACAAAAAGGAATTTCCACATGACACCAATTAAATTCAAAGAGGGTTGTGGCAAAAGAGAATGGAGTTAGAGTTGAATACAAACCCTTTCATATTCCTCCAGTCCTTTAAGGAAAGCCCATTCTCCTACCATACAAATCACTATAAGAAGCAGCAGATTCTTGTAACCTATTTAACCGAGCATCATGTATTTCTTGTAATAGAGTATACACTGTACTGTTAAAGTATTCTGTCAGGGCAGAATATTTCTATGTGCCATAATTATACTAACAAATCAAAATGCAGGGGTGAAGGCCATTTGTCTGGAGTGAACTCTTTACCCTATTTGTGTGACAACTGAATTAGCAGATTACTGCAAAGCTGTGGCTCCTGGAATCAAGTTACAGCTTCCCAGCTTCGTTCCTTTCACTGTACAAACTGGAAAATTCTCCATGACACTATTTAATCTGTCCAAGTAGCTGCATTGGTTTATCTTTTTAGGATTAAGGTCTAATCTATTTATAGCGAGCCAAGGCTGTGTGTGCTTCAGGACAACACTGCTGCTCATCTGCTACCTGGGAAATTAAGGAGCCACGTTATAAATAAAATAAAGATCACATCCACCTCAGTCAGTGTAAAAGTCAGGTCTGTACTGCTAATGGCAGAAATGTTTCCATTTCCAACAAAGGCGGGACACTCCAGGGAACTGTTACCAGTCCCCTGGGGTAAATGCTTTCTTACTGAAGAGCTAATAAAAGGAAGAGCTTCATTTTTGTGCTGCCTGCTCATGAGACTCCAAGTGTCTGGGTCAAGTCTGCTGCCTTTCTTCCCAAAGGGTCTGGTTCTCCAATCTTACTCACTTTGCATAGTGCTTATACACCAGTGGTCACTGCACTCAGGACTCCTGGCCTCAGTACTACTCAGTGGGAGTAAGGATTGCACAACCAGACCCCAAACCCATTTTTATTCACATTTCCTCTGCAGAGCCTATGCTGCTGGACAGAAAGCTGGATTCTTTGCCACCTCATGAAGCATCAAAAGAATCTATACAAATTGCAGAATCTTTAGCATCGGAGAGAAACCGAAAGGCAGAAGGAACCCAGCTCAGTTTTCAAAATCTAAGTGACAATTCCAACCATTAGCAAAATCATCTTTTAACATGAGCAAATGTGCTTTGGAACTGAGAGTAAGAAGAAAGGCCCTCAACGTGACCCTGACTGTCCCTTTTCTGTACATAATACTACTTGAACAATTTCATAACAGTTGACGCACTCTCTCAGCACAGTGTAGTGATAAGCTCATCCATAAAGCTCCTGCCATTTTGGAGTGGGAGTGTTAATTCCTCTTGAAGTTCCTTCCTGAGAACACTGTTAGCAGATTCCCCTTAATGTAAAGGGGCAGCAGCAGGACTAAGGAAAGGCAGAAAGCTGCCTGAACGATATGCCAGTTTTTAGCTGTGTTAGTGACATAACAGTTTTAGATACATTTCTCAATTTGGGAGTCACTGTACCAGCAAAGTCTGTCACAGCGTGAGCACGGGTTGTTCAAATTTCTCTATATGACTTTGCTTAATGCGCCTCAGCCATGACCTATAATACTACCTGCATCATGCCAAGACTGGGGTTGTCAACAAATGACCCCCACCAAACTAATTTTCACTTGGCCTGCACCAGGCTTTAAACCCAGATTCCTAGCTGGAAAAAGACAAGGGTTGAACTGGAACAAAATAAAGTGTGGTACTCTTCCAAACTTCTTCCATAAGCCAGGTTCTGTCCCAGTGTAATGACAAACTCTAGACTATGCAGATTTCTTATTTCTTGGATGTGTTGTTTAAAGTGAACTAACTGAGAATCTTGACATTTAGAATATCATCATCAGGGTTCAGGTTCAACAGCTTATTGAGAAGAATAGGAGCACTTCTCATCTCTCAGATCTATTGTTTCTGATGCCCATTAGTGTCCACTCAGATACCACTGAATTCATTTGCATCTAGCTCACATTCTAAAGGCTAACTGTTCAACCATAAGGGCTAAAGACTTCACGACTTTATTAATAATTTCCTGAAGGCCAGTTTCCTAAGGAAATAAATGACTAGTCAAGCTGCCATAAACTGGCCCAATTCAACCTCCGAGAAAAGCTAATGCCTCATCATCTGTATTACTTTGCTTCCATAAAAAAGGTTATACAGCAAGATCCTTTCTGTTTCAGCTGTCCTTCTGAACAGTGAATCGTCATATGAAAGGAAGTCCTATAGGTGAATTTCCCCTACATAAAGCTTAGGATGATCTGACACAACACACAATACAATGAAGAACATGAATACACACAGCTAATAATAGAGAGAATAAAATGGTCCAGTTTCTAGACCATCTGTCAGTCCTGGGTTTCAAAAAAGTTTAACAACTTACCTGAATTCAAAGGCTTTTGCCAAAGCACATGTGCTGCATATGGTTTCAAGAACTGCCTCATTTCTTTTTTAGAGCGTGTTGGATGGTAATCGCTGTCTTTAATTTCCTGATGTTGCAGCAGTCATAATGAAGATTAAGGGAAGAGAGAGGAAAAACAGGATGATCAAAAGAGAATGGAATATGGAAGAACTCATGCTACATGCAGACAACCATCCCTGTTAGTACCAAATTCAGTGATACCATATACCAAACAGCCAATAGCAGGTAGTACTGGGATTGGAACTGGTCACTGCTTTCAAGTCTCACACGCCTTAGACCTTTTCTACAATAGCTTGAGAGTTTAGGTCTAGTCTGCTACTGAAAATAATCTCTACTTCCCACTAAGACCTCTCAAATATCTGAGCAATTGAATAACCACCTCATTTTAGAAATACACACCTTCCACTATTAAAATTAGCTCAAGCAGACCTCTGATTACATGTGTGACAATTCAGTTGGGTTCCCTCGGAACAAGATACAAGATTCAATGTAAAATCATCTCCCTCACCTCCACATGCCCCTGAGGCTACAATTAGAGAAGTATTGTTATGAAATTCCACACTCATTTTGGAACAGGACAAAAATCACCACCTCATTTCACACAGGCCACTGAACATCCAACAGATGGTAAGAGATTTGGTGTACTAGGGAACTTGAGCAAATTCAGACTATTGATCTTGAGGTGAATGGCCTGTAGTCCATTTCCAGTCAACTACCTATGCTTTGTTTTAAATTTCTCACTTGAAACTCACAGTAACCCCATCCTTCTTGCTGCTCCACTTTTTGTTTTCCACTGAGTTATATCAGGATGGCACACAGAGATGTAAAATACCTGAGTAACCTGGACATCAGCAAATACATCATCTGATAAATCCTTCAACTCTTCCACTCTCTGCATCTTACATGGCTTACAGGTCTTGCTGCTGGAAACCCCCAGGACTGGCCTAGACATTTTCTAGAGGGAAACATTGCCAATGACAAGGCATTTCCAAAACAGAAAATGAGCCTTATATTCAACACTTAACAGAAACTTTCTCCATCTCCTAGTCCTCCAGGAGTGTTGCAACAACAAGGATCTATGCAATTTTCCTACTCTATTTTTACTTAATTGTGATCACTCTCTTAGGCTGGAGGAAAAAATATGAGGCTTCTCTTCCTGCAGAACCCAGCACCTTGCTGGCACAGCACTCAGAGCAGGAGGGGGTGGCAACTGTCCAGGTGTCCCACATAATAACTGAGGGCACAAATGACAAGCCACGAGCCACACGTTTTCATTAAACGTGTAACTGAACTGTACACTCACTGCCACAGGTCAAGAAATTAGTAAGACTGAAGAGGAGACTGGATGTTTATATGGATAATAAACATTATAATAGTTATTGCAAAATTTAAAAAAAGAATTTGGCTAGAGAAAAGAACCTCATGCTTCGGAGTTTAAATCAGTCTTTATTGGGGATTAGAACAAGACCTTCGGGAAGAAAGGCAGGGAGGGTGCAAGTCATCCCATATCTGCCTACTCTCAGGTTCTTGCAACTTTCTCTGAAGCATCTAGTGCTGGCCACTGTTGGACAGAGGACACTGGACTAGCTGGATAACTAGTACCTGTCCTACTAAGTCCAGAGGAATGGCAACTTTTTAACCAATATCAAAAGAACAGATAAAGGAAATGATCAACGATATCTCATCTATATTCTATGCCCTCCCTACTCCACAAACACAGGGATGTCCTCTTTTGAGAACAGTTCAATGGGAAGAGACATATCCCATATATTACACGGTGATCAGGCAAGCGGAAATTATGTTTATCTATTTGCTTCTTAATTGACAGCCTCTTGCCTTTATCCTCACCTCAACAGTGGCTTCCTAGTATTATTCTTTCACTGGGGAAAAAACAAGTGACCACCTGTTCTCCCTAGTTATCCTTGGATAAATAGCAAGAGGCTGCTTCTGCAAGAGAAAATTAGTTACTAGTCATTTCTGGAAAGTCTTTTCCCTATCACATACTGGAGATTAAAAACTGACTCCCAACTTTTTCTCTGCTGAGATTACCGGTATGGGTACTAACATGCTGTCAGTTCTTGGCGTGTGGGCGTCTGTCTCCTAGGAAATGGATAATGATCATCAACTTTTGCCACACAAGTTAATGAACATTCAGAAGATTAATGACTTTTGGTCACTAAAACATGGTCTGAATTTTAGCTATTGCTCGAGAAAGTGTCTATATCCCATTACCCATCCTTACTTCACTTTTAAGTTTCCTTCTAAAAATCACCATCTTTCTTAATTGCTGTTCCACATTTCCTTGGGTTACTTTTTCATAGTGTAGGGTGAGGAAAAATACCTGAGTGGACTGGCAACACACACAAGCCTCATCATCTGAAGAATCCTCCAGTTCTACTAATCTCTTCAGTCTCCTTGGCTTACAGGCCTTGCTGGAGACTCCAAGGAGTCTGACAACTGGCCCAGACATTTTCTGAAGGAGAAAGCAAAACATTTTAAAACAAAAAAATGGCTGTAAAATAAGTGCTTGAGAGAACCTTCCTTCTGTCCCCAACAGGATCTCTAAATTCCTTTTGGAACCTCGAGGATTCATCCAGTTTTTCAACTGTCATATTCCTGGATTGTCACTACCCTTTTAGCCAACGAGTGCTGGACAGGATTCCTTTTGAAGCTTGACAAAGCTGCTGTTGAATTGGCAAAAGTAGTAGTTGTTTTACAGCAATCCCTGGATCTCTTCAGGATCTGGGCACGATGCATCTACAACACTCACAGCTCCTGACAGTGGTGTAAGAAAGAAGTCTCCAAAACATTAGTATAGTTACAAACAACTAAGCACTAAACCAGAAGAAGGGAACCTTTTTATCCCAATCGCAAGAACAGAATGGACAAAGGACATGATCAGTGGTAACTAGTCTACATTCTCTTCCTCTCTCCATAGTCACATCCTCTCCTGACACTTTCTGCACTATTAGATCATTGGATAGAAATTGCAATGAGGGAAAGAAAACTGTCCTATTCTTTGCCCAGATCAAGTCATACTGTTCTATTTCCCCAAAGACACACTCTTTATCAGATCCTCCTCTATCCTGCAGAAACAAGAAATGACCACCAAGTAACCCAGCAAGAGTATAAAGACCCAGTAGCCATGTACACAAGAAAGGTGGGAACAACGGGTGAGTTGCTCCTGTCTCTTATTTATTCCTTGACTGATTAGCAAAGGTGGTTTCTGCAGTCTGAGAAGAACCATTCCTCTCCAGTCATCTTCAAAAAGGGAATTCAGTGGGATTCACCTCCCACAGACCTCCTGCTGGTGATTTTTATTCATTTCCCTACTGCATCCACCAAGCTAATGTGATGGCTACAGAACTGCAGCCTGAGGATAATCGGGTGGCAGACGACTCTGGAAGGTCCAAATTCCCATTTGAAACTAGGCCTAAAGATTCACTCTTCATCATCGTCTTCTGTGCCTAACTGAGGAACATAATACAAAGGAGAAAATAACACAACAGAAGAAAGGAAAACATAAAACATACGTAATATACAATTTGCACACCATGTGACTGATGAACCAAAGGGCCCTCTTCCTCCTTGGACAGAAAGAGAACAGAGAGATTATAATCCAGTATTTTAAAATCTACTCCAATCTGTTGTTAGTTGTCTCATCCTATAAACCAATGTCCTCCTGAATCCTTAAGTAATATTTCAGCCATAAACCTTTAGACACAAAATCACACAGCCCAGCTCTGATGGGATCAGAGGTGAGTGGGTAGCAAAGGATATTTCAGAATCTAGATTATAGCAAAAGCAATCCAGAAAGAGGTTCACCAAAATGTATCTTTCAGCAAAGATATTGAGGGATTTGTTTTCTGTATGTGCCATTACAGTATAAAATGTTTCATCAAGGCTGTGTGCGGTTTTTTTCAGCAACATGGAACCCACTTTATTTCATATGTAGGAAGAACCAATCTATTGTATATTCTTCTGCTACATTGTTGACCCAATCACCTTTGCCTTGCTCCAGGTGACCATTTCTGTCTTTAATCTAAATTGGTACTTCCTCGACCTCTTTTCTCTGCTAGGCCCCTTTCTTATAACTTCTTAACCTGGCTCTCAGACCCCTATTTAATCCTCCCATGCATGTTGAAAACGACTCCTTCAGGTTTCTGTTTGCACATTTAACCCTAGCTGGCATGTCATGCTGGTTGCTATAGAATGGGTCATTTTGGGGACACAAGGCTTATTATCAGATTTTTATTAATACAAAGCCTGAATGAAGTTCCTTTTCCCCCAAACTGATGCAAAGCACGAGGAATCTGTCTCTGATCCTGCTGAAGTGAACACAATATTTGCAAACTGGCCAGCTAAGCAGTGACAAAACAGCATTTTCTGCTTTTACTGCAGAAGCATGATGTATTCTACTAAGGTCCCACCTACACGATGGGAGATACCACAGCAGAGCTATAGCACCACCACTCTGCCACCATAACCCCAGACTACTAGAGCACCAGAAGGGATTTTTCCATTGCCGTAGAAATTCCACCTCCCCAAGCATCCATAGTGAGGCTGACAGAACCTAGGTACATCGACATCAGGGTTAGATTAGCACAGTGTTGGTGCCAGGACTGGGGATGCACCGGGCGAACAGCATGCCTATGTTGACCTGAGTTTTAAGTGCAGACTAGGCCTAAATTAGGGATGTGTTTGAATTTCCATTAACTACCTACACCCTTTTTGATACCAAAGACTGGCTTGCTGGCTTCTCAGACTGGGTCAGGGACATCTCAGGACCTGCTGCCAGTCCACGGACCAGTCATTGAGAAACAGTGCTCAAGAGTACAGCCCCCACTGCAAACATCAGTATCCTGGAACAAACGTTTGGGAAGTATCCAGACTAGCTTTTATAACATGTTAGCCAACAATCAACGAAGTCAAGGTAAAAGATTCTAGTGTTGACAATTAGTCCTCTTGGGGACTAATTCTGCTGCAGGCTGAGCACCACCCTGTGAGGAGTTGATGGGATTCAGCACCTCTCAAGGAAATGTTCAGCATTTAATATGTTTAGGGTGAGCATCAAAAATGCAGAGCAGCTGGTTTTACGGGTCACTTCCGAGGATGTGAGAAAACTGGGTGGGAACTATTTAAATGTTGTATCCATTTTTTAATTTTGGTGGAATACTTGGGGCCAGATGTACTATTCACCAAATAAACACAAAATTAATCAGATTAATTTTCATAAATTTTACAGAATGAAATAATTTTCAACTTATTCTGCAGCTTGAAAATGACAGTATAAAATACGTGAAACACTGGCAATCTATCATGGTAATAGTATATTATTATGGGAAAACAGAAGTCCCAAGGTTAATTCTGGAATAAGTTTTCCATTCCTCTGATCTCTAAAAGACTGATGATTTCAATGGAAGTAAGGTTCAAGTAAAGCTATGTTGAGCAGCTTGGTAACAGTAATCAAACAAAAGAGCCATGTGACCTCAGACTAGCATTAGGAATCAGGTTGTAATTGCTACAAAGGAGAACCTTTTGGAAAATAAACAGGAAGGCTTACAAGAATGAAAATCCCCACCTTATTTCATCTGAGAAAGACCTGCTCTGAAGAACATTCAGGCAAGAGTCCATCCCAGAAAAGCAAGCAATAAAAATACCTTACATTTCACCCCAAATATCTATACAAACTGTATATAGAGGATTCCAATCTGCTACCACTGAAACACCATCATCTCCTGGGGTGGACTATCGCCAAATGAAACTGTGGAGGATATTTTAGGAAGTCCAGTATAATTATTCTAATTGGAATATAGTAACACCAGGGCTAACAGACCTACCCTTTTCACATAGGCCGTAAGGACACAAGTAACCAGGTCACTGATTTTATACCTCAATCAACAGACATCTTTACCAGCCAAACTACCCCATAAAACTATGCTGGGGCACTACTTCAGTACTGACCCAGAGAGAAGAGTGCACCCACTGGATAACTACCACCACCTAAGAATGACAATAGCCCCATCTCAACCTTTCGACTAGGTCTCTGCACAAATGTGAAAAAAAAAAAATGAGCCAAATGCATCCTTGATGTAAAGCCCCTGAAATCAATCGAGTAACATAATGAGTGATTTTGAACCCATATTTTTAAAATATCTTGCGTCTAGCTGAGAGACTTGTTTTAAATGGACACATTTTAATAATACTAACATTTTAAAGTGCCCATTAGACTTTGAAATTACCATCAACAAAGGATGCAGGTCACATCTTTCTTTACTATTGGTGGTGTTTGCGGGAGAAAATTTTCTGCTAAGGCTTGTAGGTCAATTATGATCCCTGGAATTCTACAGTCAGGTTCCCTTCATCTTTATTATAAATCATACAACTGCACAGACTACAAGTCCCAGCATGCAGTACTCCAACTAGAGCTGAGTGAAATATGGCTCCAAATCAAGATGCAGGATTATAGAGTAGGGGCTGTGGTCTTTGCAGGATGACCAAGGATGTTATAAGTTTTCACTCCAGTTATCCCAGTCTCTTACCTAGATGTTGCCCTCAGCGCTCCCCACTCCATTCACATAGAGTGGCTCATCTTATTGCAGCACAAAGAGCCATGGAATGACTCCAGATATCCTAGCAACACACATGGGTGACTACAGCACCAATGAGGACACGTTAACTGGCTTGACAGTGTAAACTAATCCAGGGGCCAATCCTTTGGACTAATTCTGCAGTGAAGACATACCCTAAAGTCAAGGGAGGGTGATCCTGAAACCTGCTCTATTCTATGCATCTATTAGTTATCATTATCCATAAAGACAATATTTGTAAACATACCCCTACATGACAAGTTTCTTTGGCTGGTTCAAGATTCATTTCTTTTTCTACATAACCAATGTGTCCATCTCTGTTCTGTTCAGGACAATGAAGAGCTGTACTTTTTTTAATATCGCTGTGCTTGATTTTTTTTATGTCAGCCATGCAAGAATGACATTCTGCCATGTTTCTGCATGACACTGGCACCTCCATGCTTTGCATCTGCAAGGTGACCTTACTAGGATTCAAATGCTCTCCTCTAGTCTCTGGTTGCACAGCCTTATTTTGTCCGTCAGTGACGTTCACATCTACATTATCAAAGTCCTCTGCACCTTCTGTTAGAAAGCAAGAACTATCATCACTTTCATAGCTGGATTTGAAGTCTCTTTTGCTTAAGGATTTCAGTTCTTCCACAATCAGCTGTCCCTGGGAAACTTCTTCAGCAGATTCCTCTAAGGAATACTGAACCAAGCTTTCCACTCTAGGCACCTGACTCTTCACTGGGCTAATCAGCTCTCCCTTCTGATTAGTCTCAAGCTTTTCCACAGCAGGCGGTGAAATGCAGCTGGGTTCCCATACTGTGACATGTATGTCTTCTTCACTAACAGGCAGGAGAGGCGATCTGTTATGAGGCTTTCCTTCACCAAGCACACTCTCTGTCCTGTTGACTGACAAACATGGGGAAGTACCTTCCACTGGAATTCCTTGAAGGTCCTCAGTCTGCAAAGCATTCCCAGGTGCCAGAATAATTGTGCTGGACTGACTAATATTACTTGTAAAGAGTCCTCCAGAAAATCTAGAATTAAATCCTTTTCTATTTGGATTCTTCACTAAAGAGCTAGAAGGTAATACCTCCCTCTCTAATTGCTCAGTTGGCTTGTTCCAGTGTTTCATAAACATTGCGCCAGGCACTACCTCTCTCTGTTTTTCCTTCTGTACCTCAGAAGTCATATTGGATACAAGACAAGAATCTAACTGTAACCTCCTTTCCCCTTGGTCTTCCTCTTCCATATGAAAGATGCTTATGGAAGAACTCTTATACTCTTCTTCCATAAGAGACAGCCTAGTGAAAATACCCTCCTCAACCATATCTGAAAGATCTGGAGAGTTCATTTGAACAAGTGACCCTTTTATTTGGCTTTCTTCGGCACTATGGTGAATCTCTATATCCATACTATTGGATCCTCTAGAAGTGACTACTTCTTCTGGACTTTTGATCTCTTTCTTTTCTGTGTTGTCCAATTTCTCATTTTCCAATAGTGCTTTGATATTTATTATTGTACTTTGTTTTTTAACATCATTTTCATCCAAAACATCATGTAAAGTAACTTGTGTTGGGTCAGAAAAACTGGCTTTCCTCTCATTTTGCCTTTTTAGTGACTGTATTTCAGTATCTAAGCTTATTAAAGAATCTTCATATTTTTCATTTAACTCATCCCTGAGATCTTTTAAGACTACACAACAGTGCTTGATCGGAATTGTTCTGTTTCTCCTCTTGTCATTGTCATAATTTTGCTTTGGACTTTCAGAAGCCCTGCCATCCACAATCAACTTTTCTCTAACATCTGTTTCGTTTGCTTTTATTTCTCTGATACAAGGGCATCTATTGTAAGATGAACCCTCTCCAGAGACTCTGACTTCACTTTCTGAGGACATCTTGTTCTGATTGACCACTTTCAAAGTAACTGCTGACTGTTCGCTCTGCTCTTCATTTGAAACACTGTCATTGGTATGTGTTTCTCTCACTCTCTTGCCTGCAACCTGCTCCCTGCAAGCTGTGATGTGAAAGCTGTGATGTGAAACAAGAAAATAATGCTTTCATTTTTGTGAGGGCAACTCAGGAATATTAGTGCTACAATCAAAGTTAACAGTTAAAGAGACACTACCTAGCCCTTATTACTATTGTGTGTTAGAGGGGTGGTGGAAGTTCCTCAGTCTTTATAGAATCTACAAGATTTCTCATTTAATTTTGTGGGGCTGAAAATGCTTGGCACCTTGCAGAGTCAGACATTAAGATTCTTATGTACCCAGATCAGTTTTTAAAGCCTGATCATCAACTCTCTTTACTAATCCCACATTAGAAGGGAACATTCCTTATTTAAAGCCAAATTTATCTCAATCCCACAAA
Organism: Pelusios castaneus; assembly: GCA_007922175.1. Lineage (NCBI taxonomy): Eukaryota > Metazoa > Chordata > Testudines > Pelomedusidae > Pelusios > Pelusios castaneus. The sequence goes on from ML685764.1 coordinate 30,209,476, forward strand.
GATCCTGTACTATCACTTTCAATTCTGTAAATTAATGATATCAGAAATGCTGCATAATAAAATGGAGGTTACTTATACTAAAGAAATTAATACCACATGGTTTCATGTTTCTCTTGCTAATTATACTATTTCCCCACCCTCCTTTTTGGTCCTTAACTTATACTGTCTCCCATATTTAAATCTTAGGTTAGAAAATATACAGGTTGTATTGCTGCCATGAAACTATGTATTGGTAGAAGTTCTGTGACACTGCCACACCTTCAACATGAGTTTTACAGGTCACCGGAAGCATATAAAAAGATGTAACATACTTTTCTAAGACTAGATCTTCACTAGAAATGTTGTAGCACTTCAATGTAGAAACTACAATGATGAGAGGGATTCTTCTTTCACTGTAGTTAATCTACTTCCCACTTCTCCCCCCGGGAGGTGGTGGCTAAGTCTATGGAAGAATTCTTCTGTTGACTTTCCACTGTCTATACCAGGGTTTTAGGTCACCTTATCAATGTGGTTCAGGGTTGTGGATTTTCTCAGCTCTGAGCAACATAGCTGGGTCAGACTAACTTTTTAGTGTAGAACTGGCCTAAAGTTCTGAGACATTCAAAACATACAAAGCGTGTCTCTATAGACTGATATTCACATAAACATGAGTACATCAGTGGACTTGTTGCTTACCAGGTCCTAGAGAGTGATGTACTGCCTGATGCCGGGTGCACACAGCTCCACAGTATCAACAGAAATTAAATGGGGAGCTTCTGTATGGCCCTAAATGAGCACTTATTGCTACAATACCTCAATCAATGATAAATAATTAACTGGGTTTATAAATACTATAATAATTAACTATTCATTATTTTTATTTCCCATCCTAATTGCTTAATCATTTTAAAATAAAATATTAAACTGTCAGTTGCCCCAGCAGGAAATTCAGTAGCCAGGGGCTTGGGCCTGCTCTGGCCTTCTCTGATGCCCATCCTTCATGACAGTCCCCTCAGAGCTCATCAGAACGAGGGGCCTCTTAGGGTACCACATCTCTGTTGTCTTTCCATTCTGCAGGCACAAGACACAGGCCTAGTACTCTGCCCCAGAGACAGGCTCATCACAGGGCTTCATGTTACTATAGGGTAAAAGCTCCTTCGCTCATTTCAACATCACTTACAAATGGCAGCACTGAATGACAGGAAATGCAGACAAGACTCCACAGACCCTGTTCAACTGGCCCCCTCCAGGTGCCCGCACAACAAAAAAAAAAACAAACAGCCCTGCCTTCATTCCATCCATACCAGCCCCATACACATGACACAAGTGAGCCTCAGAACAAGTGGGAACAGCAGAGAGAAACAAGGCAAACTTTACACTTGTGAGGGGAATTTTCTTCCCATGGTTCACTGTGATGCTATGTGCCATAAACCACCCTGTGCCCATAATCTACAAAGGGGTCAGGTTTGATAGATGTAGACCTGGCACAGTAGGAACCAGAAATGGGGTCTGATGAGTATTAGCAAAAACTGGTTGGGGGCTTGCTTCTGGATGAGATGGTTTCAGCAGCTGGGGAGTTTGGCATCCTCTCAGCCGGATTCAGTAGGGTTTGCCAGATGGAAGGAAAGCCTAGTGACAGAAGCTATCAAAGCAAGACACGGCTTTCATAACTAGTGGGGGGTTGGTCGGGGCTTGCCTGCAGGGCTGTATAAGAGGTTAACAGTTGGAGTGGGTCTGTTTGGGGTGGGTAAGAAAATGTTTTTTGGGGAGGCTAGTTGGGGGGAGGGAATCCTAAACTTTTCTATTAATGAACTTCCTACTTTTTTCTTCACATTCTCAGCCAAAAAGCAGTGATGCCCAATTTTTTCCCACTTATCCATAATGGAATCTGTCCGCACCGACCCCCATTACCGTAAAGCCAAGGCTTCCAGAAGAGGAGCTTGGTCTAAGGCAGAACTGCGGGCAAACCAGAGATCAGAGAAGAGCCAGGGCTAAAGATGGAGCTGGCCTGGGGGTAGAGAGGGAACAAAGGCATAACTGGCCAGGGTGCATAGCAGCAGGGAGAATGGAGCTGCAGCTGGGGATGGAGCTAGGTTGAGAGCAGAGCAGGGCTGGATGATGCTTCCTCCCTGCCCACATGGGCACTGGTCCAGGCCCCGCTACACATCCCTCCCAATATTTCTCTGCATCCCAGTTTGAGGACCACTGCCATAAAGGCTAAAGGGCAAAAATCTGACTGTAACCTGAGCAGGTCTTTCTCTTCTTCCAGATCCAATGACAGGCAATCTCCTCCTCCAATGACAGGCAATCTGGAGTGAGTTCCCTGCTCCCAGGAATTCAAAAGAGTTCCTGAAAAATCCATTTGAGTTAGCAACTCTTTCTTTTTGGTTTCTTCACTGTTAAGATGAAACTCTGTTTTGAAAGCATCCAAACCTCTCAGTTTTGATCCCTGTAATGTTACTGATTCTTCTGGACATTGGACTTCCAAGCAGCTTTTCACATTATATAACTTCTCGTTTTTCCCCAGTGCCTCAAAATGTGGGATTTTTAGAGTGCTATTGAGTTCTTTAATATACTTTTCATCTAAATCATCATCAATATCAAAGCACTGGAGAGTTCTGCTTCCTTTATTATCATCATCAGTGACACCATTTCTTATAAGAATTTCAAATGCCTCACTAGCCACAACAACCCCTTCCTTAAACATTTCTTCTTCTGCGTGTATGTCTTTGTTAGGGCTTTCAGTGCCAAGTGAGCTCACTTCTCTGTTTAATGTTTCCATGTTTTCACTGTCCTCATTCAGACAAAATTTTGAGTGTTCACCATGTACGCCTTCATCAGAAACACAGACAATGATGGTGTCCTCCATCCTTTCTTGTGCACCCACAGCTTGATCTTTCCAAACTGTGACATGAAACATCTAGTTCCCCATTAGGATTAATGGACTGCTTGAGGTTCTCCACTTTTCTTTCTTTCTTTTTTTTTTTTTTTACTGTCAATTAATGAATCAGCTAACAGACATTCATCCTGAAGGGAGTTGTAAGTACTTCTGGCTTCACCTCATTCCTCATGTAGCTGGCACAGAAAAGCTTTTCAAAACTCCTGTAGCATAGACTTGTTACACACAGCACATAGAGAGAGAACTGTTGAAAAACAAAACAGAATCATGGTAACTAGTAACAAAATTATTATTCTCTATAGACAACATAAGCTCCACATTCAAAGTTAACAGCTGCCCCTGCCTAACCTTTTCTGTTGAGTTCTCCTGTTCTTTAACTCAGTTGTTCTCATCCACTGTGTCGGACAAATTACTGTGTCGCCACACAGTGTTAAAGAGTGTCACAGAGACCCAAGGAGATGGCTGGATTTGGCTAGAGGGGGTAGGAGGGAGACTGGTGTGTCCTGTAGGGTTGCGACATGTCACCAAGTCTGTCGCAACCTACAGAACATTGAGAACCAGCGCCTTATTCATCCCCTAATCTCTGTCAGCTCAATGTTTCCTATAACTTCTGCCACTTCCTCCCCCCCCACATTGTCCCTCATATATGAAACTTCAGGCTTATCCACAAGAGATAGTGTGCAGCAGATTGCTATGCACTAACTCATTGTGTGGACCATGCCACTGTACACTATAAATTCTGTATTGTGTTTTGACACACACACAGCTCTTCAAGGCTTCCTTCCTTCACAACAAACAATTTTCTAACTTGAGTTCCCCATTGGAGCTGTGAGATCCCAAAACCGCTGAAAATCTTCCTTGTGTAGATGACTCAGAGTTCAGATACTTAAACATCAGGCACACAACTCTGAAAATTTGGCTTCAGCTTTCTAGTACAAATTTCCTCTCGGGCCTTCTTTTCCCACATGTATTACTCCAATGTATTACATTATTATTTTAAATTATTATATAAAAAGATACCTGCTTTTCCCAAAATGCAATATGCATTCATAGTTTTGCACAACCTTGTACACTCATACACACCTCATTCGTGCACGTCCATACATGCGTCTGGATAACCTGTGCTTGTTCGTGTTGCATGCTTGCATAGGCATGATCGGTTTTAATCAACCCCTGTTCGTCCCACACCCCCACATAAGACCATACACATTCCTGCATGTGCTATATAACTGCACGCATCCTCCAGGCACAACCATGCATGTCCTAAGCACAAGCTACATGCCCCCATGCACTACTGTGAGGCTATATAAATAAAATGCAACCAGTACAGCACAAGCATCGCTCCCTTAGGCACTAACAGGTCCTTAACACCACACCCTGGATGAATCAGGCAAAAGAGACCCACCCACACTGCACATCCTACGCCCACCAGAGGGAAAGACGCAGGGCCCCCACAATGCCCTGCCCCGCCCCACACCTTAGGGAGAGGGACAAGAGGGACCACCCCGCCCCCTTCCAGGGAGGGGCATATGGATCCCACGACCGCCCCACGCCAGAGGGAGGGACATACCGACCCCGCCCCACACTGCGGGGAGAGGAACACAGAGAGACTCCCCCCTGCCCGCTCCCGAAATGGATGGACCCGCCCGTCGATCATTTCCCCTCTCCCCCACTCACTATCCGGGCCCCGCCCTTAGGTGGCCCCGAGGGTTTCAGCCCTCGCCCCGCACGCGGCACCACGTGACTCAGGCGCCCAACGAGGCGGCCGTTGGGGGAGGACCGTCACGTGACGCGGGCCCAGGCGGCAGGAACGAGGCCGAGTTCACACCTGCGGCGGCACGCGATTGACGCCGACGGGGCTGGGACAGGGGTGCGGCGCCTGCGCACTTGGGCCGGAGAAGGCAGGGGATTCTGGGAACGGGGGCCGTGAAGGGTTTGTAACTGAGAGTAGGGTGGGTGATAGCTGGGTGGGAGGGTACTTGGGTGGGTGGTTGAAGCGTTATAGCTGGGGGGTTTGCTGACAGGGGAGCTGGTTGAGAGGTTCTGGGGGTTATAATGGGGGGAGGGTGCTGGCTGGGAGGGTCCTGAGGGCTGGATGAGGGGTCCTGGGGGTTATAACTGGGGGCTGGTTGAGGGGTCCTGGGGTTATAACTGGGGGCTGGCTGGCTGAGGAGCTGGTTGAGGGGTCCCAGAAGGGTTATAGCTGGAGGACTGGTTGAGGGGTCCTAGGAGTTATACCGGGGGTGGGGGCTGACAGAATTTTAGAGGATTGGGATAAGTTGCCTAAACAGATTGGGGAATCTCCATCCTTGGAAGTTTTTAAGAACGGGTTAGACAAGCACCTGTCAGGGATGTTTTAAGAGGGTCTTGCCATGAATGTAGGGGACTGGACTCAATGACTTCTCATGGTCCCTTCCAGGTTCCATGGAGGGGTGGTTGAGTGGTTCCAGGGGGCTATATCTGAGGGGGGGCTGAGTGAGGGGCCCTAAGGGAGTTATAGTGGGGGGCTGGTTGGGGAGGAGTTCAGGGGCTGGGGTTATAGTCTCATATATCATATATTTGTGTATCTGCCCAATGCTATTTTGCACTGCTTACTGTTACAGAAGAAAAGTCTGCTTAATAAGGCATAAGACTTGGAGAGCCAGGTTCTATTCTCAGCCCTTATTGTTTGTATCTTGGTGGTACTGACTGGGGGGCCCAGCTAGGGATCAGGACCCCATTGTTAGGGACTGTACACATGTTTCAGAGTCTTTGCCTCAACAAGGTGACAGTCTGCCTTGCACCTGTTACAGACTTCCTGATATGGGCCAGTCATTTCAACTCGCTGCACTTCAATTCTCATCTGTAAAATAGGAGTATTAATCCTCGTTTGCCTCCAGAGGTGATATGAGAATTAAATCACTAATCCTCACAAAGTTATGTGAATGGAAGATGCTATATGATTGCTAAGCGCTATTACTGTATGTAAGGAAATAATGTACTGTATAACCAGGGGCACAAAACTTTGCTATGCTAGGGCTGCACTTGCAGCATACCTGAAGCCCCAAGGCTGCATGTTATTTAACTATCATTTTAGTTTTAAAAAAAATAAATCAGTGATCCCAGCTTTAATAAGTGTTTGACCTGAATCTTCCTTGACAAAGGCATAGAAATTGCTTCTTGTCTGAATTCTTTTAGGGCAGGTCACTGCAAATGCTTCTAAAATTCCTTCTTTGTATCACACCAAATGCAAACTAGGCAGTAAATTAACCCCACCAGGGTTTTAGTGTCATTTTCATTTTCTTGCAGTAGAAATACTATGAATTCCACACACACACGAGAAATTTCTTCTCCTATTAGCATCGCTATGCCATCCTCCTTTGTTTTCCACTGCCGCTACACAGCAAACATGAGGGAAACTTGACTTAATAAAGCAAGTTTTATGAAGTGTGAAGATACTATGGAGATGAGAATGGGATAGATAGACAGTGAGCAGAGTTGCAGAGAATTCTAAGTAAATGAGTACACTTGTGCGTCCAAACTTAGGAAATCAATTCATTTTATAAGTCTGCAAATATATTTCTTCCAGTCTTTGTGAAAGACTTAGCAGGATACCAATCAAAGCTACTCCAGTTCTTCCTGCTTATTGATTAGATACTGGTTTTCTGGGAGCTAAGAAATTGCTGGTATCAATTAGGAAGCCATTGCTTGCTGCATTAATCTCTGCAGACTTTGCAGCCAGGAAGCCTTGGCTGACTTGAAAAGCTATTACTCTGCATTATTACATTTTCAGTAGGGGACTTATACACTGAAAAGTTACATTTGGACTTATCCAAAACTGTTACCAGGAAGAATGTCAGGACAGCGCTGGATGTCAGAAAGCGGGCCCGCATGAGATCTTAAGCAAAGCACTCAAACCAAATGAATGAAGGTGAGTGTCACAGGGGGCACATGCAGTTTGTTCGTTTTCTCTCTTTTTTATGTTAAACCTGTGTTATTTGGGAACATGTTCTAACATGCCTTGTTGTTTACTCAGAACCATAAGATACACGGCACTCTACAGCATGTACAGAAAGACATGTTCACTGCCCCATGGAGCTTCCAGTTTAACACAGACAATTACTGTATGTGGGACAGTAGTGTGTAGGTGGAAGATGTAGAGGTGTCTTTCTCAAGATCAATGTAAGAATGCTTTGTAATATCCACAGGGTCACCCTCCCTAGGTTCCTGACCAGAACTTGAGAATAGCTGTTGAAGAGACCGTTTCCCAGAGAGCTCACTACAATTTTACACTGAACCCAATTCATGGTTGGGACAGGACTTTGTGAAGTTGGTCGTGCAGTGCAAATATTATCGGCAGAGCTCAAGGTTATCTCAGGACCCTGGTTGAAGGAGCTCCCCAAAAGATGGATTGAACAGGCTGCATGGAAGAAATGGAATTAGATTGCATGAATAAAGGTGCAAAGCCAAGAATGGAAGGAGAGAGTGGAGTGATTAGACAAGAGGATAGGATGAATGAGTGCAAAGATGTAGGCTGGCACTGATATATGTGCCATCTTAAGCATTATGAGCTCATGTACTTTCAAATATCCAGCATGTTGGGAATGGACAGCATAGGTTACAACAGAGGAAGGAGGAATGGGAACAGCAGAAAATGGCTGTTTGATCATTCTGGAATCCAGATAGACAGAGCCCCCTAAATGCAATTACTTTTAAAGGAAATAATCCAGTGTGCACTCAGGCAGCCTTGAGAGCTATTTGTGAATCAACCTGTGTCTGAGGTTCAAAAAGCCAAGGCATAGTGAGAGCGGGGGAGGGGGGGGCGGGTGATGGATGGAGTCAGGGTTGAAATCTGTTTGAGTGGTTCCTGGAGCATTGATCCAGTGAGGCAAGTGGCAGACATACAGGGCAGAAAAGGAAGGAAAGAAAACAAGCCTGCTGTTCGCTGTATGGCTAAGAGGCATTTCCTCAACACAGCACTAACCACTTTCCATAATTGATTCACTGCTGGGGCCAGTGGGTAACTGCTCCTAGTATATTTGTGATGCCAAGAACAAGGAGTTGATTCTAATTGATCTGGAAGCTGAGTTGCACAGTTAGTACTCCTACAGGCCTAATGATATTATTCCAGAGTGATTGGGACCCTGGGGACTGCCACTCACCCTCTTGAGGTATTTACAGAGAGAGGTTTTTATTCAGACTGAGCATCTGGGGAGAGAAGGAATCAGATAGCAAGTTCTGCCAGAGCAGGAGAGTGGGCTATATCAGCATAGGACTGCTAGATGGTGGAAAGAACCAAGCAGCATCTTGGGGTCCTCATGAGGAAGCCCAGGCTTATTTGCATTAATGAGATTGTCTCTTTTCTCCCTTTTGGCAATATGCTCTCTCCTCAGACTGGACTCTGGTATGAATGCTCAACTCCCCTTTCTTGCTCACTAAGCAGGGCTTCTGCAGGAACTTCTGTGAGGCAGGTATGGTGAGGTTCGGGGGTCTGTTCCTGTGTGATCCAGGGACAGCCGGAGACCAAGAGCAGCAGTTCACAGAGTGTTTGTGTGATGCTCTTTAACCTAACCACCCTTTGCAGAGAAGCTGGCAGGTGGGGTGCCTGAAGATGATGATTGTGGAGTGCATTGGCACTTTTGGATCAGGACCACAGCCCCAGACAAGTCCAAACACCTTGCTCTCAAGATGGGATGAGCAGTATGGGTTGCCTTATTTCTAGATAAAGGAGGTGAACAAACCCAGATACTGTAGCTCCAAACCGTAAGGATCAGAGCTCCCTTGACCATGTGGAACAGAGTACTGATTGCCTTCTGGAAGTTGATTGCTACCCAGGTGGTTGCCAGTCAGCTGGTACCAAGCTGCAGTCAAGAGGGCCATGGTGGTTGCTGTTGAGCTGGAGGAATGCAGGACCACACACTTTGTTTCGGGAGTGTGTGGTCAAGGAAGCCAGCATGCCGAGATCATTGAGAAACTGAGACACTTGGGGGTTCCTGCCACTGCTGCAACCCTGTGCCCATTTTGTCTCCTCCCACCCCCAACAAACCCAAGAGCACATTGCACAGTCAGGGGTGCGAATCAGTAGCGATGCAGGACTTGGTGGACCATTGTGATAGGTTCTGGATCTTCCCTTAGGGTGGCCAGGCAAAGAACAGTCTCTCGCTGCCAAAGAGCAGCAATAGTCATGGTGTCTCCGTGGTCCTGGCAGGCCCTGCAGCCCCACTGTAGCCAGAGTTCTTGAGGGCATTCCTTGATCAAACAAGTGGGGCGGGGGAGAGATCCCTGTTCAGCTAACTATGCAGCAGATGCAGGATGGTGGTGGGGCGTGCCAGAAAGTAAGATGGAGCTGGCTGTTGATCACTAATCTCAGCTCAGTAACCAGCCATGTTTTGCATAGTGTGTGAAATCAAAGGTGAGGCCTTCAGCGGATAGCAGAAAAAGGTGGTCTTACAGCAAACTATACACAACTGAACCCCCAGTCAACTTCAGTTTTGAGTCCAGATCCAAATTAAGCTGCTTGATGTACTAGGATCAAAAATTCATTTTTTGTTACTCATTTCTAAAAGCATTCCTCCCTCACCCCAGCAACCTTGTCAGCTCTCACAATGTTTCCTTTTTCTTAAAACCACAGCAGCCAGAATTGAGAGTAGATGAAAAACTCAGGTGGCATTTAAAGAAAAGTACATTTTTAGACCTTATGGTACCAGAGTAAAACTTGAAAATGTGACCTGTCACACTATGAGCCCAGAAAGCAAATAAAAAGAACCCAAACTGTTTTTTAATCCCATTAGTTTTTATGCAAATCTCATGATTTTGGGACTTGGACATGATTTTGGAATGCATCAGTTTGAAAATTCTGCCTTCCTCCATCTTCCTTTGAGTCTATCTGAAATCCCTTATAAAAGGATTTTTCCCCGATTCCTCTCATCAATGCAGTTTAGGAAGGATCATCTATAAAATAAAATGCATGTGATTAAAAATTAAATACCCTCTGTTGGAATTTTTCTTTCCACAGACTATAAGGTCTGTCCAGCTTCCAAATGGTATTTTTGGGAAGCTGTGCAAGCAGTTTGAATCCATTGTCCAGTAAGCAAATGACAGGTGCAAAGATCTTGAAAGATCTCTTTCTTGGCTTTCAGAGGCCATCAATAATTGTTATATGATTCTCGAGTTATAAAAAAAAACTAAAAAATTTCTCTTTCTAGAGGCCTTTTTGAACTTTGCAGCAGCCTGGCTTTTGATGTTTGGCTGCTGTGTCAGTGCTACTGTAGAGCCTCTTCACAGCTAGACACGTGTCTCTTCTTTTATGCCTGGGTAATGGCCTCTCTGCCTTCTAGTAAATGAAAACCTCAGTTTATTATAGCCCCAACTTGTTCTTGACAATAATCACAGTGAACAAATGTCACCAACAAGAGAGTTGGTGGGAGATATAGGTTAGAGCCCAGCCCTCATCATTCCACTCCACAGGCTACAGTGCTGCTGTGTTTGAGTGAAAATGGTTTTACAGGATTCACCCTAGTCACAAATTGATATTTGCGCACATCAGAAGAAACCTTGTGCAATCTGGCAAAACAGGACACTGTTGGAAGTCTCTCCAGAAGAGAATGAGGACTAGAATAAACAGAGGATGCTGCATTCAGACATGAGGTGCATCGACAGAGCTGTGTAGGTGTCCAGAATGTGAATACAGGAGAAGTTCACTGTTGCTCTGAATTTAGCTTGATTGGTGACGGTGTCTGAGGGCCAGGATTGAGTGTTGCCTCACGGTTTTGGAACAGTTGGGCATGGAGGGCAGGAATAGATTGAGGTGTACTCAAGCTGTCTGCTTGACTGCACTACGCCTGATCTGAGCCAATCCAATCAGCTTCCAGCTTTTGTGAGCGCTACACGTCATTTAAAACCATCTCCAAGCAAAGGCAAGAGGTTTGAAAATTCCGCTGGGCCTTTAGGAATCCAATTTATTTCTGGTCTGAGGGCCTCAAAAGAATGAGCGGGTTCGTCTCAGTTTAACAAAAAGCAAACAGGAAATTGATAAGAAAAACCGTATTTGCCAAAAGTGAGACTTCATCTGGAATGCTGCTATTACCTAGGAACCAGAAAGCAACCTTCGATTTGTCAGTGACATGAGGCTAGATTCTGAAAGGATGCATGTATGTGGGAGATCAATGCTCTTATTGCTCCTGGTCCTGTTAGTACAACTGGTGAAGGTTGTAGTTTCCCTCCCCCATCCTAAAGGAGTCTCATCTAAATACAGTTGTATTTACAGGCCTGGCAGCAGCCCACAGCTTCCCTGCCACATTTAAATTTACTGTCATTAAGGGCAGTCACAAATGTCAAATGCAAGGCATCCTGCAATGGATTTAACACAAGCTGGAGAGGAGTTAACTGAAATGCAGGGTATTCATCACGCTTAAATAATTATGCTTGCAGGAAGAAGGCCACTACAGAGAAGGCAGTCTGTTCTAACATATGTCACGTTCTTTCTCATGCCTCTCCTATTTCAAATTTCTGGCCAGCATCATACAAGGAAAGCAAGTCTGGCTTGTTACTCAAGATGAAAAAAATAGCTTTAACAGGTTGGGATGGAGTCCACAAGGTAATCAAAACAAGCCTTTGTAGTCATTGCTGAGTTTGTGCTGTCTCCATTGCATTCGTGGAGTCCTTCATCAGACTGTACTGAGCAGTGTCTTGGAGAGGGTTCTCTTTGAGAGTTAGTGGCTACATAGGCGAAGCTGTGAGAACAGTTTCCGTGACATTTTTCTCAATGGGAGCTCCCCCCCATCCCATTAGTTTGGGTTTGATGTTGAATCCCAGTCTATATTCATAAAGGGGGCCAGGGTTATTGTTATTTATCTTACATCAAAAATGGGGCTTTACAGAGAGGAGAAAAAGAGGTCACAGCCCTGGGGTAATAGCAGATCTCACTGCTGCAGACAAAGGGCTATATTCCACCCTCCATGTCCACGTCCAGAGTCAGGCTTTTTTTCCAGAGCCATGTTTCCCAACTAATACGACTCCAGTAACGGAAGTTGTAGTAAATACAAGGCTCCAGCAAGATCCAGCATTTCAACTTGAGTGCATCACCTAATCCCATTCTGAAGAACCTTAGTTTCATATCTGCTATTACCTGAACGTTTTACTTTTAGCAGGGCACAAATTGATTAAACAATGTCAAAAAGTCATAGCCAAGACTGTGTTGATGTAATTTAATTCAGTTCTCTCTTGGCAGAATTTTAAATGCAGTTGGAAATGTGTGCAGGGAGACTAAGAATCAAGATGCTTGGTTTCTGGTTCCCCTGGGCCAAAGCATATACTCACTGTGCCTCCATTTCCTGTTTTCTAAAATGAGGGTATGAATATTGACCTAGCCCACAGTGCTGTCATGAAAAATGATGGAAGGCCTTGAACCAAGATGCTACAGACGTGCAAAATATTACTGATTACATCCCTTTTGGGGCTGAAGCGTAAATAGGGAGGGAATAAATCCAGTTCTAGATAAGACTACCCAGTTTCCATAGGAGCCTTTAAGGGTTTCCTGAATGCCATCAGTTCTACAATACATACATCCCCAATCAAGCCATCTTGAAGAAATTGGTTAAGGAACCCTTTAATTCAACTCATGCTGGTGTGACACAGCATAGCTTTGCAGAATCCTGCAAAGTGCTGAGTTCCCTCATCTCATCAATTCAGTAGGGGAAGGAGGTCATTCAGCACTAGGCACCAGTAGGCCCTAGTGAATTAGAACCAGAGAGAAAAGATCCTCAGAATCACATAATTTATTACCTTAATCCTAGAGGCAATGAGCAACTGCCAGGGGAGCCCTTCACACTAACCCCATTAACTTCCTGTGCCATTATCACTCCTTATTGGCATCTGGGGTAGCTGGTTATACACAACACATTTAAAAGACTGAAAATGGGATGGGAGGGAATTAAGCAGTTTATTGACATCAGCAGAGAGCACAGCAGGGAGGATGGAAGGAAACAAAGGACTTGAAAATGGAGGCAATTAAGTAATTGATCAAAAGCATTTCAACTGAAGTTTTCTGTTGGAAAATGCAGTTTTGTCAAAACTTTATGGGAACACAGCTATTTGAGTTTTTCAAGGGAAAAGTATCAAAACTAATTGTTTTGACTCATTTTGACTTGTATACTAAAATATTGTTGCATTTTATTTTCATAATATATCATATTTTAGGCACAGTGATAGTATCATCTATTAAGTCTGTCTGACATTTTTCATGGCAGGCATCTGCCTCAAGCTGATTTTCTGGGGCAGGATCAGCCAGAATTTGTGTAGTCACAGCCAAGAGTAAGGCTAAGAAAAAATACATATTGTCCATGTTTAAAAAAAGTTGACACCTTTCCTTCAAAAGGCCCTACAGCCTTGAAATTTAGCCAGGAGGGGGTCTTTGGCTACATTGAGTTTGAAACATCTCAGTTCACACATACCATGTAGAAACATCTCAATTTTAGCAGCTAAAATCTGTGAAATTCCATCCACAGTGGCTCTGTTCTAGTTTCTTACTGCTCCTCATACTAACCAGACTGCATTCACCATTCCCATTGAGTGACAACCTACGTACCATGAAGGAGAACGGTCTCTGCCTAGGTGCTCTGGGCCAGACTAAAAGCAGGGCATCCATTCTCTTGGGTTGTCAACAACCAGCACCCAGGCAGTGTGGAGGAGAAAGCCTTCTCATTTGCATACAGAGGATAAAAGATGAAGTAGGTGAGAGGGAAATGAGTAGGTTAGGACAAGGAGTCATATTAATGCAGGGCAGAGAGAAACTGGAATTGGGACTGGTTGGACAAGGAAACTGGGAGCAAGGCAGAGTGGAAGCAGGGAATGGGAGCTTGTGAGAGGAACAAGGAGGCACTGGGTACCAGTGGATTGAAAAGGAACACAGACTGGTCTAGAAGCTTGTGGAGGAAGAGACTGAGGGTAAGATATCAACAGAAATGTTACGGATTAGGAATCTTCACAGCGATGAGTCCCCAGGCAGAAGAAGTTCGGCAGGGCCAGATAGTTACAAACACAGAGAGGGTTTGAGAAGACTGGTATCTGCTTTTCTTCATTTTCAGGCTAGCATTCATGCTGAGGCTGTATCAGCAACAGGAAAAATTGGACACAATTTACCCCCAGAACAGGTCCAGGGGAAGTAAACATTGCAGGTGCAACATATGCAGGGGGCACACTTTTTACTAGCATGTTATAGAGCCAAAGATTAGACAATGAAGCCCAAATTCTGCCAGTACAGGTGCCACTCTGCAGTGGCAGCAGTACTGATTCAAGTGTGCACGTATGTGATAAGAGCAGTATTATATATGAAGACCATGTTTCAGGCAACGTTTTGTGTGTTCTATTGAACATAAATATTTTAGGTGACATTGACAACAGGTTGCTGTTGGGTATAAAATATGCAAATCAGCCCTCTTTCCAGGAACATCTATATTTTGACAAACCTTAATCTTGTATTCAGTATTCTGCTTTAAATTTTGTAAGTAACAAATTTGAAGCCAGAGCTTGGCTATGTTTATCAGCATAAAGAGCTTACTGAGTTCAGTCTTGTGGTTGTAGGTATTAATGTGAAGTCTTATATAAAATACTTTGAATAAAAGCATTAGAAAGTGAGACATCCATAAAATTGTGAAGTACTTGAAATCTACAGCTTAATTAAGAATGCTTACATGTGCAAAATGGCCATAAATTTTATACTATCCCCATTCCAAGTGCATTACCTTGATTGGGATAAACTCTCACTATATTAAATGTTGCATCTCCAGCTAAAGAAAATAGCAGCATCTGCACTTTCGGAAATGCATATGAAAATATCCAGAAACAGAGAAAACGGGTAATTTATACTGCAACAAAGAGAAAATATATAAAGTTAATAAATTTAATTGCAAATTAAATAATCTCTCTCAGATTATTAGGCTTTGGTTAATGATCTGCTCCACTTCCATTCATGGCAACCAAATGTAAACATTCAGAAACAGGTGACAGGATTTTGCATTAAAATCCATTATACAAAAGACATCAATACAAGAAGTGCAGATGAAGATTCACCAACACAGCTTCTAGTGTTATAGCCCGAGTCGTTTATTATCTGATCACGAATGAGGTTTGAAACCTTGCATTAATGCACCAGCAAAGAAATGCAATAAAAATTAGAAATCCAATACGGATTTGTATGTAATGTATCGCTCTGATGGCAACAAAACTAAGCCGACTAGAATTTCTACTTGTGGAGTTTGGAAAATAGCACCCTAGTTACAGAAGTAAATTGCAAATCTCTATTCTATGGAGCTCTAGGACAAATGAAGTGAAACTGACTAGGATCCAAGGCTCTAGAAATTCCCCCGTGTAGCCCCCAGACAGTGTTTTAATTCACACCCTGCCAAGTGGCACATTGTGTAGTCTTGTCCAGGAGACAATAAGAGATTTGAACAGATCATCTTACAGCACTTTGAAATGTTGCACAGAAATTTCATGTTTTTTAAAAAACAGGTGAGTTAGGAGGAAGGAAACAGCTGGTGTCCACAGCAGTTCTCTCTTTTCTGGATGGAACTGTGCTTTCCACATAGTCACTTGAGTCACAAGCAAGCTCACACTGTCCACTGCTGTGGTCAGCAGACCATCTACGAAGGAATGTCTTTAGTCAGATTGGCCTCAATCCATTTAGGAACCAAAGTAAAGAACAGCAATTAATACCTGTGCAATGAATAAATTCACTGAGAACCAGAGGAAAGAGCCATTTACAGTAAGAACTTTATTGCACTATGTCCAAGTGCTGAACCAGATTTTGTGCCTGTTTGGCCCTGGTCACAAATCAAGCCCCCTCCACTCCATGTTTACACTGTGTAAGAGTCTGTGCACCCATGTGGCTACCATTTTTTCCTCAATTCTGTTAAGGTTGCAGGGTCAGAGTACAAGCTAATAGAGTAAATTATTATACATCAAAGTAAAATCAGGGGATGCAAAGTTATACATACAACATGTAAAATAGGGGGTTTCTGTTGTTCTTTAAAAGGGTTTGTGCTTTGGTTTTCAATCAGGCTACAACCATTTTCCCTCCAGTCCAACACCTCTCTCATCTGTCAAACTGGCTTCAGCTATCAATACTTTATTCAGTTCAAAATCAAAGATTTTAATTCTGCAGAAACAAAAATCCAGTTCTTAGAATAATTAAAACATTGGTTTGTAGTTCATGGGAAAGGCTAATTTTAGATGCTTCCCTGCCTTATGTACCCCTCTGCAGAATCAAACATTACTAATAGTGTTTCCTAACATGTAGGAATTAGCATCATGCACACGTATGTGCCCCCTTTATCTACAACACACACATTCACACACAATCAAGCACATTACATATTTTAAGGCAGGAAGGAGTTTGTTATTACATTAATAGAACTCAACTTAAGATACAGTATCTGAGCTTTGTGGGGCTGCAGCATTTTATAGTCTTGAACCTACAAAGGGATCTTTTGGCATGTCTTTAAGTGGGAAGGTTTGAATAGTACCATCATTTTTGTTTCAACTTAAAAACATTTATAGAAATGGAATTTTAAAATCCACTGTTTGTTTTCTGAAAGTGTTTATGCAGTTGTTAGGTTACAAAATAAAACTTTGGAACAAGAATATATTGTATAAAGGCAGTTCACATAACCAGCATCTGAGGTATAAGTAAAAAGGGGGTACCAGTCTATGCTTGCTGGCACCGCTGCTGGAACAAACAAATGAAAGCCTTTGGTGCTGCACAGCAAAGCATCACAGGACAAGATGATCTTAAACCTGCGTTCCAAGTCCTCAATGGCTGACCAATATTACAAACCCAATGTCAAGTTGAAAGCACACAGTCACTAAAGTGGCAGGACATTAAATTGGCATGACAATTCCTTTGTTAAAACCAGATTTCCTGAAACTACCAAAGGCAATTCAAATGACTAGTCCACTGAACCCAGCAATAGCTCTGCAAAGAAAATACTGTACTGGTCCACAAACAATATATTCCAGCCCCCGCCCCCAAAATCAGCACATTTGCCCCACCCTGTGAGTTATGGCCTGCTGACAGTGTACGCACATTAGGCATTGTTGGTGTGTAACCAGCGGTTTTCTCAGAAAAAGCCAAGCACAGAAAAAAGAACAAGGCAATCAGTGGTTAAACCAAACTGTACATGAGGGCCAGTCTGGGAAAATACCCATACGAGGCATTTATTCAGAAGACCAAACTGCATATATAGTATGTGAGCCTCACATCTAGTACAAATGAGACACTTCAAGTCCTGGTTTACTATGTTCAAAGAGGCAGAGATCATTTGGACAATGAACACAAATAGCCATTCTGTTTCTTAGGACAAAGGAGTTAAAAGCTTCCTGCCTGGAATCTCCTTAAGTTGACTAGGACACTTTTGGATTATGGATGTCTGAATCTTCCTCCACCAAATATTTTTCTATCCACAAAGCAGAACATTAACTTCTCAGCCAGGTTCTTTGGAGAAGTACGATTTAGTCCTCTCTCTCTCTCTCTCTCTCTCTCTCTCTCACTCACACACACACACACACACACCCACCCCATTATTTTTAAAAATCCTATTCCCCACCAATAAGAAAAGGCCTTTAGAAAGTTCACCAATTATATTAGGTAGAGTCTTCAGCTACAGAAAACTACCAAAAACATCCTGTCATTTGTAAAGTCTAAATGCCATGTAGAGACACAACACAAACCACCACCATATTTCTGGGAATGCCCCCAGCTGGGCTTAAGGCTGTCAGACTGCACACCTACAGCAACAAAGGCTCCCTCTTATTTCTGTCTGCCAGCACTCAGCAAGGAAAAAACACCCCCCCCTTAGGAGGGGGGGGGGGCGCCAGGGAGAGGGCACGAAATCCCAAAGGGAATTCTATAAGCCAGAGCCTAACTTTGAAGCACTGTCCCCAAACCAAGAAAATGGCTTCTGCACAACCCAATGCTCTGCTGGTTTTCCTTAGACATAAATTTAACTTTATTTTTTAAATGTTAAAAATACAGAAGGTTCAGAAACTGATTTTCTCCTGGCAGATATTCAAACTGCAGCTTAAGGAGAAAACAATCCTTCACTGAAATGTTTCTTTTTTAAATTTTATTATTTTTTTTGTTTTTTAAAATCATCACCACCATTAGGACAGAGGTTGAGGAGCTGACTCCACCACTAATTTGATGACGTAGTTTGATTCCAGATTCACATTTCCAGGGGCCAAGAGTCCAGAAAACAGCCATGATAACTTCAGCCTTTGTTTAAAGATTCTTTTACTGAACACAGCAGTGACCGTTGGTGTCTTTGAAACGTAATCGCATCTTAGGTCGGTATTTCTCAAGGTAAAGCAGCTGTTTGGAATTGAAAGCTCCCCTCCTTTTCCTAAAATAAACAGAATGAAGGCGTCATATCAATTGCAAAATTACTGCTTCAGTTATTGTGTATATTTCCAAGTAGATAGCTGCTCAGTGCACTGCAAGGTTTTTCCAGCCCCACTGATTGCCACCTGGCTTGCTTCATTATCCAGTGCCTCCTTTAGGAAAGGAAATCTGGACTGAAACATGAAACTCAGACTCTATAGAGCTGAATTAGTCAAATCTATGGATTATAAAATGTTTCCCTTCCTCATCTTACTGAACAGACTGCAGCATACTTTTGGGTTGGGAGACTTAGTTTCTATGGAATCCACTGCCTCCTACAAGCAAAAGTGGTTGCTGAATGACATAAGGGCACTGCACCCTCACCATGAAGATTAATGTGCTGCCTATTGGGGTAGTAGTAGGTAAGTGAAGACATGACAACCAAATATTTAAAAAGTGAGTTAAGAAGGCTAATTTAGATAACAAGAAAGAGGTAAAGAAAGGAATAGAGAGAAGAAATCAAGAAAGAAAACTTGGGAGGATCAAGGAAATGCCCTTGTCAGTGGGATGGTTTAGGGTGGCACCTGAAGACCTTGGGGTTTCAATAGCAGCATGAATCATCCTGCCTGGTGGGCATCATTTGAAGATCTGGTGCTACCACAAAATCACCAGAACTTTGTGCTCTCTTATACACGAACCACTTTTGCTGTTTCCATGTTTGATAGCTGCCCACATATCCTGAGTGGACTGTGCCCTTTCCACACAACACCCTTAGGATTCCTGATCTTTGGGTTCACATTTCACATGGTAGATCGATCATGCTGCTTGGCCCATGAGCTGTTGAACACCATGCTGCTAGGGTACCTGGTCAGCTAAATTACTTTCACTCCAAATGCATTGGGTCACAAACCAACACCATAATTCACAAGCAAACGTAAAAGGTTGGCTCTTTCCCCCTACTCACCTCCACACCCAGGAGCATATATACCTTGGCATTAGTATGCCCAGAAGTTTCAGGGCACAGCTTCTGGGAAGCTACCAGCAATTTAAGAAGTCTTGCTACATGTGCATGTTGCTCTTAACTGCACAAACACCAACCTGCACATAGACAAAGGAGTAGGGAATGTGCCTGAGAGCATCTAGCTTTACTTACTGCCTTATAAACTGAACTGCATCCTCATACTTCATTCCACATTCAATGAGAGCCAGTGCAACCAGGACCGGGGCCCTAAAAGGAGAAATCAGTATTTATTTTAACACTCTAGAGAACAATATACTGAACCCCTCAAAACAGATCATATCAGTCTATAAATAAATGGCTTAAGTATCCGGTCTTTAAATATTTACTCCAGAAAGTCATTTGCCTGCAGTGTCTACTGTAAAATTCTGTTCAGCAGACAGCTCTGCTTCCAGCACCAAAATCAATAGCTCCCTCAGTGTCTGCCATGAAATAGCAATAATAGGTTGTTATTCTTTATCTTTTCACTATAAAGTAGTTTTGTACTCTGGTGGTCATAAATAAATTTGAGGCTCATCTTTGGTGCACTGTACTTCTTGTTACGACACAGTTTTAATCCCACACAGACTGAAGAGATGCACAGCTTTTAAAATGACAACACTGACATTACATGTCTACAATGGGTGGCTCCATTGATACACACTGGCATCAACTGAACAGATCTAGTGAAGACATGCTCAATCGATTGCCAGCCACTTCTGCCATCTACTTTGGTACTCCACCAGAATGAGACCTGTAAACTAGATCAACAGGAGAGCATCTCCCATCGACAGTGTAGGTACTTCGACTTCAGTTAAATTACTTGCATCGCTGGAGTGTGCAGTGTAAACCAGGCCTAATTCCCTTTGCAAGGTTGTATGTGGGACTTAAGAGCCAATGGAATAAGATTTTCACATGCACATTCTGAAAATGAGCCCAGCTGAGTAGAGAACATGGGTGTATGGCTCTTCAGGGATCCTAGGTGAAGAGAGGTGATACTGTGAGTCCACTTCCTAGTCCTCATTTGTTCATATACCAAGAGGACAGAATTACAGCTAGCACCTTGGGAGCATAGGAGAGGTCAAGGATTGAACTACTTGCCCTTACAGTTAATCACGAACAAAACTGAGCAACTCTGGCAGGGCAACTAGCACCATCACTGCTTTGTAGCATCTGGATAAACTCGACTTCAGCTTTCACTATTGTCAGCCCGAAACTACACAAGCACTAAATTCACTTTAAAAATGTGACGAGAAAACATCAGAGGTTTGACTCCCAAGCAGCGCAAGAGCAGTGCTTCCCAGGATCAAAACAAAATTTGAGAAGTTTCTCCTTTTCTTTCTACAAAAAAAGGAAACCAAGAGGAAAACTAGAAAGGTCATTTTGTGCGACTGAATCCCACAACTCGAGTATGTGATCAAAGAAGATGTCAAACTGCCAGCACAGTTTGACCTAGAGCTGTGCAAGAAACAGGAGGGTTTTTAATTGAGACACAATATGGGGCCATCTTCCACCCTGCTTTCCCGCTCTCTCAAAATCCTGATATAGAGACAAGATAAAGAAAGGAGTAGCAAATCATGTTAATTGCCAGGTTTTTACATTAC
Source organism: Pelusios castaneus (assembly GCA_007922175.1). Taxonomy (NCBI): domain Eukaryota; kingdom Metazoa; phylum Chordata; order Testudines; family Pelomedusidae; genus Pelusios; species Pelusios castaneus. The sequence continues at coordinate 30,230,310 of ML685764.1, forward strand.
CCAGCTTTTGCCTACTTCAGCATTTCGCCTCTACCCTAGGGGAGAGATATGGATTTAATAACCAAGTTAAGACCAGCCAACCCAATTTATGTGACTTCTCTCGATTTTTCTTTATCCCACCTTTCTGTGTTTACAATGTACCTATTTGAAGACTTATCTGCTTCCCCCCCCCAAACACTAACACATCTCAAGTATTTATCTCTTCATTCCCAGCATGTAGGACAAGAACTGATTTTTTTTTTTTTTTAAACAGAACTTATTTTACATTTCTGAGAATGAATGTTCTTTTATTTAGCTTTACCAATTAACTGAAGAAATGAGTTTTGTATTTAGTCACAAACATGGTGACTCCTTTCCAGAGAAGAAGGAAATTGCATTTTGGACCACAAAGAAATTAATTAGCACACGTGAGAGATACCTCTCTTTACCCACCACTAAAAACCAGCCACCTCTGGAGTGAAACAGGCCAACTTTTAAATAGCATACAGCACTAATGCACAACAATTTAGGGAAGGTGAACTGCTTATCAAGCTGAAAACAAAGGAGGAAATTTATGGAGACAATATATAATTACTAAAATTGCATTACAGCCAGGATGACACCTGATTTATACTACCAGGAAATGTCAGGAGTCCTCAGGAACAATGGACCTTGGTTTTAGGTCTTTAATTTTAAATGACAGCCCAATCTATCCAAAACCACTTTCCACAACTTTATTTTAGATATTAAAGTGGATCTTTTATATTTCTGAAAAGGTCATCAATAAACCCATCAGCTGTCCTAGTGATTGAATGCGGCAGAAATCGACAAATCAGGAACAATCTTGGGACACTCCCTTCCCAAGCTGGGAGAGAAAGTGATGCTATCTATGTGTGGGGAGGAGTAATGGGAGATAGGAAAATAGAGGGAAGTGGCATACATGTCAATTTGCTTAGCTTCTGGTAACAAAGCAACATTGCAATCTTAAACAATACTTGTTCTAGCCTTAAGATGAATGTGGAATCTGTAGCTGCTGTGGAAATAGATACATGAATTATAGTTGGGGGTAAGAGATCTATTCAAAAGTTAAGGGATTTCAAAGAGCCACAGAACCAATTTGAGGAAAGGCAGTTTACGGTAGATGGAGCAAATGATAATTCACTGTGTCCAGTAAGCACAAAAAAGGCTGTCTAGCCTGTTCTGTATCAATGTATTATTATTCCAGTACTCTCACCATTACAGGCAATGCCTGCAGCACTTGCATGAGAACTCTTCTTTCAAGTTTTTACAAGTGAAAACAAAAATTGCTCCGGTCTGCCTTCGAATGTCTCAACCTAAAAGCTGTAAAAGAGTTTAAAACAGAGGTTCTCAACCCCTGGCCCACGGGGCTTCTTAAAGTGGCCCACACTCCCCTGCTACTGTCCCACAGGCAGCCACTTACTTCCATTTAAATTTAAAGCTTTTAATTTTTACATTTTCTTTCCACTAAATGTTTTTAAATTTTAAATAAATGTTTTAAATTAACAATTAAATATAAATTCAGTTAAAGTATTTTAATCAATAATTGATTCTAATTGATATTTAATTGAAATTGAATTAATTCACTTTTAATTTAATTTTGAGTAAATAGACTGGTGGCCCTTCAGGGCTCTAAGAATTATATTTGTGGCCTTTGAGGCAAAAAGGTTGGAAACCACTGGTTTAAACACTAGTTTGGGATTTTCATTTACTAATAGATGAAAGATAACTTTTAAAAAGTGAAATTCTGTGTGCCAATATTTCATCACATTAACCAATGACTTTCAATAGTTTGAAGGCAACAAAAAAGAATCCAACCATATAAGGTGCTTATAGAATCTCAAACTCCACTGAAGTCAATAGAATAGAAGGCACTCAAACTTGTAGCTGAGGGCCAGATCAAACAATGTATTAGTGGACTATACAGGTTTGCGTACCTACATTACGTTGTCAAAAAAACCAAAAGATTTTTAGCAGAGAGATGCAATGCATTTTTCACTGAGTAGATTCTCTAATTCTTCTGGCGCCATTATGACCTATCAGATTAACTACTGTGAACAAACAATTCAAGATGAAATAAAAGCTTTGAGATAGAGTTGCCATGTCACCCATCATTTTAAAATTGCTGTAAGCTTCCTTGATTGTGATGGTATGAAATTGTTACTTGAAATAGGGGGTTTTTTTTGTAACCAAGTAAATGCCACTATCTTCCAGTATCAAATCTTCAGCTAGTTTATGTATGCGCTAAAGGATATCCCCTACAAAATCAAGACGGCAGAATGCTTACCTTCCTAACCCTGCAACACAATGCACAGCAACACAGCATCCAGGCTCTTCACGAAATTTGGTTTTCAACAGGTTTAGCCAGTCATCAACTATTTGATTCGGGGGTGGCGCTCCATCATCAAATGGCCAGTCCTATCGGGAAAGAAAATATTATAGCTAATCTTCATGTACAGATCACACCAGGGGTTCCCAACCCCTGGCCCGTGGACAAAGGTGGCCTGCGGGGCTTTTTTAATTGGCCCGCACTCCCCTGCCACTGTCCAGGAGGCACCTACCCACTGCCTAGTCCTGGCACACAACCGGGACCCAGGCTGTGGCCGCCCATCCCGCACCCAGTCCTGACACGCAGCCAGGTGGGAGCTGGGCTGTGGCCTCTCAACCCCGCGAAATGCAGCTGGGACCCAGGCTTTGGCCATCAGCCCCCGACTCGTGCCCTCCCCCCTCCACCCAAGGTCTCAGCACGCAGCCAAAACCTGGGCAGCAGACACCAGGCCCCTGCTTGCCCCCCCCCCCCCCACCAGGTCTTGACATACAGCCGGGACCCAGGCTGTGGCCACTGGCCCCCCGCGGCACACAGCCAGAAGCCAGGCTGCAGCCACCAGTCCCCCACCTCCCTCCCGCCCAGCCGGGATCCAGGCTGGCCACCACTGTTTTTAAGAGAGTTTGATATTTTTGTTAATTTTTAAACTTTTTTAAATTTTTTTTTAAATAAAATTTTAAATTTCCATTTCACTAAATGTTTTTAAATTTTAAATGTTTTAATTAAAATTTAATTTCAATTTAAGTAATTACTTAAAACCATAACTGAAATTTAATATATATTTAATTAATTAAATTTTAATTTAATTGTAGTTAAATAGACTTATGGCCCTTCATAGCTGTAAAAATTATATTTGTGGTCCTTGAGCCAAAAAAGGTTGGGAACCACTGGATTTCACCTTGACAGAGACTGCAATCCACAATCAACAGCAAGTCTACTGGGCGGGAGACGGCACAGGATTTTATTTGATCAACACACAAATTCTGCACTGTTGCTATTAAACATGTCATTTTCTAGTTGCATAGGATTCCAAATACAGATTAATTATACCATAATTAATATTCAAGAAAATTAAAGTTTGCCTAAACATTTTAAATTAAAAGCTAATTCACTAAAAAAAAAGAAATCAAACAGCTAATTTGGTCTAATGGAAAAAGCTGAATCACTACTCATGGACTTTGTGGAAAATCTAAACAGCTGTCTTTAAATATCATTGGCATTTTGTAATTAAATCTAGTACTTAAAGGATGAAGGCAATCATGACAACTTTTGCCTAAATTATCCATTCTGCAAGGAAGAATCTGACGAGATTGCTGTATAACTATTTCACTGATCAGCTCGTTCAGCTGCAAAGCATGGCATCTGATTAGGAAAGGCACTCATACCTACCTAGGTATTATCCACAGCTACTAACATGTGCCTCTTACTCATAAGCAAAATACAGTGCTTAAAAACGTATGAAAAAGTGAACAGCATCTTTTTTGCTCTTTACGAAAAATTGTCAAGAACGCACAGACCTGTCTGATTCACACTGCACAACATGATCCTGGCTGTAAATCAGAATGATGTGAGATATCATTTACAAACCTTTTTCTCTAGAATAGATCATTAGTTCCTCTTGGATTAAGGTGAGCCCAAGTTTTAGTCTCTTCTCAGAAATTAGAGTGGAAGGAACCCAGGGCTAGAAAAACTATGGCAGGGGTCTGCCCTCTAGGCTCTGCCCCCCCCCCCCCTCCCCGCCCACCGGGCAACCCTGTGGGCAGACCACATCAGGCTCTGGACTCCCCCCTTCGCCACTGGGGGACCCTGCAGGGGGCCTGCTCCTGGTTCTGGGCTCTCCAACCCCTGGCCTGCCAGGAAACCCTGCAGCAGGCACTCTGGCCCAGCTCCCCTCATCAAGAGGCTACGCCTATTGTGGCTGTCAAAACACATGGTTATTGAAGGAATTTTTCAAAATGGCTTTTCTTATCTTTCAGGTTGTTGACCCCTGAACTATGGCCATCATGCAGTACCTTGAGGAACCTGACTTCATAATCTCCTCACTCAGGAGCCTAGAAAAGACATGTGGAAGCTCTGGAAAAGCACAAAACCACTGAGCTCTCAATTTTGAAATGTAATTGTTACTAGCTCTCTGACGTTTCCTGGATAGCTCATTAGACAGGATGAGCATTATCAGTGGAGGAGCTAGCCTCTGCTTATCAGTTCCAGGAATCACCCTCTAACATGGCTACAGTTAAGATTATCAGTAATTATAATGCAAGCACCATTTTTCAAGGGCTTCACATCTGTAAAAATGTGCTGAAATCAGCATTTAATAGCAAAGACCTCAACTCAAGAGCAACCTTCAAATACTAGTACAGTAGTTTAGAAGTTGCAAGGGTACAAATATGCCAGTGTTACAGCTATGAAACTGAAAGCTTCATTTCTCACAAATTATTTTGGATTAATCCAGAATATGGATGCAGGGCCTGACTATATGGGGTACTGAGCACTCTCAGCATCTTTTCAAATTAATTTTTGTAGGAGTTTATACCCCACATTCAATATTTAATCCAAAATAGACACATCAGAATCCATATTCATTTAGGACCAATGACTGTCAATGACAAATTACTCTGACTTTCATGGAAACAGAACAACCCATTACTTGATTCTCCCTGAATGTTGCAAAGAACAGAATTCAGCCTTAACTCTCAAGGTCCTGGCGTTGGATTTCTCCCATGTTATTCACACAACTATTTAAAACCATATTAACTTAAAGTTTAAAGAACTGGCAGGAATCCCTAAAACAAAGATGCAATGATCCATTCTAGCCTCCTATTTCTCTGGTTTAATCTCTTTACTGTATACACTTGTTTACCAACACTAATCAAACAGGCTACATCTAATTCCCCAATTCCCTGCTTTTTCACTCTGCCATCTGTCAAGACAGCTCACGAGCTACCACATTTCACCCTATCTTACTAGAGTATTACTTAGTATCATGAAAAGAACTAAAGCTATGCTAAAATGCTCTGTTTCAGGAGTTTCGTGGAGCTTTTGACCTCAGCAGTTTTAAATAACAGATGCTAATCTCTATCATGCTGCGGTTTTAAGTTATTTTTGTAAACAAGTTTTAAATAGTGGTATGTGTCATTTTCTCAGGCAGCTGGTAACATAACACCATTTCTAAATGGTGACAGCAGCCTGTTTTGATAGAGGTTTCAAGGACGAGCAGCTGTGAGTCATGCTGTGAATATTCAGGGTCACTCTGAAATGCCAGTACACTGCCGTGATGTATTAAGGAATGAAGACACTGGAATCATCTGGATCAAGTATGACATTAGCAGCAAATCTTCTCTGTCACCTCTTGTTTTCTGTTATCCTTGTCTGATACCTAGAGGACTTGATGATCCCTCTGCTGTTTGGCATTCCTGCAACAGTAGTATACTAGGAGCAGTTACACATTGACTGCAGAGAAACGGCTAGTTATCAAGAACAAGTGTGGCAAACATGTAGGATCCAGTGTATACAACTTAAAATTTGTAAGGCACTCATCTACTATGGTGCTCAAGACAGTATGAGTTCCTAAATGGATATTTGATCATCATTCCAGAAGTAATTGACTTCTCTGCACCATAATTGACAGACATGTGGAGGTGGAAGCACTCTGGCCAGGGTAAGCTGGCTGTTGGAGACGGGAAATTTTTAAGGCATCTTTTCTAGCCCGTTCCTCAGGTTGAAGTCAGCTCTGCTGTCCCTGAATAGAGCAGCCATGGTGATCAAGATGCTGCCACAGAAGAGTGTCACCCAAGATCAATACAGAGCAACCAAATTCTTGACCACCTCACATGCAGATTCAAGACTACGATTCCCAGCAACGTCCATCCACTGTTACAGTTGCAGTTCCCCGGTTGCTGTGAGATGTGTTGGACTGTTGAAAGCTGCAGGAGGATTTGTTTAAAGTGAATGAGCAGTTGCACATTATCTCACGCGCACACTTTCAGCCAACAAAACCATTTCCAGTGGCAAGGTGTGACTGAGGACTATGTGTGGAATGCTAGTCACTGAAAGTGGAAGGAAAAACTGCAATTCTGGTAGAAGCAGGATTGCTTCAAAGTAACGTGCCTTCCCAGCAAAGCAAACTCATTGCTATAATTGATTTACTTTGATGATCCTCTTGAAACACTATGGCTAACTGTAGTCTAGAGCAAGAAGGATCATCCAGCAGAGAAACTTTAATGCTGCAGTGAGGTCTGAGGCTCCTACAACCTAGTGCTGACTTTATCTCTCTCAGCCTTTTATTTGAAGTCACCGATCATTTTAAGAGTAGGGTCATCCAGAATAAAAAGGATCCCACAAATACAAGTTCTGCAGAGTCGTGGGGATTTTCCTCCAAATTTTTGCATGAGCACTAGCTGCAAAAATGAGAGGCAATAGAAAACAGACTACCTACAACTGTTAGACAAGGTATAGCTTCTAGGATCACAGTGGAGAGACAGACAGATGAGTCAGTTCAGGTTTTTTATTATATTAAAAAGTCATGTCTGACACACGATAGCTATTCAGATGCATTGCCCCAAAAGCTAATGTCTGCCTTTATCCCTGTCTGGGCACACAGCTAATGGAAAAATCAACCTAGACACACAAAGCAGTATCAGAGTTGTGCAAATTCAACCGTAAACAGCAGCACAGCTATAGAATTGGACCTCCTGAATAAAGGAAGAAGCCAATAGCTATACTACACTATAGAACCCACTAACATTCCATGGCTAGTGGGACCTCTCACATTCCCAGTGTTTTATGCTAACACTGGTGTACAACCCATATAATACAGCCATGTGTCAAATAAAAGCAGCATGTAAAATTATGGCTGTTTTTCAACCATGTACAAAAATTTCAAAAGTAATAAAATTAAGCGAATGCCAACTGAAATACAAGGATTTTTATTTTTTTTTTAAAGTCAAGGTAGTACCTATGAAATGGAGATTATCACTAAAAATGGACATCTCAGTTTTATGCAAAGCAGGAACCCCATCATTGTGTCTTACCCTGTTTTGAAGATATCCCTTTAATAGTGAGAAGTCACTTCATTCTGAGGCAGCCAACAGCAAAGCCAACTGCGAAATGGTCACTGGTTCTAGGTACAGGATGAAGACTGCCAAATCACATCACATGGGCTGAACAGATGGTAGACCTTAACTTTGGCAGTACTAATCTGATTCATATTCAAATCAGTGACCAAGAGATGAACAGAAAATCTCCTATATTACCCACACTTCTATGAATAGGAGTTTCTATTCTAATTAGGGCACCTGGGGATAGTAATAAACAAAAATATCACAGATGTATTTCTCAAAGTTACAAGCAGTTTGCTGAACAAGCATATCTAAGGCAGATGGTCTACACTATTGGTGGCTGTCGACGGGAGATACACAAGCTATGTAGTGGGAGATAGGCAAGCTACACTATATAGTTTTGTGTATGTCCTGTAGACTTACTTTCATTTATCACAGCATCTCCACTGCACAGTGCCAATGGGAAATGCCCTCTGGTCGACACAGCGTTACACATTTTGTGAGGATGGATTTACGGAGTTAACTGAAGAGCACTTCTAGGATCGATTATGTCTCACCTGCCTACTCACAATCCTATGACACTGATCCTTCAACACTGGCACAGTCCCAGCAGTGTAGACATACCCAACGTGATCTCCCAATTGTAACAGTAGTCACACAGTACTGGGTCATCATCAGGCACAAAAATGAATGCCAAACAGTGCTGCAACACCTAATTCATATTTAATGATTTTTTTCAGTTCAGAAAGAATTTTAAAAGAAACTCACTAGAACTTGGATTCCTTCTTTTTCAACAGGAGCTTTATCATACGTTGCATCACAAACTCGCACCAAGGTTGTCACTCCATACTTCTTAAGCTCCTTTAAGAACAAGGAAGAAAACAAATATAAAACGTGCTACCAGAATGAGTAATTAGAGCATTTTCTCAAATTTAACAATGTCAAATAAACATGCTATGCTGAATCAACGATAACGTACACTGCTCAGCAGTTTCATGGAACACACAAGATAACAATGGGGGAGGGGCAGGGAAGAGGGAAAACCTCTGTATCAGTCTCATCTAATGTGGGACGTCAGAGTGGGAAAACTGCCTTATAGGTATGCAATATGTAAAAGCAAAATTAAAATAGCTACTAATACCCTGCATGAAGATTATTTTTTCTCTTTAAATAGAAGCATGAAATAGTCTGTGTCAGGAAATGCTGAAACAGACAGAGAGGAACAGAATACACACACAACCAAGTTCTAATTTCCTTATAAGTAGCACAACGTGTTAGATACATAATCAGAAGATCAAACAAAAGCTGTCCCAATTCATTTTGAAAGTTCAAACAGCAAGTTGCATTTCCTCCTGTGTCTGTTCTGTGACTTGCTTTTCAAAAATTTTATTTAGAAACTAACACCACTTGCAATGTCCATCAGAAGTTATAAGCCCCTGGACAGGGTATTAGAACTATAACCCAGACCAATAAAATGAAACATCATATTAATGGAAGAATAACGCTTTCAGTCCAAATTAACCATTAGTATCTGAGCTGATTGCTGACAGAGAATATCTTCCTGAAAGGTGGAATCATGTTGATATGAAAGCTCAGTGTCAGATTACAGGACTTTACCAAAATGGAAGAGACCTATTAGATCTTCCCCCTGCAAGGACATGACATAGTCTCCCTAAAGGATTTATAAAATATGCCAGGGATTATAACAAGGTGGGATGCAGAGGTATGTCAATACCAGTATTTCTCTGGTGATGCTAACTTCTTCTGCAAAACTTAAGCTTCAGATTTTAAAAGCATTTTCAATTATAGTAATTTGGATATGACCTAATGTACAGAGGAAGTAATTCCATTAATTTCAGTTGAGTTGGAGACGTACTTTAAAACTAGAGACACAGTTTTAAAATGTTCTCTCTACTAACTCCATTACCAGAAATAGTTAACTATTCTAGGATTGGAAGGGGAGTTTGAGAGGACCACTTTTTTTAAATTAAAGTCTGGCCCCTATAAATTACACTTGACTTTAGTCCAAAGAAGATAATCAGCCTTATTTAAAAGAGATCCTTATTTAAAAGATTCTTATTTAAAAGCCAGAAGATGAGCAAGTAGCTCTCTGGGGTTAGTACACTATTATTTCATCAGCCAATGAGTAGTAGAGGCAACATGCTCAGTAACCTGTCAAATTATAGGGATGGCAGAGTACAAGAGCTTGTTTACACGTGAAATGTTACAGCAGCTGAGCCACTGTAGTGCTTCAGTGTAGACCCTTTATATACTGATGGGAGAGGCTCTCCCACTGGGTAGGTATTCCATTTCCCTGAGAGGCAATGGTTACATCAACAGACGAATTGTTCTGCCATTCTAGTGCTGTCTACACAAGGGGTTAGGTTGGTCCAACCATGACGGTCAGGGCTTGGAAGTTTCACACCCCTGAACCATGTAGTTGGGTCAACCTAACTTTTTAGCATAGGCCAAGCCTAAACCAAATCACGTTTATTGGTTCCAAAAAGAGTCCCATCCAGCCTGTCTCAGTCAAAAGATGCAGGACTTTGAAGAAAGGAAATCACCAAAGGCTTCCTTGTTACAGAATCAGGAGAACTTTAACTAGTTTAATAAAACAAAGTACCTAACTATAAAAGTGTGGGAGGGAGGGAGGAGGGTTTGTTTTGTTTTGGGGTTTTTTTTAAATGTAAAGGGCATTTTTGATGACATCACCCAGGATCTAAGAGATGTTTCTCTAGTGCTGCTGCAGAAATTTCAAAACACAAGAAATTAAAAAAATATACTACATGTGTCTACCTTACCTCTGTGAATTTGTTGAGGGTTGCATTGGTTGGATTGTGAGTGATCAGGAAACGCATACTCTCATAGGTAATCTCCACTGGGGCTGGACGGTTCATAATGGCAAACAAAAAATATACGTGGGGGCAAAAAACAAAAACAAAAAAAATCAATAACCCTTGAAACGTTTCACAGCAGAAAACATTAAAAAGACCACTAAAATGCCTGGGATTGATCAGAACTCTTTATTGACTTGTTTGTTCTTTAAGATTTTTCACTTCAAGAAAAGCAGGCTTCCTTTACAATTCACTTGAATTCAATTTATGCCTCAATAACTGCAGGTGGTATCCTTCAGACTTCAAAAATTCCGACTACGTGCAAGACTAGACAGCCTGTACTACATTTAGGCACTGGTGAGGCAAAAAAAATAAGGGCAGATCTTCTCTCCACTTTGTTTTCTTGATGCTTAGTTTTGCTCGAGTCAGTAAAAAGAATATGCTTCCAACAGGCAGAAGATATCCCATATATTTGAGGGTGATCACTGTGTCTGTAGTCTTCAAGGCAAAGTAATTATGGCACGTAGGACGCCCTCACACCCAGCTCACTTGTCAGCCAGGATGCTGTGCTGGGCCTGGCAGAAATCTGCCCTGATGCTCAGAATCGCCATAAATGTACGACGTATATTCCAACAGAAAACCTAAGAAGAAAAACGTCTTATTTAAAAGAGATTGTTGCTTCTAATTGTACAATACTATTCAATACAGTGCACCCAAAAACCTCAATGTAATTAAAGCATTAAGCTTTAAACAAACACACCTGTTTTTGAAAGTACTTTGATGTAAACTGAAACATCTTTTACTGCAGTACCAAGATGCATTCCTTTATTATGTTCTTTCTTTTTGATTAACTAAGATTTTGTAGCACATTTATCATCCATCATGCTAAAAGCCAGATAATACTGAACTTCAGAACTAAAGAGGAAATATCATCATACACTCTCATGTAGCTCATAATTAAACATTTACAACAGAAAGCAGTAGAAATGCTCAGGAGCCAAACAATCTGTACAGTACAGCTTCCATATGAGGAGAGATTAAAAAGACAGACTGTTCTGATTAGAAAAGAGACAACTAAGGGGGAGAGGTAATATCACAGAGGTCTATAAAATCATGAACGTTGTGCAGAGGGGTAATAGGGAAATGCTATCTACACCTTTATATAACACAAGAACCAGAGATCACCCAATTAAATTAATAGACAGGAAGGTTAAAACTAACGTAAGAATTTCCTCACACTCCGCACAGAATCTGTGGAACTCATTGCCATAGAATGTTGTGCAGGCCAAAAGTATAACAGAGTTCAAAACAGAATTAGCTAAGTACATAGAGGACATATGACTATTAGCCAAGATAGTCAGGGAGGCAGCCCCATGGTCTGGGTGTCCCGAAAGCTTCTGACTGCATAAAGCTGGGACTGGATGATGGAGTGGATCACTTAACAATTGCTTTGTTCTGTTCATTCCCACTGAAGCAACTGGTACTGGCCACTGCTGGAAGACAGGAGACTAGAACAAATGGACCATTGGTCTGATTTAGTATGGCTATTCTTAATCTGTAAATCAGCCTATCTTTCATAAACTATTTACAGAAGTTCCGTTTAAACACAAAATGGCTAGATAGAGATCATAACCTCCCTCAAGTAAATAAGACTAGCATAGGAAGGAAGCAGAATAGTAACAGCACAGCTAACGTTTTGCAAATATAATGGAATACAGGGAAATTCTAACCCTGCTTTGATGTTCATCAGCTAAGACTATCTATACATTTAAACCTCTACAATAGCACAGCTGCAGGGCTGTTGTAGCACTTCAGTGCAGACTCTCACTACAGTAACAGGAGAGGTTTTTCCGTTGCCTCCCGGAAAGGCGGTATCCACGTTGACAGAATAACTCTTCTGTTGGCCTTACACTGTCTACACCAAAGGCTAGCTCGACTGAACTTCGTCTCTCAGGGTTGTGAATTTTTCCCACCCTTGAGAGACTTAGCTATGCCAACATAAGTTTTCAATGTAGACCAACCCTAAAACAATGCAGGAAGAGTATGAAATTATTACAGGATGAACTGGTAGTACCACCACTAAGATTGCTCAATACTTCTAAGACCCTGCTTTCAGTTATTTATAACTTTGCTACACTTCAACCATTCAGGCTGAATTTTCCATGCTGGCTATCTGCCTCGGGGTAAAATATATATTAAAAGTTTCAGCTAAAATGATTCAGCAATTACTGAGAATGGGATTGGGGGAAAATACACTATGTTAAAAAAATTGTACTGGGTAGGGCTAGCACCTCGTACTTTGGAGCAGAGCCTTGACATTTGACAAGGAGGTTGCTTTCATGTAAGGAAGATGCTTTTTGCCAGCCATATGAAAATTTGCAAAAATCAGGTAAAGTTATACGACTATGAAAATTCTCAGTTCATACATGCTCAGCAGAGACATCAGAGTTGGCAACTAAATTCCCTGAAGACTGTCTGCTCTCAGCATACTTCAGTCCAGGGCTGAGCAGGTATTCCCTGCAACTGCCCCTCCTCGCAGCAACGACTGCTATGGTGCCAGGCATCAGAAAGAGTGGTTTTGCTGGCAAGGTTTATATTAATTTCCATGGCAAAATAAGATATATCGGCAAAAACACTTTTTGCCAATATAAACTCCACCCTCACCAGGGCTGTGGTCAGTACAGAAATGTTATTACACCTGTAACCAACATAGCTAAACCAGCAGAAGTTTCTAGCACAGGTCTGACAAATGCAAAGGGGTGAGGAGCCAGGCCATGCTGGGGATGGGACATAATCCCATAGGAACTAGTCTGAATCCGCAAGCTCATTCAAAGGCAACCAAAGATTTAAGGATGGTAAGGACTTTTAGTACCTGCCAACCTTATCAAAGTTTGCAATAATGAGGGATGTACCATCCACTCCCACCACATAAATCACATGAAAGATGTTTTATATTATGCCAATAAGATGTAACCAATTTAATTCTGCCATGAAGTATACAGAACCCGACCCACACCACTGCTGGACGCAAACTAGCTGGGCACACTTAAGGGTGAAATGCTAAGCAAAGCAGAGAGTGGGCCTTGTTACTGCTCCTTCCTGCTTGCTTTTAAACAGAGAAAAGCCAAATTGGAGCTTCTTTTCCTGGAGGATTTTAACAAGATCTTTGGAGGAGTGTGAGGACAATAGGCTGAAGTCTAGGCTGAAACAGCTACTACTCAGATTTTGGCTTCCTCTGATATCACCATGACAGCCCAAGATTTTGCCAAGTTCTTCAGCGCACAAAAAAGGAAGTCAATAACATATTCCTCATGTAAAAATGAAAAGAAGTTTTGATAAAAATCTTCATTAACCCATATTTGTACAAAGGAGTAAAGAGCACCAAATTTTCACCCTTAGACAAGGAACTCGGCTTTATCTAGTGGGAGCAAGTTGAACCTCACCAGCATGGTCTTATCCACTATAAATAAATTCAAACAAAACAGAACTTTATGCTAAAGAAAAAAGATACATAAAAATAAGAACACTTAAAGCTAAAGAAATGTGACTAACTTCTTTTTTAAAGCAGCAGATTTGCTCAATGGAAGAAAATATAAGAAATGCAAAACTGACATCTTACAGTCACTAACCTAACACTTGAACTGAACACAATCAATTAGGAGAAAATCATAAATTTCCACCCACCCAAAATTTTATTAAGCCTTTTTCTCTCAAAATTCTGAGGAGCCCTTGGTTTACAAAAGCCAAATTAAATATTGGGATCCTACCCTTTCTCTAACATCAAGTCAAAAGTCAATTACAGAACAGCAATTATTTCCTTAAAGAGTTGCTTTCTAAGCCAAAAATACATTTTTAATTAGGTTGCCAGAGGCAAGAACAGGGATGCTTTTAATCACCTTACCCAACCCTAAAACAGTTTTTATCTTAAGTGATTGAAATTCAGATTTCCAGAATGAACCCTGGCATATTTATCTGTTTAATAATTACAGGATTATATTATGAATTCTCTCCCCAGAAGGAAGAGCTCCATCTAATGCATCACAGTTAAGTCCTTGCATCTGTCAATTCATGCAAACTAGTCACAAATTTATCTTGTATATATTTCAAGTATTCAAAGCAAACAGATTAGTTGTGATGTCTTACAGTCTGCTACCGTTCTAACGTACTTACTAAAAAAATTACTGTAGTCATGGCAGATGCATGTGATCAGCACCTTTAAACTCTTGGAGAAGAGCACAGTGGCCCTCTTTCAGGCAGAACCAGTGTTTTCCCATTTAAGCATATACTGAGAGTCAATTAACACTTTTAGACAGCAGCCTGAAGAAAATAGTTCTATCAAAAAGAAAAATTACAAAGCTAACTTCCTTACCTTTGAGGACCTAGATAAAGTTGTTTAAATAGATGGGACAGTTCAGCAGCTTGATCATGCAATACATGTGAGGAGAGTTCCCAACACCCTGACAGCACTATTGTATCACAACAGCCTCTAGTGGAAAGAACACTTCTTGTTCTAAAACCACCCATGTTCTGACATTCTTCAAGAAACTGATTAGTCTGAACAAAGGGACCTCCTCTCTATTCAATGATACTGAGTTGCGGCAACCTACGGCCACTGAACTTCTCCCCTTTCAACAGCAAATCAAACAGTTACTCTCTATCCAAGTACCCTTTTCTAGGATAAGAGAAACAGACAAAGTTTGATGTCTTCATTACGATACACAAAGGAGACACTATGTTCTTGTGACTTAACTGTGGAACTGAGAAACTCAGACTCCCAGTGGCCTTGGGCAAGTCACTTATTTAGACCATGTCTACACTACAGGCGCTACATTGGCACAGCCTCAGTGCGGTAGTACTATAGAGTACACATTTCCCACAGTGACAGAAGGGGTTTGTCCCTTACTGTAGATAATCCACTTCCTCATGCAGCAGTAAGCTAGGCTGACAGAAGAATTTTTCCATCAACCTAGGCGAGTCTCCTTGGCGGATTTTTCACATCCCTGAGCACTGTAACTATGTCGACCTAACTTTTAAGCATAAACGAGGCTTTAGTCTTTGCATCTCAATTCACCAACTGTAAAATGAAGATAATCCTATAATACTCCCACAGGGGAAATAACTGCATGTTTAGTTAATATCTGAAGAATTATTTGAAGATTTCAAGATTTGTATTTAATGTCTGAAGAATGATTCAACGATGTGAAATGCTGTAAATGTTAAATATATGAACAGACTGAGAAATTATATTGTCTGCCAAGTTAAATAAGGATCTCAAGACAAATTGATTATTTATATGAACATTTGTCCCCAAACTGTTAAATACCATAATATAAGGGTAATTTATATCAATGAGTTTTTTTTTTGTTTTTTTTGTTTTTTTTGTTTTTTTTTTAAGAGTTATAGAAAGCAGGCTAGGAATACACTATTATCCATCAGATCAGGTCAAAAAGTCCCTAAATCTAGACAGCCAATTTAAATGTCTTCTACTCTGTCAGTCAAGAGACCAATAAGCACCTAATCTGGGAAACACTGACTGCCCATCATGATTTATCAAAATGAAAAGCTTCAAACTCAATGAATGCCACAAAATGAACAATTCTCAGAAAGTTTTGATTCCCAGTTACTGTACTTCAGAAAGAGGGAAGATGAAAGTGGATTAGCACCAAAACATTGCAACTAAGCTGTCTTTTTACGGATAATTTCATTAAGGATTATGAGTCAGAAGCAAGAAGACATCCCACACCTTGGCACTACAGTAAGCTGTGAGTGGACTATTACAAACCAGAGTAGGCCTCGCATTGATATGATTAATTTTGCTGTTTAGACACCTTATGTTAGCCTCCTAGCACTTGATATGGTATAAAAAGGCATCTTTCTTGACTAAAATATATGCAGAAATACTGTACAACTTGCAAGAGTTGCGTTTAAAAACAAATAGTAGGAAGAACAGCTGTATATTAGCCTCTAAAGATTTCTTTTTTTAAAAAATACTACATTAGTCACTTTCTTTTAGATTAACCAAAAACAATCAAATGATTCCTGACTTGACAGACAGAAGGAAATGTTAAATGTGTGAACTTTAAGTATAAAATCAAACTTAAATGCTATTTCCAGATACTAACTATTTTAAGTAAATCAAGTCCTTCAATTGTGCAAAATCACTTAAACTTCTGTATTTATTTTGCACAAGTTCAGCCAAACAGTCCCCTTGACAAGCAAGTATTAACTATCCTAAGGGGCTCCCTGGCTTTCCCATCCCTTCTGAAACCTACATTTACAAGTGTTTCTCTTGCTACATCAGGGCAGTTAAACAGATTGTAACAGCTGCAGTTTCCCAGGATTGCAAGATACAGATACTTTGAAGAAGGTTACTTGGATCACCTTTCAAAATAACCTCATGCACAGGATGCAACTCAAAACCTACCAATTTGCCAGTCTATATTAAAAGAATACATTCAGTATTTGTGAGAACAGCACCTTGCAATCCAGTTTATCTTAACACATTTTGTTCTTAGTTGAATTCTACATTTGATATTCTTTTACTGTGGTTACTTAATAGTCATGAATTGCAGAACTTGCTCTCTATCCTTCCGTCTCATAAAAAAATCTTAATTCCTGTGTTTTATACCTAAATAATTGCAGTAAGTGACATGTAGTTTTGTTTTGTTTAGGGTATTTTTTGGGAGGAGAGGGTGAGAAACACAAGACTTGCATCCTAGAAAAAATGCAATTCTCATTTATACTATGGCCTAACTAGACTTCCCTTGTCATTTCAATTGACTACATTACACTTCACTTCCTGTCCTCATGTACTGCTGCTACAGACCGCTGCATGTTACTACCAGATACGGCAGTGTAGTTGTAGCCATCTCAGTCCCAGGAAAGAGTTCTGTCTGCCTTGAAAACTTGTCGCTGTCATCAACAGAAGTTAGTCAAATAAAAGATACTACCTCACCTACTTTGTTACTGTAATACTACACAGGCACATTCTGAAGTGCCTTGAGGGTTCTGCTGGATTCAAAGATGCTTTGTAAGCAAGTGATTTTATCGGGATCCTAAGAATTCTCCAATTTAGACACATTTAACTCGAATGGACAAACAAGCAACATACTACTGATGAACTGAATTCTATGACAATTCTTTTCTAAAATATGCTGTCTCACTGTATATAGAACAGAATACTAGTTTATAGTTTCTTGGAAACAATTCTTAATCTCTAAAGGAAGCTTGTTCGTAATGACATGTGCCTGGAGAGGGGTGAGGTCAAGAAATTCTAGTGTTCCCCACCACTATCTCTACCAATGTGCTGACAAGTTCTGCTAATGACTCACCCATTTCCTTTTGCATGAGCCACGTCACTCTGTTCTAAGACCTAAAACAAGACAGGTTTATCTCAGTTTTCTGCTTGATAAGAAAAATATATAAAATATTCTGCCTAAGGAGTCAATTTAGCAAGAGAATAAAAACAGTCAGGTGTTTTTGGCAAGGCAACCCTCTTTCTAATCTGGCACTAATCACATACCAAAACTTCAGTGAAGATTGGGAGAGAACACTTGCCTTTCCCAAATTTGAGTGAGGTCAAATATCACCGACACCACAGATACTGAGTAAGACAAGAAAGAAGAAACATCTCTGTACTGAGTTCAGAAGTGGGAAATGACATGATAATGTACCATTTGGGTTTTCAATGATAGTTTACTGAGCTTTATGCCAAAGGAGTTTCTATTTTCTGAGACCAGCTCTGAAACTGGAAATACTGTTTTAAAATTTTGTTTTCTTTTTACTGTCATATCTAAAACCAGCTCAAAGGAGCCATATTTGAACATTGTTTAAGTACAGTTCCCAGACTAACCATCTGGGCTCCTAAAAGTGAAAACACTTATAACCAAAATATTCAAATACAATAGGCCCACCTAATGAAGGGTGATGAGCTTAAAAAGCTGCTATATCCAAAATATAGAACTGTGTCTAAATTGCAAATAAAAAAAATTTAAATGACCTTAAACAACATTTGACATAATCTTTTTATATCAAAGTGATGTTTGCGCACCATTTTAACAGTCCATTCCAAAATAAGGATGCCGAGTTGTATGAAATTTTTTTCAAGTGCCATATTTCAGAGAGGCAGAAGCTACATATATTAAATTCCTTAGCAACACAAAAAAAATCCTTTTCATAACATTAAAAATGACAAATAACTCAAATAAGAAACACTAACCCATCAAACAGGAAGCAAGCATAGATGTGTTTTCACAGCATTAAAGCCATCAAGGGTAAAGTTAGACTGGGAAAACTCAATGTTGTGTACTTCACTAATCTCATTACAGCTTGTATATGCGTGAAACATTGGTGAAGCACTACAGTGTGTAAACACTACCTATGCTGATAGGAGGGAGTTGGCATGGACAATCCACCTCCCACATCTACATCCAAAGTTTAGGTCAGCTTAACCATGTTGCTCGGCGTACGGATTTTTCACATCGCTGCATGACATAGCTCTGCTGACCTAACTTTCTAGCATATATAGACTAAAGTATAGAAAGATTTTACCATGTCTCTACTGAAAAATTGAGAACATACAGTGGAAAGTTAACTGCCAAATGTGCACATTCCAAGAGCCATGTTCAATCTCCACTGAAATGTATAAGTAAATATAAGTTAAGTTTTTTATAAACAATTGTTAAAATTCAGAGAGAAAGGCAACAACAATGCTTTCAGGCATAGCTGGACTTTCTGAAGAGACACCTAAAAGAATGATTTAGAGCATAGTTTCTCAACCTGTGGTACACATACCCTTAGGCGTATGCCAGACACAGCCTAGGGGTACGCATGGCAGCCACCTGCTTCCCCTGGTCTCAGCTGGAAGGCAATTGAGTGTTGGGGTACTTATTAAACTTTCAGAAGTTAGGGGGTCCTTGCTACTTAAAATGTTGAGAAACACTGATTTAGAGTCGAAAGGATGGAAACAAGAGACCATGACAGAGGTATACAAAACAATGACCAGAGAGAGTAAGCCAATACTCTCACAAAACACCATCATAAATCACAAGCAGACATCAGTGAAACTGAATGGACAACAAATATAAAAAGAATGATAAAAATTATCCACCATAATTAATCTATGGAGCTCATTGCCACAAGAGGATATGGTATCAACAGCAATGCTTAAAAACAGGCTTAGAAAAGATTTAGTTAGTTGGTTGATTGATAGATAGATTAGATAGACACAGTTATGCTTCAGGCCTTAAATCATCCACTAACGGATAAATATAAGAAAAAAATATTCATCTATGGCTACCATATTTAAAACCATCTATTCCACTTGTATTGGCCACTTTCAGTCTGAATACTGGCCTAGACAGATCTCTGGTCTTACCTAGCATGGCAACTCTTATGTGTTAAAAACATAGTTACCGTAATAGAGAATCTCCAAGCCTTAAGGTGCTGCATTTTCAGTGTCCAAAAAATGATGTTTACATGGAGAGATTCTGCACTTTCTTCAACTCTTTAACAAGTGAATAAAGTACCAAACTAATCTGATTATAATAGGCAAGCAATACATAACAAAGAAAGCTGATTCACTAGTTTACTAGGACTTACAGCTGACAACGTGCTTCCCCCTCAAAAACAATTACCAAAAAGTGCCACACTAAAGTTTGCAGAACCCATCTGATGCTCAAAAAGTGTTTAATGAATCATTTAGCTCATCTATGGACTCTCATCTAAACCCATAAAAAAATTCACCTTTACATTTACAATCTGCAATACTGGTTCTCTCCAAACAGTCTCCAGAACTGTACTTTAGTAAAGTCCTCTCCCATAGGCCTCATCACAATAGTTAGCCAACGCAGCATTCCACAACAGGGCAAAGTACAGAGGCTAGGTCTGGGAGATAGACTACAGAAAACATAAGTTCCACTTTCTAGACTGAAAAACTGACATAATGAGAGGTTGTGTGGCACTTTTAAAGACTAACCAATTTATTTATCCCATGAGCTTTCCTGGGCACAATCCCAGTTTTTCATTCATCTGACAAAGTGGGATTGTGTCCACGAAGGCTCACACAATAAATAAATTTGTGAAAGTGCCACCAAACTGCTTATTTGTTTTGCTGGAATGGACTAACAGAGCTACCCCTCTGGAACTTGTCACAATGAGAAGTAATTAACATGAATGAAGTTGACCCTCTATTTCTATCAGAGGCTCACAGAAGGGCTGCAGCTAAAGCCATGTCTCATTAAAAGCCATTCAGAGAAATACATTCCAGCACAGCACTCTCAGACATTATATTCCCACCCCTTGTCAAGCACTCAGTCTATAAAACGGATAGTTTCTTTCCATCGGCTGAGCTTAGAGAAGTCAAACATTTCCCTACTTTGAGTCACACAGGTTTCCCCCTCCAGCTCCGTCTCTGCAGCAGTTCTGAGTCAGAACTGGGGCTGTTCATTCACGGGACACACGATCCGTTTTCCTTTTACACAGGAGCTTTTGGGGGGGGAGGGGAGTCACTGGCTTTCCCACCCCCAGCTGCAAATGCCCCGAGGGAAAAAGCAGCTTGTGACTAGTCGTGCTAACGAGCCACAGAAGCAGTCTCCGGCTCTAATCTGCAAGGCCAGAGACCAAGCCACCCTCCAGCCCCTCTAAGAGGGGAAGCGGCCGCGCTTCCAGCACCTCGCCCTCCTCAACACACAAGACATCCGCGGGGCCGGCCTCCTTCCCTCCGGGGCCCACGTGCATGCAGCCCCCCGCACGTCACCCCAAACTGCCCCACACACCCCAACTGGGATCTCCCCCGCGGCCCGCCCCCCACACTCGCACCCCCTCCCCCCGCTCATAGGCGAGGCCAGGCCGGGCCGGGCCGGGCTCCTTACCCCCCACCCCCACCGGCGGGACCGCACAGACCGGGCCTACCACCACCCCAGTACCTGGCTCTTCCCAGGGCGGCTCCGGCCCTCCTCCCGCCCCGCGGCCCGGCCCGGCTCCTCACCCTAGGCATTGAGTGCTGCTCTGTCCGTCCGAGCGGGCCCGGCGCCTCCCACCGCGGGCAGGGGGGCGGGGGCGAAAAAGCGGCAACGGCCTCTCTCTCCCGGCGGAGAAAGAAGGACGTCCGAGCCCCGCCAGCTAGAGCCGCACAGCCCGTCCGCGAGCCCGCCGCCTCGTCCGCCCGCGGGGAACGGCTCCACCTCGCCCTACACACCGCCCCCCGCGCCGCGCAGCAAGATGGTGTGGCCCGCCACGCGCGCGCTCCCCCGTCAGCATTAGTATGATCCGCCTTCCCCCGAACCCCAGCATTGGTATAACCCACGCAGTCACTTCCCATCATGAACCTTTCCCCCCAAAATTAGGCAGGATGTGGCCGCTCTTACCATCTGATCAGCATTGGTACGGCTCATATAGTCTCTCCCCTCACCCCCCCCCCCAAAAAAATGGTATGGTTGCCCTCACTTAAACGCATTTCCCCCATATATATATATATATATTCCGACCAGTTGGTTCTCCTCTCACCATATTAGCATGACCCATAGCACTTGGAATGGTCCATTTCCCCCACTCCACCAGAAATAAAATCAGAATTAGAATGACCCATTCCTCTCAAAAATATCAGTGGCCTGCTCAGGTCCGCCTCCCCCCGCATCAGAAATGCCAGGATGGCCCCTCCCATTTCAGCATCACAATTGGAATGCTCCTTCCGACCCGACAATACTGTTGTTTGGTATGGCCCACGAGGTAGTACAGACACATCTCTTTCTGCAGAGCCTCGTGGTATAGATTCTCCCCTCCCCCATATCTTGGTTTTTCACTCCCCCCACTAATTTCCCCCCTTCCCCCACTTGCTTGCCAGGGCCTTGTCATCATTAAGAGTATGCAAAACAAACAAGGAGTCCTGTGGCACTTTTAAAGACTAAGGATTCCTTGTTTGTTTGTTTTTCTGAACTGGACTGACAGTGACACAGCTAACTGAACTAACATAGCTACCCCTTTGGTATTTGTCAACATTAAGTGTGATATGCCAGTTGGCCCTGTACCTGCCCTGTGCTGGAAGGGACTGGAATTACACAGCTGCGTGTCAAAAGCCCTGTACTGCTGGTGAGTCTCTTCTAGACTCTTGGAAACAGGAGGGATACAGTTCTTTACATGCTTGCTGTGAAATTTGTAGTGAGAGCCATGAAGTTCCTACCTGGCCATGGATCCGTAGCAATCATGATAACAGACATTGACAGTGGCGGCAGTGAACAAAAATCCCTGGGGGCTGAGGAGTCATTGTTTTCCTAGGAGGGAAAGAGCTAAATACTGGTCACATCACAAATTTCCAGGAAGCATCTCTGGATCTTGATTCTGCAGTCAGCCACATACAATGAGATGTCTCTTGTTCAAATACTACTACTATGCACCCGCATAGCATTTTGTACCCATAGATCTCAAAGCTTTTCCCAAATGCAGGTGAATATGAAGTGGAGAAGATGGAATTGACTTCTCCATGACAATGTAAGTCATTGGCACTGTCAGAATGGAATCCAGATGTCCTGGTGGTAAATCTCTTAGATTGTAGTACTCCTGAGGCAGGGACTTCGTCTTCCTATTACCCTAATAAAGTATTATTCCTTTAGCATATGTAAAACTAACAAAGTTGCAAAATAGATGGGAGTTTACCCCTAAAGCGTAGCCAAAGTTGAAGGCAGCTGCTGCACATTGTTACTCACTGACCAATGATGCAGACATTAGACAGTCTTTGCAGGCTGGGTTATTAGTAAAAAAGGTGGGCCACTTGGGAAGATTTGCTTGGCCACAGATGCCACCAACTAGTAACTTGCCAGATAAGAATTGCTGCATTCCTGCCCAGAGAACAAATGAACAGGTAGCAAACTTGGGGCCTTCTCAGGTGAAGTGTGAAAGCAGAGAATGACATGAGCCCAGCCCATGCCAAGAAGATATCAAGCAGAGCAAAGAGAATTCCAATGACTCAACAGCCGCTTTTGAAACTCTGCCATCGGCACTGGCCACAGATCAGAAGGGACCAATTTCAGGTTCAGGTGCCAGGAGTGGGTCGTCCTAACCCTCCTCTGTGACACTGTGTGCAATGATGAAAGAGAGCTGGGATATCAGCCCAAGGGATTCTATTCTTGTAGGAGAAGAAATGACACAGGATGAGAACGGGAAGGACAGGGAACTAGTGTTTGACTGGTGGAATTTGCAAGGGAGAAAGCCCTTTTGGAGGGTGTATTTTCAGGAAGGATAAAACTGTTGTAACAAGATGCCTAGTTATTTAGGGATGAAAATGGGCCTTTGTAGCAGGGAAGAGGCTATCATCCACTGTGAACTGTCCTGGCACCATTGATGAGAGGCAGGGAAATCCCCACCTATGCTCTGCAGTCTGAGTATGGCAGAGTTCTGGCTCTCTAGCTCCCTTCTCCTCCATAATAAAATCACATCCATCACACACTAACTCATCCATCTCTGTGCCACTCCTGTGTAGCTTGGAGACAGTTATGCCTCTTCATAAAGGGGGAATTTCATGGGCTCTTTACGAACAACAAAGGGCAAGCATTTTAGTATATCAGTTTAGTGGTACTGGAGTACAGCCTCACGATGTCAGTCCCAAGGAACAAAATCCACTGATTATTATCTACACAACAGGGACAATGCAGGCAACAAAGCTGGGTTGTTTAAAGCAGTGGTTTTCAAAGTT
Organism: Pelusios castaneus; assembly: GCA_007922175.1. Classification (NCBI taxonomy): domain Eukaryota; kingdom Metazoa; phylum Chordata; order Testudines; family Pelomedusidae; genus Pelusios; species Pelusios castaneus. Next base: position 30,254,211 of record ML685764.1, read on the forward strand.
GGTGTTGGGACCCAGTACTGGGCTGCAGACCCTCAGGCACTGGGTCGTGACGCCCCCTAGTCCCGCCGCCAAAAGACAGGAATGCATTGCTCAAAGATGTAATTGTTGGATCACAGGCATAAATTATTTTTTTCAACTGGGTCCCAAGGAAAACCGTTTGAAAACCACTGTCTTTACACAGGACTTTATACTTGTCTGCTAACTCATTTGTTTTCACTACACAGGACTGCAAGTTTTCTGCAGGGGAAGCTTTCAGGACCTCTGGATCTGAAAACCCAAGATACAGTTTCCAGGCCAAATTCCATTTTAGGTAATTGCATTCTGCCCCTCCAAACCCTCCTTGCAGTTGCAACTGGAGATTCTGCTCTTTCTCATTTCCTGTCCTAAACTGTGGGACAGGGCCGGCCCAACCATATAGGGGAACTAGGCTGTCGCCTAGGGCACCAGGCTTTAAGGGGTGCCAAATTAGATGGAAATGAATTTTTTTCTCTATTTAAAAAAATATACATTAATATATTATTTCTTATAACGTGGGGAAGGGGGCACCAAAATTATAGTTTGCCTAGGCCTAGGGCACCAAAAACCCTTGGGCTAGCCCTGCTGTGGTGTGACACTAGGCAACCCTTTTAAGAGTCATGCTTTGACATATCATGAAAAGCTGCAGAGTTCACACACTTGCTTATAATACAAAGAGTTCTCTATTTCATTCCATTCCATTCAACAATTGGGATCTTGGCAGATCTTACTAGACAACAGTAAGTTGGGTTCTTGATTGACAGTTTACATATTAAGTCAATTCTTAAAGGCCTAATTCGAATGTGTGCCTTAACTTAAAGGTAGTCTATAACACTGATTTTCAAATTATTTTTCTGGACCCAGTTAAAAAAATAATTTATGCCCACGCCCAGCCCTGGACTGGGGCTGGCAACCTTTGCTGACCCTTGTGCTAATCTTTCCACTCTGACTCCTCAGCCATGTGGTAGCCCCCTCCATCGAAAAAAGCAGCTACTGCCTGAAAATTCAGTGGCAGCCATGGCTGATGAGTGGGAGTGGTGGTCCCCAGGCACACTGTGGAGAGGGGCCACTCTGGCCAGCTTCTTTCTGGGGCATGCCTGGGAATGGGTCCCCAAGCATGCCCCGGAGAGGGGCCGTGACCCAGTACCTGAGGGTCTGCAACCCAGTACTGGGTTGTGACCCATTTTGAAAACCACTGGTCTATCACACTATATCCTTCAGTACAGACTGAAGTTACCCCATCCCCAGCAGGTGTCCTACATAATGTTCTTTGAGATCCCATGAGGAGTTCAGAGGAGATTCCATGGGGCAGGTGGGCTGGTCCTGCCCTGCTTTGAGTCAGATACACATGGAAGCCTCTGTACATGTCAATGGTGAATCTACATATATGGCAGGTCAAGAGAAGACTGTCAGTTCTCCATCTTGTGATAAAAACATGAAACCACATGTTGGCCAACATGAAACAATTGCAAGACAGAAACCAAAGACAACATGGTGGTCACTGCTTGGAGGGTCTTGTGCCCAAAAGGAGAAAAAGCAAAATGACTGTAAGCCCTGGAGAAAACCATGGTTGTGTTGCTTACCAAGCAGAGAAGTTCGATTTGTGATAGAACGCAGCAGCTAGTAATTATGGGAGGTGCAGAGCACTGGGAAAGAGCAGGGGACAAAGAAGGCAGATAATCTTGTCATACTGCTTCGGTCAGCTCATGACAGGACGGTAAAGACACATTAGGAGGAGGTAAATAGTTTTGAGTGGAACAAAGGGTTATAACAACACTGGCCTTGTGTATCCCACAGCTGTGGAATCTGCCATTGAAATCTACCTCTTGCTGCACAAGTGCTCCTAAATCCCAGTTTTCAATTAAAAAAAAGGGTGTCTAGCCCTTGTGGGTGAAAGGAAACTTTGAAGACATGTACCCAAATGTAACCAGGCTAGACTCCTTGTCCTGAGGCCAAAAGCAGCCTGAAACCATAGCTTTGAAAAAGCCAAATAGCCTCACTTCTTCCCTCAGTGTTTATCAAAGCATTGTCTCAAAGAGAAAGCTGAGATGGCTGGTGTAAGGTCAGGGGAACACAGGCCTGATCCAAAGTCTGCTGAGATCAGTAGAAAGATTCCGATTCACTTGGCTTTGGATCAGGCCCCAGGTTCTGACCTCCCTTATTCTAATGTAACTTCATGGGCATTGCCAGGTTACTCCAGTGAGATGAGTGCAGCTGTGTAACTTCATGGCAGTTGCCAGGGCTACTCCAGTGAGAGGAGTGGAGCCAGACCTGGAATGTGTTGGTCCCTTACTGTAATTGAGAATGGACATCATAATAAATAGACTCATAGATTCATAGACTCTAACGTCAGAAGGGACCAATATGATCATCTAGTCTGACCTCCCGCACAATGAAGGCCACAAAACCTCACCAACCCACTTCTGTAATGAACCTCTAACCTATGACTGAGTTGTTAAAGTCCTCAGATCATGATTTAAAGACTTTAAAATACAGAGAATCAACCAGCAAGTGAGCCATGGCCAATGCTACAGAGGAAGGCAAAAAAAAAAACAAAACCCAGTGCCCAAGCCAATCTGCCCTGGGGGGAAATTCCTTCCTGACCCCAAATATGGTGATCAGTTAAACCCTGAGCATGTGGGCAAGTCACAACAGTCAGTCAAGAAAAAATTCTCTGTAATAACTCAGAACCCATCCCATCTAATGCCCCTTCCCAGGTCACTGGTATATCTATCACCAGTAGTAAAAAATGGACAAATGCCAAACTAAGCCGTCCCATCACATCATCCCCTCCATAAATTTATCAAGCTCAGTTTTGAAGGCATCTATGTTTTTTGCCCCCACAGCTCCCTTTGGTAGACTATTCCAGAACTTTACTCCTCTGATGGTGTTCACAGACCAACATCAGACAAATACCCAACCACAACAAAGTATTATGGGAATGGAAATAGTTCTCAGGCTTGATCCTGGCACACAAAAGGGAGAACAGGTTGCGTAGAGTGGTTTGTCTGGCAGACCTCCAAATGGCTCCAGGGAAGGTGAAATGAAAGGAATGAATGACCCATTGATCTGTTTCCTTGTAGAAGGGGTGGAACACCGGATACAGCTGACTCAGAGCTTGGGCTCAGTAGGATCCTGCCCCTTCTTACAGCTCTGACTCCACTTCTGGCTGGGCTCCATCTAGAACAAGGAAGAGAAACCTCTGAGCTGGGTGAAAGTTTCAATCCTGGCTGCCTGATTGTAACTGAACTGACTGAAATGGTTCCAAAGGGGTAGCCGTGTTAGTCTATTGCAGAAAAACAAGAGAGTCCCGTGGCACTTTTAAAGACTAACAGATTTATTTATCACATGAGCTTTTGTGGGAGAAAATCCCACTTCGTCAGAAGCTTTGAAGATGGGAGACCAAAATGGGTGCCCTCCCATATAATCACACTGCCGTGCTGACTTATCTCATGCCACGTGCTTGCCTTTCCTCATATCACGTGGACTGATTGCCCTGAGTACACTGAGTAGGCACATTGCCTGGGCATGACATTTATACAATGGGAACAATCATAACTACCTTCCAGTCCATCAAGAAATTTAGGCTTGAAATTAGACGCAGGTTTCTAACCATTAGAGGAGTAAAGTTCTGGAATAGCCTTCCAAGGGGAGTTGTGGGGGCAAAAACCATAACTGCTTTCAAAACTGAGCTTGATAAATTTATGGAGGGGATGGTATGATTACCCTATTTTGGAAATTGACTGATATTTGGCTACGTGTGGTGGATATACAAGTGGCCTAAGAGGGGAGAGTACATGGGGTGGGTTCTGAGTTATTACAGAGAATTGTTTCTTGGGTAACTGGCTGTTGAGACTTGCCCATGCACTCAGGGTTTAACTGATCGCCATATTTGGGGTCAGGAAGGAATTTTCCCCCAGGGCTGATTGGCCTGGGCTCTTGGGGTTTTTCGCCTTCCTCTGTAGCATAGGGCATGGCTCACCTACTGGTGAATTCTCTGTATCTTAAAGTCCTTAAATTCATGATTTAAGGAGGTAAATAACTCAGTCATAGGTTGGTGGCCTATTGCTGGAGTGGGTGGGTGAGGTCTTGAGGCCTGCATTTTGCAGGAGGTCAGACTAGATGATGGTACTAGTCCCTTCTGACCTTAAAGTCTATGAGTCTATGAGTGCTGCAGGACTGCATGAATTGGCATCTGTAAAGCGCCACAGATGCAGTTTGCTCCAGCACGAGGCCTATGTACCACTTAAGATCCATGTATGTCTATTTTGGTGGATTCAGTGTTGCACAGATCTTATACCAAGCTTCTGCCTAGGGGTATATTTCACTCTATGAAGGCCTTGGATGGAAGCCACTATGTATATAGAAAGTCCACAAGAGGATGTAGGCACCATATGATCTGATGTTTTTATGTGCTTGGTTCTATACTGAAAATTGGACTATTTTTTCTTCTCCAAAGTTCCTGTCACCTCACCTTTGCCTCTTTAGGTCTGTCCACACTGCAATTAGGTGCCATGGCTGGCCTGTGACAGCCGACTCAAGCCCACAAGGCTGTTTAATTGCAGTGTAGATGTTCAGGGTTGAGCTGCACCTCCCTTGCAGGGTCCTAAAGTCCGGCTCCAGCCCAAGCCTGAACATCTATACTGCAATAAAACAGTCACTTAGTCGGAGCCAGAAAACCCCAAATCAGCTGTTGTGGGCCAGGTGAGGGTTTTTAATTGCAGCGTAGATTAGTGTTTCTCAACCAGTGTTCCACGGAACACCGGTGCTCCGCAGACATAGTGCAGGTGTTCCGTGACCCACCCCAACCGCTCCCCACTGGGGGCCTGAGTAGGGACAGGGGAAGGAGCAATTTAAAATGCCCCCGCCTCAGTAAAGCTTCCAGGTACACATCTAGAAGCTTTTCTGCAGCTGAGGCATTTTAAATCTCCCACCACTGTTACCGGCTTTTTCAAGAATGTTTTCATCAGGTGTTCCACATAAAGTCATTAATACCTTTAAGTTTTCCGCAGTCCACTAAAGGTTGAGAAACACTGGTGTAGATATATACCCAAAGTGCATGCCACATGTTGGGCTATTTCAAATACCCCTCCACTTGCCACCAGAGGGCAGCAGAACACAGCATTCAATACACGCAGGGGGTCTGGCACCAGAGGGGTGACACAGATAGAAGCTGATAATATGTTAACCTATAATCACAATGAATGATGAGCTCTTTGATCTGAGCCCATGAACCACAAGAGAGGGGTGCAAAGGAGAAAAAAGTGTGTTTGCACTACCGCCTAAGGCGGCAAATCTGATGTGGTGGAAGGGTGGGAATATTCCAACCCCGAGCGACATACGTTCCACAGAAATAAAAGCTAGTGTGCGTAGTGCTATATCAACCGGAGAGCTCTCTCCTGTTGGCATAGAGCACCTTCACCACACACATCACAGCAGCGCAGCTATATCAGGATGACTGTGCCACGGCCATGCTGTACATGTAGTCGTGGTCAAAGGCTCGGGACACCCTTCCAGACCTCCATCTTGAAGCATGCCATCTAGAATCTCCACAGCTCCCTGACCCGACTTAGCTAAGTGTGCAGCAGCAGCAGAAGTGACACAGAGGCTGGAACAAGAGTTCTTCTGTTCTCAAATCTTGCATGAAAACCCTTCACTGGGCCCCTTTTCAGACTGCAGATGGGCGTCTCTGTGGCAAGTATCCATTTGCGCAGTATGCAAGAGCTGCATAAAGCCCTCGAGGTTTCCTTCTCTCTGAAGCAAAACAAAGGCAGCTTCTTAGCAAGCCAGCCAAGTAATGATCCCATCATCCCAATTTCAGGGGATAATTGAACTCACACAGAAGCCAGGCCTTCCCCCTAGGCAGCCCTCTGCTTCCTTATTACACCCCTGTAGAGCAGGGCAGAGGGCATGTAGTGCAGGGAATACCACGCACTTGGTGCTGACATTGTTCTACTACCCAGAGAAAAAGAATATCCAGCCTGTAACTTTGTCCAGGGGATGGGACGGTGGGAAGCTGCAGCCAGTTAAACAACCAATTATTAACTAGCATTAATTTGTATTTCAGTGAATATCACACACGCACACACACATGCACACCCCCAGAGCAACATAAGTTACACCAGCCTAAGCACCAGGATGGAGAATGCTATGTCAATGGAAGCTTATTGAGGATGGATTATAGTGGGATAGCTCCTGCTGGCTTAAAGTGGCTATGCTAGAGATCTTAAAGCAACACAGATGTACCAATGCAGTTGCGCTGCTGTAAGATCTCTAATATAGACATGGCCCATGTTTGGGGCCCTGTTGCACTGGGCTCTGTACATAATAAGAGAGAATCTTGGCCCCAGAGATCAAACTAAATAGACTAGACAAAGGGTGGGAGAAGTGACGTATTATCCCCATTTTATAGATGGGGAACTGAGGTGTTCAAATGACTTGCCCAGAGCCTTAACCAAATGAACTGCCCTCCTCTAAAAAGTACAGTAAACTTTAAACTAGGTACATGCATTTTTGCTCTGAAGTCCTTGAATGAATGGGTCAAATGCACACAGCTAATGGCAGCTATTACGTCCCATTAACACTGCCCCTCACAGCACTATCCTAACACAACGGCATCAGTTGTGATATTATTGCCAAATCATGTAAGAAACTATATTAGTAATCCCCATCAGCATTAGTACTAGCCCCCACAGCATCAACCATCAACAGCATGTGTAACAGGGACGGAGATTATAAATGGAGCAACGTTCTTTTCTACTCTCTGGCTACTCAAGGAGCACATAGAATGCAGATTTACCAGAAAAGACTGAAAGTTAAGCAAGTTGGATTTAGGCAGCCTTTGCTGGGCAGCTGGATAGAAAAAAAGGAAAAGAACAAAATATAAGAGAGAGCAACATGATCCTGATGAAGAGGAAAGAGAAGCAGGGAACAGGCAGGGGAGGAAAGCTAATGGGAAGCCAGATAATGTGAGAGATGTTCCGGGTTGGGGACGTGATACAGACATGATCATTTCCAGAGGGATAGCTGTGTTAGTCTATGTACAGCAAAAACAACGAGAGTCCTGTGGCACCTTAAAGACTAACAAATTTCTTCGGGCATAAGCTTTCGTGGGCTCCAACCCACTTTGTCAGATCCATGCAACTGCATCATGCATCTGACGAAGGAGGTTGCAGCCCACGAAAGCTTATGCCTGAAGAAATTTGTTAGTCTTTAAGGTGCCACAAGACTCTCATTGTTTAGACATGATCATGGAGCCCCAGGCAGATATGCTGCCTGGGCAAAATGCATCCCTGGTATCAGTGAATGCCCACCAGAAGGATCTGTTCCCAAGTGAACTGAATTGTACAGAATTTTCTGGGAAATATTCTGCTAGAGTGTGCACAGACCTGCTGACTTGATTTATATTTAATTTCCACAGTTGCACTCAGAGGCTGCAGTCCTATTTGAAAAACCGGGGAAGTGGGCGGGCACTAGCCCGCCCACTGCTAAAGCTCCTCCCCCAGCCCAAGGGGAGAAAGCACTGGACCCAGCTTCCAATTAATTACAGGGGACAACAAATGACAAACAGGAACAGGTGTGAGGGTCAAAGGATCAAAATAAGGGATTCGGAGGGGGACACTGAGCAGAGAACCCCGGACAGTGCCCACTGCTCCCAAAAGGTATCGAGGGAGCCAGTGGACACTGCCCAGAGGAACTCTGCTCGGATGCGTGCACGAACAAGGGACCGGAAATAGGCCCCACAGTCACAGGAACCTCCCTCAGCCAACCTCCTCTCTCTGGTTTTATAGATGGCCACTTTGGCGTAGGCCAGGAGGAGGTTGGCAAGGAGGTCCCGCAACTTTGTGGGGCCACGGATGGGCAGTGCATAAAGAAAGAGGTGTGGGGAAAAGTGCAGCCAGAACCTCAATAAGAGGTTCTGGAGGAGCCGGGAAAGGAGCTGCAACCTGGTGCATTCAAGGTAGACATGTGCCAGGGTCTCCCTCACGCCGCAAAAGGGGCAGGTATCGGGACAGGGGGTGAACCGCGCCAGGAACACGCCCGTGCTCACGGCTCCATGAAGGAGCCGCCAACTTATATCCCTGGCAGGCCGTGGAGTCAAGGTGGCATATAGGTTGGCCCACCGGGGGTCCTCGCCCTCCATAGGTGGAATCAGGTCCCGCCACTTCATATCGGGGCGGGACACGAGAGCGAGGAAGTGGATGGTATGGAGCACGAGCGTGTACAGATATTTACGTGGCGCGGTTAGGAAGGAGGCCGGCTGCAAGTCTAGCAGCCGGCTCGGGGTGTGGGGCGGGAGCGGCCGGGGGGGCTCATGGGGCCGGGGCCCGATTAAAAGCTCCGGAGGGCCAGGACTGAGGGGAGGGCGGGGAGCACCCTCTCGCAGAACCTACTCGAGGTAATCCCGAGCAGCAGGGGGCAAGGCTGCCTTCACCTCCTGGAGTAGGCGCTGGGGGTTTGAAGGGTGGAGAGCCCCATGCGCTCAGACAGCACAAGGGGATCCACCCAGTCCCCCCGGGCATAGTCCAGGAGGTCTCCGACCTTGGTGACGCCTGCCAGGACCAACCTCCGCCTCACAGAGGGGGCCTCCGCCACCTGCACACTGAGATGGGAGTTGTGTAGCAGGCGCTCCGCGAGGAAGTCCTCTCCCTCAGTGGGCACAAGAGACCTGGAGGCCAAAACGAGCCTCCAGGTCCGGAGGAGGTCCTGGTAGAAGGCCGGCAGCTCGGCGAGGTCTCGCGGAAAACCTCTCGGGTTGATAAAAAAGAGCTGCCGTCATATCGGAGCCGTCGGTAGCAGCGGTGGAAGGTGCATGCCAAATGGCTCCATGCCGGACTACCTGTACAGTGATGGACAGCAGGATCAGACCTGGAGATATTTATAGATTTGTCAGAGTTCTGACAAAATGGTGGTGCCTTGTAAGGAAAAGATCCGAGGAATGGGGGAAGGAGAGGAGAGATACAAACTCTCAGATTCTCAAGTTCAAGCTCAGATGCAATGGTGGGGAGGGAACAGCCCAGGAGTAGGTTGTGGCTCCTAATCTTAAACTGCTCAGCCCTGGTACAAACTCTGCCACACCATGTCCCTTCCTGACCTAGCTTGAGAAAATCCCTCCTGCACTTGTGGCAGAAGCAGAATCGGTGAAAAATTCTCCTCTGGCCATCCCTGGATATGGTAAATCCACTTCCACCATGCAGTGGACTGGACAATCTGGCCTGGAAAGAGAAACATAGAGACTGAGAGAAACGAATCAGGGAGGGCCCTTGTTCTGAAGACAGCCAGACGCAGGCAGGCATGATTAACCATTTACTGTCTGAGGCTCCGTCTACAATATTGCAGTTGTGCCGCTGTAGCACAGATTCTTCCTAAATCTACAGAAGGGGTTTTTCCATTGATGACGGTAATCCACCCCTCCGAGAGGCAGTAGCTAAATCCACAGAAGAGACAGAATGGTAATCCACTGCTCCGAGAGGCAGTAGCTAAATCTACAGAAGAGACAGAAGAATCTTTCTGCAGCCAGCCAGCTTTCCGTATGTACCTCTGGACAGCAGAGCCGGTGTGCACGGGGAGAGAGTCTAATCGTTTGTTTTACTATTTAAAGAGCAAGCAAAAAGACTGGGATAGTGGTGCCCCTTTGCAGGAGTGGGTATGAGATGTTTACAGCAGAAAGTTCTGGGAAGTGGCAGGTGGGAAGGCACCAGTGCCATGCAGTCTGGGAAGCATGGGCAGGAAGAGAAGGTTAATAGAATGCTGGGTGAAGTGTGTGAGAACTATGCCCGGAATGTGAAACTGAGCTGGACAGTTGGAAAGGGAGAGTGCGACAGAATCAGGGAGGAAAAGGAGAGCAGAGAAGAGGGCAGAGGTAGAAGCCCCGACAGTGAGAAACTCCAGAAAAGATAGTGTGCTCTCACTGCACTGAAGTTGCATGAGTAATATCAACCCTGAGAGACAAGGTGGGGGAGGTAATATCTTTAGTAACTTTTATTGGACCAATTTGTGTTGTGAGAGAGACCAATTTTGAGCCACATAGTGCCCTTCTGCAGGCACTCTCAGCATCACAACAAGCAGGGCAGGATTTTCTAGAGTTGCAACAATTTTTATGAACTGTGGGTCTGTTCCACTGTGTTCCTGTAGTGTGAACCAATCAATCCATTAACCATGGGATTACATAACACATAGGGTGGATTACCGCACAGGCCTACGGGGTCTGCACTGATGTGGGGGCCCTTCGGCCTGCTGGTGCTGGAGAGGCGGGGCTGCCCTTGGTCAGAGGCTGGCTCTGCAAGCCCACCCCACCCCTGACCCAGCTGGTCTGCTGCTTGGGGGTAGGGGCAGGCCAGGGCAACTGCTCTGCTCCAGGGGGGCAGGGCCAGCTGGCAAGCAGTACAGCCTCTGGCAGGGCCTGTGGGCCACACTGGAAGCTGTACTGTGTACAAGTCAGCCCTGCCGCCCCTGGGGGCCAAACAGCCAGCCAGGGCTGGCATCTGGTCCCAGGGCCGCCGGCCTGCCTGCAAGTGGCCAAGGTCCTAGGCTGGATGGGGGAAGATAGGCAGAGCCCCCAGATGGGAGTTGTGCACAGGTGGAGGAGGCCCAGAGGACCCAAGGCCATGAATCCTCCTCTGCATAATGCTGCTCACAGTGATTCAAGGTCTGTAGCTTCCAGGAACAGGGTCCTGTCAACCAACAATGGAACACTGCCTTCACTAGCAACACTAGCAGAGATCCCTGCAAGTCAGTGGCCTCAAAGTTTTCCTACAGGAAAACCCCTTGGTTCAGCTGTGATGCTGCCAGACCAGGTGCCAGCTCACGTCATGGCCCAAGGCCTCATCTGAACACTGACACATGCATACATGGAAACCACCTGGCTCACTTGTGTGTTAGTGTTGTTAAAATAGGTATTAGCTTTATAAAAATGTGTTCAGTATCTATGAAATGCTGCTGAGTTGCTGCAGGAGTCAATCTCACCTATAATAGCTATAACCCATGTTGTTAGTATTTAAGTGTTTGCTCTGAAACAATACACACCCCGAGTCAGGAGAGATGCATTATCAAGTGTGAAATACTAGTTTTCCACAAGAGGTGTCATGTCTTGCCCAACAGAAGGCCCATAAAACCAGTCAAGCCATTGTGGAACACAAGAGGCCCACTGCTGTTGATGGGTGATGCTCTCTTGCCGATATAGCAACCACTTGTGGACGGTTTTATGGTGCTGGTGGGGAGCTCTCGCCTGTTGACACAATGTGGCTGCCTAAGCACTTACTCCAGCAAAATTTATGTCACTCAAGGGTGCTTTTTTTCCCCCACACCCCTAAGCAACATAAATTTTACCAGCATAAGTGCTAGTGTAGACAGGACCTTAGATCTGCTTCCAAAACCCACATTATGCCATAACCTGGTATTTCTGGGCAAAAGCACCGAGTCATGCAGCTTGCTTTCCTTTGACTGGTTTGCTGTGAATGGCATTGCCCCTATGGGCACACATGGTCTTGCATATTTCCTACCTCTGCTCTGTCTGC
>ML685764.1:30270741-30304808 GCA_007922175.1 Pelusios castaneus
GGGGGGGGTACGAGCCTGGGGGGAGGACGACACACAGGCCGGGGCGGGGGGGTACGAGCCTGGGGGGAGGACAACGCATAGGCCAGGAGGGGCACATGATCCTGCGGGGAGGATGCACAGCTCAGGACTGGGAAGCTATCTAGGAGGTCCTCCACCTGGGGCAAGGGTGGGAGGCAGAGAGGCTCATCGTGTAGCAGGGCAGGTTGGCTGCCATGAGGCTGGGTTGCGTCCTGCCAGACGTCTCCCAGTCCCCTATCTTTTCACACAAGCGATTGGTTTGACGGAGCGCCTTTTTGTCTGGAGTCCCTGCTTTTCCTGTGTAAGCCTTCTAGGCTGCAGGGTGGAAGTATGGAGAAGTTAAATTGCCACGGCTGAGGCGTAGACAGTTTCACAGTTCAGCTTATTCCTTGTGCGATCCACTTGGGATGGCTGGTAGTTGTAAACAGTTATCTAAAATATGCGTGCATTTCAGCTCTGTCCAACCCCACTGGTTAATTCATGCATTGAGAAGGATTAAGAACAGGTCTAGAACTTTCTTCTTTAAAAATGCATGATTGTCTTGGCCCTTTTCATCCTTCTGTGAAAGCAGACTAAAGGGAATGGTAACAAACTGGATATTTTTAAAAGTAGTTTCTGTTCCGGTTTCTTTGAAAATGGGTTGTGGATTTATTTTTTTAATTGATTCACCACTATGAAAATCTGTATTAGAGCTTGTTTCATGCCTCTGGTGAAACGAAATGGAAATGGCATGGCAGGCAGTCTTTGTTCTGTGACTAAGCTAGCTCTTACCTCTGCTCATCGCTGTCCAATCATCTGGCAGCTTGGATTTCACCATATCACTACAGCGCAGCTGCAACTACGCTATAGTCACATTCAGTAGCTGTGTCAAGTAGACAGGGCTATGCTGAAACACTGGTGGTGGTTTAAAAATTAGAGCAAGTTAAAATGCTAACTGCTCACTGTGTAAAAGTGAACAAGTAAAGTAAACTAACATATAAAGGACATAGTCATATTTATTTTAGACAAAAAGAGCAGAATTTAGCCTCTTATTGTTAGGTCTGTTGCATTAAAAATTATGTATTTGATATATTGGAAAATGCATTATTAGAAAACAATTAATGACATTGCTAGTATTAATATAATATTAGATACTTTACATCACTCCCATCAACTCTTCATGTAAAATTTGTAAAATGAAGATGAAAACTTTAAACAGCAGTTTTCAAGTGATCTGATGTGTCTTAATTCTGAATTTGTATCTTTTATGAGTGGTGTACCTCTTGGTTTTGATAAATGTGTATTATTTCCAAATTAAAGGATCTTCTTAAAAGAATCATGTTTTCCTGAAAACTGTGTTTAAAAGACGTTATAATGTCTTCGCCTATAACACTACTTTCACTAATGTGCCCTTCTTTAATAGCAGAGATACAACCCTTTGAGTTTGTATTCATGAATTGAAACATTATGATGCAGACCATGTTAGCTAATTCTTGCACAGAAAATGGTGTTCTCACCCCAGTGAAGATTTAATTGCTGAGTGCTGTACTGAGGATTTATATTGCATTTAGAAAACATGTTTGTTTGTTACAGCGAGCTGTCAGCTCTGTTACAGTTAAGGTTGAGCTTTACTTTCTGTTTAAAGCTTGACTATTCTAAGTGCTCTAGAACCCTCATGCTTTACTCAGGTTGTTTTCATATTTGCTGTGCATCATGAGAGTGCAGGGTAGTGTTAGTGGTCCAAATTTGGGGTCATTTGCACAAGGTGCTCTCCTGTATGACTTGTGCCCTTCCAGAATGTAAAAGGTAGCTAAACTTTTCTAAAAGTCAGGAAATGAAGAGTTAAGATATACACGACCACCCCTGAAACACACCCTTAACTCTGCCCTCTTTTGACCTGTGCCTCAGATTGGTTTTATGCTTAAGTGACTTTCTCAGCAATATTTACCATTCAGAATTTGCTGTTTGTATTTTCAAAAAAATTGTGTTCCATTAGTCAAAGGATACCTGCACAGTCAGAACTGAAATTTTGGTATCCCATCATTCATTGTTCAGTTTGGAACATATGAGGCCCTTACTAGATTGGAGTGTCAAACCCTTTATATGTTATCCAGTCAGATTAAGCTACTAGCATAGGACCTAAATTAAATCTCATCCTGAAGTATGTGTCGTTTGATATAGGCTGAAGTCACTGGGAAATTTTAAATACTGCAGCTGCCTTCTTGAAACCTGTCTAGTGAATAAACAGGTGTTCGATTTCAGTGCTGTCTTGCAACTTTCACATGATTAACCAAACAGAGTCCTATGGCACTTTTAAAGACTAACAGATTTATTTGTCGCATGAGCTTTCGCAATAGACTAACATGGCTACCCCTTTGGAACATGATTAACCAAGTCATTAATATATAAAGTTTTAATTCTGTTGCCAAGAGACTTGAGAAAAGAGAGCTTGTATTCAGAGTAATTTTTTCATTGTGAAAGGATATTTATAGTTCTAAGAGATGTGTTTTTACAATTCCTTCAGCCAATATAACATTGAAGGACCCCTTATAAAGTCCCTCAATAAATAACTTTCAGTGGCTTGTGATGACAAGGATCTAAGTTCTTCATATGGCTCAGGGGAAGCACGTCTTACTCTTCCAGCAGCTGCAGAAGCTGGTTTTGACAGAGATCCTGCTAAAGACTGCTTTTTATCATCTTTGGGTCCTACGAGTCCTTCACAAACATCACAAATTTGGGCACAGTTATATCAGTCATCTGTATTGAGGCACTTACTGCTCCTTTTGGCAAAGTGCCTACATAGTATTTGCCAAACAAACAAGGAGTCCTGTGGCACTTTTAAAGACTTAACAAATTTATTTATCGCATGAGCTTTTGTGGGAGAAAATCCCACTTCATCAGATGCTTTGAAGATGGGGAACTTACAGAATGGGAGGAAATTAAATGCAAGGAAATGTATGACACAGATTCAGGTCAGACTGTAACAGCAAATCAGAATAGGTGTTGGGATTCAAACAATGGGGAACAGCATATAGAGGAAGGTGAGGTCCAATCACTTGTTGTAATGAGAATAAAATCCATTGTCCCTGTTTAACCCTGGGGCAATTGAGTTGAATTTGCATGTAAATTCCAATTCTGCAGTTTCTCTTTGAAGCTGTGATTTGTTATTCATTTGTTTGAGCTCCACTATTAACAAGTCATCAATAGAGTGAGCAGGGAGATTGAAGTGTTCCCCGGTTGCCCAACTCCATTGCCCTTAGGCAGGATTTACTCAATATTGGTCCTGTGAACTTTGTAAAGGGACCATAGCCGCTGCTTCCTTTTTATCACCCTACATGCCTTCAAAGAAAAACAGATTTCTTTGGGAGTACCTGTCACCTCCATCTGAATCACTGAGAATTAGTAGTACTACCTGATGTGGGGTCCATCTGTGTCTCAGGACTCAGTAGCACAGTGGAACCCCTTTTATATTTCAGCCCCAATTGATGCTGCGTTCAATGTTTCCTCCCTCTTCCAAGTCATGCAAGGGCCTTCCATGGTTTGATGGGCTGAATTGCTGTTGCACTTGTCAAATGGAAACTGGTTAAAGAGGTGCTCATGGTAGAAGCCTTGACCATTTTTCTTGTCACTGTTGTTGAAGCTATTCCTGGCAGCAGCTAAGGATTCATCTACATGGTGCAGTAGTGCACGTCAGCGGGAATTCTAATGCACATTGTATCACGCACTGACTGGGCTTTGTAGACTCTGCTGGCATGCAAGTAGGCTGGTTAGTGAATGACATGGTGGTGTGCTGCTGACGTGCTATTTCTGCCTACAGTGATCATTTGAAAAGAATTGTTTCATCATTGCCTGATTAAATGTTTCTTTAAAGGGTCTTACAAATTTGTATCCTCCCTTTTGAGAACTTGCCGATCCTTTGGACTTACATTTGGTGCTATCAAAGCTTATGGAAAGACCCACTGAGCCTTTGAGTTCTGTTCTGTGAAGTTCTCATACTGGGCCCATCACAATGATACGAGTGTCTTCCAGAATGAGATGTTAATCTTTTGTTTAATTTCCTATTACATGTGTTTCCCATTCTTTGGGCTTTCCCTCTTTATGCCACCTCACACTGAAAATGTCATCTCTGTTCACAGCCAGAAGGATGTCAGGGTTTTAGACCAGGATGATTGACTTGCATCATATTGTATTTCACAAAGGTACTTGGGCTTCTAGCCAAGTTTATAACCATGACTGTACTGTGCTTTCATCTCAGTCTGTTGTACTCCCTCTTTTTCTCCACGATTATGTAAATTAGCTTGCTATAAAACCAACAGATTTAAAATAAAAAGCTAGAGTCATCTTGAAAACCAAACCAATTTTTCCAGTTATGATGCCTTGCCAAGATTGAAAAGCCCTCAACACTTATAGTGCAAGTTAACATGTTTGAAGTGGTGTTAGATGGCCATGTTGTAGTTCATGCTACCTCCAGGGTATGACATAATCAATTAATGTGCCTCCAAAAGTTATGGTTTGCATTTTAACGAGTTAAATTGGCGTTTTGGTCATCTTAAGCTAACTCTGAACTTAATACAATTAAACAGGTACAAACTCCTTTGTGTGGACACCAATTTTGGTTTATCTTAAATTATTAGTTATTAATTTAGGATAAACCAAAATAAACTACTCTTACACCAAAAGAAGTTTAGCTAAATTAGATT
This sequence comes from Pelusios castaneus, assembly GCA_007922175.1. NCBI lineage: Eukaryota > Metazoa > Chordata > Testudines > Pelomedusidae > Pelusios > Pelusios castaneus. The sequence continues at coordinate 30,275,439 of ML685764.1, forward strand.
AAAATCATACCCTTATGTAAAGCAATGTTTTTTAAGACAAGGCCTTAAGCAGACTTGAGTTAATTACCAGATGGTTGCCTCCTTAAAATGATTGTGTTCTGAGCACTAGTAAGTTTGAGACTTGTTTCTCTGAGGCTGTCAGAAATCATGGTTGGGTGCCCTGTTTGGCTTGGAGATAGTGTTTGTATTCTAACGGAGTGACAGACTTGCTATAGTTAATGTTAAGATGAGATTTCTGTTTAAAGCTCTGCTCTTCTAATACTGTGTCTAAACTTAAAACACACCAGCAGCACAGATACAGCTATTCTTCCGTAGTGCTTTAGTGTAGATGAGTGTTTCCTGAACTGTGTTCTGCAAAACACTGGTGTTCTACATGATGTGAATAGGTGTTCTGTGAAAAAATTTCAATGCTAGTGATATTTTTCCTTCTTTGTAAAATAAGAAACCCCCCTCCCCCCAAATAACTCTTTTAAATCAACTTTTAAGCAATATGAATGAGTGGCAGTTTTTTGGTATGAAACACCCCCTGACCAGCATGTATGTGTTTCGTCAATATAGTCCAAGTCCAAAAGTGTTCCGTGGCCAAATTAGTTTGGTAAATGCTGATGTAGACACACTCAACTGCAGCGGTGAGAGGGGTTTTCCCATTTCTGCAGTTAATCCACCTCTCTGAGAGGTAGTCACTAGGTCATTGACCTGGTTTAACTATATCGCTCAAAGGTGTCAATTTTCACACCCTGAACATCAGAGCTTCGTTGACTTAACTTTTAATTCTAGAACAGCCCTTAGTCTTGGAAGTATATAGTCACTCAGATCATCTTGAGATTTGGTATGCTTCATGTTGCAGGAGTTCTGTTAGGGGCCCAAATTTAGGGCTTTTGGACCAAGGGGTTCATGAGATAACTGTATTTGGAAAATATTTCACCTCTCTAATTTAGCATGACACAAGCCTCTCTAAATGACAGACTAAAGAAATTACACTGAGCATGCACAGACAGAGGAGTTATGGGAATGTTAACCTTCAAAGTTTCACCTAGCTCAATAGCTCTTGGGAGTAAGCGGTGTAGTCTGTTATTCCTGACTTAACCAGACAGACAACAGAGTAAAAGAGCCACAAGACTCTGTTGTCTTTCTACAATAGACTAACACGGCTACCCCTTTGGAATTTAACCAGACAGTGTCAGTTCATGTCCCAAGAGAAATTTGGAAAAGATTGGAAGGCATATTACTAACATCTGTCCATTAGGGTTTTTTAATTTTATTTTGAGAGAACATAATTAAAACACATTTTTTAAGGAGGCAAATATTTGCTGTCAGAGGAGAGATATTTTAAAGGATGAACTCCTCTGCCTACCACACTTCATGAGCTAAGATCAAGGGGTCCTGCTCCCCCAATGTTTGAGCCCCACTTCTTACCATAGGTCTGTGTGAGCCAGGATCAAGGGGGCCCTGGACATCTGTGTGTGTCTGACCTCTTGCACTTATCTGTACTTGCCTTCTGCTCAGAACATCAGACTTGTAAAATTCAACAATCAATTCATTCCCTTTTACAGCTACTGCATACTTGCACAGAGTACTGCTTAAGCCTATATTTTCTTACCCTTAAATCCTGAAACTACTTTCATAGCTTACCTAACTGCTGACAGTACTTATTGCAAGAAGGCCCTAGTGCCCTGCTGCTAACACAACCTCCACAATTTTGTACTGAAATTGTGCAGATTAGAACCTCAAAAGTACACATGCACCTTTCTCCTTTGTCACACATGGAGGACTCAGACCCTGATTTCCTCATATGACAATCAGAACTCTTTTAAACTACTGCAATTTATTCTTCCACCATTTAATATAGCTACACCTAACACAGAGAATGTAGCTGGAGTCCGTGCAGATAATTCCCAGTGACTCTTGCCTGCTCCGGAGGAGCGGAGTTAAGGTTGTATGGGCCTTTACCTTAACTCTATTTCCTGGGTGTCAGTGGTTTCCTGGCACAAGATATCACCAGTTAAAGTTAAGACTGTACTAATAAAGTTCTTTGCCATATTAATTCATAGGTTTTGGGAAAAGGGTAGGGCACAGCACACATGGTGTATTGTATTTTAAGGGCTCGTGCTAACTGTTGTTTGAAGTGACTTAGTGCCATAAAATCCACCATTCCTCTTTGCTTAGTACTGTCCAGCAATGTCCATGGTTCTTCTAGAATCCTGCATTTTGGGAACTGGGTAGAGAGACAAGCAAGCTAGACTAAATGGGCTTCTTTTAACATCTCCAAATTTGTTGTGTCATACATATATTCACAGAGCATTTAGGGCACTATAGATTCATTTGCATCGTGTCAGGCTATAGTGTCATTTCACTTTGAGCAACATAAATTATACTATTTTTATCTTGTCTAGAAATTGAAAAAATTCAGAAGGGTGAAACAAAGAAGGATGAGGAAGAGAACTACTTGGATTTGTTTTCCCACAAGAACATGAAACTGAAGGAGCGTGTTCTGATACCTGTTAAACAGTATCCCAAGGTGAGGGCCAGAAAAAAACTGATCAAGTCTCTCTGATTTAGCTGTAAACATAAGATCTTACATGCTACACTTAGTGATTGGTGGTGTTCTCAAAGTGTTGAGTTGTGCTGGAGAGGTTCACTATTGCTGTTCTCCTGTGCACATTTGCAGTATCTTATTTCTAACTCTTGCATTTATAGAGCATTAGGATACAAATGTAAGTGTTTCAATGAGTAGTCATGCTCATTAATTACCAGAGTAGAGTTTTTTTAGCTTGCTTTTCATGCTTCACATTTAAGACACTCCCTAAGTCATAAGAATTGTCCATAAAATTGTTGGAGTGTAATAATTAGATTAAACAGATTAAATGAGTTAATTTAGCATGAATTGCTGGTCAAAAACAATAACAAAACTAATAAAAAAGAGCATTCCAGCCAGTTTTTAATCTTTTCTACAAAAAATTATTTGAAGTTTATCTCCATGAGACTTTCTATGAGGTGGGAATGTGGATGACCTGGTTAAACTTCTTGTGTGTTCAGTGTATCTAACCTGTATGAACCTTGTCTGCCAGTGCATTTTTAACAACAACCGTTACTAATCTCACTGAGTTTTGGGGCTTTATCTGTTTGTCCCTTATCAGTTTAACTTCGTTGGGAAGATTTTGGGGCCCCAAGGCAACACCATCAAAAGACTGCAGGAAGAAACTGGCGCCAAGATATCTGTGCTTGGGAAAGGTTCAATGAGAGACAAAGCAAAGGTAAGGGCTTGAAAACTCAGAGTGCCATTCACTTGAGGATCTCAAAGCATTTTACAAGGGTGAAAATCATTAAAACTGTTTCAGAGGAATAGCTGTGTTAGTCTGTTTCAGCAAAACAAACAAGGTGTCCTGTGGCACTTTTAAAGACTAACAAATTTATTTATTGCATGAGTTTTTATGGGAATAATCCCACTCTGAAAAAGTGGGATTAAGGCCCATGAAAATTTATGCAGTAAATAAATTTTAGTCTTTAAAAGTGCCACAGGACTCCTTGTTTTAATTAAAATTCTGGGTGCTGACTTGTCTTTCTCTGATAACACACTTACCTCCATGTATACTCTACCTGGTATAAAAATTATTATGGTTGAGTTAATTTTCTTGCAGAAAATAGGTAACTGGTCATATATAGTAACCAGTTATATTTTAAACATTCTGTGCATTTTCTCTTGAAGGCTGAACTGCAAAATTAAAGAGTTGAGTGCAGTTCTAATTTTCTTTAATCGGGTCTGGACTACACTACACAGTTAGGTCGACATAAACTGCCTTGCGTCGGCTGGCTGTGGAAGTGTCTTTGTTACATTTGACTTCTGCCAACATAGGTGCTTCTCCATGCTGACTTAGTAACACCACTTCTCTGAGAAGCACAGAATCAAGGTTGATGTAATTAGGTTGACACAGCATCATGTCTACTCTTCCTGGCTGTCAAGAGCCATCCCACAATGCCTCTTGCTGAAAATACAATCTGTGTAAGCATTACTTCAGAGGATGCACACTTCTGAAGAGTTTGCATATGCAAGCAATTTACTGACTGGTGGTTGTGGGCTGATGTAAATTCGGTCGACACAGGGTTTTTTGAGCCGCTACACACCGGTATGGCGCACCAGCACCTATTTTTCCCTGGCCGGCCCCACTGCTCAGCTGGGGGCCGGGGTCAGCAGGGCAGGGAAAGGAGCGGGTCTCCTTTTCCCTGGTGACCCTGGCCCCCAGCGAGGTCAGCAGGAGCCAGGAGCGGCGGCCACAGGCCAGAATCTGGGTCGACATAATTTTATAGTGTAGACATAGCCTAGTTAAGCCATGTATAGGAGGGCATTCAGAAAAGGAAGACATTTTCTTTTTTTTAAAAATCTTTCACTTATGTGAAATCCTCTAGGCACTTACTGGTTAACTGATAGTGTCAAAGAACGATGCATTCTAGGTTATCTTCATAGAATAATTATTTTCCCACTTCCTTGCCCTTAAAGCCAGGTTATATGAGATAGTCGGCACAGAGCTAGGATTTCACTCCTGTTTTTAACTTTAACTTTGCAAATCACCTTTATTTTTAGATTTCCCCCCCCCCCCCCTCAATTTAGTAGGAATCTGTTGAAGTAATTAAGACACTTAACAGTAAAGCTGAACTGGAAAACCACAAGTTTGAGCTGTTACCACAATTTTTCATTGCAAAGTCTGCCTAGAGGGAAGGAGGAGTGTGTTGTTGAAAGAGAATGATGTTACTTATTTCTGCTAAAAAAATTTCTGAAAGAAGCAGTTAAAACAGTGCATTAATACAAGTACCAACACCTCTTTTCAGAATGATATATAAAAAGGTGGAAGATGTAAGCAAATAGACTAGCTGCTCTTGGTAAACCATTGCATAAGAATGTTGTTGCTGACATGTGACTTGAATCCAGCTGTGCATTTGAGAACAGGAAGCAGTTACAAAGGAAGTGATAAAAAGCACTTGCTCAGAAGAAATATAACTAGCTGTTATTAGCAAATCAGTTTAGTACCACTGACTTGTATAGCAAGCACCACAAAGCACATACTGTTGAAAGCAGCAGTAAAGTTCACCCAGGCCAAATCACAGTGAAATCATTAATAGCCTCTTAAAATTTTATGGTCCAATTTATTTATTTATTTTCAGAGGATTTCCATTGAAATTAATGGGAACTGCAGGTGTTCAGCTCTTCTTTTATATGTCCATCTGTGACATTCCCCAGGATACAATCTGGCTGTGGTGTTCCCTCCATTCTCACCTTTTCCATAGCTTTGCTGTGAAAGCAACCACTCCTGGTCTATTCATACGCAGCCTCCAGCATGCAAATTCCTCCCAGCTGTATTATGAGTGCTGTAGCGAGTCACTCCCGTATTAGATTGCAGAAGGATGCCAACAAATTCCCTCTTCCAGACTTGTCCCTGGAATTGTGCAATTTGTACTACCTAGCACCTTTCTAAATAATACAAGCTCTCACACAGTCTGTCATTTATTAATAGCAAAAGATAGGCACAGATCTTATTATCCCAAATGAAGTTTCCCAAACACACTGCTTTAGATAAAATAAACAGATTTATTAACTCCAGAAAGATTGTTTACAAGTAATGAGGCATAAAAGTCAGTTGGTAACAGAAACAAAAGATAAAATGCAACTAATACCTAATTTAATAAGCTAAGTTGGGGGTCGGCAACCTTGTGTGTGGGGTATGCGAAGTCTTCACCCCTACATGCCATGTGGGTCCAGCGTGTTCAGTGGCAGTGGTGGGGGAAACGAAGGTGCGGGCCCATTTCTTGCTCCCCCCCCCCGTAGCAGTGGCTTATCTGGGGTGTGCCAACCGGGCCCCCTCTGAGGAGTTGCCCCCTGCTGACAACCCTTTCCCTTGTGGGCCCAGTGTTGCTGTGGCTGGAGAAGCCCCTCTTCTGCCCCTGTGCTGGGGACATCTAGGGACTGGGGGCTCCTGGGCACTCAGGCCAGGCAGCCTTCCCTGTCTGCTTGCACCAGCTCTAGCCAGGGCAGGGCACTGCTGGGCCCATGTGGGAGGGGGGTGTGGCTGGAAGGGGGAGTGACTGCTGGCACCTGCTGCCTGGCCTGGCCTACTTGAGAGAGGGACAGGGTCTGAAGGAGGGAGTGGGCGCCATGTGGCCATACTTGAGGCCAGGAGCAGCACGGTGTGCCAGTGAAAATCATAGTGCATGCTACTTGTCCATACCAAAGGTTGCCCACCCCTGAGTTAAGTGAATTCAAAGCAAAGGACTCCCTCACCACAAAAGCCAACAGTTTATTTTAGGATAGACAACCTTGTCCTGCTAATCAATGCTTAGAAGCATGTTTACGGGAAAATGGTTTCTTTGCACCTTGTTTGGCTTTAGAAAATTGAATCATGCCTTATTTCAGGAGGAAGAACTGCGCAAAGGAGGAGATCCCAAATATGCTCATTTAAATATGGATTTGCATGTCTTCATTGAAGTCTTTGGACCACCTTGCGAGGCCTATGCTCTTATGGCCCATGCCATGGAAGAGGTTAAGAAGTTCCTTGTTCCGGTATGTACATTTGTTTCTTGGTGCTTTTCAGAAAAGAACGTTCGTTTTGATACTCTTTCTTGGGGAACATACAGTAGTTACTACAGGCTAATTTATTAGTTAGTTTGTGCCCTGAAGGAAGATATTTTAACCACCAATTCATCAAGTTTAGGAAGCATAGCTGGTCTCTTCCAGGATATTAGAGAGGCAAAGTGGATGAGATAATATCTTTTATTGGACCATCATGCTTTTAAGCTTTCACAGAGCTAGCTCTTCTTCAGGTCAGGGAAAGGGACTCTGTGTTGCAGCTAAATACAAGGTGGAAAAGATTAATTAGCGTAAGCAGTTAACATGTTATTGGTTAACTGGCCACTTCACCTTGAATGGCCTCTGACAATATGTGTTAGCTGCTTACATTAAACAGTCTGTTCTGTCTTGTATTTAGCGCGGATACTGAAACTCTGTAGAAGCTTGAAATCTTGTCTTTCACCAACAGAAATAGGTCCAAGACAAGATGTTATCTTGCTCACCTTGTCAAGCTTGGGAAGAATGTCTTCTAGCGGCAAGTTACTTCATAATTTCCATTTTAGGTTTTGCTGTACTGCCTTGTTGGAAACATCTGTTCCTGGCTGATAGGACAGGTTTTTGTATAAGGTGGATGAAACTCGTCTGAGTTTGTATGTCAGCTCTTCTGTCAAGGGAGCAACTTTAGCTGTGCCCTGTAGGGCAATAGACTTCTTCAGTGGTTCCATTCATCACTTGAAATTGCCTCGTAGAGACCTAGTGAGAGAATTTCAGTGGTTAGACCAAAAACCACAAGTGTATGGGTGGACTTGGGAATCGTTAGAGCTCTGCTGGAAATGTCACTTTGTTGATCTGGGCTTCAGTTTGTTGAAGGAAACAGAAATATCTTGCCACCTTCTATTTTGGCAGAGATTTTTACATAGCAGTCAGGAGTGCAACATGCTACAAATATGTGTGTATGGTACATAGTTACTTCTCTGTAGTGTGAGAAACCAGTCATCTTCTCTGTGTTAAGTTCTGGAAGCTCTTAAATTGACGTTCCCATCACTTGTAATGGCTTTGACACAAAGCAACCTATTTCAGCTGATACCCAGGCATGTTATAGGAACATTTATGCCATTTTTTAAAATTTGGAGATGGTTTTCATTGACTGATCTTGTAAGGTCCTTGCATTTAACTTTATGGTATGTTTTGTTTGGATGTAAAGCAGTAAGTTTTGAATACGGTGTCTCATGAATTCCAAAATTTCTGAGAAAGGTTTGGGGTGTCAACAAGCAGAACTCTCTTGATTTTTGGTGAAAACCCAGAAAAAATAAAAGGGAGAAATGGAGGACACATTGCGCCTGTGGCATTTGGTTAGTAGAGCCACAGCTTCAGCCCCCTCTGTAATTCTCTATGGAGGAAAGAACCGATTTATGGCAGAAAATAACACATTCCAATATAACAAAGCCCTTATTATAGCTCTGCCCTTGTCGCTGTTGAGGTTAGTGTTATCATTCTGAGAGAAGAGAAAAAAAAATAAGAACAGGGTATGTGTTGCTGGAAACAGAAGTGGAGAGCCATTGGAGTTGTGGTGTTGGCAGCGTGTCTCAGAAATAGAGGATGGAAAGGATAGCATACGAGGAGCTTGAAGAGGAGAACAGATAGCAAGGAGCACCTGGTGTACCCAGTAATCTTAGCCTACAGAAGCAGTGTTCTCTGTCAGCTCTTTGGAATCCCCACAGACACATTAGGATTGGTAACCTGATTCTCTGATTTGTGTGTGTGTTTGGGGAAGAGGTGGCATTGAATGCCTCTTCTGGGTTTCCAGAATCTTCTAATTTCTGAAGCTATATCTGCTAAGGAGATAAAAACACGTGGAGCAGAGATGATGTGGAAATGGTCATTTACTGTTCATCAGGCTGCATCCAGATCCTCTAGCTATTGTGAGTGCAGTGATCAGTTTCCAGTGTCTCTTTGGAGCAGAGCACAGCATTTTCTATTGAAATCATTTGACGGGCAGCAAACCCACATGTTTTAAAAGGGGACTGTAGACACTTTGTGACAGCTGCTGTAGCTTGAAGTGTGATTCTCTCAGTTTTCAGCACTGATGCATGTTAACCTCTGACACCGATGGCTAGCTAGTGTCTGGAGTCGACTTTCTCCGTTTCTTTTCTTCTCAGGATATGATGGATGACATCTGCCAGGAGCAGTTTTTGGAGCTGTCCTATCTGAATGGAGTACCAGAACCAGCCCGTGGCCGAGGGGTCCCAGTGCGAGGAAGAGGAGCAGCTCCCCCTCCTCCACCAGTCCCTAGGTAACTTTAAAAAGTATTGTTGCTGGTAGTGGGAGATCTTACCATTTACATAGGCCAGCAAAGTGATTAGTCTTTTTCTGCTGTGCCTGAACACCAGATGTTGGCACTTCCAGTATTGCAGGGCTCCTTTTATTAAATGGGGAGTTATGGTCTTGTGTACTCTGGTAGTGGGTGTACTAAAACTTTGAATGGGTGCTAGTGTTTTTTTGCAATCTGAGCTGCAGTAGCTTTAGAAAACTACCTTGCTGAAATCACATCTGATTTCTAGAACTATTTAAAGGGTAAAGTAAAAGTTGACACCTAAGCTCAAGGGTTCATCATCCCCAGTCAGTGGGTCGTCCACTGCACTGGAAATCTGCAGTTTGAGTATAATTGAAAGCCTGATGTTGCTACTGTCCCACAACTGGCACTTTGCTCAAGGCATTGGATTAAATCAGTGATGAACCTATGCCACATAGTGCCAGTATAGCTAGCATTTACCCCAAATGAAAGATAGGAGACACCTTTTGCTGCTGTCTACGTACGTTTAGTACTCAAAGTAGTCAGTCATCTCCTCATTGGACTTTGTAAGACCCCAAGATTCCCTTTCTGCCCTAGCTGACCAAGCAAATAGGTTTGCTATGGTCAATTTTTTAGAAAAGTTCTGGACTATTTTTGTAATAACCAGACAACCTCTGCAGACTGAAACCATTTAAGATGATTAGACATGGTGACTTGTTGGGTATTCAGGTATTGCCTCTGCATTTTTCTGTGGTAATATTTCGTATTGGTAGCTTTTAAGCACCATTACTAGAGTTGCATTATAATCCTATTTATACATCTGTTCTCTGGATATTATTATTATTGTTATTATTATTAATGCATCCATTTTATAGTGCCCATAATGAATAACTGCTGATCTGTGTAAAGACAAGTAAATTGTCTTAGATGTTCAGAACATCACAGTGGCTTTTGGAGAGTACATATATGACTATTTCTAATACTTTTATCTCTTTTCTTTTTAGGGGGCGTGGTGTGGTGGGCCCTCCTCGTGGGGCCCTGGTGCGAGGAGCACCAGTGAGGGGTGCCATAGCTAGAGGAGCTACTGTGGCTCGTGGTGTACCCCCTCCTCCAGCAGTAAGGGGTGCTCCCGTACCAAGAGCTCGTGCAGCAGGCATTCAGAGAATACCCCTTCCACCTCCACCCGCACCAGAAACTTATGAAGATTATGTAAGAAACTTTAATGCTTAGTCTTTCTAGGTAACTAGAAGCCAATTACTTACTGATCCTAAGGGTATGTCTAAACTGAAATAAAAAGCCTTCAGCTGGACCTTGCCAGCTGATTCAGGCTCTCTAGGAAAGGGGCTGTTTAATTGTGTGTAGACACTCTGGCTGGAGCCCAAGCCCCAACATCTACACCGCAATTAAACAGCCCTCTAGGCACAAGTTGGCTGGCATGGGCCAGCCAAAGGTGCTTAATTGCAGTGTAGATGTACCCTAAATGTGGGGTATTAACAAAGCTATTGCAGTTATCAGTTGACTCTACACTGATGGCCCTTGTTTAGTAGCAAACATTAACACTAGGCTGAATGGTTGAACTGGGAGGTGAAGTCGTTGGTTTCCATTGATAAGTTTCCCTGTGCACCATAAACGCTTTTGGGAGCACTTCGGTTGCATAATAATTATTCCCCTCCAAGGGTGTATTTTGACCCAAGTACTCATGCACAGCAGAAAAACCATAACCAAAACATTTCTGTAGAAAGTTGCTTGTAGAAACAGGGAGCACTGGCATTTCAGACCATGTAACTGTGTTAAGAACTGAAGTTAGCATGTGAATAAGCCTTGGTTAAAATGCCGCTGTTGTCACTACAGAAACATACCCCTTAGTGTTTTCTTTGCTGAGTTTTGAGAATTTGCTCTTGCTATTTTAGAGAGAGAAACAGCACAATGACTTGCTTTAGATAGTAACAGTAAATATTTGAGGAACCACCAGAGTGAGATCTCTCTCTGGGAGGAAAAAAAAGTCCTTCCATTTCCTGGCAAAACGTCTTTGTTTTCCACTGTCTCTGATTAAAACTAAGTGGTTCTTTCTGCCTGTAAATCCTGCGTTGGGGGACCCAGACTTCTGACATAGCATGGACATAATGCAGCGCTGGACATTTTGGTAGACTGTGGCATGCCTTGTGAACATGATTAACAGTTCCACCTTCGCTGCAAGATAAAAGTTCCCTCTAGGACAGGAATTCTCAAATTGAAGGTCGAACTCCTCAAGGGGTTGGGAAGGTTATTTTGGAATGTGGTGGGGGGTGTTTGTGAGCAGTCAGCCCCTGCACGTGCTGTGACTGAGACCCACCCCCACTATCAGTGCAGATGTAAGGATGGCATGTCATGCAGGAGAATGGAGGGTTTGTCAGTTTTTTAGGGGGTCATCACAACCTGAAATATATTCAAAGCGGGTCCTGGAAAAAAGTTGAGTACCCCTGCTCTGGGACATGCACAGATTTACAGGTTCATCTGAAAAGCAGTGCAGAGTAAATCCAGTTTTGCTTTCCCCCTTAATCAGGATGAATGACACTATCCACATATATCCATCCTTACATCATTATCTTTTCAGGGTTATGATGATACATATGCGGAGCAGAGTTATGAGGGATATGAAGGGTACTACAGCCAGGGCCAAGGGTAAGTTTGTCATCTTTTCAGTCACCTTTAGTCCTGTTCCTAAGAGGGAATTCTGCGTGACTTTTTACAGAATTTTCAGCTGAAATAAAATCTGTACACATACAAAATGGGCAATGACTGCCTAGGAAGGAGTACCACGGAAAGAGATCTGGGTGTCATAGTGGACCACAAGCTAAATATGAGCCGACAGTGTAACACTGTTGCAAAAAAAGCAAACACCATTCTGGGATGTATTAATAGGAGTATTTTAAATAAGACACGAGAAGTAATTCTTCTGCTCTACTGTGCCCTGATTAGGCCACAGCTGGAGTATTGTGTCCAGTTCTCGGCATCTCATTTCAGGAAAGATGTGGACAAATTGGAGAAAGTCCAGAGAAGAGCAACAAAAATAATTAAAGGTCTGGAACACTTGATTTATGAGGGAAGATTGAAAGAATTGGGTTTGTTTAGTCTGAAGAAAAGGAGACTGAGAAGGGAAATAACAGTTTTCACGTACCTAAAAGGTTGTCACAAGGAGGAGAAAGAAAAATGGTTCTCCTGAACTGCCGATGATAGGACAAGAAGCAATGGGTTTAAATTATGGCAAGGGAAGTGTAGGTTGGACATTAGAAAAAAATTCCTAACTGTCAGGATGATTAACCACTGGAATAAGTTGCTTAGTCAGGTTGTGGAATCTCCATCATTGGAAGTTTTTAAGAGCAGGTTAGACAAGCACCTGTCAGGGATGGTTTAAGAGGGTACTTGGTCCTGCCATGAGTGCAGGGGACTGGACTTCGATGACCTCTCATGGTCCCTTCCAGTTTCTATGATTCTGTGTTTCCATTCTGTTGGCTTCTAATGTATTTGAATCAAACCGCCTGTGTGGAAAGGTACATTTGAGAAAGGTCCCATTTGTCTTTAGTTCTGTCTGTAAAAGGTCATACTTACCCAAGATGGTAGGTGGGTTTTGGGTGTCCTAGTTCAAGCACTACAAAGTAAGTCTTGAATTATTCTTGACTGTCTGCATGAATTTGAATGCTCCACCTGTTGGGATTTTGGAATAAATGTTTTCACCTCTACACAACTAACTTAAACACATCCTGTCTTCCTCTTTCAGGGACACAGAGTATTATGATTATGGACATGGGGAGGCACAAGAATCCTATGAAGCTTATGGTATGTGCGGACACACTGCTTATGTGGCAGAGAGAAGGGCCTGTAATTCAGATGGGAATTGCTTGCAGTTTATCAGACCTCTTTTCATTTTAAATTTTCTGTCTTAAAGCAAGAAAATGCTGATGATGTAGCTCCAGAAAGTGAGGTGGGGAGTGGTGAAGGAAACTAGCCTTCAGGAGAAAATAACTTGGTTTGTAACTTCACAAAATCTGCAACAGTAGTCTATAATAAGGTCTGATCTAATTAATTCTGTTTAAACCAAATATGAGGACATAGCACTTGGAGCACCATAATAAAGTATTTGTTGTTATATATTGCATTGTATTTTTAAAAATTTAAGTGGCTTGAGTAAATTGAGGGTATATCTGTGGTGACACCAGCAAGTTTGCTGCTGTCGGATTGATTTATCTGGGTTGACTTAGCAGAAGTGAACACCTGTACAATCGATCCAGAAGTCAGTTTAATAAAACCAGCTCCCCAAAAAGCGTATCACTACATTGATAGGTACGATAGGTATTGATAGGTAGATTTCCCAACCGCACGCTAAGTGGGAGTCAAAGTTGACAGGAATTACGCAAGCTGCTCTGCATAGGTTGCATAATACCCGTTGACTGCCGCCTAATTTTGCTGGCATTATAGACTGGGCCTGAGGCAGTTCTGGCATGCTAGTTGTGAATTGCACTGCCATGTGTCAGAGAGGAATATTTTTGGTCTCCCATCTTTCTCCTTAGACCAGCAGAAGTTGAAAGTACTGGAAAAGTTGTGTAATCAGCTACTTGGTATAATGAAAGCACACTTCCCAGCAGCCTCTGCAGTCTGTTAGAGAGAGTGTTAATGAGTTCCAGTGGGGATCCCATTAAATATTCCTGCTTGGGCTTGGGTTTCAAGTATGTGTAAGGGGAGGAATGTGGCTAACATGGAGAATGAGAGGTTTTCAAGGCAGGGAGAAACGGGTTGCTGCTAACTGTTCTAGGATTAAGTATCTGAAAACATTTAGGGTAGCCTTGCACCTCCTGCTTTGCAGAAAGTGAGGTTTAACTTTGTGAGGATACACTGGTCCATGCTTGTGTTATCTGGAGTTTAAATTTAGCTGCCGAACCAAAGACTTTTATCGTCAGTCTCTGTGAAATGTGAATAAACAGCCGCTGTCAGTAATGCTGGGTATCTTCTGTGCCTTGGCTGTTCAGTGCCTTGATTTGTTGCCTGTGTTGGTCATGCAGCACAAAGAAGCTTTTGTGTTTCTACTTAGTAGGAGAGCAGTGTTGTTTGAGATCTGAAGGCCAAATGGCTTGTTGTATACTTGGCATGAAGTTGCCACAGATAATCTGTTTATCCACAGTAATTTTCTTTGGCCTCTTGCTTTCATGAAAACAAAATTAGAAAAATAAATTGTGCGGCCAGTGTGGAAGCTACTTTGAGGAAAATCAAAATGCAAGTCACGATGGTGAGTGGAATGTTAGACTTCCTCTCGGAGCGTGGTATATATTTATTCAAATGAAATTAGTGACCTGTGGAGAGAGTAGCAGATGTGAAAAATAAGAATGTTGCAAGCACAAGCCACAATGAAAAATGAGCTTGTATATTTGGGATTTGAGCTAGCTCCAGGAGAATGAGATTTTAACTTTGCTTGTTTCAGCCATTATCTATATGGCAAAAGGATTTTGAGAGTATTCAGCTGTGTTCTACGGAAAGCTTTTTACCATCCTCAATTACATATGTTGGTGCAGAGATGGTTTGTAGTGAGAAATAAATCTTCATCTCAGGAAACAGGCATTAAAAGTATCTTCTGGAATATAATCCTGCAGTAGGAACAGAAGGCTGAGACAGTTACTAACTGCCAGAAAGCAGGCTGTTAAATCTCTAGGTTCAGTATGAAGCTGCCATCCCAGAGCAGTGGTAGAGACTTAGTCATTTTGGCAGGCTTGAGCAAGGGGACTTCCTCACTTTTATTTTTAAAAGGAGAAAAATGATTCTTGTAGCAATATCCTGAACAGCTGAATCAGAGTTGATGGATTATAAAACGCTGCCTGTTTACAAGACTGAAAGAGCTTTAATGGCTATGACCTTAGCTGAGGCTGGCTGCCAAATCCGCTTCAGGAACTGGAGTCCATTTCAGATCTACTGAAATTAATTACCTGTCATTCATAGATGAACGGTATCAGATTTCTCCAAGTGTCAGCCTACCCGGGCTATCATCTCTGAAGACTTACAAAGGGGTACCCATACAAGTTATCTTGGTTAAATACTTGAAAAGTTAAGATATGCTCTTGGTAGAGAGATGCCTTTAATGTTTGTGGAACTTGAGGATATCTGACACTTGAGGAATATCTGACAGTTGAGGAATCTTGTAAATAAACATTAGTCCTGTTTTTCACCTTCCTCTGCAGCATGGGATGTGCATCACTTGCAGGTTTAAACTACTGTAAGTGGTGGATTCTCTCCAGCTGGAAGTCTTTAAACCACGATTTGAGGACTTCAGTAACTCAGACAGAGGTTATGGGTCTCTTATGGGAATGGGTGAGTGAGGTTCTGTGTCAAGCAGGAAGTTGGATTAGATGATCATGATGCCCTTCTGACCTTAGTCTATGAATCCTAGAAAGGACTGTGAGCCAATAGAGCTGTGGGAATATTAATGTCACTGGTCTTCACAAGGTCGTGTTATCAAAACTAGAGGCAGCTGTTCTGACTGGTACACAGTGCAGTTGTTTCTGCCCTTGTATGCGTGTGTCTCATGCTATTAGCATGTTGTACACTTTGACAGTTGTTGCTCTCTCTTCTGCAGGCCAAGACGACTGGAATGGAACAAGGCCCTCCCTGAAGGCCCCACCAACTAGGCCAGTGAAGGGGGCCTACAGAGAGCACCCCTACGGACGCTATTAAAAACATGAGGGAAAAATATCAGTTATGAGCAAACAGTTGTTACTGAGTCTTGTATCTCCCAGGATTCCTGTTGCTTTACCCACACCAGACAAGTAATTGTCTAACTGTTTTTCTTCGTGGCCCCCTTTTCTCCCACTCCATCCTCACCTCGCATTCTGGCTTCTGTACGTAGTATTTTAAAATGAGTTAAATAGATTTAGAAGACCAATTTAATTTTTTTAAATGTGTAGATTGCTTTTCTTTCTTTGTTGTTTAGATATAAAAACAACTGTACCTTTTTAATAAAAGTTGAGTTAAAAAAAGTTAGTTTCAAAAGTGACATGCTTGCTTAACCGTTATGAAATTAAGGTTCTGTTAACCTTTAAGTTTGGTTTTTAAGCAACCCGTAAAAGCTGTAGTTGCAGAATCCCAAAAGTAGGCTACATTTCAAAATTCAGGGCTGTTTTTAAGAATTAAAATCATAATGTAACGGTAGTGGCTGCCACCGTTTAAAAGTAAGCTCAGATGTCAACCTTTCCTTAAAAGCAGATTGCTGATGAATCTTAAGTTTAAATTTTAATACAGAGATCCTCATAACAAAGTAAATAGTTTTTTTTAAAGTTAATTGATTTAAAAAAAAAATTAGGGTTGTAAAATTGACTTTTTTATGTGGGTTTTGAAATCTAGCCCCGAACATGCGGTGTTGAGAGATGCTTGGGAAAAGATGTTCCAGTGTAAAGGGGTTCTTAGCTTGGTTCTATGTGGAGAACTTTTAAGGGAAGAACAAATTAAATACTGCATGGCTCTGTCTAATTGCCCATGGGTTGAAATTAGAAAGAAAAGTATTAAATGGATAGTAGGTTTGCATTCTGTAATACTACAGATTTCTCGTTTCAGGATGTTTGGGGCAGATAATACAGTGCAAATTTAAAATTGGCAAAGGTGTCAATATTTAGCAATCCCAGTGATTTGTTCAAGTGTGTCTCAACACTAGCTTTATATAAAAAGGGACACTGCAGCTGAAAAAATGAGAAATTTCACTTTGTACATAGGTTAAAGTCCTAATTGAATTTGTACGCTGTCCTCCCACTTTGTTCTTGAAGATTAAATGCTACGTGTGTAAGTCTGCCTAAATAGGTAGCTAAAACTTGTCAAAATGTCTGCAGCAGTTTGTCAATAAAGTTTAGTCCTTTTTTAATCAAAGTAAATGTGATGAATTGTCATTTTTTTGTTGAGCAATAAAATAGCTTTTCTTTTTCAAATAAACTTAAATTAATGCTAAAGTTAATCGTCTTTTTAAAAAATGGAGACATTCTAAAAATGGTGGGTTTTGGTAACTTTTACAAAAAGCTATCCAGCTGGTGAGTGAGCTTAATTTAAAAAGGAAGAAAAAAAGCATTTTTTTCACCCCCTGGAAGTTATTGAAAGCAGTTTGAACCAGTACTAAAGCAGAAATCTGACTTCTGCAAAACTGCAAATGGAAGAAGTGTTTATGGTGCTGAATTAGTTTAATGATTCAGATTTTAGATGGCCTCAGCGTTCCACAGACTCCAGATGGAGTCTGAAATAGCTGGTTTAAAAGTAGAATGACAAAATGAAGATTGAAAAAAATCCAAGACATAGCTACCAACAGGAAGAAAAAAGGAGCTTATTTTGTTTGTGATCACAGCTAACCCTTGTCTAAAGGTGATGCCTACCTGCTTTAAGGTGGCCTGCACTTGGGAAATCAGTTACAAACCCACAATCATTTTGAGAAGGGGACAGGTGATTGCTTTATCCTTTAGGGATGGTATAATAGGTTAAAGTAAACTGCTGCTTACAGAAACTTGAGATGGTTTGTTGTCTTACCCTTCTCTGCAAAATATAAATCCGACATTGTAGCGGGGAGAAATAAACTGCTCGGGGGTGAAAAATGAGCTAGAACATTAGGAACAAAACTGCCTATAGCAGTGCATGATTGAGGGGAATACTTTAAAACAAAAAGTTGTATTTGTAGATTGTTATTAAAATGTAAATAACAATTTTCAACAATGGTTTGGAGTCAGCTTTCAGGGCATAATGTCTTGCTTGATGAAAAGATCACCCAATACCCCCCTTTTAAAGGAAAATTATCGCAGGAGAATAAGGATGTGTAAAGCTAACATGCATCGCAAAAAACAAAAGGTAACCTAAATGTCTGCTTTTAATAGCACATTTCTCTTTTACATAAACTGTGACGGCAACTTGCATAAACTTTATTGAAACAATTCTTCAAATGTTAATTTTAATGTAAATTGAAAAAATGTTTAAAAATAGATGTTTAAAAAAAACCACGTGCTTTTGCATAAATTAGCAATAATTTCAATAATCGTGCACTTTGTAAATGCACTGTAATGTAACCTGGGCAAAAAAAGAAATCTGAAAGCTTAAATTTCAAAAATGTAAAATGACACCGAATATAGATAGACCTGCTACTGCCAAAAAAATTCTGCTCAGTTATTTAAAATGTAAAATGATGGCCCTTATAGACCCCAACATTGATATTCACTATGAAATGTTATTCAGAGCTCAACTTAAGTTGCATGTTTTCCTTCCTGTGAAATTTTGCATGCAGGATCTTTTTTCTTTAATCCTCTGTTTTTCCATTAAGGAAATTCACAATCTTTTCTCAATTTGCAGGAGGCAAGAGTCCATCACCAGCAATCACCTGGATGAAGATGTTTGTTGAACACACACTGGGTAGGTTATTAATTCGGTTTTGCATCACATGGCTTGCTGTTAACATCTTCGTGTGGGAAATGGAGGTATTGCCGTCTGAGGTGCTAAACAGAAGCAGCTCTTCATATGCACACAGATAAATTAGGTTGTTCCAAAAGGTTAGTTGTGGGCCTTTGGCTTCTGTAGCGGTCACTGAGGGAGGAGGGGTTGCATGGGTGAATATGTTCCTGCTAAGAGCTCTCCCGCAAAACCTCCAGCAGAATGAGGCTTGAGTGATGGTTCTGGGGAGAGGTGGAAAAGTGGCAAGGTTAAGAGCAAGCTGACTTTTTGAGCTGACTCTTGATTGTGGTGTGGAGAAAGAATTCACCTCAAAGGCAGCATAAGACAGTGTTGGAGGTGGTACCCCACCTTCAAACAATGGAGCAGTTAGAGCTAGTAATATTCTTCATGTATCCTCTGCATATTCCCACTCTTAGGGAGGTGCCAACTGATGCAGTTTAAATGGAGGCGCTTTCTGGTAGTAGTGCATGTTAGAGTGCTCACATGGCCCTCTCCATAGTGTTTCATGTGTTTGGAGGGTGTGGCCATGGCAATATCACAGCAGTGAGAGGTAGTTGACCTCTCTGGATCATAGCAATAGATAAAATGCCTTCTAGTTTGTTATAATGGTGTTAATAGTTCCGTTTTTAGGATAATTTAGTCTAGCTAAGACTATATTTACTTACTACTGACATGGTGGAGCTGAATGTCAAGAAGCCTGGATTTTAAAGGTTTTATGCCCAGCTGGCTTCCAGTGTGCATGTTCGGTGCCTGAAATGCTCAGGAGAGAAATGTTCTCCTTTAGCAGTATGCTGTGTGTATCACACTTGCTCCTTGGGTCTCTAAAAAGAGACATAAGAACAGCCTTACTGGGTCAGACTAATGGTCTATCCAGCTCAGTATTCCGACTTCTGACAATAGCCAATGCCAGGTGCCTCAGAGGGAATGAACAGAAGAGGTAATCAAGCAATCCATCCCATCCGCCATTCCCAGCCTCTGGCAAACAGCAATCCCTGCCTATCCTGGCTAATAGGCCTGTCCTCCATGAACTAATCTAGTTCCTTTTTTGAACCTGATTATATTCTTGGCCTTCACAACATCCTCTGGTGAGGCGTTCCACAGATTGATTGTGTATCATGTAAAGAAATACTTCCATTTCTGCATTTTAAACCTGCTGCCTATTAATTTCATTTGATGACCCCTATTTTATGTGGTATGAGAAGAAATTAATAACACTTCCTTATTTACTTTCTCCACACCACTGTGATTTTATAGGTCTCTGTCAAATTCCGCTTAGTCATCTCTTTTCTAAGCTGAAAATCCCAGTTGTATTTCTCCCCTCCATGGCAGCTTTTCCACAACCCTAATCATTTTAGCTGCCTTCTTCCAATTCCAATATATGTTTCTTTGAGATGGGGCCACCAGATCTGCACACAGTATTAAGATGTGGGCATATCCTGGATTTATAAAGAGGCAATGCAATACAGACTTTAGGGCCTTGGTTACAGTAGGACTTGTCAGCTAAATCTGTGAGATTATATGCAGCTAGAGGATCCAAGGGGAAAGATAGGAGACCCAAATCAGCTCTGAATACTTCTGGATCCAAGAAGCCTGCAATAGTAAAGGCTCTCTCCTCTGCACAGAGCCCCAGTTCCAAGCTGATTGACCTTGTGTCTTCCAAATCTTCTGATTCCAACTCCAAAGATATTGCCTCTATAATTTTATTAGAGCTGGTTCCAGCTAAGGAACATGAAGCTCAAGAGAGACTACCGGAACCAAGCGCTTTGGTTACAAAGAAAAGGAAGGCTACATTGAAGGATATCTTAAATGGTTGTTAGGACCACTTGGAGTTGAATGCGGATCTGAGATCTAAAGATACAACAATGCCAGATCATTCTAAGGGGATGGATTCAGAAGAGACCAGTGGAATCAGTATGTAGACTACTAAGGTTCCTAATTCTACAGTTATGAAGGGTTCATGCAGATCCACTATAAAGACAGTTTAGACTGCATCTCATTTTTCCAAGAACAAGAGACCAAGCTGGGAGCTTGACTGGGATAGACCTCTAGCGACAGTTTCCATATCATCTAAGATTCCAGCTGGTTCTCTGAAAGACTGTCACGATTTTCCATTCTCCCGATCCCAACGTCAGTCGTATCTCCTATGGTTTCACTTTCAGATCTGCATTTGGGAGCCAAATCCAAAAATGTCATCCAAGAATAAATAGTTTTCCCTGAAATATGGAGTGGGCACCCTGAGGCATTTTATGCAGGAACCATATGATTTGATTCCAGAATGGGGCAATTAGCAAGACTGGCACATGCCACCATGACTTGACCTTATTGTCCAACCCTTCTTACCCATACCATACCAGAAGGTCCAACTCTCTGGTTCCAGAGCAAATCTATGGGTCCGAGATGTTCTGATCTGAGATGCTCAGAACCAAGAGCTAGAAAATGCTCTTCTAGCTTCCTGAGAAGGGAGAAGAAACATTCCCTCCAGTTGTTTTTTAACAACAAAACATTAAATTAGATGGTGATCTTATCTCCAGATGAAAATGTAGGTGGTATTCTTCAGCATCATCTCCTTTGGAAGATGCAGTTCAGTTCCACAGATTAGTGGATAGGACAGTGTCAACTTTTAATTTTAAGACTGCCCTCAGTAGCTTTGGAAGACAGTACGCACTCAATGTTCAACATTTTTAATTCAACTACAAAAGTAAAGTGCCTTTGGCAAAAGGGACTTTGGTCCATATAGCTTTTGCTGGTTGACAATCCTTCCTCTTCTCAACCAATTTCAAAAAAGGCTGACAAATTTTGCCAAATCCTATATGACGGATTCTCTTTTCAGATTCACACTCTACCTAACTCACTTGACTTGAAAACAAACAAAGCTCCCAATCAGGTCTTCCACACGCTACTCCCTATGAAAGATAAAGGGGAAAAGTTAGACTCTGTAGAAAGAAAATTATTTTCTTCAGCTTCCTTGAGCATCTGTGGACAGTTACCTGGCCATCACTGCCTGATATCAGTTTCACTTGTGTGAGAAGACTTTAACCATCCTTTAAAAATCTCCCAGAGGAAATTAAAGGCAGCTTTTACTACAGAGGGTAAAAAAGTTTCCCAGTATGTCTTCAGGGTTATTAGCTGATGTTCTGGATACTGCCTCAGTATAAATTTGCATCAGCAATGTGTCTGCATAGTTAAGATCATCATTACTGGGATAATTTAGGGGGAGTGGTCCTGCTTTTTAGCAGGGGGTTGGACTAGATGACCTCGTGAGGTCCCTTCCAACCCTATGATTCTATGATTACTTTTGGAGTCAAAATGAAAAGCTCTTCAGTGCTAAAAAAGATGAAGTGTTGGAAAAGATGAGACATGTTCCACACCTAGATCTCTGCGCTTACTGCTTTCATTTAGGAAACCACCTACACTTATGTTTCACATACCATAAGCGGTATTTATCTTCCTTCATCTTCATATTATATATACAGGAGGTAGCCTTAGCAGCAAGGGACACAATGTCTGCATTTTCCCACATTCCCTCTAGTCTCAAAGGTAGTAAAGAAAATAAGACAGATTTTGACCAGGGCAATTCTAGTTGCTCCTGCGTAGCTGAGAGAACAGCAGTACATCAATTTACTCTTTTTATCCAAGGGCAAATCCAGGATGCTTCCAGTAATAAGGGACCTGTTTGCCACAGCCAGGTTCAGAGAGGGTGAGCTTGCTGTCTACTCCATACACCTCAGAGAGTAGGATTATGACAGATTTAGAAAAGGCCTAACTGTGGAGATGCAGTATGTTCTCATTTGTACTATAAAACAGTCCACTAGGAAAAGTTACCGCTTGAAGTGGAAGAGATTTGTAATGTACATGCTAATAGGAATATTGACCCATTTTCAGGTTCTAGTCAAAACATATTTTAGATTATATATTACATTAAAAGATCATGGGTTTGTCCATCTCCTCCAGTAAAGTTCATTTAGCAGCTTTCCACATGTTGATTGATGGCAAATCTGTGTTTTCGCACACAAGAAATTTCAGATTTCATAGTATTAATTTACCGGTATTCTTTACAAAATCTCATGTCCCTAAGGGATAATCTAGAGTGCACTCTAAAGATGCAAAAAGAACATTTTCTTATTTGAATGGAACTATACGTTCTAGCTCCTCTCCTTTATCATTTCCCACTTTGGTCCCGCTATGGATTGAGTTATTTCTGTTCAGTTTATGTCTAGATAAGTTAGACAGTGTATAGGAGAGCCCTCTTGCTCTTATAGTGCATTCCACTACAGTGGTTGCTGTGTCTGTAATATGCGCTATGTATGTCTCCCTTACTGAACTATGTAGACCTGCCACATAGAGTTCAGTTCACACTTCCATGGAACAATGCATTAGATTTGGCAGCCAGATCTGATACACCGTGTGGCAGGGCAGTTCTTCAATCATTATTTAATTAGGACTTTGTGGCCCTTCCTCCTTCCGCATCTTTAGTGTTCTGCTTGTCAGGAGGCAATTCGAAGAGTGGGAGTGTACAGAAGACATTACTGTGTCACCACACAGTGGTAAGTGTGTCACAAACAGTTGAGATGGCTGGATGCAACATGGATTGGGTGGGCTAGTGTGTCCCGAAGGGTGACGATACACTGCCAAGTATGTCGTGACTCGCAAAAGGTTGAGAACCACTGCTCCAGGGAAATGAAGATTAGTTAGTTGTGACCTGAGTTCTCCAAGATTGAGTCTGCATATTTATATCCCCTGCCCATTTTTCCTGCTTCTCTGGAGTCCTGACTTAAAAGAACCTCAGGAGTCTTCTTTCACAGTAGAAGGAACTGAGGGAGCGGCCTGGCCACACCCTCAGAACTGTGCTCAAGCACTATGGGGAGGAACAAAAAGGTACCTACCAGGCAGCATTAACAGAAGGTTCTACTGCCCAAGCCCAGCCCCAAAGAGTGTGCATATGCAAAATTCATCTTGAAGAATTGTTACAATGAAAAACTTCCTTTCTTAGAAAGGAAATCTCATGTGAGTTTGATTAATGCAGTGCAAAAATTCCACTGTGTGCAAATTGGAGGGTGATACTTCTAGGTTAGCCCCAGCCTAAGCCAAGCCCCTTTAAGCAAGATTTAAGATAGCTGCTGGCTGTTTTGTCAAAGAGATAAGGACTGGCTTCTTGCTCTCAGGTGTTTAAGTGTGACCCCCAGCTTGCTTAGCTAAGAGTTTTGAAAGATTGCACCCCCCCCCCCCCCCCCAAATCATCTGATGGAACAACCGCCTACTATATTAGTGGTATTAGTATCTCATGGTGCCTTCAGTTGTCAGTTATCACCACTGACATGCTCCCTCTGGTGGTTACTGGTATTATCGTCATTTACTTATCCCGTGAAAGCATTTTATTGAATGCACCCACCTCTCCTTTTTGAAAACCTAGTGTTACACTGGACAACAACCTAACCTTTACTTAAAGGAATTGGCAGTTGAAGGCATGAGTGGACTGAACTACTTACAAGGCTATATCTGAAGAGTCTATCCACTGGGATTCAAAGGCAGCTCTAAAGCCTATAGTTTTCAGTCTTCTGGTCAGTTTCGTACTAGAGCTTTGAGCCCCAAGAGTGAGAAACTTGAGACTTCCAAAGGAGCAGAATTGCAGTGTAATACTCCCTTATTAATTACATGGCTTGTAAAGCACTACAGCTTTGCAAAAGAAACAAAAACCCTAATGGGTGGGAACTATAGAAGTACATGCAAGCAGATCTATCTTGCATGGAACTGTACACATACAAACAAGTATCTTTAATCCTATTCCTCTGCAATAGGAAAAGGAGAGGAGTCAGTGTGGTGGTGTAATGTTTCAGTGCCAGTGGCAGTGACTTCTGCCAGCTTCAGAAGTCTTTTTGCCATCTAAAAGTCCATTGGTGTAAATAGCTTTATCAAGGAAACAACTGATATATGAGTCATTTCCATGGTCCATTTGGTTTATTCATTACTTAGTTTTTGCAGTGTAACTATACTATCCATTTTCGTTGTTGTACCAATTCTTTTCCCATTTCTTTTTTTTACTAGGCACAACCTTTGTATCCTGTGGGAAGGAGGTGATAAAGATCAGCCATTATAGTGCAAATGTTTATCCAGTAGAAGTGAATCTTGTTGCACTGCCATTTGGAATGTATACAGCTGGCCTGTACATTATACTTCCTGTGCATGTTGGGTGTTTATATGGAAGATATTGGTGTTATGGAGGAATGTAAATCTTACTGTAAATAATTTGCCAAAACTGGTTTGAGAACATGCTGCTGGAAACATTTTCCTCTATTCATCTTGCAGTGTTGGTATAATTTGTTCCTTTTTGGTCTAGTGTATGTACTGGTTTTAAAATTTTAACATGAAAATCAAATTGATTTAAAAGATGCTCTAATTTAGCCAAAAATGATGGGCTTGACTTGGTACTGAGTCAGAATCTCCGGTGTGGTGTTATGCAGGTGGTCAGACTAAATTATCATAATGGTTCCTTCTGATTTTTTTATCTGTGAATCTATTAAAAGTAACTTTTCCCTTATAACATGATATTTTTCTGTTGGGTGTGGTTCTGATCAAACAGATGCCTCTCAGTGTTTTACCTGTACATAAAATCAGCAGTACCAAAGGGATTTCCAAAGGGATTACAGTTTTTATCTTGCAATGACATCTAGAAGTCTGAATCAAGATCAGGACCCTGTTATAACATAATAAAAGTCAGCACCTCCTTCAGAATTTGTTGTCCTTGATGACACACGATAGCTATAGGAAACTGAGGTGAGAGGAGGAAATGGTAAGAGTGTGTTTTTACACAGACTACATTCGGCATCTTTTTTTCTATTTGGAAATTAAGCCATTCTATATCCCTTCCTTATATAATGCATTTGCAGTTCCTATTCAGATTATTGAAGTGAATATTGGTCTTATTTGACTTCAGTGTTATTTCACTGTGATAACTTTCCATATTTTTTAACTCCCTTGATGAGAGGGGATCTAATTTACATTGTTTTCTCAGTTCAGAAAGAATTACGGCCCCCTGTGCTGAAAATGTATATATGCAAAGTTGTAAGGCCAGCTTGGTTTTAAGAGTAAGGTTTGGCTCTCTTATATGACCATGAAAGCAAATGATGAAAGGTCTATTAATACAGAATATGGGCCTGAATTTGTATGAGGACATCTCGATTTTGCACCCAAGCCAAAGACAGTTGATCATTATAAGATCATTTTTCTTCTTCATTCCTTCCCTTCTTGAATAGTAGTGCACTTGGCTGCATCCCTGCCTTCCAAAAGCACACAGGGGCATGGGATGATCTATAAGGTCTCCAGCAAAAATCAGAAAGTAGCATCAGGAAATGAGACCAGCTGTGGCACCTCTTCCCTGGCCCACTGGACATTGAGTGCCTATCAGGGATTGAAATACCTTGGTTGGGAGATGCAGGAAAGAAGCAGCAACACTAATAACAAAAGACTTTTGTAGGCTTGATGGAGAAAGGGGATGTAGTTACTTTATTATATGCTGCTCTGTCTTGAGGGAGGGATGATTTCAGGGAATGTCTTTGTAAGACTTGAAGTTATGACACTGTTTGCTTATATGTTTAGATTGTAAGCTTGCAAAGGCAGAGACAATCTCTTTACTGTGGCTGTAGAGTAGCCAAAACCATGGGTCTCAGTTTTGAAGATAAATGCTATCCTTTTTCTCCTCTTCCCCCACTCTCCCATTCACACTACTGTGGAGTTTGCTGCCAGCTTTGCTATTATGGCCTGGCCCCTGAAACCTTCCAGTACTAGTTTATTAGGGCATGTTCTTCTTCACTGGTGGTGGCAAATTTGCTGCCATCAGATCAGATTGATCAAGCAGTCAGTGGAGACCCTCTCAATTGATCCACAAGTCGACATGTTACAACCACCCCGTCAAGTGGCATAGCACTGTGTCAACGGGAGCGCATTTCCTGGCAGCGCAGTGCAGCGAAGATGTCATGTAGAAGAGGAGTTACGTAGTCGATTGGAGTTATGCAAGCTATTCTGCATAGCTTGCTTAACTCCGACGACTGCCACTGAATTTCCAGATAAGTGTAGACCAAGGCTGTCTGTTCCTCTATTTCTTGAAATGCTCAATTTTGCAAAATAGGCCAGTCCTAGAGTAACACAGGGGAGCTGCTTTGCTCTTGTACAGGAACGTTCAACTCATTAACTAACCTAGCCTGTGTTTCAGAATGAGTCTCTGAGTGTATTAAAAGAGGACATGAGAGCCTGCTTCTTCACTCCGTTCAGAACCTGAAAAGGAAATGGTTACTGTCAGCACTGAAATGCAAAGTGTGCCTGTCTCCCTGTTAGCCACTGTTTCTACTTCTAGCTATAGGAAGTTTGCTCTAAAGATGTACTGGTTGCTACCTTAAACCTCAGAATGTCTGATGTGCAAGCAGCAATTACATGTGGGGGAAAAAAAATGACTTAAGAAATGTGCCCTGGTGGATGTCTGAATATTCATTTTCTGTGTGTAGCCATCATAAAGGAATAGTGTAGGTTGGAAAAGCAGATCCCCTTTCACTATCTGCTATTGTCTTGTTTAATAAATTCACTAATGTTATAAACTGTTTTGTCTCCAGCCTGGACACGGCTGCTCTCTAGTTTTAAAATTACCATTGCACAAGTAAGAGGTAGGTTACTTAGCAAGCCATTGCACATCCGCATAAATTTATAGTTATTCCCTATAAATAAGGGCCTTGATTGTGAATATCCTTGCTTCCAAATGTGAGATTTTAAACACAGTTTCTCCTCCTGCCATCACTGTTCTTGATTGAAGCCATAATTCATGGAATCTATAACCAATCCAGCGCTAGCTGGGATGGGGGATCCTGGACCTAGAGAACAGATGTGACATGGTACAGAGAATAAACTACTGCACATCCTTCAGGTGGTAAACCTCAACATTTGACACCTCTGTGAGATGCCTACAATGTATTAACATGCCTGACACAATTAAATCTGTCATATGTTGAATGTCAGAAATGATCAGATTACAAAGGAATGCAATGTGATGGAGAAATTTTAAGAGACCTGAAAACTGAGGGATGTAAGGCTAAAAGGATGATGTGGAGGAGAATGGGTAAGATCCTTCAAAAATAGAGGGGTGTTTTTAAATCCCTATAGTTGGAGGAGCTTTGCAGAGGTTCAGAAATGTTATGTAGGCAGTTTGTTTTAATCTCATCCTAATAAATCTTTAGTTGAATATTACACTGTTGAGAATTTCACATGAACAGTCCTGGAGAGAAAAACCACATTCATGGTACAAGCGAGGGCACAGGGCAAAGTCACTCTCTTCTAGCTCACTGGAAGTCTCGGGTGAATGGACTGACTTAAGACTCGTTCTTTAGAAATGCATGTACAGAGTTTGGACAGGAGCTAGTCAAATCTACATTATCATTTCCGGTTCCATAAGAGTAGCAATAGTCAAAAGTTTACAGCATTACTGTCCATTAGGTGGATTTAATCAGCTGGGCTAGCTGTCCCATTTTCAGATTGTTGAGGAAAAAAAGTGTTAATGGTTATTTCCCTAAAAAATGGGAATGTTTTTTTCTAGCTACAGCCTGGATTAAAATTGCAGTGACGTTAAAGGACCATGAAGCTCTACCTTTGTGCCATTTTGACATGGGGTATATGGTTTGCCATAGCTCTGAAAGGCTTGATTGGTCGTTTTTGCTATTTTTAACTTTGTGAACTGTTAAATATCCTGGAACTACAAGGGAAAAGCTATTTAGGTCCTGTCCCTAAAAAAGAATCCTGTATACGTTTTAACCAGTGATAGCCACACCTTTATCACCTGGCCACTAAAGAATGTCCTAAAATTTTCAGATTATACTATTTTATTATTTTACAGCCACCTTGTATATACACAATACTAACCAGTGGTATAGCACTTTTGAGAAATGACGCGCAGTGTGTATAAGTCCTGCAGAAACATCTTATAAGAGTTTTTGAAGCCTATTAGGGACTTCTACTGTTCCTCACCACTATGGAGCAGGCTCTGACTGAATTCCCAGGTGTAATTTACAGTAAACTTTAATACAGTTGCAGGGACACAGGAACCCAATCTATGTTAATAAATGGAGTTGATATCTAGTGGCTACTCGATATGCTTTGTAGAAGACACCTATTTTTTTTCTTCTTTACTGTAAAACTTAGGCATGTCCTAATTAAGAACAAATCAAGGCCAAAACAAAAGTTGTAAATACATGTCAATCCAGGCAGGAGGGAAATGCAGATTGACTTTATTTTTACAGAACTATTATTACAGTAAAATTATCCCTACATTTCTTTTCTATCCTATGTTTGAACACCTTGCACAAGTCTTTATGGCTTCCCCTCCTGATTCTGTGCTGTTCCTCTTTTCCCCTTAAATGCAAAGCAGATTTTAAAGATACCAGGAAAGAATCCTTATAGTGGAGTTTCCCAGTCTCTGCCATCACCTAGAATATGGTTAATATAAATGATGGGAATAGAGCAGGAGCAGTGCTATGCCTGCTAAATAAAAATTCCCACTCTCAAGGGTCTGATAAATCAGAGGCAGGACCTACAGGGTACTACAAGCTGGTGTAGCTAGAGCAAAAATGCTGCATTGTTTAGGTCAGTGGTTTTCAAAGGGCAAAAAAAAGTTTGAAAATCCCTGGTCTGGGTGTCGACGGCAATGAGTGGCCTTAATTTCAGATCCCAGTGACAGAGGCCATCATGTAAACTGAATGAAAAGGTATCTTCCAATGACTATTCGGGCAGTGTAACCTAATGGTTACAGCTGGACTGCCTGGGTAAGGAGGGTCTGGGGGTGATAGTTGGAGGCAGGGAGCTAAGATGCCTGGGAGTGTGGGTTCTAGGGGTTATGGGAAGGGTGGAGACCAGGACCCTGGGAGGCGGTGGGGTCTAGTGGTTGTGTCCTGTCTCTAACCTCTTCCCCTGATGTAGTCAAATTCCAAAGGGGTAGCCGTGTTAGTCTATTGTAGAAAGACAACAGAGTCTTGTGGCACTTTTAAAGACTAACAGATTTATTAATTGCATGAGCTTTCGTGGGAGAAAATCCCACTTCGTCAGACGCTTTGAAGAT
>ML685764.1:30305208-30316700 GCA_007922175.1 Pelusios castaneus
AAAGCCTCTGACGAAGTGGGATTTTCTCCCACGAAAGCTCATGCAATTAATAAATCTGTTAGTCTTTAAAAGTGCCACAAGACTGTTCTCTTCCCCTGATGCACTCAGGGAACCGCTGTGGGCTATGCCTCAGCTTCCCCATCCGCTGTGGCAGCAGGGAGCGGGACAGTCTGAGCACAGTGGGAGGGGCGCCGCCGGGTGCGCATGTGCGGAGCCAAGGGGACTGTGCGTCTCCCCCGCCCACTTCCGGCTCCTTAGCGGGGCGGCTCCGCCCTCCCCGGGGCTCTCTGCCCCTTTAAGGAGCGTTCACGCGTTGAGGAAACTTGTCCGTTTGCAGTCGCCGTCGTCTCCTCTCGCCCCGGCCCGCCATATTGTGTTGTCCCCGTAGGCCGAGCTGCCGCCGCCGGAGATGGGTGAGGGGTGCGGGGGTGGGCTCGGTTCTGCGCCCGGGGCTAACGACACCTCGGCCCCGGGCGGGCGCGGGTCCCGCACCGCATGGCTCGTCCCTTTGTCCTCCGTCCCCTTCTCGGGCCGCCCTGCCCTGAGGGGCCCCCCATCAGTCGCCTTCCCGGGCTCCGTCCTTTGGCCTCGCGCCTCCGCCCGGCCTGCCCCTGCCCTCCGCCACGCACGCGCCCTGCCTGGGGCCCAGCCCTCTCCTCGCACCCTGTCCGACCCCCTATCCCCACGCCGGGGCTTCTCTGCTTTGTGCGCCCCGGGCCCCGCCCCCCTGCGCTCCTGTGCTCGAGTGTAACACTGGCGGGGCAGGGAGCTGGGGGGCCTGCGCCCGCTCTCGCGCCTGGGCGGTGGATCTGTGTGAATATGGGGACTGGCCTCTGGTGTGTGATTTCTGGGGAGGTCGGCCACCTAATGGGGGGGCTTTGGCCCCTGAGCTGTAACACGGTTCTGACTTCATGGGGATGGCCGTTAACACAACAGCACTTTAAGCAGCCAAACCAAAAAACTCCTCTCCTCTTAATAGATCGGTTTGTGCTCTTCTACCCACTGAGTTGCTGCTGCGTTATTACTTCTCTAGGCATTGAGGACGCTTCCAACCAAGGCAGGACTTCAGTGTTCAGCATAAAAGACCAAGTTGGAGAGGGGGGTTGGGGGGGAATCAGATTGTTGTGGTTTGTATTGTGGTAGTGCCTAGGAGCCACTGTTGTGCACTGTGCAGACAGTTCTGCCCCAAAGAGCTTACAGTCTTTAGCCATCGGAGAGAAACCTAAATGGCAGAAGCTCAACTTTTTCTTCTGCAGAGCCTCTTTAAAAGAGGAAGAATGGACTTGTGGTTAAGGCATAAAACTGGGATTAAGGAGACCTGGATTATTGTAACCTTCAGGCGAGTCATTTAACCTCTCTGGCCAGATTATTAGAGGTATTTAGGCTGCTGCTTTCTGTTGATTGTACCCAGCTAGGGTGACCAGATGCCCTGATTTTATAGAGACAGTCCCAATATTTGAGGTTTTTTCTTATATAGGCAGCTATTACCCACCACCCTGTGTCCTGATTTTTCACCCCTTAGTCCCAGAATACGAGAGAGACAAGGTGGACCATTTACTCTTAGTGAACGAGACAAGCTTCAAGCTACACAGAGCTCTTCTGCAGGTCTTCAAGGATCTGGGCCTTTGTACCTACATTGCCCCATGCTGTGAAGTTAAAGTCTTTTGATGCTTTGAGGTGCTAGAAGAGTATGAAAGTTACCTCCATACTTTCCTCCAAGTCCATGTGTGTTGTAAATCTTTCCTTTTCAGTTTTAAGGACTGAAGAAATAAAACAGTGAGCAGCAGTCAACTTCTCAGGGCAGTCTCCATACCCTTTGTTGTTATGGCAGGAGGAAGGCGAGGCCCTAACCGGACGTCCTACTGCCGAAATCCTCTCTGTGAAACTGGGACCACTGGGGGCTCTGGGCATTCGACGAGTTCGTCAGTCACTGGTGTGCGCTCACGTACCAGGTAATTGTGCGTCCCTTTATTCAGTTCTGTGCTGTGAAGGGTCCTCCTCTTAACATGTATCAGCCGGATTGTCTTCCTGTCCTGTACCTTGACTGGTTTGCCAGTGTTTCGGTTGCTGCTGCTGCTGTTGGTATGCTTATGTCTGGTTGCAAGGGTCACACTTTTCCATGACAACTTGCCTGGAGCATGTTTTTGTCATTAAACAAAGCATGAGGATTGGGAAATGTGGGTTCTAATACTCCCAAGGACAGCCAAGTGCTTGGTACATGGTGCTTGGTTACCTGACAGGAGTGTTCTAAAGCACTTGGAGATCCTTGAGGGTGGGCTATAGACATGTCCTGTTTGCTCGGTCAACTGTATCCAGCAGCATATGGCAGTCAATGCATTTCTGGGGTAGCGGTTGGCTAGGGCAGATGGATGCAGCCTGCTTTTCTTTCACAAATCCTAAACTGGTCAAATGGTGGCAGGTGAGCTTTGAATGATATGCTTTCACTTTCACCCTGACATCTGTGGGGAAAGCACAGCGACTAGGGGAAGAGAGAGGAAGTGGTGCAGAATGAGGAAGTGTGGGAAATCAGCACCTGGATACCCATGTGATGAGAACTTCATAAATACCTCGGATAGGATATCATTGACACATCCATGATTGTGGTCCTAGGATGAGATATTTCTTTAATGTTACTCACTTGTATAGCAATTCATCCCAAGAGATCCAGTGCGTCTTACAGTATATACACACAGCGGTTCTGACATGCGTGAGGCCTCCTTGGAGATGCAAGGCGAGCCCCTGTGATGAGCAGGAGAAAGTCTTGGCAGGGAGAGGATCTTACTCCTACAAAAAGTGCCATCGGTTCTCATGTCCACAGAGGGCCAATTGAGGCCTCGTATCTCTGTCTTCTGAACACCTGTATTATAGAAGCAGTGTTTCCAGCCACAGTTTCAAAGGCTGAAGGGCTGAACCAATCCTGTGAGTTTTGGGGTTATCCCTTCAGTGACGCACATAGGCGTCTGCATATGTCCACACAGCAATCAGAGGTGTGCCTGCAACATGTGTAGATGTACCTGAGGTAGCTTTGATCTAGCCAGCTCCAATAACAATGGCAGTAAGGCAAAGGCAGAACCAATTAGTCCTGAGGACATACCCTGGGTCCTGAATGGCATTGTATAGCAGTGCTGCCCACCCACGCTGCTGCAATTTCATTGCAATTGTTTGAGCTAGCCAGATCAAAGTTAGTTTGGATAATAACATCTCTGATGGCACTGTAGACATACCCTTTGTTTACAGCTTTCACCCTCACAGTTTTGTATTTTTAAAAAGCTTTGATTAAGCCTCTTTTTTTTTTTCCCATTCAGTTGGCTGGAAGCTTTTCTGCTGTCTCTAAAGCTTTGACTTTTATGGTTCTTTGTTGGATTTTTAATGGGAGTGTTGCATCTAGTGCTCTGAATCCCCTTTGGAAATCTAAGCCCTCATTACTGAGTGGTGTTGCTTAGAGATCCTTGCTTTACTTGCATTTATGGTCTTCTCTTGGAATAAATGGTTGGTAACTGGACTACAAACCTATGGCGACTAAACCGCATGGTTCCTCTGTAGCTTTATATAGGCTTTGGGGAATAAGAAATCCCTTAATTGATTTTATTTACTTGGATTTTATGGCACCGAATCTTTTACACACACACAGGTCCCACAATGTAAATAGCAGCACGAGGCAGGACACTTGCAATTAGCTTCAAAGGCCTGTTGGGCGGTATGTGTACAAGCACTGCTCTCAGACTTCACTCAAAGCAGGGAATTGGAGGGTATGGTCCTGCAGACTGGCCCGATTCCAAATACTGTTCTTGCTATCCAAACAGAATGGCAGGTCGATAACAGGCAAAAAGGTATTGGCACATCGTGAGTATGTAGCACTATGCTTCTGTACACTGTCTCGCATCTACATACAACAGGCATCTTCTAAGGATTGGCTGTACCGGTTTGCTGCAGCCTCTGGGTATAGTGTTCACCTTAGGTCTGTGCTAAGTGAAGAGCCTATCTAACATCTGCAGTCTGAGTGAGAGCTGGGCGTGGACACTGTTTTCCTCTCGGCACATCTCAGGGTCGTAACTGGTGGGTTTTGGTTTATCTTGGTAGGAGCGGTTCAGGTACAGGCCTCTCCAGCCCTCCTCTGGCAACCCAGACAGTGGTTCCCCTCCGGCACTGTAAGATCCCAGAGCTGCCTGTAGAGAGGAGTGTCTTGTTTGAACTTCAGCTCTTCTTCTGCCATCTCATTGCTCTATTTGTCCACTACATCAATATCTACAAAACTGTGTGGTGGTACCCGCCCTCCCACCCTCCATCACACACCTCACTGGTAGGTATCTGAGTCTGTGCTGCTGTATTCACATAGATCCCTGCCCCCAGCAGAAACCTGCTGTCACATGCCCATGTACACAGCTGCTCTCTTCCAGAATCCACTCCCTTGCCAACAGGTATCCTTGTTTCTCCTGGTCTTTGACAACATCTGGGTAGAAGCTCTGTTAAGACTGCACTGCAGTATAAGAGCCAACCACCAATTTAGTCCCACTCTTGTGATGGTTTCTGGCATTTTTATTACAGAGTTAGGCAAAACAACCCCCTTCTCAACATCCTGTCACTGTAGGGAGCATAGAGGTGTGTATTGATTTGCCAAGGAGTGGTGTAACAAACACTGAACAAAGAAAATTTGTATTGAAGTGGAACAAACAGGCCCCCTGGCTCTTACCAACTCTGACTTTGAATTTTTCTCTAGTGTTAAGAATCACAAAGATCTGGGATTCCATCCAATTCTGACTTTCCTTTTCAGAATAAAGTTGATCCTCTACAGGAGAGTTGGTGAGCAGAGGTGGGGATCCAAAATTTTAAGAGAAGAAGCCTCTTTTGTGACTGGAACAAGCCAAGACTCCACTTGGCTGGAGTTTCTGGGCTCAGGTGTGGAGCTCTCCCATGGCTTCGGGTGCATTGTGCAGGGAATTCTGCAGAATGGCCACCTCGGTCCATAATACAAAAGTATGGCTTACTGTGACTGTAGATTCCAGTAGGTAATGCTCCGTCTTTATTTGAGTAGCCTGGCCACATTGCATCCTAGGACTAAGTCCCTAGAGGCTGTACTTCTTCGTTAAAGAGTAAGGTGGCTATAATCAGATCCCCTTTGTGCAAACTAGATCAGGTTCTCGCCTCTGTTAATTGTCAAGCGACTTTCATTTGAGCATCCTGGCACTGTGCACACTTGGCATTCGCCTGATTATCCAGGAGGAGAGTGGCGTGGATAACTTGCCCATCAGCCAGGAGCTCTCTGATGCCTGTAGCAAAATGGAAGTTTCCTTTTTGTCATTGCAGAACTTTCATCTCATTGACTTCAACGTGCTGACGGTGACAACAATCATCCTAGCACGCAGGCTGATCGGCGCCATTGTGAAGGAGGTAAAGCCCCAGGCAGAAGTTAGAACTGGTCCCTCCTTCCCAGCATTTTCTGACCGACACCTGTGTTTTCCTTTCTGTATTATGGGTACATTCAGTAAAAGAATGGTGAGAAGTGTGCTTCAACTCCACATAGAGCTGTATCAAGCCAAAACAGCAGCATTGCTAATTGTGTGCTCTAGTTGCTGCTGAGGAGGCAACAGTTTCTGTAGGACCTGCGTAATAGTGGCTACAGAGTATCAGTAGATACTCTGTCTAATCTAAGCTCTGAGCGTGCTGTATGTTTTCAAATGGCTGTGCTGACTGAAAGTGGTGTAACTGAGGATAGAAGATTCTTAGAATGGAATGATAAATTTAAAAGCAAAAACTAGATTATAGGTAGTACCTGAAGGACTTCCTGTGATGTTTCAGGAGCTTGACCAGATGGTGAAGCTTGGACATACTGGAAGCTAACTGTAAAATCAAATGTCCCTTTTAAACATCAGCCTTTTCCCTGCCCTGTTCTAAAGGGGTTTGAACTGACTGTAACATAAAACTTAGATACCTAGATGTCATTTCCTGTTGGAAAACTGATTTATAGAGCTGCGTCTCAAGCAATTACCCGTACTCGTGAGTTTCACTGTATTTGTGTATGTTTGATGGTTACTGAATTCCTTTCTTGTTTCTGACTGTAGTGAGTTTGCTATATCCTTTATTAAAGAATGATGTTTGGCTCCTTTTACCTTCTCTTGTTCCTTAGTTACTCCAGCTTCCGGCAAAGAGGAAGCTAAATAACCCAACCATTTATATTTATGGTTGGATTTGGCTCAGTTTGGAGGATTGCTATGTTAAATTGAATACTGGAGTTTTTTTCTTCCTGCTGTGTTTAGGAAAGCTATCTGCTCTTTGCTTGAGCAGCATTTTAGGTTGTAGACAGGTCTCATCTAACCTATGCCACTCTCATCTGGCTGCAGCCACATTGCGCCTAGAGGCTGCCTGGCTTTCATTATTGTGCAGGGCTGTTTTTGCGGGACTGAGTCAAACTTGTTTACTAGTTGTTCTACTAATTTTCCTGTTTGTTTTCGGTGAGGAGGGTAACTTGTCTAACTCCTGCCCTGCTCTTTCTCATCTGCAGGCTTCACAAAGTGGGAAAGTCTCCCTGCCACGCTCCATTTTCCTTGTGATCACTCGGTTTGCAGTCCTCACGGGGACAGGCTGGAGCCTGTGCCGCTCAATAATTCACCTCTTCAGAACCTATTCATTCCTCAATCTCTTGTTCCTGTGTTACCCGTAAGTACTGCTCTTTTCCCATCTGTGCCGGTCAATAATTCATCTCTTCAGAACCTATTCATTCCTCAATCTCTTGTTCCTGTAAGTACCGCTCTTCTCCCATCTGTGTTTAGATGAGTTTCTAAAGCTGCCTCCCCGATCAAATGCTGGTATTCAAAGGCCATATGGAGCAAGATGAGGCTTGACTTCCTTGCAACAGAGCTTAACCTTTCACTCTTTCGGTAGACAATAAAGTTTGTGTTAAGTTAAACATCACGTGCTAGATATGCGTCTCTCCCATTCTACTTGAACGGCCTGCCCAGTGTAGGAGTTAACCATAATTTGCAAATTGCCCAGCGTTTCATTAAAGGACTGACAATTTTTAAATGTCTCATGCTATATAAATCTATTTCTCACTTATCCTTGGCTGTTCAGTTTCCAGAGCTTCTCACTTCCTTGTGTTGGCCCTGCTTCCCTGCCACTTGTTGACCAAATCTGAGGAACCAGATTCTATTGCTAGGCAGGCAGCAGAATTACTCCCCCATTTTAGGAAAGGTTTCCCTGCCCAGGAGAAAGGTGAGGCCTAAGTGTTGTAGACAGATGTGGTTTGGGTGCTAAAATCATTCTGTGCCAGCGAAGTAAGGAGCTCCTCAGAAAAGTGTGCAGCTGTGCTGTGCCAGTCGTTAAGATGATCTGGGTAAATGAGGTAGGGCAATGGTCTTAGGTCAGGTAGCTGAGTTCTGTGACCCTGTAGATTGGCAGATTGACACTGGTACAAAGGACAATGAACACTAATGAGGACTGGCCCCTTAGCAGCTGTGATTGACAGAAGGAATCTTTTTGGGAGAGAAAGGAAGCTGCTGGAACAGTGTCCAGTATTAGCATGAGCAAGCAACATTAATATTGATCAGGTACCTTTGGCGATACACATCCAAAACCTACAGGGCATATTAGGGGACTGAATTGTGTTGTCTCTAGCTTCCTAGCTACATGGGTAATATAATTGGCTGTATCCCTCTAGTTTGCTGTGTGGGAAGTGGCTTTCATGACCCTAAACACCATTCATCAGGGGATGTTGAGTACTAATGTTTCTCCACCCTTAGAGGCATGGCAGTTGGACTGGGGGCGACTGGGGACAGTGATGTTACAGCCTTCCTGCCCATGTGCTTTCTAGGTTCGGCATGTACGTTCCTTTTCTCCAGCTGAACTGTGACTTTCGGAAGACGGGCCTCTTTTCCCATGTGGCTACCATTGGCCCTCGAGAGACGGGGGAAGTGAGCTCCAGGGGTAAAGACTACCTGACAGTTCTAAAGGAGACCTGGAAGCAGCATACCAAGCAAATGTATGGCACGGACGCCATGCCCACCCATGCGTGCTGCCTCTCGCCAGACCTGATCCGCAGCGAGGTTGAGTACTTGAAGATGGATTTCAACTGGAGGATGAAAGAGGTGCTGGTGAGCTCCATGCTCAGTGCCTACTATGTGGCCTTTGTGCCTGTCTGGTTTGTGAAGGTGAGTGCAAAGGCCCCCTTGTGTGCCCACTGCTCCAGCAGGAGTGTGTGTGTTTCATGTAATTCCTCCCACTAACGGGATGCCCAAGGTAGTTTCGTTTGACTAGCAAATCGGACACTTGTTCTGTGGAAGACAGTGTGGCTGTAACATGGTTATATTGCACCAACCTTCCATACATCAGGTGAGCAAGTCAAACAGCTGGTCTACACATAGATTCCTGTGTGGACATGCTTAAATCAACTTACACCAGGCTGATATGGATTAGTTCTCCCCATCTAGTTTAATGGATTTTCATAGTAAGGTGTATAGGATAGCAAATTCCAAAAGGGGGAGCCGTGTTAGTCTATTGCAGAAAGAGTCCTTTGGCACTTTTAAAGACTAACACATTTATTTATCGCATGAGCTTTCGTGGTAGACAATCCCACAAATGTATTCGGATGAATATAGAATGAGACCAGAGACATTAGAGACCTACTGTAATCTGCCATGGCCTCTGGCTTCATGGCTTTCAGTTCTGCAAGCTGTGTAAGTGGAGCCATGCTCTAAAAATCCAGGTCTGCCATTTGAGCAAAGGAGAATCATTGTTAACTTGGAGCAGTATGGGGTCTATGAGAAGCAGTGATTCTCAGTGGCGTGGGGACAGAGTATTGCCGCCTCAGTGTCAGTTGTGTGACTAACACTCGCTCACTGTATCTAGGAGAGTGACTGTTGCCCCAGTAGGACCCCTTCATCCAGCTTTTCCTACATTTCACATCTGAAGCGTTCCAAAGTTTAACCTTTTCTTCCTTAGCCAATTACTGCTGTATGCAGGGACAGGATGGCTGCAGCCCTGCTGTGCCGCTGCCTTCTCAAGCAGGATTAATTGCTGCAGTGACGAGGCGAGGGTTCGCCTGAGTCCCTCGCGTTCTGACTCTGCTTGGTTGGGTCAGGTAGTTCAGATGCATTTTCACACTCCCCACAGAACACCCAGTACTATGACAAACGGTGGTCCTGCGAGCTCTTCCTGCTGGTCTCCATCAGTACGTCTGTGATTCTGATGCAGCATCTCTTGCCGGCCCGGTACTGTGATCTCCTTCACAAAGCTGCGGCGCACCTGGGCTGCTGGCAGAAGGTTGATCCAGCCCTGTGCTCCAATGTTCTACAGCATCAGTAAGGATCTCTTCCACTGGCTAGCACTGACTGGCTTGTTTGCTCTTGTATGCTGGGGTGGGATGCTTATCTGCCAGGCCGCTATTCTCCCTCCAGGAGAGATTTCTCTGCTCAGTTGAGCAACAGGAAAAGCGAAACAAGAGTTGCGCCGCTTGGCTGCTCAGCTGTCTGACACTATATGGGCACGATCTACCCCATCCACTACAAAAAGCTCGATGAGCCAAATTCTGCCCTTCCAAATAATCACAACTCGATGATACAGCCAATGGTTATGAGTGCTTAGTGACGGACCCAAGTGTTATGGAAGTTGGTGGCTGCATAGGTGTAGCCCCAGCCTAATGAGGAAATGCCATTAATTCCCCTGCAAAAGGTCTGTGCAGAGCCATGGTGAGCTGCCATGTGACTGATCCTGTAATTCTGGAGGTGGGACTAAAGAAGCTGGTTTGTCTTGTAGGTGGACAGAAGAATGCATGTGGCCACAGGGGGTGCTGGTGAAACACAGCAAGAATGTGTACAAAGCTGTGGGCCATTACAATGTGGCTGTGCCATCTGATGTCTCACACTTCCGCTTTCACGTAAGCTTGTGTTGTTCCTCCTCCGTTATTAGAATTATTTATAGCACAGAGGTGTCTAGACAGAATCAAGGCCCTGTTGTCTGTGCAGCACCCCAGACACACAATCCCTGCCCAAAGAGTTTGCAGTCTAAATGGACTAGTGAGATGAAGTTGGAAGTAAAGCAGGCATAGAGAAGTGAAGTGGTCATCTCGCACTCAGAGTAGGTCAGCGACAGAGCCAAGAATAGCCCCAGGTCAAAGTCTGTCTTGTGCTCTCTCATCCTATCTCATCCCTCTCCTGAACACTGACAATGGGATGGCTTTCTCAGAAGGATCTCTTTGCACTTGACCTGGTGATCAGAGCACCAAAGTTCTTTTTGTTTGTGAGAGAGGAATATAGTGTGGGGTCTCTGGAGGTGAAATCTTAGTGTGTTCGCTCATTTTCCTGATGTGTCCCATATTTTCTGTAGAGCTCTATATGCAGAAGTGTGGCTCCCATGCAGCATCTTACCCTGGACTCTTATTCCCCAGTTCTTTTTCAGCAAACCGCTGAGGATCTTGAACATTTTAATTCTGCTGGAAGGAGCCGTCATCTTCTACCAGCTTTACTCACTGATTTCGTCAGAGAAGTGGCACCAGACCATCTCCCTGGCTTTGATCCTCTTCAGCAATTATTACGCCTTTTTCAAGCTGCTGCGTGACCGGCTGGTACTGGGAAAAGCTTATTCATACTCTGCCAGTAGAGACTCAGAGCAGAAGTTCAATTAAATTGCACTGCTGCTCAGCTTATATTACAAAAAACCTTTTTAAAAAAAAACAAAACAAAAAAACCACGAACAACCTCAGAGCTTTGTATTTTTGTTACCACCACTTTTTTCTTTGATAACTGATGTAATTAAATGGAAAAAACATATTTTTGTACTCCCAACAGCTGTTTGTGTGTGTGTGTTCTATAGCAGGATCAAACAACAAGCCTTCCACAGCCTATCTTTACTCAGAG
This sequence comes from Pelusios castaneus, assembly GCA_007922175.1. NCBI lineage: Eukaryota > Metazoa > Chordata > Testudines > Pelomedusidae > Pelusios > Pelusios castaneus. The sequence goes on from ML685764.1 coordinate 30,316,056, forward strand.
AGCATCTCTGTATTAACAGATTATTCTGATCCTCTGTTTTTGACAGGTGCAAATGTTGTTTATCCCTGGGGAAGGAGGGTGTAGGCAGGAGTCTGGCTGTAGAGTGGGGCTATGTACACACGATCACTTTATTGCGCAGTAAGGCTCCTTACCACGCAATAAAGCCAGTAGCGTACACACGATCAATTTCTCTGTTGCGCGGCAACACCCTCTTGCCGCGCAACAGTTAAACCACTCAAAACGAGACTGGTAGCATTATCGCGGAACAGGTGTTCCGCGGTAATGCTTGTGTGTACTCATTTTGCGCAATAGACAGCCTCCGGAAATGTCCCAGAGTGCCAGTCGAGGCCACTCTGGGACATTGGAGCTGTCAAATATGTCAATTTCGCTGCTCTAGCTGAGCAGTGAAATTGAGTTTTTTTGGGAGCTGCCTGGTTTGGCAACTCCCCTGGACTGAGGTAGGGGGCTGGCCCGAATTGGCTGCCCACGCTGGTCTGAGCCAGCCCCCCAGCTCAGCTCTCGGGCTTCGGGTGTCAGCAGGCACTGCGGTGCTAAGCGCCGGAGTGCCTGCCGGCACCTGAAGCCCGGGAGCTGAGCTGGGGGGCTGGCTCGAACCCTTGCCAGTTCAGGCCAGCCCCCAGCTCC
>ML685764.1:30316800-30335879 GCA_007922175.1 Pelusios castaneus
GATGACAGCGGGGGCTGGCAACACAGCCCCCCCTGCCACCGGAAGCCCTGCAGCTGGGCTAGGGGGCTGGCTGTGGGCAGTGCATGGTGGGACAGGTGCCCACCATGCACTGCTCTTCTTTCGCAAAGGAGCATTCACACGGTGAATGCTCCTTTGCGAAAGAAGCAGCATGTGTGTACACGAGAAAGCGCTATATTTATAGCGCTTTCCTTGTCCCGCAATAATTTATTGTGGGACAAGTTTCTCGTGTGTACATAGCCTGGGTGTGAAATGACTAGATCAATATGGTCATGTTTAAAAACTGCTTGTTGGTTGGGAGCTGTAGAGTCTAAGGCCTTGTCTGCAGGAAGAGCTTGTACTGACTCAGTGAAAGAGGTCTGGCCCCCTTGTGTGGACACTTAAGTTTGAGTGCCTAACTGTGATTTAGCTTAAACCAAAATAAATGCCCATATAAGGGGGCTGTGCCACTTCATCCATTTAAAACCAGCTGATTGGATCAGTAAAAACGTCTTGTCTCCTGGGTTTTGACTACACCACTGGTTTAAAAATCGTATTTTAAAAACCAGCAAAACCTGCTTTCCCTCTCTGTAATTGGCACTCCCAGAGATGAATCAAGTAAGGCTATGTTTACCCTGCGGAGGTCCACTGGGGTAGCTGTGTTGGACAAGAGCGTGCGCCCTGTGAGCCCCTAGACACAGCTATGCTGGCCAAGCCATTGTTACACACATCTCTTGTTCTGCTTGGACGTTGTGTGGTTTTACGACAATGTGAAGCGTGGCTTTGCTGGTATTGCTGCAGCCAGGCTAGGAATGCTGGCTGACAGTGCATTCCAGTAAAGCACTCCTAATGTAGACATGGTGTTATGGGAAATTAACCCTTTACCTTTCCTGCCTCCCTTTGGGGCTGGCTTTCCAGTGCAAACCAACAAGCCTGGCCAGATTTACTGTGTGTGTCTCATGCACATTGCAGCCTTCTGGTGGGAGAATTTCCTATGTGGCCATGGCCTTTGCAGTGGGTGTGCTGCAAACAAGGCAGTATAAACCAAAGCTTAATATTTTACAAAATTGAAATATTTGGGGTTGAGACTTTTTAAATCAAATTTCATACTACTGGCCTCTGAAAGGAGAGTTACTGGGTTGGAGGGAAAGGTTCTGTAAAGATCCAAAGGGTTTAGATAATCTGCTGGGACCTGTGGATTTCTAACTGGCTCATTGCTGTCAGTTTATATCATGTGATTCCCACTTTTAAACTTCCTATGTTTGCCCTTTAGCAAAGACAGCTGGTGGAGACTCTGTTTTCAATAAATACCTAACTGTTTTGGAACAGGTTATAGTATTGATTAAAGATATTTTGTAAGTACCTGTGACCTGGGGTAATTCAAGCCACTCTACCACTGTTTGGCATTTCTTAAAAAAAAAATCTACTTAAGCAGCTAACTTTAAAGTATTCTTTCCAAGGCAAACCACATGGAAGTTAGGAGTGGTGTAAACTAAACTTTGAAACGGCTTCCTACCTAGGTCCAATCATTTAAAAGTGACCTGCAAAGGAAAGATAAATTGCACTTGTGTCCTCTTTTGTTTTTATTTTAACCAAGTGCTGCTCTTCTCTACTTCAAACAGCTTGCTTTATTTATTTATTTATTCCTGTACGTTAGAGGTTCAGGTCTTGCTTAGGCTGGAGTCTTCTGTGGTGTGGGAGAACTAGTGCAACAGGTGCCATCACCAAAGTAAAATGGGCATGACAGGAGCCAGGAAAGGATTGCTCTGTTTCTGGTAGCAGCCATTTATTTAGCTGCAATGCCCAATACTTCCAGGAAGGGGGAGCCATGCCCTTTCAGAGAAGGGATTCACAAACCAGGGGAGTAGAAGTCTTTGTAAGAAGACCAGCCTTGATGTTCCTGCTTTGAAAATGAAAAGCGAGCAGCCATTTTTTAAATCCAGTTCCTCATCCACTGTAAAGAAGTAAAAAAAGGATGTAATCTCTTGTCTTTAAAATAATGCTAGTTGCTTCCCCTTCAGAAACAGGCCTGTCCCAAATGCTGAGCACAGAAAGGTGGCGGCAGCCATTGCAAGCAAAATTTTTGTAAGTGCCACAACCATCTCACAGGCAGCTGTCTCAGTTGTGCAGGCAGCAGGAATGTGCATGAATCTTGAGTGGCCGTGCTAAACATGAGCATCCACAAGGAATCCATTTGCAAAGGACATGATGCATGTTGTCCATCCTGCAGATGGGCTTTGCAGGCCTAAGAAATGTTTAGTCCCTTCTGATCCTTGCAGGGGCAGAGGGGGAATTCTGCTGATGGTGGGAGGAGGGAGAAAAAATGTTCCCTTCAACTTCTGAGAAGAGGACAAGAAGCAAAGGGCTTAAATCACAACTGGTTTAGATTGGACAGTAGGAAAAACTTCCTTCATGTTAGGGTAGCTAAATCCTGAAAAAAATCCACAAGGGAGGTTGTGGAATCTGTCATTGGAGATTAAGAACAGGTTAGACAAACAGCTGTCAGGGATGGTCAGATAATACTGTCTTGAGTGCAGGGGAGTGAATTAGATGACCTCGAGGTCACTTCCAGTCACATGCTTCTAAGTTGTAAAACACTGAAGGAAAGGACCCCCACCCCCAAACCTCCGTGGAAGCCATTGCTCAACCCTATCCAGCTGCTAGTTAGAAAAATGAGATGTGCCACAAAGGCCAATGGGCTGGGAAAAGCAGCCAGCCACCAGGGACAGAAAAATGAGGTAATCAGGCAAACAGCGACCTTGGATGGCTGTAAAGGGGCTGCATTACTTCCGCACGTGCAAAGGCTCTGTATTAGCGAAAAGGAGCACTCAGCATGGAGACTGTATACCCTTTGGTGTAGGGCCTGTCTATGTACAGCCCCTTGCACAATGTGGTCCTTGTCCAGTTTGGGGGCCTCCCTAGGTGTTCCAGTAATAATGACACTGCTTCACGTCTTCAGGGCTGGGCAGAGGGTGAGGCGACCAAGCAGGCTCAGCCCCCAGCAGCAGGTAGCCACTCTCCAGTCATCAGACCCAGCTACAAGCAGGTCAGTGAGGGCTGTGACCCCGAGCTCAGCAGTGGGAAGTGTGTTACATACAAGGCAGCTGCAGTTTCTGTCCCCTGGGGACAGTCAGGGCCCAGCCCCTGGGAAGGCTGAAGTGTCTGGTGCTAGAGGTGTGTGTTTAGTTGCAGCACCCTTCTTTTTTACCTGTGGGTGCAGCTTCCACAGCCTAGCACTAGATGTCCCTCCTGCCACGAGCTAGGCGCAGGCTCTGCAACACACTGTTTTTCCACCCTTTATATACACCCTAAGGCAGCCCCTGTCCCATTCCTGCAGTAGCTGTTTGCTTTACTTCCTCAGCTCCGCCAGGTGCTTTCTGAGTCTCTAGGGCCCCTCCTGTCCCAGGGCTGGGCAGTGTGTCTGAAACACAGTGTGGAGCGGGCCTGGGGCACACCACCACTTGGATCACAGGTGCAGTGACTTAGGCAGGTTCAACTCTCGTACCTAGCGCAGCATTTCTGACTCTGGCCTGTCATCTCCCACTGCTAAGACCATCAGTACATCTCTGCAGGGGCTTGTCCAGGCCAGCAATGATGGGCCCCACACCACAGGGAACCACACACTCACATGACAGATGTGCCACCTCCCGCCCCGACGTGCGTAGCCACAATAGCAGAGGTCCCCAAACTGCAGAGGAACATCTGGCCAGGGAGCAGGGCCCCACTGAGGGGCAGGTAGGGCGTTACTCAGTCCCACCATGCCCCAGCTCTGCTTCAGCCCCAGCTGAGGCCCCGCTCCCAGCCCTGCTCCTGAGTGGGATGAGAACGGCCTCTGTGGCAGGAACGTCCTTGCCACTAACTGTTGCACACCCCCATGCTGCCACAGGCCCTGGCATGGCCAGGTTCTCTGTGACCTGGGGATGGCCCAGTCCCTACCATCAAAGACGGATCACATCCTCATGTGCTGAGCAGTGGTGGCCGCAGTTGCTGGCACCAGCCAAGCCCAGTGAACAAACACAGTGTGCCCCTTGGTTCCAGCAGGGAGGGGGGCTCCCCTGTGCCCATTTTCTGGAGCTAGGGCATGCTGCTAGCCCTGCTCTGGCCCCTGATGTTGATTATGGAGGCCAAGGCAAGGCCCAGGATTGGCACTGCCCCTGCCCAACTCTCTCTCTAGTCCCTGCGTTGGGCTCAGCACTAATGCTGGGTTGAATGAATGGCTGGAGAGACTTGCCCACGTGCTCAGGGTTTAACTGATCGCCATATTTGGGGTCGGGAAGGAATTTTCCCCCAGGGCTGATTGGCCTGGTCTCTGGGGGTTTTTTGCCTTCCTCTGTAGCACAGGGCATGGCTCACTTATCGGTGAATTCGCTGTATCTTAGAGGCCTTAAATCATGATTGAAGGAGGTAAATAACTCAGTCATAGGTTGGTGGCCTATTGCTGGAGTGGGTGGGTGAGGTCTTGAGGCCTGCATTTTTCAGGAGGTCAGACAAGATGATCGTACTGGTCCCTTCTGACCTTAGAGTCTATGAATCCCTGGTGCACTGAATCCCTGGTGCACTGAGCCAGTGGCATCCTGCTAATTAGTACCAGCCCCACACGGCGCAAACCCCTTCGGTTTCCCTGTGCGCTACCTGCTGCCAGAAGAAGGACCACCATGAGGGGCAGCTGCCTTGCACAGAGGTGGCAGGACACTACAGAAGCTGCTGTGGAGCTGCCAGGACCCAGCCATTTGCTCATCATTCCCCTAGTGCAGCTGCCCCAGGTGGGAGGGAAGGGTCTGGCCTCTTTACCACTATGTCCACCCATTCAGGGTAGCTGAGGTCACAGTACCCAGCTAGGTTCTACAGCCACTGGCGTGGTGGGAATCCTCCCTGGCTGCAACAATGCGCCGGGGGAGGGGAGGTGATGCATTGGGCAGCTAGTGACCTGGGGGGGGGGGCGGGGGGGCGGTGCTGGTGGTATAGTCACTGCCCCCAGCATGCTTTGATTTCGCTGTTGCTTAGCGGGACCTTGCTGGCTATCTAGGCCACCAGCATGCCATCTGTGCCAGCAAGATTATTGCAAATGAACTAAGAAAGGTCTTAGGCTAGAGATTAAATATTTAACAGGAGGGTATAGTCCACAGAGATCGTTCCTTCGAGAAGGGAGCTGGCAGGGCAGAGTCGCTGTGCAGGGTTGGCCTTTCACAGCCCCCCCCCCCCAGTTCCATCTGTGAACACAGGGAGGCTGGCGACTACCTGGCTCCAGTCCTGACCCGTCACCAGCCTGTAACTGTGTGTGTGTGTGTGTGTGTGCGCGTGCGTGCGTGCGCGCGCGTGTGCACACGCATGAGGAAATGACCTGTAGGATCAAGCTGGACATCCACTCCGCCCCTTGGCTCTGCCCAGGTCTTGCTGGGGCACAACAGCCATACGGTAGCATTTGGCTGGTGAAACACTGCCAGCCGCGTATGTGAGCAACCCTGCCCCCCCTAACCTGCTGGAGAAACAAGCTAAAATGCAGGCATCCCAGGACTGACATCAGCTAACACAGCTTTGTCACTTGGGGGTGCCCCCCCACACACACCCCAGCCCAGTAGTGGCCCTGTTTAGTGCTGGCCTGGCTTGTGGGCACTGACCCCTGTAGCTGTGCAGTGCTTGTATGTGGGAGGCCTCTCGCTCTACCACCAGACCTTGCCAGTGCCTCGCAGGCTATACCCAGCACGTACCACTTGATCTGCCCGCCGTGCTCTACTCCCATGGCAGGCCAACTGGCCCCAGCTCACCCCTGCACCCGCACTGAAATGCAGGCACCGGCTGAGCCTCACCATACGTCTGCCTAGCAAAGCAAACGGCTTCGCCCCTTGGCAGACCAGACACAATTTGGCACACGGTGGGGTGGAGTGGGGTGTCTCTGCCGCCCCCATGGCTGCACTCATTGGCCCTCCACTCTCCCAGGTGCCCCGGGTGGCTTGTGGAAGGTTAATGAAATGGAGCAGCCCAGGGCTGAGGGATGCTGCGAAGCCAAGCCACTGGCTGTTTCCACAGCAACAGCTGCGACCTGATTTATTTCCAGGGTAATTAAAAATGCTTAAAATGAAGCAGCAGTGCCCCTCTGCCGCGGCCAGCCCTGTTTTGAGCTACATCCCCGCCTTGGACAGACCTGCCCAGAACCCCCTACAGCCTGAGCTGGCTCGCCAAGGCCTTACAAGAACAGCTTGGGGCCCAAAAGGAGGGGAAATGTGTCCCCCCTGCCGTTGTCCCACCAGGGGAGAGACAGCTCTCTACAGTCTGAAACCCCCTCCTCCGGCACCATGCCATCCCCTTATCGCAAACGCTGCCTGCAATATACATTGAACTGCAGCAGGTGGGGTGTGACAGAACACCCCACCCCCAACCTGCCCCACCAGCCCAGCCCCAAGTGCCTATGAGCTGCACTAAGCTGGGAGCTGCCACAGACTGTGCCTAGCCTGGAGATGCTCCCCGCCTGGCCCCAAGGTCAGAGAGGCCTCTTGTCTGGCTCTGTGCAGCTAAGGAGCCAGCCCCTCACCCCACCAGGCCCCAGCCTAGCTCCGGGAGTTGTCCTCCCCCGCTGGAGGGCAATGCCAATGAAGGCCCCACAGAGACAGCCCTATAGGGCACAGGGTTGCTTTGGGGCTGCTGCCAAGGCAGGGAGCACAGAGGGAAGGCAAATGCCTCGTGCCCTCACCACCCCTCCTTCACTGTGGTGTGGCAATTTCAGACTCTCCTTCTGCCCCATGTGTTGCCCACACTAGAATGGGCCTGTCTAGGGGGTTGAATGACCCAGGGATGACGGGCAAAGGACTCCAGACCCCTTCGCCTCCAGCACACCCATTCAAAGCCAGGCAGGTAGCGATGGGCAAGCGTTGCCCTCCCTTGGCCCTTCGGTGGCCTGAGTGTGGCAAGGTGAGGCGGGCGCTGGCCAGTCTCCAAGGGACAGGTGCCAGTACCACTGGCCAGCACCAGTCTTGGCAGGCTCAGAAGAGAAGCAGGGATGAGACGCCCCCCTCACAGCTCATGGGCAAACTTGCTCTGCTGCTGCCCCGGTTCCCGGCGGTCCGTGGAGCGAGGGAGGTTTGCGGGTTTCAGCACCTCCCCCATGATGAACCAGTCACCAAAGGGATACAAACTGGGTCAGTGTGACAAGCCTGCTTGCAGCAGAAGGCTGGCCCCATTCGCTGCCCAGGCGGCTGGCGAGAGACACAGGCAGGAGGCCAGCAGCGTCCCACGTGCGCAGCTGAGGAGCCAGTGGGCACCACCACTGTGCTGGACAGCAGTATCCAGCATGCACACGCCTCGCCAGCAAAGCTGCAACAGAGTGAGTGGCCTAGAATGGGCAATGGAAGCCTGGCAGCTGCCCGAGGGGGGGTATGTAAGGTGGCATCAAACACCACGATAGGGGAACATGGCAGCGGCTTGCCAATGTCCGGCAACCCAGACCCCACAGCTGGGAAGGGCCCCGCAACTGGGGGGAAACGAGGGAGGTGGAAGGTAACTGTGTGCATCTGTCTCAAACCAAGGCCGACCCCAGTCTGTGCATGAGATGACTCTCAGCTCTGTCGTGCCCGCAAGTAGCCAGAACCTCAGCATCCGAGAATCTTGCAGGGCAGGACAGATGGCTACAAATGGCTTGTCCCCAACCACGTGTCCCCAGCACGAAGTCCTCATGTAGCCGGATCCAGCTGATGACGGGAAGAGCTTCCTGATGCAGGTGCTGCTATAGCAACGGCTCCTGGAATGCGGGCTTGCGTGACCATCAGAGCAGTCACTAGGGATCCTGGCAAAGCTATGTGCCAGCAGCTTTCAGGGTTAGCGCCCAGGATCCCAAACCCCAGAGTTAGCTCCTGGAATTAGCTCCCGGTGATCCTTTTGGTGTGTGAGGGGTGGAGGAAAGGCAGATGTGTGAAAGGACACATTCCCACCCAAATCCCTGTCAACTGGGAGTTCCAGTGGTTGGCACTAGTGGGCAGCAGAGAGCTGTTCCTCTTGCAGGGTCAGGTGGCAAGGCTCTGTCAAACCCAGCCAGCTCCGCATCAGCTCCAGGATACGACTCCCTGGAGCAGGGAAAAGTGATGGGGTCATGAGAATGGTCTGGAACAATGTGGTCCGAGAGACTGAAGTGCCCATCTGCCCCCACCCACGCTATCCTAAATTCCTGCAACGTGGACCGTGGGACAAAGCACCAGCCAGTGGAATCTGGGTCCCCCTGTCCACAGTAGGATGCAAACAGGCATTGTACAAACAGGAGTCTTTGAACAAGAGAGAAGAGCAGGGCTGCAGTTTCTCCCTCACCCTCTCAGGGCATCCAGTACCAATGGGCCTGTGTTAGCCCCCTGCGTTAATCTTCAGATCCAGCACTGGTGGCAGGTCAATGCCTTCCCTGGGTGATAAGATGAAGCACATGGGTTTCAGGGGACAATCTGGAAAACCCCCCAAATAATAAATGACCCTTCACTGGAGCAGAGCTAGGTCCCAATATGCTGCTGCAGCCGCCACCTCCCAGGTTGTGAAAACCGTCCAAGAGAAAAGCATGGTAGGTTTTACTACACCCTGAGGAGGCCCTTAGCCAGCAATAACCCCAGATGATCCTCTTGTGGAGTTGGATAGTGTAATCCAACCCAAACACTGCCCTCCTCAAGTTTCCAGAGCAGGCTGAGCTGGACAAACCTGTGAACAAACGCTAGACAGCCATCAGGAATCTGCAAACCACTTGATTGAGTCCCCTGGAGGAATAAGATACAGAACAAAAAAACTGATGGTGTCAACTCTGTCCCAGTAGCACAACACCTCCACCACAAAGCACTAAAGGATCAAAAACACTCGCTAAATGCATGCCTTGTTCATACAAAACAAGGCTCCTTGGCTTTCCTAACCTTCCAGGCCAGCAAAGCAAACAGTGCCACCCACCGAGAAACAATAAACAGGACACTTGACAGAAACACAGGAAAACAAAACAGTCACCAGGCGGATCAATCAAACTGGACCAAAAGCTAATCAGGAGAGCCAGGTTCTGTTTAGGGCCTTGCAAACTCCCTTACTACAACAAAATATACAAAATAGAGCCAGGCCCTTGTCAAATGTGGAATTGGTGATCGCCAACTGGAAATAGGAGATGCAAAGCGCAGTGGGGGAACTCATAGGAGGAAAGACCATAGATACAACCACATTTGACATAAAGCATCAGCGCCAAGAGATGTTTTTTCACTCCATTGTCCAAGACCCCAAGGAGCAGGAGAATGATCCTCCCTCAGACAGAGTCACCAAGAGCCTTCGGTTACAAAGGGAGGTGGGAAAAGATCCGTGTGGCCCTAGGCGAGTGCAAAGAGACAGCAGGGACAACGCCCCCCAAACTGGCTGGGAAGTTTCTGACAATGCCAGAAAGGTAGCTGGTAGCCAGTCGCCCTGGTACTGTTGCTGCTAAAAGTCCGTGTAAGGAATTCCACAGCCGAATGAGGGGCGGCCCCACTGTTCAGCTGCTATTAGGACTGCCAGTATCAGGCCCCTGGGACTCAAGCAGCTCCACACCTGGCTTCACCGGCAGTCAGCTGGAGAGTTCTGCAATGCTCAGCTCTCTCCGTCCGGGTCCTCCTCATTGCCTCTCACACCAGGGGCATGGTGAATACCCACTGGTTTAAATGGGGCTAGTGTTTGCACCCTAACACCAACACTGTGACATGGGAAGGGGCTGCCGCACCATCAATTTGGATAGCAGGCCAGGATCCTGGGATATCCAGGGCCTTCCCATCTAATCCAGCGCGCCATGCTGCCCACGGAGGTGCTGTGTAAGTAGGGTGGGCTTTCCCAGCACCAACTGGAATGGTCTTTTGATCCAGGCTGGCTCGGCCTTGGCAGCGCACTAGCCCTTGCTCTGACATGTTTCTGATAAGAGGGAAAGCCACAGGTGAACAAAGAAACTGCTGATTTCTTCCAGGGTTTTCACCCCTCACTCTCGGCTGCCTTTCCCAGACGGCAGACTCTGAATTTATTATTGAGGTTTTACCAGAATTCCTGGAACCACGCCAGGGAATTGGGCAACTGTTTCCAGTCACCTGCAAAGGTAGGCCTGTTCTTCCACTCCCTTCCAGCTCACCTGATGCGTGTGATCCTACTCTAGTACACACATGTGCACACAGACTCCTCACCCCCCCACCACCCCCATTCACTGGGCCACAAATTGTACATTGCAAACAGTTTAGCACAGACATACAAACACTGGGAAAGGGGTGATGTGTTCACACACACACATCCTCTCTCTCCGTCAGCCATGCCCCCTCACTAATAAATAAGTAGATGGAAGCCCTGGCTCTCTAGCGCCATCCCCAGCTGGGTGTGAGAAGTAGCAAGCACTGTTTATCAAAGAGTCCTCATGTGCTGTATGTTCATTTCTCTTGGCAAAGACCAAGTACATGTTTCCCAAGACTTTGGCCCAGCCCCAAAGTGCTCTGATGGGCTATGTGCTGAGTCCCTGCTTCAGGAACATCACCCCCTTTTAGAGATCAGAGAGGCGTGGCCTGAGCACAGAACAGGGGACCAGGAACTGGAGCTCTGTGGTGTAGTAATACAGCCCTAGCTGTGGAAGCCAGGCATTCTAGCACTCTGTGACCTTTGGCCAGTCACAACTCTCTCGCTCTCTGCCTCAGTTTCCCCACTGGTGTGCTGAGAAGATGCTAAATTCTTGAGAAGCATTTTGGCAATGTTGAGCACTGCTTAGCTGGCATGGCCACCACCCTGGACTCTGGAGAGTACCCAATGGGCTTGCCTCGCCAGCTCACATCAGTATGGCAGCCCACCCCTGACCTCCTCAGGGTCTCTCCTTCCCACCCAGCCATGAGCCAGCTCCTCTTTTCATGCTTTTGGCCACAGGTGCATCTTTCAGACAAGCACCAAGCGTCCGAGGCTGCGGCTGGCGGCAGCTTTCCTCCTGAAACAGATACATTGTTTTCCATGCAGACACTCTGGAAAAGTGCCTCCAAGGAGCTATTCCCTCCATCCCGTTTCCCCGCCCCACTTCCTCAGCAGACTCAGGGCTGGTTCCTGAAGTGCAACCTCCAATGCTTGCCCAAACTCAGGAAGACGGAGAAGTGCCAGAGTAACACAGAACCCCCCACCTTTCCCCAGTCCTGTCTGACCTGCACCTGCATGGAGCAAGGTGGCTAAATATTATCAAAAGACCTGCAATTAGCAGACTGCGGGGGTCCAATATTAATTTTGCTCTTTAGCTGCCTCACAAGTGACAATCCAGGTCTATCAAAACCACTTGCAAGAGCCAGCTGTGCCAGAGAGTCTAACCCAGAGGCTGAAAAGAGGAAAGGTGTGTGTATGGGGGGCGGGTCAGGCCTGTTTTAGGATTGTGTGCCAGGACTGATTTTCCCTGAGGGCAGCTCCTCTGTGTATCTGACTGCAGCCTCTGTATTGGAGGGGGCAGTTCTTTAGGTCTGGACCCATCAGCTAACTCAGTTGCCAGTGATGGTAGGAGGGAGCTGATCAGCCAGCTAGGTCCATGTCTCTCTGGACTCTGCTTTCTCTCTTCCTTCCCTTTCCAAGTGAGTGACCAGTCCACGGTTTATGGTGCGATGGGGTGGGGGGAAGAAGGGGGCCCATCTCTGTGCTGCTCCTGCAACCGGGAGCATTAGTTTGCCGGGAACATCTGGAACTGGTTTTGTGGCTCATCTGCAATGGGCTGAGCAACGGGGAGGGGAAGGCGTAGAGACAGACGAGCCATGGTGCCATGCTGTTGGAAGCCAGACACTCCCAAAGTCACTGCTCTAGGGGTGCGGGGGATATGCACAATGACATATCTAGGCACAGAAGCAAACCCTGTGGCCATTTCAATGAGCTTCCTTGAAACAGTGCCAGCCACATCTTCTTTTCCCATAGCGATGTCTTGACAATGTAATGGCTTGCTGAGGAATAGAGCAAGGCGTGTTCGCAGTGCAGACTGAGGGAAACAGGCTGTGTTTGAAGAGATTTTAGCCGATGTGCTTTCACAAGAACAGTTCTAAACGGGACATGACACCTAACGCTTAATAAAAATACATTAGCTGGTGGCTGGCCGGCGGAGGGTTCTGCACCCCATGAACAGGTGTGTAAACAGACGTGTTCGCCTAGTCTCGACTGGCCTCCCTGCTCCTCGGCCCGCTCCATCTGAATGGAATTCCTCCGCCAGAATTTCGCTCCACTTCTGAGTGGGGAACAATGGCCCAGACGTGGCCTTGTCCCTGCTCAGTCCCCATTTCCCGGCTATTGACACCAGATTGGGGCGGGGGGGGGGTGGATGAGGAAACTTTCCAATCTCCTGAATGGCTACCATGGAAACCACAGGAGAGACTGGAACGTACCCATGGGAACAGCTGTCGTCAGACCCCCTCCCCCCATTTCACACAGATTGGAGGGGGCGATGGAACAAAATGATTCCCTGCTACAGCGAGGAAGAAAGATCTGGGGCTGTAATGGGAAGTTAACTGTTCAGCCCCTTAGGGATGGACTGAGGGAGATGGGACCCACTGGGGGGGGATACCCGGGTGTGGCACCAGGGCAGCAAAAGGGAGGCTGCCAGGTTGGGATATAAGAAATAAATAATGGGCCAAGCAGATGGAGGGCAGGTACGTCAGACCTAGGCCCCTCTGGGGAGGCACCATGGACGTATTGAACCACAACCCTTTCCTGCCCTGGGGACAGGCTGAACTGGAGTCTCTGAACAACAGCCCCCAATATAGGATCACCCTTCATCTGAGGGTGACTCTGTGTGATCCCAGCTCACAAACCTTCTGTTCTTTCACTCCCCAGGGATAACTGGTCCCCTGGGGTCTTACTTCTCTGGAGCCCCCTCATGGCTGAGTTCCTACCCTTGGGTTTTGCCCTAATTAGCATGAGACTAACAAGAACCCTGCCAACTCTCCAGGGTTTCTGGCCCTGACACGGAAGGGACAGCCCCAGTCTCCATGCCCCCATCACCACCCTGAGCCAGTGCTCCAGAGAGCCCCTCAAAGTCCAAGGATCACAAGCACCCCCGAAAGACTGATAGGCCAGGTCAAGGCCACCAAGAAAGTCTCAGAGCTTGAAATGTTCCTCCTTCACCTCACTCTGTAGGGTGGTTGGGTGAGGGGTACCCTGCCCTAATGAGCACCTCAAGGAAGTAGAATTACAGGCCGAGCAGTTATCCCAACTCCCAAGCCACAGCAGGAGGTGGGAGCAACAGGTGCCAACAGCTGGGCGGCCACATAGCCCTTCAGGTGAGGAGAAAAACGTCAGCACCAATTAGAGCATCGGACAGATGTTTGCATCATAAGACAACGGGAAAGCGCCAGGTTGCTAAAGAAGGATGCCACTGAAGACCTCCTATCAGTAGGACAGAGACCTCCAGCTAGCCTCGTTCAGCCCCTCAACCCTCACGCTTCTATCCACAGACTCTGGGTTCAGTGCTCACTGCACTGAGGGATCTGGTGACCCCGCGCCCCATGTCGCATTGATGTCACTGACCTGGGGCAGCCAGAACTCCCTCCCCTGCAGAGGCATTGACCAGCCGATGTTGCCATCGGCCCCACTGCTCAACGCGCCAAAAGAAACTGGTGCTGTGAGGAGCTGGCTGCAAGGGAAGAGGGGAACTCAAAGGAAGCAGAAACACACTCCAATGTGAAGTCCCCCCCCCCCCCCCGGCTTGGGGGCAGCTGTGACATGGCAGCTCTAATGCGAGGCTCCACCATGAGCCCCTGTCACAAAGTGGAGCATTATAAAGGGGGGTGATGGAGTGCGGGTGATGGTTGGCCTCAAAGGGCTGATGGAATTGGAGAGCCAGGGGGTTCATGGCAGTCATGCACTTGGGCATGGGCTCCTCAGAGAATGCTATTGACATGCCATGGCGAAGGGCTTTGAGGTCCTTGGATGGAAGGCGCTCGATCTTCTGAGCACAGTATGGCTCATCTGGGACTGAGCAGCAAGGCTGTGGTCCCCATCCCAGTTTCCTGAATTCAAAGGACAGGAAGGAGCCCCCCAGCAGAGCTGGGCTGACCAAGGTGCTAATCCAAGTCCTGTACTGGTCCCAACCCACCCCCCAGCTTCCTGACCACACAAAATGTAGACCATCCTGCCAGCCCTTCCAAGGGGGGAGGCTCAAACTGAGGTGAGAGACAGGCCCTTGTCCTGCCGGGCAGACGAGTGTCAATGGTACAATCTCATGACTCAGAGGATGAATGGAATTGACCAGCGAGCCCCCAGACTTCCACGGTGCCCTGGAATGCCCGGCCCCAGCATCTCTCAGTAAAGACCTATGGCTCTATCCATCCAGGTGTCCATCCAGATGCAGAACCCAAAGAGCAGAGGGCCTTCTCCCTTTCCTATCAGCCAGCCTAGAGAGACCCCACCCCTGCCTCCTTCCCCTTGCCCCAGCTTGCTAGTGCCACTCCCTCCATGGTCCAGGGCTTCTACCAGCCACCAGAACGAGCAGCTACTCTGCGATAGCAGCTTCCCTGGTTTGCGGGCTGGTCCTGCACCCTTGTTTGTCCCACCCCTCCCTGAGTTTATTCACAGCCAGGTGATGGAAATCAGAGAGACTCCAGCCTGGAGGCTAATGTCACCCATTTCCCACCCTCCCCGCACCTATACAGAGCATAAAGCAGCCCCTGACCGGGCAGATCCAAGGTTTTCTTGCAGACAGAGCTTTGCACAGCTCTGCTGGAGAAGACAGATTGCCTGGCCAACAACAGCCCCCTGCCACTGGCCTTTCTGCAGGCCCCTCCCAGCAAGCGTGCTGGCTAATTAGACTGTTTTGACCTCTGCACTGGTGCCTAAGCGCAGACCAGGGGCTTCTGCTCCAGCCTGGTGCCACATTATCTCTCAAACTGTGTCTCAGTTAAGCAAATGGGTTCTAAGCCACCAATTTGGGCTCTGTCTTTTCTCCCCAGCAGACACGCATGGTTCACAAGCCCCCCACTCCCTCCCCCGGCGCAAATCATTCGCATACATGCTTCCCTTCTGCATGCCCTGCTGTTACTACCCTGACCCAGAAAAGCCCTTGATCCAGCAGTCACTGTCGCTCCCAGTTAATTTTCTTTTATTTCAGTGAGTCGGGACATGGGAGGATGGGTTTGTCTGCGGCTCCCTCCATGCAGATGAGGCCATTTGGCAGCAGCTCACCAAGGCCCAGGCCTCCGCTCACATCAGGCCCATCCACAAGGACACAAGCGGCAAGAGCGTCCCCTCCCTGGAGCATCTTAGGAAAAGGGGATCAAACGCCCTCCCCAAACTAATCAGAGCCTTTGAAAGTCCCAGTGGGCTCGTCCCCCGTGGAGGAAGGGCTGCAGCTAGCCATGGCCAGGGGAGCCCAGGAATCTGTCACTGTGGCCTCTATAATCTTTTAGCTGTGGGAGAAGAGACGTTTGATCACCGCAGACAAGCCGCGGTGGAAGCCTGCAGGAGAGGAGTGAGGCGCAGGAATATGGGACAGCCAGGAGCAGAGCAACCCTTTGAAGGCATCTCCCCTTCAGTGCTGGCTTCCCTACAACCTATGCTGGGTCCCCTCACCCCTGACAGCAACCTGCCCTGCCATTGGAGCCCTCACCAAAGGATGCCTGGCCTGCAGCTCTCTTCCTGTGCCTGTCCTGAGCAGAGATTGCCAGCCAGACTGCAGTCGGGTGCAACTGAGCACCCCAGACTCATTGCACTAGTGGCTGCATTTGAGTCTGGATAGGCAGAGGCGGCCTTAGGCTACCTGGGGCCCTAGCCAAAGGTGCATTGTGGGGCCCCCTATAGGCTCCCCACCAGGGCTCCCAACAGCCCTGACTCCCCCCTGGGGGCCCTGAAACCACTCCCATGGCCCCAGCTCCCTGCGGCCACGCCCCCACCCCTTGTGGCCCCTTCCCAGGCTCTCTGTGCCTGCAGTGGCTTGGAGCACTCCTGCTGCCAACCAAGGCAGATGTGGCTTTTGGGGTAGGCGAAGCAGGCAACCGCCCTTGCTGTCCACTGAGTTGGGGACAGGGCCCCTTACTGCTCAGACCCCTAGGCGGGCCCCTGCTTCACCTACCCCAAAAGCCACTCTACCTGGAGGGGAGAAGCTAAAGCAGCAACTTTTCCCCTCCCCTGTGTGTGGCCCTGGAACATTGTGGTCACTTCTGTTGAATCGGTTCAAGTTTATGAACAGCGATGACATGATCCCGAGCTCCCTCCGCCCTCTAGCACGAGCCCCTCACTCAGGAGGTAAAGGCTGGCTGTGCACAGGGTGGCTTTTGACAGGTGTACACCTCTGGGCCACCTCATCTTCCTCTGGGGCACCCTCGAGCTCTTGGGCCAGCCTTGCTCCAACAGAGGAGATGTAGCACATCACAAAGCCTGGCGGGCACAGCAGTTTCTATGGGAGCTGCACCCCTAATGACAGGGCTGACTTTCGTCAGGGATCTTTCCTGGTTGACATCTCCAGACTGAACAAGGCACTCCCCATCACCATCAAACTTTTGTTATCTTCCCTGGGATTTAGTGGTGACCATCACAGGGGAAACAGCCAATTAATGTGCTATGCCCACTGGCCTGAGCTGCCTTCCGTTCTGCCCCTCGGGACCCAACTGCCCCACCTGACTACCGAACCTCCAGCCTCCTCCAGGACAGCGTCTATGGTGCAATCAAGCCTTGCATGAGGCGTACTGGAGAGGCAGCGTCAGCGTCAAATACACAGCCTTCACAGCCAGCTCCACCCCCACCCCTCCAGCCCTCGTCAGTCATGGTGGACCAGGTGATGCACCCATGGGCCAAACCCCCCGCTCTCGCTAAACCTACATGCCAGCATCAGCACCACAGGCAACAGTCATACACGGCCCTGCAGCCCTTAGGCAAATATTGATGGGAAAGTCACAAAGCCTCGAGATGAGCAGGCAGCATCCTAGCCATTCACCAGCCCTGCTCCTTCCCCGGGCACAGATCATGCCATCACCTGAGCCGCTGATGCTCCTGGTATCAACCTAACTGGCGAGATGGAGTCAGCAACCAAGCCAGTGGCAGGGTTTATATATCGCACCAGGGGCATGGGAAGGAGAGCAAAGAGAAGCCGCACTCCTCAGGTGCATGTCCGGTGTTCCCCACAATGTCCCAGTGAGCCCTTTCCTATCCAAGTCTGGCCTTTTCAGAGAGGCACCTGGATCGAGCAACAGCACATGGTGTCCAGGACTCCTGAGACTTCAGCGGAGCAGTGCTAGGGCACAGAGCTTGGTGGTCAGCACTGATATATGCACTTGCATCTAATCTGCTCTAGAAAGGGCTTGCCAGCAGAGTTATACTGGAGATAAAGTTTGTACCAGGATATGCGGATATAGTTATACCTGTTCTGTGAACACAATGAGCTCTAAGCTGAGCACAAGGACTTTTGTGCCTGGATAATTTCACTTGAACTCGGGCTTTTTCCAGTTTAAAGATGCAGCATTTCACACCCTCTAGCCAACACTGTGACACCAGCAAAAGCTGTACAGGTAGGCCAGGCCTGACACAGCAGCTTCCACCTCTGCAGCTCACAGCACTTGAGCAAACTGTGACTAAGCATTTATTCATCATGCCGTTAAGTGACTTGCCCAAGACCATATGATAAGTCTGTGGCAGAACAAGGAAAAGCAACACCCAACATCCAGCACTAACTATTAATCCATA
This sequence comes from Pelusios castaneus, assembly GCA_007922175.1. Taxonomy (NCBI): domain Eukaryota; kingdom Metazoa; phylum Chordata; order Testudines; family Pelomedusidae; genus Pelusios; species Pelusios castaneus. Next base: position 30,334,423 of record ML685764.1, read on the forward strand.
CTGCCTCCCATAAGCCACACACCATAATATTCAGGGGAGGATAAAACAGATTGCACCAAACACCACTTTCAGATCCATGCGACACAACAGTCCCACATCCTGGGACTCCAGTGCAGGACTCGGTCTGTTATCTTATCTACTCCGCTGGGCCGTACTGTTTATATTAACCACCTTCTACAAGGTTAAGGGCAGGGAAGCCTGTGAGATAATATCACAAGCCCTAATGTGCCTCAGTTCAGTCACCAAGCCCATGGTGACTGCATTTCCTGCCGAGGGAGCCATGAACAGGCCACTAAAGCCCAGGCTCCTCCTGGCACATAACACACCCTGCATTATGTCAGGAGGTTCGACACTTTCAGGGACCTTGCACCATTGCACTCTGCCTTCTGCAGGTTGTGTTTGTGAAATTCTCTCCCAGAATTGCATCATTCCAACAAACACTCCCAAGACTGTGTCTTTTCCACTCCTTTGCTCTTTTTGTCTCCCTTGCGTTGGAGAAGAGAGAGGCACCCACTTGCTGAAGCGTAAGAGGAGGGAACAATAATGCTAGAAGCTGGTTGTATTGCTCTGTTGGAGGGCTGGTTGCCAGCTGAAATGCCCTATTACTCTGAGCTTCCTCACACCAGCTCCCAATCCTCTGCTGGTACCAACCATGCCTCATCCACATGTGCTCTTCACACTCATTAGGATACCAGCAATATGAGCTTCCTCACAGGTTTCTTTACTAGCTCTGCCTGGATGACACCACTGCACCCAGGAAACCCTTCTCACAGCTGGGTGTCTTGTTAATTTCAGTACACACCACTCCAGGGCTGTAAGCTTCCTGACAGTAATGCCCTCTGAGCAGTATCTCAGCTTCCTGCAAGGGCAGCAAATTCACAGGTAGATGATCAGGCAGGAGAGGTCAGATGCAGCCTTCTGTGTTGTTCAAAGCAACTCCTTCTGTCCTTCCTCAGCAGGAAGCCCTGAATCCCTGATGAAATGCTAATGCACCTGTGTATTTGAACAAGCCTGCCTGATCAGCCCTGTGACTGCCGAGTGCAAATAGCTGCGATTCCTGCCATAAGAGGCCTCTGTAGGCTGAAGCGAGTGAAACATCCTGTGGACACGCCCATTGGCACATTCATCTTGTGACACCTGAGGGTGAGGTAAATATTGGCTGCTGTTGGAGACAGTCACTGGGAGTCAGACAGATAATGCCGCTTGGGCGTCAGCTTCCAAACCCACAGTGCCATTAGTCACCTGGGGCTGCTGAGGTCAGGGAAGCCTGATTCAATTCCCACACTAGGAATGGGTCCCCGCTGCCAGCGGCCTCGGCTTCTTTCTTTCTTTCTTTCTTTCTTTCTTTCTTTCTTTTCTCGGCTTCTTTCTTTCCTCCTTTCTCTTCTTTGCCTTCCTTTCTCTTCCCTTCTTTCTCTTCTTTGCCTTCCTTTTTCTTTCCTCCTTTCTCTTCTTTG
>ML685764.1:30345879-30369873 GCA_007922175.1 Pelusios castaneus
TTACCACTCTCGTCGGAGTGGTTGTTGGATTGCGCGACAACAAGGCACTTAACGCGCAAGAGCCCTGTTGCACGTGTGTACGCCGTTGTTGCTATCGCGCGGTAATGAGCTTTAATGCGTGATAATCTGATCGTGTGTACAAGGCCTGAGATGTGTTGTTCATGGAGCGGTGACAGTGATAAGAACGGCTCTTCCCTGGAGTATGTTACATGCTGCCTTATAGCAAACGCAGCAGGTAAATAAAACCCACTTGTCACTCTGTGTGGGCGCCTGTGACTTAAATCACTACTGAGACATCCTGTGCTCTCCTGATGTCTAGTGAGAGCTGGAACCCCACATGTCCCCCAGTGGTTTCACTCATTGTTCGTAGCAGCCTGTGCAGTCAGGTTCACATCTGGAAGGTAATTGATCCTTTCTGACAATGGAGAGAGGGACAAACCAGGGCTGACTTTGGTTCTCAAACCCCAAGGAGAAGGTTTGGATCCAGATCCATTTTACCCAAACTCTCAGGCTCAAGAAGGATTTGGCTTTGGTAGGTCAGCACTGCTTGAGAGATGGGCCGTTAGGTTGCAGGGACCAGGCAGAGGATGTTTGTGTTAATGGTTTCAGCTATTTCCCTCCCTCTTTGCTCAGCCTGATCATGATCTATTTTTCATGGGCTGTGTCTTCAGAGCATGAAAATCCGAGACAGATGCTTCAGCCTCGGCTCCAGTAGCGAGGAGAAGCCAGACAGCAAGAGGCAGCTTTGATGCTCTGGGGCTTTAGCATCTCTTAAGAAGGAAGGATTTATGAGCTGAACGCTGCGACTGGCTCAGAGATGCAGCTGCCGTGCTGGAGGAGGCCATCTACGTATTTTAGGCTCCTGTGTTGATGGTAGGTCCTTGCCAGGGCTGTTTGACTGTTACTGGTGCAGCCTGGCTGTGACGTGATTGGAGCTGGCATGGTGTGTGCAGGAGATACACAGTGCACACGCTTTGAGGGCTATCTATGGAATCCTGCTCACCCGCCGCCGCACAATCCCATTGGTTACCTGCTCCGAGGGGACTCTTGTGTCTGTCTGCTTCCTGTTCTCACTCCAGCTCCGCAGGGACAGACACACCCTCCCCAAACTCATTTGTCAGGCTGAGCACATCCTCCTGTGCAGCAGAGCGGAGAGAGGAATGTCTGAAGTGGAGGAGATACAGAGCCAGGCAGCGCTGAGCTGGGGCTGGTGGAGATGACCCTAGCGCTCAGCCTGGCCTTGTTGATATTCTGGGCAGGCTCCACTCTAGCTGCAGAAACCATGGTTATGAGAGGCTGGAAGCTGCCCGTGGGCATGGGTCCCCTTTTGCATGTCCCTTGCAGAGTACATGCTTGGCTGGTGAATGCTGAAACACATTAGGTTTAGCCTGGGTAGCTCTGGACTGATCATAGCTCCCCAGTGCCCTTATTTCAATCCTCCCCAATTAGTGGGGATCCTAAACTTGCCTCCGCCCATAAGGCCAAAAGCAGCCTCAGAGGTAAGGCAGGCCTGAGGCTGAAGGCTCCCCCTAGAGATCATTTGGGGATGGGGGAGTTTCAGTGCCCTTTTTCCAGATCCACCTCCAGCTTGTGAAGACACGGGCAGTTCCCTTCACTCCTAAGGCCAAGGTACTAATCACAGTTTAGAGGATAGAGTGGCCATCTCCCTCCAGGGACACCCACCTAACTCCAGTCCCAGGCTGGTCACACATACTCATATTCAGCTCCAGTGTATTCTGGAGGGAGCTCTGCCTTGGGTTGAAGTTAGCTGTGGCTGGAACACACAGCACGAGGCTAGCAGTATGTTGTGTGTGAGCATCTGTACATGACGGACATGCACATGCACCTGTCGATGGAAACGTTCAGAACTGTGGAGGGCTACCTAACAGAGCCACATCATCTCCAGGTGTAAAGATGCACAGACACAGAGGGCCCAGGAGGTCGATCTTTTCTGTTTGGCAGGGAGTCTATCACAGCCCAGGATGCTTTGCATTAACGCCAGCAGCGTCGCCGAATCACTCTGGTTTTAGCCAGCATATGCTCCTCAGAGGTGGGGGGTTGTTGTGTTAAATGCTGTTTCATTTGGCATTGTGGCAACTTTATATCATGCCAGTGAGTGAATTAGGCCAAGGTTACCTGTGATTGGGACATATGTGCCCTTCCTTCCATGGCTTCACTTTTTGTCCCTTCATGATCCTCCAGGGACTCTTCTGGTGAGACACTTAGCCCATCTTCAAAAGCACCAACTCCTTCTTAAAAGTGACAAGAATGGGGCAAATTACAAAACGCCAGGTTGAGAGTGGGGGTGTTTGCTGAATATAAATATTACGTTTCTGAGATTTAATCAAATTAAAAGGAGGGGCAAATCAATTAGGGCCTGACTTTAAAAAGATTCTGTATGACACACACCAATGTGTACATCACTATACGCGCATACTCTGTGCATATTGTCAAGAGCCGGTACACACAGAGAAACCCACTTGTTCCATGTGGCAGTCGAGCCCACATAAATCAGTGGGCAGCAGTGACAAACGCATCAAGGACTGAGACAAGGATTCATTTCTGAGACCTGATGCCCCAGGGATGCTCATTCTCTCTGGGTGAAACAGAGTCCAAACAGCTGCTCCCTGGAAGCATCGTCTCCTGGAGTCTGGTTGCACTGCTCATTCCGCTTACGTTCCCTCTCTCTGACGCCTCTGCCTTTTTCTGGGTTCTGAGGCAGGCGCTGCCCTCCCTGGGGTGCGGAGCCCAGCATCATGGCAGCAGATCCCTTAAATGGCACTAGCAGGCCAGGGCCTCCCCCATGGACCCTCACCCAGCTCTGATAACCCAGGCTGCCTGGGAAAGGAATACAAGGTTGAGAACGTGAAAGCAAAGCAAACACATAAGGACCCAACATCCAGCTCAAGCGCTCTGGACTCCCATCTTCCTGCTGAGACCTGACCCATCTGCGACTGCTGGAGTGAGAGGGGGAAGGGAAGGGAAACTGTCTCATCTTGATTTGATCTGCACCATCCACAACAAACACCGAACCACGAGAGCGATCCCTGCTAGCCGTGATTAGGCACCAAATAAGGCTCGTCCATCACAGCAGAGGGGAGGCTGCCTCCCTGGTGGGCACCAGATGTTACCCCTAGATTCTCAGTTACTTTAGGCTTCCTCTCCCTTTCTCCAATTCCTTAGCAGCCTCAGCAAGAGCCCTGCCTCTTTGTGGCGCTGCTTCTCATCCAAAAGCCCATGCCACATGCAGTGTCAACGTGGCTTCCCCAGAAACAGAGACGCGCCAGTATCCCGCAGAGCAGCACTATTGCCTGGGCTGGGCCTGTCCTGGGCAGCAGAGCCCTTTAGGACTGAGCAGGGGGAAGGAAAGCAGCTCATTGGATTCCATGAAAATGCAGAGGTTCCTTCCCCTTCTTCTGTGCTGCTGGGAAATTTTTGTTTCCCATAAAAGCTGCCCCGGGCACTCCAGGGCTTTCCCCACATGCCCTGCAGCACTTCTGGAAACTCTCCAGAATTCCCCTTCTCACTCATCTCACCCCCTCTGGATGAGGCAATTTTGGGAGCACTAGGATGGGCCAGTCTAGGTGGGATGTGCAGATGAACAGAATGTGGCATGGACAGAGATGGATATTTTGCTCCTATAACTTCTTCACACCTTGCTGGCAGTGTCAAGACACTGCTGGGAGGAAGCTCACAGCTGGCATGGAATGATAACAGCAAGAGATAGCTAGAGATTCTTCCTGGCTCAGAGCTGAAGGGACAAGTGAAAACCTGAGGCCTCAGAGCCAGGCCAGGACTGTGGAGGCGAATCACACTCCAAAATCAGAGCAGAGCCATGCTTTGTGGAGAAAGCCATTGATCAAAGCACAAAGCCACCACCCAGAGGCAGCAGAGAGGTGAAGCCCGAAGAAGATGGTGATAAAAGGGTGTGGACAGGCCAAAGAGGGCCCTGGTTATTGGGTGTGAATGGAATGCAGCAGAATCCCTGGCTGTGTGCGCCATCTGTCAGGGCTCCAAATCATGCTAATCCTGAGGACTAATGACCAGATGCCAGGCCCAGGATTGCTGCAGGTAATGGAATATCCTGGGAGGAGGTTATGGACACCAAACTGCAGGCAATTAAAGCTAATCCTGCACCTGTGCCTAATGAGGTGAAGAGTCTCACACTAGCGCAGTACCAGGAAAGCTGGGGGCCTGGGACAAGACTGTGGTTGGGAGAATCTGACGCAAGCCAAGCTGCCCCCTTGACAGGTATCGTGCTGGATGGGATGGGGGGCCCACTAAAGTCAATGGAGGCTTTGTTTGAGTGAAGACATCAGAATTGCTCCCTGTGCATCCTTCGCCACACCATACTCAGCGACGCACCTGCTTCTGGTCCAGGTTCCTCAGGGGCATCTGTGTCTGCAGCATGAGGAAAAGAAACTAGAAAATGCCTCGCCATCAATTTCCCCAGAGCCAAGATGTGAAAAGGCATTTCCCCTTTTCTGCCTCTTTCACTAGGAAGTGAAACTGCTGCCCTGCCTTGCTGGTCAGTGCCTGGCACTCAGCAAAAAGACCAGAGACCACAGTGGAAATCTCTTTGCTCAGCCCGAATGCTGCCCAGATGGAAGGGCCTAACACTGGTGGCACAGCTCTGGAAGTGTGAAATGCTGAGATGGGCCTGGGCCTGGCCCTGTCCTGGGATCTCAGCAGTCACCAGCCTAGGGGCAGCTGGGATCCAGACTTTATGACTGGTTTGATTCCAATACCCAGCAAACTCGCCAATCAACCCTCACATCCCTGCTAGGAGGGCTTTAGAGAGACTTCCTCCTGACTACACTGGTGGAAGCTGAGATGTCGAGAGGTTAGAGCAACCTCTAAAGTAGCCACTGGACCTCATCTAATTTCCAGAGGTGCTATCCACTTCCCGCTACCATCCATGTCACATGAAGCCGTGGGGGCACAATACCTCTGCAAACCTGGCCCTGGGTGGTGTCTAAAGTGGTGCACCCAAAACCTGTGGCCACTTTGGAAAATGCTGCCCTAATATCCTGTCTCTAACAGAGGCCAATGCCAGATGCTTCAGAGAGAATGAACAGAAGAGGGCAATATGGAGTGACCCATCCCATCATCCAGTTGAGTTAGGGCTACCCCGACCATCTTGGCTAATAGCCATTGAGGGACCTATCCTCCATGAGCTTATCTAGTTCTTTTTTTAAACTGGTTAGACTTTTGGCTTTCACACTATCCCTTGGCGATGAGTTCCCCAGATCAACAATGCACCATGGAAGAAACATTTCCTTCCATTTGTTTTAAAACTGCTGCGTGTTAACCTGCACAACATACCAGGCACCCTAGGCAATAGCAGGAATGGTCTATCCACACTCTCCCCCCCCTCCCCGCCCTCCATGGGTTACTGACTTGGCTGGAGCGTTATTCTTATTTGGCTTTATTTAGATCTCTCTGAATGTGTCTCTGGGCCCTGGGGAAGGCCTGAGGGAGTATAACTTTTCAGAGAACAAGAGCCATAGCGGGAAGCAGCAGTCACTCCTCACTTATTCACTATATATAATGATCGGGCTGCAGGGTGGGTCAGTCAATCAGAGGTACACACAGGCTGCTCATACCACAGGAGAGGCCAGAAGGATGTTTCCTGAGACAGCTCTGTTTGTGGCGAATTATCTCCTCTCTCGGTACGTACACTCCACTTGCTTTCCCACAGGATTGCAATGCTTAGACAGATGCTAGAAAATGGGGGGTCTGAAGGACAGCCCACGGGCCAATTCTAACTCCTCCCTCCCTCCAAACAATAACAGCTGTCTTGAATGTAGGGCACTTACAGAGTGCTGCAGTGAAACGCTGCACACGCCTGAGTCTCCGCACAGTGGGACCCTGAATGCCCCTTGTCCGCAAGCTGACGCTGCACAGAGGACGCTGTTTTATAAAGCCCCCAAACTAGCAGCCAGCCCACAAGATTGAAAAGGTTGGGCCACCCTGATTGAGGCAGAGAGCCCCCCAAGAGTGGGGTGCAAGGGGCTTGTGACCCTGTAACTCAGCCATTCCCCACCCTGGAATTTGCCTTTGGTGATGCTGCTTGGTTTCACACTGAGCACTCTCTGCTGGCCCCCCTCTGACGCTGGTGTAGGAGAACTTGAACCAAGAGACCCGACCAATCTCCAACCAGGTTCCATTTCCATCACAGTGTTTGCAGTCTTGGTGATTCAACTCCACTGCAGATTTCCCTATCTATGAACCTCATGGGTATCTCTCTCTCAATGCAGCAAGCCCAGGGCCTTGGTGCCCCACAGAAATGAAGTGGAGATGCCCTTTGCTACGAAGAAGAAGAGCGTTGCTCTGCACGCTGTTTACTCCAGTCACCGGGGCCTGCAAGATTACTGGGTCAGCCCGCAGAGGCGCTATCCAGCCGGCAGCACATGGGTCACCCCGAAGAAGTGGCTGATCTTTTTCCCGGGGAACACAGGCCTTTCTGAAGTAGAGTCTGTCCATTGGCCAAGCTGCTGCCGACTCAAACACAACCTGGTGTAAGTAGAGACCCCAGCAGAAAGGAGGCTGGGGGGAGAGGCAGAGGTGTGGGAGCACCCAGGGACGGAGTGTCTTTAACCAAAACCCCAGCACTTAAATCCAGCCTATTCTGAGGCTGTGTTCTGTGATTGGCAGCTGTTCTAGGAGTTTCTGCTGGGCTCTCTCTCAGAAAAAGCCAGAAGGCCCAGGGCCCATAAGTGCCCCATGGAGGCCAGTCTGGGATCACTCTTTTGTGACACAGTGGATGGAACCAGACACAGAAACAATTTGGCTCATAATTAAAACAGGGGCCAAGAGACGGTACTCTTGGGATATGTTTGGCTGATCATGGCATGCTCTGTGCCTCAGTTTCCCCAGCTGAGGAGAGGGAACATGTCTCACCTGCCTCCCAAAGGTGAATATGGGGATTAACTCAACTGTGTGTGAAAAGCACTTTGGATTCTGCAATTGGCCATTGCTGTGGACAAGCAAAGTGCTGACACGGGGGTGATGTTCTCTGATTCAGAACCAGGGAGGGAACTTCAGTCACCCTGCCAACCCCCTCCCCGGTAGCTAGACATTGGGTGGCAGTGTTGGGTGGCAGTGTTGTTAGGAATGGCGGAAGGTTGCCCTTCAGCCACAAGAGATAGCAGAGTCTGGTGCCATGTGAAGGAGAGGCAATGGGAGACGAGAGAGGTGGCAGCTAGAATGAAACAGTTCTGGCTCTGAGCAGGAACCTGAGCTGCTGACTCGCAGGAAGTTGGGCATAGAAGAGGCTCAACACATGGGTGAAGCATGAGGGGTCTCCCCAAACCAGACTGGACCCTGTAATAAGCGAGGATTCTCCTGGCTGAACCTGGTAACTGGCCTACAACTGGATGCTGGTGGCTGTACCGCTCCGTGTTTATACAGTTAATAAAGCTTTGTGACTTGCACAGGTCTCATGCCGAGGTAGGTTCTGCATGGTATCAAGGGGGACTGGATGGAGGCTGGAAGGTGGAGCTGTGTTTTCCTTGGCTGACTTGGCCTATCACCCCATCATCCTCCCACCTTCGCCCTCTCTCCCTCCTTCTCTTTCTTAAAGACCCTGGCTAGGAAGGAGCAATGACTTGATTGGCTATTAGAAACCAGGAGAGGAAGAAAGTTATGCCATCCACACTCCAGCATTTGCAATGCCCAGGAATAGGTTAACTAGCTCTCAGTAGTTGCTGGGTAACCGTGTCCTGGCCTCCAAGCATGCTCCACCAATGAGTGTTTGCTCCAGTGAGATCATGCTTTTTGCTTGTATTCCATTGGCCAGGCAGGTTTGTCCCCTGATATCCTGCAGAGGAAAGTTACAGGGGTGAAAACTGGCTGAGAATGAGAACTGGTGCAAACTGGTCGCCTCAAGTCAGAAGCAGAGTCTTCGCTGTGCTCATGTAGTTGAATTTGAATCCGTTCTGGCGCATCTGGTGTTGTGACCTCCAAGAGGCAGAGCGCCAGGGATAAGTCCATGCAGGCCCAAAAATAAAGACATGGACTCATCTGACAGCTGATCCAAGCCTAGGAATTCAGAGAGCTCCTGGGATGGGTCAAATTTAAAAAGAGTGTGTGAGTGTGCACGCAGCTGGGAGAGTCTTTGTGCACCAAGCAACACCACCGAAGCAGCCAGAAATAGCGATAGCCTCATCCAAGGAGCCAAAAGTACCTCATTTAAAATGGAGGGAAAGGGTCTGGTTTCAGCAGGTCACTCTGGTAAATATGGACCACAAACACAAGCCTGGGGAAAATGGGACATTTTGACCTTGTTTAGTTATGTGGTGTCTTCATTTGGACCCCTGCAGTTGCTCTTCATAGGAAGATTTCTCTGGTTCCTTCTTTTTCTAGCTCTCCAAGAATCCTTTAGTTATTAGTTGGGCAACTAGGAAGCCTAGTGGTGGCACAGGACCTCGTTACGCTAGGTGCTGTACAGTCAGAACAGAGCCCAAAGTCCCAGTTACAGTCTAAATATAAATCCTCTCTCTCGGTATCTCACATACTTTAACTTTTCCATTCCCCTTGGGACTCTCCCATCACTTTCTCTCTTGGGTCATAAAATTTCTAGACAGGGAAAATAAGAAGCTCTCTCAAGTTTGCTGCCTTTTCTGTTTTGCTTTTTAAGAACATGGTGTTAAAAAAAAAAAAAAAAAAAGTAGCATCATGTTCCTGTGATGGAACTGCCTGCCAAGAGAACTGGATTCGAACTGCAACGCTTCTGTAGGCTCACTGTGTGACTTTAGTCAAATTCCAAAGGGGTAGCCGTGTTAGTCTATTGTAGAAAGACAACAGAGTCCTGTGGCACTTTTAAAGACTAACAGATTTATTTATCGCATGAGCTTTCGTGGGAGAAAATCCCACTTCGTCAGATGCTTTGAAGATAGGAAAGTTACAGAGTGGGAGGAAATTAAATGCAGGGGAGTGTATGACATAGGATCAGGTCAGGCTGTAACAGCAAATCAAAATAGGTGTTAGGATTCAAAACACTGGGGAACAGCACATAGAGGAGGTTGAGGTCAAATCACTTGTTGTAATGTGAGAAAAATCCATAGTCCCTGTTTAACCCCAAGACAACTGAGTCAAATTTGCATATAAGTTCGAGTTCTGCAGACTCTCTTTGAAGCTGTGATTTGTTATTCATCTGTTTCAACACAGCTATTAACAAGTCGTTGAGGGAGTGAGCAGGGAGATTGAAGTGTTCCCCTATTGGTTTTGTAGTGTTGCAATTTCTGATGTCAGATTTGTGTCCATTGATTCTTTGGCGCAGAGACTGTCCTGTCTGTCCAATATATAAGGCAGGGGGGCATTTCCGGCACATGATAGCATAAATCACATTGGTGGATGAGCAGGTGAACGAGCCCTTCTGGGTACCCGTCTGGCCTATAAAATCCGATTTTGAATCGCGGTCAATCCTCACACAGCTGCCAGCACTGAATCAGTGTATGCTCATTTTGTTATCCAAACAAATTTGGTTTGTGGGGACAGATGTGGGGGGAGGGGTAAAACTAATTAGAATACATTCAGAATAATTTGTTTCAAGTGCTCCTGGAGAGAACAACTCTTTGGACAGACCCAACCACCGCTTGGCTCTGGGAGAAAGATGACTAAAGAGAAGGATTTAATAGCAGTTTCAGAAAGGCGGGATTTTTTGGTTTCGAAACCACACACCAGAATTAGACAATCAGTGAGAAGAAAAGCTAATAATAAAGCAAATCAAACAGGTGTGGGGCTGACTGACACATGGGGACCAAGAAAGCGGAGAAAGTGAGAGACCAGACTGAAGAGCAAAATGAAGCACTTTTATGTGTCTCTCTGTAATGAGAGCCTCAGCTCCTTCTCTGTCATTTTCATGCGTTCTGGTCCCAGCTGAAGCTTGTGCTGTGCTCTCTTACCATCTGTCTCTGCTTTCATCCAAACTTGAGGTACTGACAGGTCTGGCAGGGGTGAGGTCATCAAAGAGCACATGGAAGAGGGGTAGAAAGGCACTTGCTGGCTTGCTCTGGCATGGTAAAGGGAGGATCCAGGCCTCTTTTTAGGCTCCCAGGTGTAAAGAGGCCATGCCCAAGTAGCCCACAAACCACAAAGGCCGTCACAAAGCCCCTGGACAAGACTGCAGAGCAAGGAATCAATGCCAAGCTATGTAAAGGCTAGTACCATCCAATGGCCAAGACCTCCCCCGAGCCACTCAAGCTGCGCTTTAGGGTTGTGGTTATTTTATAGAGGAGAGGAATAATTCTACAGTTCTGTGTTTTACTCTCAGCTGTGTCAGGGCTGCTCTTCCAGCCAGACCTGCAGCTACCCTTGTCATGTCCCTTTCCTAATCCGAGGGCCCTCTTCCTAGGAGATGTTGCCAAGTCACCCACTTCTGCTGGCTAGCTTTTGCTAATCAGCTGAGACTGCTGGATTCAGTGCACTTGTGAAATGAACAGATGATCAGGCCTCCAGGAGTGAAAACTTAGTGTACCAACCCCTGTGGTGCTGCTCAGTAGCCTGAGGCTTCTATTTCAAAGTGCAGATGTTTTCTCATCTGTTTTTTTATATGAACCTGAAGGGAATACCCAGCTTTGTAGCTCTAAACCTACAAGGGAGTCGTTGCCTTTCCACCATCCTGGACTTGGGTCTCTCATGGAACCAACTGGGGCTACTTCTGCAATATGGACTTTTCCAGGGGTAGCTCCGAGCTGAGACCTACACACTCATTACAGCGTGGGGCCAAAGCCTGGTTTGGAAATCCCCAGAGGTGAGACTCCCAGCTGGGAATGGAGCATGCAGTCACTTTCAGAGGCCACAGACACAAGCAAGTGAAAAACACTCCCCTTAGAAGAACAGATGGTGATTTATGGAATTACTGAGCAAAGTATGGCCCAAGAAGACCAGATGGACTTGGGGGGAGAAACGGGGAAAAAAAAAAATGAAAGAGTAAACAGAGAGGGAACTTTACCCAGTCAGCTCCCTACAGCTCCTATAAATATTTAACAGCCTACATCCCTGTGCCTGTTATGAAATGTAAGGCGTTAACTGCCAAAATTCACCCACCTCCCTGAGAATTTCAGCCTTCAGCTCTTGCCAAGGGAACTCCAAAACCTAGCACACAGCAGGTCAGTGGGGCAATGAACCTGGGGGCTGGAACATCCAGGTTTGGGTGGCCAAGGAAGCGAGCAAGAGCTGATGGCAACCAATGAAGCGCCAGGCAGGTGTTTGCAGGAAGCAAGTGTATGTACCCTACTCCTTTCCACAGGCCTCAAAGCCCTGGCATCAAGCAGACGTCATTGTCCCAAAATACAGTGTTCCGTGCATGCTCTTAATTAAAATATTTAAATCACTTGAGAATTGACTTCTATGTAAATAAACCCCAGTGAACTGCTGAAAATAAACCACACAGTGCTCCAGTGTGCAGCTGCCCTCAGAAGCTGGAGGAAAAAATAGTACAATCAACATGATCGTCTTTTGTTTCCAAACAGGCCATTTTAGGGCTATTTTTTTCCACAGCCAGAGGGGCCCATCCCCAGCCCCAAACAGCCATTTGAGCACTGCCTTTTAGATTTCTCACTGGGCCTTTCAGATTTCACAGCCTCCAAACTCTGCATTTTTACTTCATTCTGCAGCCAATTGCTGATGTGGAGCCCAGCCCAGATTGGAGCATCAGTTGTCACAGTGCCCCCAATATGGGCATCACAAACCCAGGAGCAGCTGCTCCTTGCTGCTTAGGAGCCGAGAATGGCAGTTCAGCCCATGAATGACGAGGTCTCCTTTGAATCCTGGGTCAGTTGCAATGGGAACTGGGTACAACCCCTTGTAAGCTGGTGGACTTGGCAACAGTCTTTGCATCAGTGCATTTCTCTCCTCCAAATTTTGCGCACACAAAGAGAAACAAAATGGTCTGGCAGGTCTAGAAACCAACGGGAAACTCTCCAGCTCTACCGTGACGAGGCCAGCATGCTTGCTTCCACACATCCTCCTGCCCTTTCTATTTTCAAGCATATATAATAGCAGTGGATGGGTATTTTTTTAATTGTATCCCCCCTTCAGTGCCCAACTCGGCTTCCTCATTTCTTCCAGCACAACAGCTGATCTGGGAGCTAACCCTTCCATTCTGGTAACCAGTTATCATCCCTGAACACCACCACACCCCTTCAGAGACACGGCACATGTTATTACCTTGAGCATGTTCACTCTGAGCTGAGTTAGGAAAGAAGGAAGATCTGTTACCACCTACATCTGTGCAGGGTGGGTGAGGCATCTGGGACTCAGAATAGTAGATCACTGGGGAGGGGGTCAGGGGGGGCTATTTATACAGCCGGCTTCATTTTCCCTCCCACACCTCAGGCCTGTGTTCAGATGGGTGCACACCAAGACTATTTATACTTCTCAGTGGGCGGGGAAATAACAGGTGTGTATATTACTGCCAGGTGGTTTCTCCACCATAACTGCATCCACACTAAGGGCTTCTGTTCAGGCTGGGGTCACACCTGCTCGCACCACAGCTCCACTCTCCCAGCAGAAGTCTGCAGTGTAGACATAGCCTGAGAGCCAACCTGCTCCCCTAGTGAAAAACACAGAAGCATGGCTGAATGCAGCAGCTTTATGGTGGGACACTGTTACCTAGCAACAATGGATTAACCCTTTCATGGGTGCCATGGACATGACAGTTCTCCCTTTCTCCTGTGCACAAGAAATCAGCACATGGGTGCTTCTGTGCCAGGAGCTGATCAATGATATGCTCAGAACTCCAGCCTATCTCTTTGGCCTGTGACCAGTCCGTCTGGTTGCCTCAGCCAATGATCTATCTCCCACTGCATTCCCCAACCACATTTTTCTTCCTCTTCTGCAGATGGAAATATCGTTGGCAAAACATCAATCATTACTATCTCGGCAAGAGAGTTCACCGCTTCCTAAACCTGTGACCTATCACCCCTGGTAGCCATCCAGGTCACCGACACAAGTAAGTGGACGAGTACAGTGTGCTAATGGTATCTCCTGCTTCTTAGGGGACAGCTGGAGTCAGAGAAACCCTAGTAGTTAGCCACTCTCGGAGGGCAGAGGTTCAGAACTGTCACCAGACCCGTCCCCCACTCTCTGAATCCACCAGAAGTACTGGGAGGTTGACAAACAGGAGCCTGACTCGATTGTGCTGTGTTCTTCATTGAGGTATTTGGGCACCTATGGGAGATGGAGATCCACCTTCCTCCTATTATTATTATTCCACATTTATGTTACAGGAGCACCTAGAGGTCTCAACACAGTGGGGGTTCTGTGGTGCTAGGTGCTGTACAAACATAGTAAATAGCAGTCCCTGCTACAAAGAGCTTGCAATCCAATACTTTCTTTACTGTCCCCTTTTCTTACTGGGGCCCTGGGTGTGTCCTAATAATCAGTCCATGCTAGCAGAACCGGGGGTGTTGAAAGAATCACTCATCGATGTCAATGGAAGTTTTGCCTGAGGACTAGTCATGGGCCAGAGTTCCTCCCCCAATGCTCATTTTCAGCCTCTCATGCAGAGGACTTCCTCTGTCCCGATTAGCACAATCCATGGTCATCTTTGCCCATAGCAGCAGGTCAGGCATCTCCAACGTGACTGAAACGAGGAACATAACTGAAACCTACCCAACAGAAAGCTCTGCCTCTGTGATTTCTTCATTCCAGGGGAGCTTCTTTCAGCTGATTTCATAACTTGACACTTTTAAAGCTAGTGGACTCTGGTGCCCAGACAAGAAAGTGAACCAGCAATGGGGAAGCACGTGATGAACGCATGCACCCGCCCCTCTTCCATGCCCACTGGCGTGCATGTGCAAGATCAGGCTCTGGCATGTGGGAGCGACAGCCAGAGATCCCAGAAGACCCCAGCAATCCCGGAAAAGACTCACTAGATTTAATTCATCAAGAGCCAAGGAGCTGCCCATCCAGAGTACAAATCTGAGCACGCAGTGTCATTCTTTCAAACAGGAGTATTGCATGCTCTAGGATTTGGGTTTCTATATCTAGAATAAGGCTGCCAGAGTTTTGCAGGCTGTACTTATCTTTGAGCAGACGTAGCCCTTTCACCACGACAGAGCGGCATGTGCATCTTAGAAGTAGCTCTCACAATATCCAGAAATATCATTGGTGACCAGTTGGTCTTTGTTAATGGGCCATCTGAAACTG
The DNA here is from genome assembly GCA_007922175.1 of Pelusios castaneus. Classification (NCBI taxonomy): domain Eukaryota; kingdom Metazoa; phylum Chordata; order Testudines; family Pelomedusidae; genus Pelusios; species Pelusios castaneus. The sequence continues at coordinate 30,360,037 of ML685764.1, forward strand.
GGAGTGATGGAGCCAGCTCTACAAGATGTAGGCGTGTCCCAGGCACAGAACACCTTAAAGCTGGTGATCAGTAAACTACATGGAATGGAGACAGAGCATCCCATCTAGAATAAGAATGCCTTTAGCACACAGAGCACTTTCCTTACAGGAACATGAGCATTGCCAAACTGGATCAGATCCAAAGTCCATCTTGTCCAACAGCCTGTCTCAGACAGTGACCCATGCCAAGTGCTTCAGAGAAAGGTGCAAGAAACTCACAGTAGAAGACATGGAATTATTTTGTAACCACAAAGGCCTTGCGATGACTCCTAACACTTACAGATCCAAAGCGTGCACCAAAGCATGAAGATTTTTATCCCTTCCAAAACTTTTTGTTTGCCTTAACTACTGTAACTCTGGATATTCTTGTTAGCCGGTTGAACATCCTTTTCTTCGCTCTGTGAATATTGTGAAGTTTTTGGCCTCAGTGACATCCTGTGACAGTGACACAGTCTAATTCCACAATGCATAAAAAAATATTTCCTTTCATGGGTTGGGAATTTTGCTACCTTTCAATTCCATCTGCTAGGTCTTGTGTTGTGAGATGGGACAACAGAAGCTCCCAATCTCCCTTCTCTAGAGGATTCGCTATTTCATATGCATTTACCTGGCCCCAGTCCTTCATCTCCTTCCTAGGAAAACAACCTTCGTTTTTTCAATCTCTCTTCTTAGGATAGATTTTCCAGGACGCTGATCATTTTCATTGCCTTTCTCTGAATCCCCTCTAATTCTGCAAACCCTCTTTGAACTGAGTGACCAGTATGGTGTACACACACACACACACACACACACACACACACACACACACACACACACTCTTGTCTAGATAGGACGGAGCATCAGTTTAAGGAATGGCATTATATTACTTTCCATATTATCCTCCATCCTCTTCCCCCTACATCATAACATCTCAGTGTTTTCCTGGTCCTAGAGGGGAGGGAGGAAAAAGACAGCAGTTCCCTGGCCTACCCAGCGCTCTTGCCAAGAAGCATTTCTACATGCACTGGGCAAGTGGCTGAATAGGATTCTCAAGTTTTCTACCATGTATTACAAACAGAACCTCCACATCCCACTGCCATGACACACATGAAATCCTCACACCAGCCTAGTCCCAGATGATTCTCACATTGGCCAGTCATACCCTGAGAGGCAATAGCAGCTAAACCGGGACCCCAAAATTCCCCTCTCCAGTTCAGTGGCTAATGGTGATTGGAGCTGAACAGCATTCGAATGCTGGACTCCATGTGCACGTGCAAACATATGCAAATGCACATATACACACACACTTACACATGCCTACGCAAATCCATGTGCACACACACAGGGTGCATTCACGCTCATGTTAGCACAACACATGCACATGTGCACACAGATGGAGGTGCATGCGCTGCGATGTGAGGGGCATGATCTATCCTGGTGCAACCCAGTGTATTGGCATCCACAGGAGAAACCGGTCCCCCCAAATGTACCTGAGCATTTGCAGAGTGAAATTTGCCCTCCCCATGCAGCTCATGTGCAGTCACCTCTGCCCTCCCCTGGCCTTCCAGCAGGAAGCTCAACCAGCCTGGGAAATCCCTGTGGTATCTTACATGAGGCAGTCCATGGCCTCACATGCTGGTAGCCATCAGGGGCTGCATTCTCGGTGTCACAGCTATGAATAACCCCATTATGCTCAGCCTCGGCCCCTCCTCTCCTTCCTCCCCACCAACTTTCCTCTGTTATTATTTTACACTCGTGCCTTTGCAGCCGCATTTGATCATTTCTCCACAGCAACTGCACCTGCTGTGAGCCACGGCGGACTGTGGGGGGAGAGGGAGGGAGAGACAGCAGGTGCTGTGCTCTGGGATCGCTCCTCCACCCGCATTCACAACAACATCCACTCATTCCTGTTTGAGGGTTCTGGATCCAGAGCCCTTCAGCTCTGGGGATGTTTGGAGCCAGGCCCAAAGATTGTGATTAACAGCCCAAAACAAAGCCCCAGACCCAAACAACCTAAATCCTATCTCCTGCTTTAGCACACTTGGCTACAACCCTACAGGCTAAGAAAAACACTGTGTGAAAGAAAGTAATGCTACAGTAGCCATTCAACAGTCTTCTCTACAGCAGCTTCCCTGCAGGCCTGTGCACCGACCTGGACCCACACAGGTTGAGTGCCTTGGCAGAGATGTTGGTGCACACGTCCATATATAACTATGTGCTGGAATCTCTTCATCTGTCTTCCTGGAATGCGGCCACTTCTGGAGCGGAATGAAGCAGCTCTTTAAAAGCCCCAAAACAACAACATAGGATAGTTTAGCAATGGGAAGGGAAGCATGGGGCATTGGGTTTCATTGGCTGTGTACGCAGGTTACCACCTCCATGTGCATGGCATGTCTATGTGCATTTGTACATGTGTGTTTCAAAACAAATTGGATTTCATTTTCTTCGCAAGGAAAGACCACAGCGCCCAGTGGGATTCAGACTGAGACTGACCTAGGATTGGCTGCAGGGGAGCTAAGAGGGTCTTGTTACACCCCGCAGTGGGGGGGGGGGTTGCTGTGCGGGGCAGGAAGCTTTGCCTAGTGGTTACAACACCAGACTGGGAGACCTGGGTTGTGTCCCAGCTGTGCTGCTGACTGGGCCGATCACCCTGAGGAAACTGGCTCACTTCTCTGCACACCAGCTTAATGCTGCCAAGCCTCCTTAGAGGGGAAAGGAGCTACAGCCAGTTTTGTCTTCATGCTCGGAAAGGACAGAGCTGGCAATGTGGAGAGGAGCAGGAGGTCATGGAGGACCATCAGGGTCTAAGACCCCCATGATCTTCCTGAGAAAGGACTAGGGAGTGGGACACGTAGACCCGGGGGAAGTGGCCTGGCCTGTGCCTGAGGAAGCTGTAAATAATCTGAATGCCAGAGCTTCAGGCCTGTCTGTTCTGGCAGGTCAGGCATGGCTCTGAGACAGAACAGCTCCCCCTGCCCCCCAGCCCTTCCTCGTTTCATAGCACTGCACGGGGCTCGCCCTGCTCTGTTCCAGGCCTTTCATCGGATGCTCTTCCTGCCAGTCCTGGAAATCGCAGGCCATTTTCCTGTCCCAGGTTCATCCTTTCTCACTGCTCCCTCTCCTGAGTCCCCCAGCGCTTCCTGCCTGCAAGCAGCCTGTGCCAGCACAGGGCTGTGATTCACTCACCACGCCTGCCTCCCTGTCCCCATCCTGGGGCTCTTGGCTACGTCACTGTTAACCAGCCACCTTCCCTGGCGTCATCCCTGACCCCTTGCTCTGTACGTTCTCTTCCTTCCTCCTGGCAACCAAAGCCTTGGCTGGTATATGCCATGTGATTAATACACTAGGAACATTTGGCCCTAGTTTGGTGGTTATCAGAGCACACACCGGCCCCACAGGAAGCAATCATGTTTATCTAGTGGACTGAGCTGTGGGTCACAAGCCAGTAACTCCTGTGTTTGATCCTGGCTCTGCCACCGACTCCATTGTATGGCCTCGGACAAGTCACTTAACATCTCTGCCTCACACTTACTGTTTCTTCCGGGACTGGGGGTGGGCAGATTGCGGGGCCTGAAGGATGAGGAAAGTGTGGAAGAGCCAGAGCACCCTGTGCCAGGGCTTATTCCTCCACTAAGCACCACCCAGCAACTGGGCATTGCCCCTGTGAAAGCAGCATCCAGACATCCTGCCCTGAACTGAATGACTCTGTCCAAAGGGCCCACACAGCCAGAAAACAGAAAAGCCTGAGAAAGGGATGGCCCTCTCCCCCACTGATTTCTCTTTCCTAGTTCCCTGAGCCACACATGCCTCCAGCCAGGAGACCTCGCTTCCACCTGTACAGGGGAGAGAGGAACCTTTTGCAGCCCTGACCAAGGGCATTGAGCGTGGCCCCTTGTGACAGCAGCTGGCTGGTGCTGAGCCAGCTCCCCTGAGACAGGAGGAAGGTGGGTATATCACACATAGCTTGTAAAAACCAGCTCTTAGGGAGGGACGGCTCCCAGATCCCTGGGGAACAGTCAGTTTTGAATAGAACTGTTGTAACTAACAAGGCTCGGGTTTAAAATCAGCACCCAGATGTTTGATCTGAAAATAGGGAGACCCCTGCCTTCAAACAACCCCCACCCCTCAATAGGCTCCCCTGACCCACAGTTACCTTCATGGAGGGCCAGCCCCCATGGACAGGAGTCCCTTCTTTGCTCTCTGCATAAGCGGGGATGCCAGGTTTGTCTTGCTTCTTTCTAGGTGTTGGGGCTTTCTCTTTTCCCTGTCCCTTCTGCATTAGTCTCCTTTATGCCACTATTGCATTCTCACTTTCCCCACTGCACCTCCCGGTGTCTCCCTGCACACCAGTGTTTCATTCCTCACATTTGTGCTCTCCATCATTCCCTTTCTCTGCCCCCACACACATTCCCCATCTTCCACTGCACCGCACCCAGCAGATCTTCTCTGCCTCCATCTCCCTCATCCTGGAGATGGGGACCTCGAAGGGGGAAGTGTCCCCAATGGGACAGCTTTGTCCCCTGAGATTTCAGCCTAATGTGGCAAGCCCAGGAAATTTGCCTAAGTTCTGGTGAAACTAATGAACTGCTACAGTCTTGTATGAGCTGAACCTGACCTCCAGAATTTGAGTCTCTGGATGATGTTGGTCCTTTGTCTCTTCCCACTCTCCCCCCACTCCCTGTAATAGAGGGCCAGTAAATGGTAGCTCTCTCAAAAGACAGGTGCAAAGCAGCAGACAAGGAGTGAAGCCACCTCGGTCCTGGTCACAGATTCACAGACTGTAAGGTGAAAGGGGACCATTATGACCGATCTCCTGCATGACACAGGCCACAGAACCTCACCTGTGATTTCTGCATCTCCTTTGAGCCAGTGCTGTCTTTCAAAAAGACATCCAGTCCAGATTTAAAGACTTACAAAGATGGAGAATCCACAATACCTAAGGGTACGTTCCAGTAGTTAATGCCCCTCACAGTTAAAACTCAGCACCTTATTTCTAGTCTGAATGTGTCTAACTTCAGCTTCCAACCTCTGGATCTCATAATGTTTTTTGCTGCCAAGTCCTTTGAGATAAACAAAATAGACGGTGAGCCTGTGGTGTCTCACCATCAGGCAAGTGTGCCAGATCTTAAATCATTCTTGTGGCTTTTCTCCTGAACATCCTTTTTGAAGTGAGGATACCAGAATGGGACACAGTAGCCGTGACCTGGTTGTGTTAAAACACATGGGGTTCAAATGAGCCCATCTCTCAAATGATCCAGGTTGGCCTGTGTCACTGATTTGTCCTCACCATTATCAGTCCAGCAGTTTGTGGGTCATCTGCAAACTTTACCAGCAATGATTTCTTTTATGTCCTTCTCGAGCTTTGTTAAAGATATTGAACCACATTTGGCCAAGCGCAAATCCCACTCAACATACCCCCAGGGGCTAATGATACTTTTCACAATCTATTAGTTAACTGGCTTTTAATCCACTCAAGATAGGCCGGGCTGATTTTGCATAGTGCCATTTTTTTTATCACATTGCCTGCATTGAATGACTTCCCGAAGTCTAACCCTATTATGGTCTATCTTGTATTTCTGTCTGCGTTAGCCATGGGATAAAGCAGGAGATTAGAACGCAAGACAGCTGGGTTCGAATCCTGGCTTTGTGCCTCAGTTTCCCCATCCTCTACAATGGAGAGATTGACACTGACCTTTCAACCTCACATTTGCGGCAGAGCATTCCGATTCATACTTTTTCACCGGGGCTCATGTCTACCACAATGACTATACTTTTATAATGGCTTTAACCAGAGGATTTCAAAACTTTTCACAGAGGTGGGTAATGGCCATTCAGTTTACAGAAAAGGGCGGGAGGGCACAATCCTACCTAATGAAGTAATGTCTGTAAAATGCTTTGAGACTCTGGGTGAAAGGAGCTGGGCCGCAACATGCCAAGAGTCTAGCATCACCATCGTGGGCTTTGCCAGTCATCCTCTTCTTCCCAGGATCCCTCCCCACTCTAGTTCTGGAGTTGCAGGTCTGGTTTGCCCAGCTTTTGCTGAGGTCAGTAGGGCCTGGGGTGAAGCCACGGAAGCTGTGAGAAGCCCATTACTCAGCCAGTGAGTCATGACACAAGCTTGCGAGAGGCAGAACCCAGCCTGTGCGGACGTGCCCCCAGGAGAAGAGCCGCCGAGAGGCGCCCCATCACGGGAAGGTGAGTCAAAGGGACACAATCTGCAAAGGGGCCCGGAGGGAAAGATGCTTCCGGGTCAGTGAGGCTGGAGTGCTTAGTGAAAAGGAAAGCGTGCAGCTTCAATTTCCTTCCTCCAGCCCCTCTGGATCCAACGCCTCTTTTGCAACCCTCTGCAGTGACGGAGAGCCTCCCACACACTGTGAAGTCATCACTTCCCCTTCTCTCATGTCCCCTCTGGGCCCCAGTCCTTAGTGCAAAGGGGAATGCGCCTCCCTGCGGAAAGGGGGAAATTTGTACTGTGTTACTTCCTGTGGTTTGAAACTGGTTTCAAGCCTTTATATCGGTATCACTGCATCCACATGAGAGGCTCTACCACTTTAACTATACTGGGAAAAGGCTTGTTTGAATCTTGGGCTCAGCTAACGCTCAGTCTGTGATCACAAGCCATGATGTCTGTTTATGGACACCCTGATATTTGCAAGGAGAAGGTGGAACCACATGCCCCCATAGCAAGTGCTGGCAACCCACCACGTGCAAGCAGGGCCAGCCCAAGGATTTTTGGTGCCCTAGGCAAACTATGACTTTGCCCACACCTCCACCAACGTGTTATAAGAGATAGCATATTAATATATTAATAGAGAAAAAATCACTTCTGTCTGGAGCCCCTTAAAGCCCGGCGCCCTAGGCAACCGCTGAGTTCACCTATATGGTTTGGCCAGCCCTGCGTGCAAGACAGGATTGCTGTTAGCCCCTCTGACTCCCCCCGGCATGTTCACTGATCATGGAACAGGCATGTTACATGTATGACCATACCATCACGTGACCTGGTCTCCCAAGAACTACTGCCTCAAAGTGTGTTACATGTGCACATTCCTCCACGTCCCTCCTCACATTACGTGGGCTCTACGTGGCAGTTCTGAGTGGCAGTGAAAAATGAGGCTTGTTCAGCCTGTTTTCACCTGGTTCTCAGGCTGACTTGAGACACTTATTACATCCTAAGGGGGCTTGTGGTGAAAGTGTTCCACAAGGGTAAAGCTTATCTGTGTTGGAGACGGAGCCAGTCTGGGAATGTGAACCACACTCACCCAGAAACGAAAGACCATCAGAATGAAATCTCCCCTTTCTGTGCCAGGTGCTAGGAGAGATTTTCCAATCAGCCTTCTCTAACAAACAGGCATGGCAGCATGGATGTATTTACAGATTAAAATCCCTCCCCAAGCCTCTGCTGCCTGTACAAGTTCTCCACTGAGGAGAGGAAGAGAGCGAAGATGGACCACACATGAGTGTTGTTTAATTAATGAACAGCTGGAAGGTGCTCGAATACTACAGGGATGAAGTAGTAGTAGAAGAAGCCACAGAAAAGAGAAGAGAAAACAGCACACAGAAATTCCCCTTTCCACCTCTGAGACTAATGGAGATTGGAGCTAGGCATTGCCCGAAGACTGAGATCTAGATACATTCACACACTCACACAGCTGCCATCTCATTGTTCATGCTGCTTGTGTGCCTTCCCCCAGACTGCGTCTGTCTTGTCTATTGTAAGCTCTTCAGGGCAGGAACCGTCTGTGACTCTCAGTTTGTACAGCACCTAGCACAAGGAACCACATCCTTGGCTGGCTCTTAGACACAACCGTCATTGACATGATTAAATGTATGCAAATACAATATACATCCATGTACACACACACAGAGCTCCATGCAGGTGTACACAAACATCCATGCACAGCACAAATGCACTCATGCAAAAATAACCACAGCCGCACAATCATATGCCAGGGTTTTTCCAGGCACACTCGCAGGCAATCAGGTCTTGGGACCATTGTGGTCAGCGCAGCACCCTGCAGCACAAAGAGGGAGTTTCAGATGGGTTCTCCAAGCAGAACAGCTGCTACCAGCTCCACTCAATTTTGCATTCATCTGAACACCAGCAGAATGCGGATGGGGTCTTAAAGAGACACTGCACATTTATCTCTCCTCTGCCCCTTCCTCAGCTGAAAGATTCACTCTCATCCTGTCCCTGCCCTGCCTAGATTCTGTTGCCTGTAAGGGAACTGAATGACTCAGGGTACCCCTAGGAAAACTCGCACCTTCTCCTTACAGAGCTCAAGAGCAAAGGACTTAGCCCTGATCCCCCTCCAGGTCCTGCAGACTGGATGGTCTGTGCAGGCCCTGTCCACAGCCATGCTGAGTCTCCATCACGCCCAGGCAGAACACTCCATTGAGAGAGGAGCCTGGAGGAAATCCAGACCAAGGCACCAGAATAAGTTCTTGAATCTCTCCCTCTGCCTGGGCCTCACGGGTTGGAGTCCTTGTTTAAAACAGGAATCACTGGATTTGTCTCTGTCTCTGGAGAGCTAGGTGGTGGCCTGGTCCCTCCCAGGAAGTCAGTTGTTCTCAGCTAACTTCCCAACGGGTGCAGAGCAGGGTGGAACGAATGGGACATGGAAGCTCCCTGAGGGAAATCCTGGTAAAGGGCATCAGTGGAAATTGTTTATGTGCCTCTCTGCCTCACAGTTCCCAACGGAGCCTACTTGATCCCCGAGATGGAGACAGGACCTTGAGTAGCACATCCCCTCCTCTGCTCCCTGGACTCCTCCCAGCCGCCTCCTGGCTGGGACCATCGCTGCTCGATGGAGTGGCTCCCTGGGCCCTGGCTGACTGGTGGAAGCAGTGCCGCTTGCAATAAAGGGCTGGAAAACACTAGTGTCATGTACTTGGCTGCTTGCCCAAGGGAAGGGCCCCCACAGGAATCTTTCACCCATCAGGCTATGGAGCTAGGGACAGGGGGTGGCTGTGTCAAGACAGGAGAAGCCCTGTGTTAAGTGGTTGGTTGAGGCATAAAACTGGACCCTCCCCCAGGGGGCTGAGCAGCCAGCCTAGGGGTGAAGCGAGAGCGCAGAACCTGGCCTCTGGGCCAGCCCACCCCACCCCCCAGTGCCAGGGCCCCCCAAGGTCAACTGGCCCTGGGCCTCACCCCCTGGGAGACTCCCCTCCACTGGCCCTGGCCCTACGCCATGTGTTCTGCAGGGCAAGGGGCAGACACAGCTTTTGGGGTAGACGAAGGGACCCCATTTCTGCTCGGGGCCCTAGGTGGGCGCCTGCTTCACCTACCCCAAAAGTTGCCTATGTCCCTGGCAGGTTTTTATCTACCCTCCCCTTAAAAATCTCCAAGCTCCATAACCTCCCTAGACTATTTATTCCAGTGCTTACCTACCCTGACATGAAGTTTTTCCTAATGTCCAAACTAAACCACTCTTGCTGCAATTTAAGCCCTTTGCTTCTTGTCCTATCATCAGAAGTTGAGAACAATTTTTTCTCCCTCCTCCCTGTACTTATGTACTTGAAAATTATCATGTCCCCCCCTCACTCTTCTCTTCTCCAGACTAAACAAACCCCCTTTTTCCTAACTCCCCTCATAGTTTAACCAGCCTGATCAAGCCGTCACCCAAAGCCTGGGCAGAACCCAAATCCTTGAGAGTTCAAACAAGTTTTATTGACTTCCCCTGACTCCACTCCCCTCTTGGCCCTGGCTCATTTACACAGGCTGGTTTCAGAAAGGGACAGAAGTGATGCAAGACCACAAGAGACTCTCCTTGTGGGACTCCTGTCCCAGCCAGCAGCAGAAATAGTATGCAGTGATCTAAG
>ML685764.1:30379873-30401494 GCA_007922175.1 Pelusios castaneus
CTGTGATAATTTCTTGAGCCTTTGAAAGAAAAGCAAAGGGCACAGAAAACACATGGTGGGGGGAGGTTGTTTTCTCCAGGCCCAACAGAAGGGCCTAGCAAGCGTATCCAGCATCACGTGACAGGCTCTGAAGAGTGGTGAGGTCATGTCACGGTAGCAGAGCTTTTTGACTCTCTCTCCTTTGTTCATTGCAAAAGACATTAGGGAAAGTTGCCTGACAGGTTCTGTCAGGGACTGACATCATTGGGTTCTCATAGCCCTGAGAGGTATCCAAGGAAAATACTTCAGAATGAGTTTTGTGCTGAGGAAAGAATCACACCAACCGTGCTGGAGAAGCACACGAAGAAAGGAAATGGTTCGGGTTGCAGCAGGGCATGGCCAATCCTGCCAGGGAAGGCCTTCCACTGAAGCTTGAGGGGGATTCAGTTACTATGGTGTGGTTTCCACCAGTAAATAATGCACACATCATTAGTGTGGGGTGCAACTGCACTGAGGTAAAAAATGGCAGGGACCAGACGAAACTATTGTCAAAGTTGTGTCCCAGCCATAATGGGCGCAAAGATTGGTCTGCACTGCAGAAATGAGGCTGGCCAGAGTTGCCAGGATGTTCGTATAATACACAGATGACCTGAAAATGGTTTGCTAGCCGGTGAGAACAACCAGCCTTCCCTGTAGGTTTAATATCCCATGTAAGTTTAAGCTGTTCGGTTTAAAGCAATTCAAGGCAAGCACAGAGGGAGGCAACTGGTTCTCCTCTCACCATAAGTAAGTGGCCTTATAAACCTCCCAGAATGCACTGCTTCTGGCCATTGAGCTGGGAACTGTGGGACATCTATCCAGAGGGCATGGTGACAAGACGTAGGCACAGTACAGAAAACTGACGCAGCAAAACTAGCGTAGGCACATGGAAGCAACCATTTGTGCTCAATTACAGCCAGTTCAATCCTTGAGCACTGACGAGGCCCAGCATCTAGCACCATGAGGTGCTGGTCCATGACAGGGGCTCCTAAGTGCAACTCCATATAACTTACTGAATAACAAACCAATGGCTTTGAAGGGTTCTCTCTGGGCTACACTAGCACTTAGTTATCATTCCCACCAGCACAGGGAAGACAAGGCCCGTAGTCCATTCGCTCGTTGGCCGCCCTGCTGAGACTGCCAACAAAGAGGCCAATTAGTGTCAGTTAGGACAATGGATTTTGTGAGGTGGATACTTGCCTGCTAGGAACTGAATTGAGGCCAACACTTTGTTTCACACAAACCAGAGTAAAAACAAGGAGAGTCCTGTGGCACCTTATAGACTAACAGATTTCTTCGGGCATAAGCTTTGGTGGGCTATAACCCACTTCGTCAGATGCAAGTGGGTTATAGCCCACGAGAGCTTATGCCTGAAGAAATCTTTTAGTCTATAAGGTGTCACAGGACTCTGGTGGTTTTTGCAGTACTCAGACTAACACAACTACCCCTCTGGAAATTACAAACCAGAATGTGAACAAATGGCTACAATTTTTGGTCACCGCCAATCCAGGCCCAATGACTTTGAGGTGAAAGACACTGGGTCCCATCACTCCCCTCCGCCATCTATCCATCTTCCTTGCGGACCCATGCCCTGCAAATGGAAGGACACCAGTTCCCATGATCCTCCTTCCTCAGCCACTGCAGGAATGAACTGACTATACTGTTAGCTGTTTTCGCTTCCCTGCCTCTCACCTCCCTGTTCTTAAGTTGGGTTGCTATTGAATGATGTGAGTTACTTGCCTTCAATCAGATGCTTCAGAGGAAATTAACAGAACAGGGTAATTATCGAGTGATCCATTCTCCTGACATCCAATCCCAGCTTCTGGCAGTCAAAGGATTAGGGACACCAAGAGCATGGGGCTCATCCCTGACCATCTAATAGCTATTGATGGACCTACCCTCCATGAACTTATCAAATTCTTTTTTGAACCCAGTTATACTTTTGGCCTTCACAACATCCCCTGGCAAGGAGTTCCACAAGTTGACTGTGTGTTGTATGCAGAAGTACTTCCTTATGTTTAGTTGAAACCATTTTGCTCATTTATTTTATTGGATGACTCCTAGTCCTTGTGTTATGTGAAGGGGTAAACTACACTTCTCTGTTCACTCTCTCCACACCACTCACGATTTCATAGACCTCTACTGTATCCCCCTTTACTTGTCTTTTTCTAAACTGAATAGTCCCAGGCTTCTTAATCTCTCCTCATATAGAAGCTCTTCCATACTGCCTGACTTGGCCAGTTAAGAAACAGATGGGCTCTGAAGAGAGTTCCTGGTGGTTCATCAACCATGATGGCAGCCATGGCAGAGGACAGGTATTGAGGAAAATAAAGCAGACACACCAGGGAAACCTCAGGTAGATGCTTCCCCTGGATGAAGAGGGGAAGGGAATCAATCAATCAACTTAGAAATGACAAAAAGGGGACAACTGGAGATGACCCTAAACCCCAAAATTCAGGAGTTCAGAGTGAAGAGGTTTAGTTCGGGCCTATAATTAAAATACATTCTTAGTGCTTTGTCCACACACAAAAACATGGCAGGTGGAGAGCTACGGCTGGTTTACAAACAGGCTGGTAAGTGGTTAGAACCCGCTGATCTTTTAGCAGGGTAATTAACTGGTTACGGTTTAACTGGTTCAGTCTGAGCCAGTTCACCTCTAGTCTGGACGCAGACAAATTGAAATCACTTGGCCAGGCCTCCTCACACAGCCCCACCAGTACCTGGTGACAACCTCTCAGGACACGTAGCTCCTAGGAGTTGAGCTGGGAACTGAGAGAGAGGCGATTACAACTGAAATGATCTAAGAAAAGTGCTGGTGTGGACACGAGGCAAAACCCAGACAGCCAGGGTCATGTGGGTGCATGGACTTGTCTGTGTTCAAAACAGCCGCAGACCCTGAGCCAAGGCTTCTCAGCTTGGGCTCCAAGCACCATTTCCACCCTGCATGAGGCAGGTCAGCATCATTAACCCCGGTATATCTATCAAAGGCATTTACTTGATCCCTGTCACCATGGTATTCGAGCCCCTCACATTAAAGACTGTCTGCACCTTTAGGCACCTCAATGCCTTTAAAGATCTGGCCATAAGTGACTTGCCCACGGTCCCCCAAGACTCCTGCATTCTAGGCCACTACCTACCCACTGGGCAATCTTATCTCTTTCATGCAGCTGGGACACAGCGAGTTCAGTGATTTGCCCAGCAGCGCTGGGATGAGACCTCCCAAGTGCCAGGCTGCCTCTTTCCCACTTGACTCCTGTCAGCAGGAACGAGGAGCTTTCCTCGGGGAATCATGATTCAAATTAAACTTAGCATTGCTACCCCCTGGAACCTCCATCAGTCACTTACTTCCCTGGCCCTCCCACCCTGCCTGGCCTGGCTTCCTTCCCCCCAAGCCTCCCAGCCCAAAACCCTCTGTCCTGGGTGTCAGCTGGGCTTTGGGACATTCCAAACTAGCTGTCACCAGGCCCCAGCCAGTCAGGAATAAGTGGATTAAGCTCCAATCTTGTTATCTCTCTCAACGGCCTCATGGTGGCCTGTGTGATGGGCTGGAGGGGCAGCGGGGGGGGGGGAGGCGGGGGGCGTTGAGTGGAATGCAACACTCACAGTTGAGCAGGGCTTTGAAGAGGGGTCAGTGCCCCAGTCAATCAGAGCTGGGAAGACCTGAAGACTATTTCCATGCACCTCTGTGAAAGCTTGAAGACAATGGCCAGGCTGCCTGCTGTTCCCAGAGACATGGCACCCAGGACTTAATGAGCTGGAGAATTTAATTAGTCAGTGCCAATTTATGTTAATTGACTGGAGGAGTTGACACCCTCTGATTCCATTTCCTCCACCACCTGGCTGGCATCAGGAAAGGCACCAAGGTGTCCAGAGGGAGGAATCAGGTCCACAGAGCCCTGTGCAGTGAGAAGGGCCAGCCCAGCAAGGTGCCCAGCTGTATCCACAGGACACTGACCAGCAGTGAGGATCTGCACCAGGCCCCATGTGGGTATCACAGGTACCAGGGGGATGGGCACATTAAAAATGCGGGCATATGGGTAGATACTCAATGCCACCAGCCCCATGCAGTCCAGAATTATGAAGCAGGTCTCACCTCATCATCAGATTGACTTAAAAAACATGTATTTAGTTGGTAAATAATACACTTTGGGTTTACGGTCTTGGCCTACTGCTGGTTCAGAGCCTGTAGGGCAGTGGTTTTCAAACTTTTTTCCTCAGGACCCAGTTCAAAAAAATAATGCCCATGACTCAACAATTTACATCGCTGAGCAATGCATTCCAGTTTTTTGGCAGCGACAGCAGGAGACGCCATGAACCAGTGTCTGAGAATCTGCGACCCAGTACTGGGTCCCAATCCCAACCCAGAGTTTGAAAACCATTGCTGTAGGGCACACCTGGATATGTTGGTACGTTTTTCTCCGCAACCACAAAGGCTGGAAACTTCCATTATTATTATTATTTATTTATTGACATTCAAGCAGGGAGTCTCTCCACCTGAATCTAGGAGCTCTGAGAAAAACATCAACTATTGCACACCTTGCAATAACATCACAAGATCCAAAGGGGTAGCCATGTTAGTCTATTGAACAAAGACAACAGAGTCCAGTGGCACTCTCCCCCAGGAATACGATTGTGGAGGGTCTTGTATAGGGCTATAAAGGAGATATCCGGTCCATTGGGGTGGGAGGGGCAGGCAGCTCCCTCCCAGGGCAGGGCAGGGAAGGAGATGCAAACATTTGCTGTGGATGATTCACCGAGTCTGACTTCAGCCAGCTGCTTTAGTGGAGATGATTTGAGTGTTAAAAACCACACCAGAAACCACAGGGATTTCCACAAGGCCAGAAAGAATCCCCCCTGGCCCCTCCCCCCCGATTTTGTTCACCTCCCCATTTCACACCAACACACCAAGGCCCCTGATGCACTGTATTCTCTCCAGGGTAAGACCTGGAGATTTAGGCCTTATCTACACTAAAAAAAACTGTGAGGATCCCAGAAACGCTCCCCTGTCCACTCAATAACTCCACCCCTACAAGTGGAGTAAGGCTGCGTCGACTGCAGGGCACTTCAAATCAACGCAGTCGAGTGAAGACGTCGCAGTAAGTAGGAGGAACTAAGTCGGTGGGAGATACACAATCTGCATGCTGCAGATTGTGTATCTCCCACCGACTTAGCCCCGTAGTATAGACCTGGCCTTAGACTCAGAGGCAGGATGCCTCCCTTTAAAGGAAGAGCATGATTTTCTCTCCCCCAGGGATGACCAACAGGGAGCTAGATTCATGATGAGGACATTTTGGTGCATAGCAGTTCATGTGTTCTGATAGACAGTGGCTCACATCTGCAGTCACTCCAGGCAGAGTACTGAAAATGGGGCTCTAAAACACCTACTTCTGGTTGTTTTTAAATCCCAGCACTTCCTTTCATAACAATGACATTGGGGCTGGATTTAATACAACTCAACAGAGCAATAAATAACGCTATTAACCATAATTAATGGCCGCTACTTACTTTATAGACTGTAGCACCTTGCAGCCAAAGACCTCAGCGCTTAAAAGAGGTAATGTCGATGCAAAATCTAGGCCACTTTAAATAGCCTGTGCAAAACAGCATTAGTTACCACTTCACCCTCTGCCAGTGTTTGTGGTTTCACACTCAAAGGTTCTTGTTTTCTCTAAATGGTCTTTATCTCCCTTCTTGCTGTGTGCAAACTCACAGAAAATGACTGACTGCAGGGATCATGCTGTTAATCTACAAAGGAAATAGACTGGGGGTGGGGTGGCGGGGGGAGGATTGGTTGTCCCGGTAAGAATGAAAGTGTGCTGTTTAAGTTGACAGTGTCTCTTTATATTTATTTACTGTATACAAGGTTTATTCACCCATTGCTGAAAGGCCTCAGCTGCTACTCTCCACAGCAATCTGAGGACGGAAATAGCGAAATCATCAAAATGCAACCAGAGCCATTGTGAAAGCCAGAAAGAGGCAAAGTGAAATCAAAGTGCTTTGAGCAACAGGATGGGGACTGAAGAGTGGCTGGGTTCTTCCAAACCCAACTCTGAGGGTATGGCTGAGTGACTTTACTTTTTCCACATATAAACAGGGATAACAATTTCCACAGGGAGTGTGTGCATGGAAGGGACAGGAGTGGAATAGGTTTGTAAATTACTAAGGGTATGTCTTCACTCACGGCGGCAAATTCAGCACCGCCAGATCGATTCTCCGGGATCATTTGAGCAGAAGTGGAGACCCGCTCAATCGATCTGGAAGTTGACTGAATAAATCCACCCCCGAAAAAGATTAACACTGCGGCAACAGGAGGGTTTCCCATCAGCGCAGTGTAGTGGGGACATCGCACTAATTACTCTGAATAGCTTGCGTCTTTTCCATCTACTGCCACCAAATTTCACAACAAGTGTAGATCAGGCCTCAGTGTCCGTTCAGCACTTGAAAGATGTTAAGTGTTGAAATATTGCTACAAACACAAGGGACAAGAATCGTGCCACTGTTTCCCATCAAACATTCAAGTTTTAAACTTGATCCACATTTTATTAATTGAATTCAAGACACACAGGGCATTGCTTTTTGGTCTTTTAAATAAAGGCTTCAATTGTTTTAACTAATGAATCCACTTCCCCTCCTCCCCCCATG
The DNA here is from genome assembly GCA_007922175.1 of Pelusios castaneus. Lineage (NCBI taxonomy): Eukaryota > Metazoa > Chordata > Testudines > Pelomedusidae > Pelusios > Pelusios castaneus. The sequence continues at coordinate 30,386,534 of ML685764.1, forward strand.
ATGTGTCACCAACAAAACAATCTGCTGCCTGTGAAAAGATTTAGACAACATTATTGCAAGAGAATAAACCAATAGCAAAGGAGGAGCATATTCTGTGCTGCAGGCAGACATGTGACTAACCATTCGAGGATCAGTTTGTATCACTTGATTTAAAAAAACAAACCAAAAATGAATCCACATAGCCTTTGAAATCCTGTAGCTTTTACAGATTCTCTCTGGCTCCAATTTAAGGCCCATCACTCTTTTTTTGCTTGTTATATGATATTAGTGCAGCCAACACCTGGCAGCCTATTTAAATCCCACTGAGCCCACTAGAACAACAAAACCCCTGTCCTTTCAGCTGAGAGAGCGGCTAGAACCCAGGTCTTAACTAATTACTGGCGATGAAGAACGTAAGCAGGGTTGGGGGAGCAGGACAGGTCCAAGAGGGGGTCACTGAGCACAGAACCTTGGACTGTGCTCACTGCCCTGAGGAAAAGATGGAGTCAGTGGATGGTGCCCAGAGGAATTCTGCTCAGCTTCATCCAAGGACAAAGGACTGAAAAAAGGTGCCATGATTACAGATAATTCCCGCCCTTCCCCCCAATCCAGCTTTCTCCCCCTGGATGGATGGATGACCGCCCTAGCCTGTGCCAAGAGGAGGATGATAAGGAGGACCTGGGCAGCACTGGAGATGGTGTATTCTCATAGGCGGTCTTGGCGGGTGGGCAGGTGAGGCAACTGTCCAGGGCTCCGCAGGGTGAGGGCCCCCAAGCTGCAGCTGTGGGGGCCCGTGGTAGGACCCCTGGAGAGGCCAGCCATGGGAGGGTGGCCAGGACCTAACAGGGGCACTGGGTAGCCCTGGAGAGGCCAGCCCTGGGGTGGCCCCACCAAAGCTGTCGTGAGCACTGGGAGCCCCACCACATCCCAGAGAGGCCAGCGCTTTGAAGATGGGGAACCTACGGAATAGGAGGAAATTAAATGCCTTTAATTTAATTTCCTTTTAATTTCAATTTAGTTTCCTCCCATTCCGTAAATTCTCCATCTTCAAAGCGTCTGACAAAGTGGGGTTTTCTCCCATGAAAGCTCATGCAATAAATAAATTTGTGAGTCTTTAAAAGTGCCACAGGACTCCTTGTTAGCGTCACAGGATTGAGCATCTTGTCTGACCTCCTACATAACACTGACCACAGGACTTCCCCAAAATAATTCCTGTTTGAACTAGAGAATGTCTTTTGGACAGACACCCTGTCTTGATTCACTCCCCATGGCCCTTTCTATCCTTGGCTTCACTGAAGGGCCTGGCCACACAGGCATCTGATCAGGTAGGGTGGGGTTTATTTGTTAAATAGAGCTGAACCCAGCTCCAGCCAATTCATTTCACTCGGTAAGAGCTGAGTCATGCTACCTGCATTGACATCTACATTTCACATGTTTGAACACGCATGTAAAAGCACTGGCCCATGGGCTCACATGCGTGCCTTGATCACACACAGTCATGCCTGCACATGGCTTCTCATCTACATGCAATTATCACAGCCAGAAGATAAGGTTACTGAGTCGACACTCCAATCAGGTAAGCACACCCAACCTAGTTTTAATCTAGTCAGCTCAGGTACCAGCCAGAAAGGCCACCACACAGGATTCAGCAGGGGCTAGCCACCCAAATAATTACCCAGAGGTCTGTGTTGACTTGCACAGACTGCACTGCCACTCAGTGCTGCAACCACACCCCATGCCTGCACTGTAAAGCTACCCTTCTTCCTCAGGCCTGAGGCTGAGCCCTGCTTCTTGCCAAGCCTGACCATCTACAATGCTCTTTTTAGCCCCTCAAGCCACTGTCTGTCCAGCCAGGCACACCCTGAGACTCGCAGCATCAGTGGGTCTTTGATTGCCCTGTAGACACTCACATACCCTTTGACACAAAGGTTAATACAAGCGACTCTTCAAGCAGGCAATGAAATATCCCGCAGTTGGAGCTTTGTGGTCTTTCATCCTGTCACCACTCTCAGGGTGAGGACTGCAGGGAGAGATTTGTTTCACTCTGCTGCAGACAGGCAGCGTGGGGGAGGATTATTCTCCAGTGAGGTTACTGTGGGATCGGGGACCAGAGCCTCTTCTTCTGGTGGAGCTAGCTGGTATCTGTACAGGTACTACAAGCCAAGTTCATTCTCCACAACATCAGCTCATCATGTCACGAGGCATCATCATACGCCTGCACAACGGGCTGTTGCTCCAGGGCAGTGTCACACGAAGTGGTGAGGGGCCCAGCTCAAAATCCACAAGGGGAGAGAACAGCTTTCTTCGTCATGCAAGGACACAGAAGCACCATCAGGCACCAGGCCACAACCACGCGGCAATGCCACAACCCCATAACATCGCAATGCAATGGGGCAAAGAAGCAAAGTTCCCCTCCAGGCAATATCACACCAGCACAATGGCACATGCACCATAATTACTCATGAAGCTTCCCCTGGCCTGCCTGTCCATTGCTTGCAGGAGAGGAGAGGCCTTCAGGACCAACTGAGCCACAGCATCCCCAGCAGCTCATGGGAGAGAGGTTTGCATCCAGCTGCCGCACCAATCCTGAAATCTGGGAGACTTTGAGAAGCCAAATCTTGTCGCCCGCTAAACTTCGGCCATAATTTGAGGAGCTCAAGTGGAGGAAGAAACAAAGCTAATTTGGCTGAGTGACAGCAGCAAGCTTCGGGCACTGCGCCAGTGAGCACCGACCAGTGTCTAAATATAGCGCCTGTCTCTTTAGCACTCCAGATGAGATGTTGCATCGACTTCTTTGGCGCTAAATCAGAAATGCAAATAAAAGGGAAATTAAACCCAGAGGAAGAGAGAGAATCATGTGACCTCCGGAGTGGCCAGGGATGAGGCCTACAGATGCTGCCCAGCCTGAGGGGGAGAGTCGGTGGACAGCTGTGGGGCATGGAGTGTTACCCACCACAGTGACACACTGCCTGGGGGAAAAATCTCACCATCCCTCTTCCCATTGTGGTTCTGCTCCATGCAGGGGTGGGATACAAAGAACTAGCACAGGAGAGCCAAACCTCTGTACAGCTCCCTGTATCTGAGTCTGGAGCAGAGGCTTAATGCCACCTAAGTCCTCCCAGCCCATCCACTTTGCTCAGGTGAGGATGAAGTCCCATAGCATGGGTAGGGATTCTGGCCTCCCACCCCATCCAAAGAAAACCCATGTCTCCCTCTTTCTGGGACTGGGAGCTGGGCACATGATGCAACCCTCTGAAGGGTGGGTTCCCGCAGCCCTGATCTGGGCTCCAGAACCTCCTGCAAATGCAATGCCTTCCTTTGGCCAGTCAGCCATAGGCCGCCCCACGCCTACAACTACTGGCTGTGCCTTTCACTGTGACACCACAAGAGCAGAGTCGGCTCCAGCCGCCACTCTGGATGAGTCCCCTGTTGTTTTCAGCAGACAGGGCCTGACGTTTCCCAGCTAACCACTGCCCCATCACCACAGGCAGGAAGGTGGAGAGCAGCATGAGAGAGCATGGCCTCGTCTACACTAAAAAGGTTTGCTGCTGAGCTATGTGGATAGCATTATACTGGTGAAGACACCGCTTATGCCAGCGGATGAGCTTGTGAGCTGGTGTAGCTTATACCAGTTTTCCAAACCGAATGAAGTCCTTTTTTTGCATCTGCCCTAGGGCTTTTGCCAGCTGAGCTGTGTCAGTTGGGGGATACATGTGAATTTTTCACACTTTTAGCTGACGTATCTATGCCAGTCAAACTATCCTGGATTCATGGGTAGATCAGGCCTCTGCAGGAGCATGAAGGAACACTGGCTTCCCAAGAGTCTCTCAGCAGGGCACAGAGAGATGGAATTATCACAAGGAATGTCCACACGCCACTGAGCTTTGCCTTCACCTCATCCGTCTGCCCAGGCTGGGAGCACCCTGGATGACTGGGGAGCAGGTGAGCGTGGAATCTGCTTTGAGCAGAGGGTGCAGGGCCCAGCGGATTACTGCCAGCTCCAGGCATGCCAGGCTCTATGCAGGCAGGCCCAGCCATGTTGGTGAATCAAAGAAGTATCAGCTCATGGGAAACCAATCCCCTGACAGTGCACCTGATCTTTCCAGACGCTCCTGGAGAGAGGGGTTGAGGAGGGGACCCGTAACATGGCTTTGCCAAGCTGGCGTGGTATCCTTTGCATCCCATGAGCAGCTATGACCACCATGTCTATCTGCAAGGGAGACGGTGTCCCTCACAACAGCTTGGGAAAGATTAAAGGCAGGGAGCACAAGAGGAAGGGGGCATTGGAGCAGACAAGGCCTGCAGAGCTCTGATGAGGGCGGGGAAGCCTCTCCCTTCAGAGTCCTGACACAATGGCACAGTGCACAGTGTCGGAGCTTAATTACACGGGATCTATCGCAGCGATCAGGGCCCTGGGCACTGTCAGTCTGTGCTGGCCTGACCCAGCGCAGCAGCATTTAAGCTGGCAAGCTCACGTCTCCCCCTGAAAAGCCCCCAGGTCAGCCCAGATTACAAGCTGATCTCCCCCACCCACCACCGCCTTGCGCTGGGATTTGCCCCTAGCCATTTGGGGCCGTGAGTGTGGTGAATGGTGTGGGCCTGGCTCCAGCGTGACAGGAGCCCGGAGAAGTGGGAGTTAAAGGAGGTCACCACTGCAAGCTTGGTGGACAGACGCAGGCCTGCTGTCTGTGAGGGCAGCTGCACTAGGCTGGCCACTGGGGCAAAGGGAAAAGATGGAAGTGGAATCACCAGAGACAAACACTTCAAAGGCAGCAGCAGCACGTGCAATATCCAGACCAGCTGCGTCCCCTGTGTTGCTCTCCCACAGACACCTCCCCAGGTCTCTGGTGACATTGGCCATGCTGGCTACTAACAAAGGCTACTGTGACAGGCTTCACTTGTGGGTACCTCTGAAAGCCAGACAGGAACCCAAAGTAAACAAAACCTTAGGTACAGGCACCACCCAAGCTTCAGGAGCAGTTGGATCCTCAGCTGATCTCCGCAGCCGACTCCTTTCTCTGCAACACCTCAGATTCATCTCTAGTACAAGAGAGTGTATCTGGAGATCCATGAGCCCAGCTCAGTGTTAGGCACCCTGGGGTGAGGGGCTGGCAAAGGGACCCGCACCTCATGCTGTAGGTCCAGGACTGACTGGGATTCTCAGCCACTGGGGTGCCTCAGAATAGCCAAGGCACAAAGCACTCCAGCTACTCTTCCTTCCACTATAACATACCCCATGGCACACGCCTACACAAAGGCTGGGGGGAGGGATAAGGGGGGTCCTGCACAGAAAGAGAGAGAGAGAGAAAGAGAGTGTATGTGTGTTAGGGATAACGTGACTGATGTGTGTGGGGGAGAGAGAGAGAGAGAGAGAGAGGAGTCCCCATAGGCTGGAGCCTGCATTTTGTGCATTTTTAAGAAGAACAAGGTTAGTGGGTCATTCGCACGCCAGAGGCTTTTTCTCCATCTGAGCTGCTTTGCTGCCAAACCTATCAGCACTGACATCTCCCTTCCTGGGAACCAGCACACCCAGAGTGGAGCTGGGATGAGGGAAAGGGGGTGGGCAGAACTCATGGGACAGGACCCGGGGGGCCAGCAAGAAGAGACAAAAAGGCAGCAGCAAGCAACAGCTGGACCCAGCAGCACAGCAGAGACCAGAGATACACAGTGCTGTGGGCAACCAGCCAGTCCCAGCTCTGTCTTTCCACTGAGTCTCTAACTTGAGCCAGTTCGTCCCATTCCTGGCATCCCAGCAGCCACCGTCCATGTTCCCCTGGCTGGAGACTAACCTTCCTTTCTTCTCTGCTCTGCTTTGCATCCCATCATGGTTTGCTTTGCCCTACGTAAAGTGTTGGAGGCAGATTTTGTCTCCTGTAAAGAACGTAACTCACGCAAACTAGTCTGTCTCTGAAATGGACCAAACTCTCCCCCTCCACAGCCAAGGTGATGCCCTCTTCCAGGAGCAGTATGACTGGGAGGAAGCAAGGAGGCCCATGTAGCATCTGCCGTAGAGACCTGAGAAGGAAGTGGAGAGAGAAGCCAGCAGCAGGGTGGGGGCCCAGTTGGCCCAGTTTCCAACACCAACACACACAGGGCTCTCTCTCCCGCTCAGCAGTGGGAGCTGGGTCTCTAGGAAAGACTATGTCCAGAGAGACTGAGGTCAGGCACACACCTGGTGTTGGACAGGGAGAAGGGCTGTGGGTGGCACAGATGGTAATGGCCTGGGGCTCTGGGCAACTCCCATTGAAGTCAATAGGGCCAAGAGTGCTGAACCCCAGAGGAAGTAAGCTCCCTCTGATCTTAGTCCTTCACAAGCTCTCCCTTCCCATTGCTCTCCCAGAGCAGCTAGCCCAGAGCCAGGCTCCATGTCAACCCAGGCTGTCTTGGCAGGGGCAGGCAGGGTGGGGGCTGTGGAACAGATGAAAGAGAGCCATTGGTTAAAAGTTAACTAGCAGACAATGCCGCGTTGAGATGGCAACCCGTGTGCAGGAATAGGAACATGTGAGCAAACAGGCTGCGATTTTACAACCCAGCCCAACTCAGGAGAAAGGAAACAAACAGTATGAACATGAAGTAAATTGGGCCCCGAAGTGTCATATCACCCTCCCTCTTCCTTGCACCCTCCACAGAAATCCTATTCTGCTACCCTTTTGAGCAGGGAAGACTGAGAACCTTGCCAGCCTGGCACAGCCGCCTCCCTGAACTCTTCTCTGCCTCTTTCCTCTGCATTCTTTTGCTCTGCTCACAGTCAGCACATGCATGTGTGTGCACAGCATATAAATATATGCAAGGGAAGATACATGTGAAAAGTGAGTGCAGATGCCTCTGGGCATCTGTATGTATGTGTGCAGAGGTGGTCCTGTGCAGGCACGTGTTTGCGTGTGCATGCTGGTGTGCACATATACATGGGTGTCTGCCTCCAGCCTCTGGTCTGCCGTGTGGCTTGTATTCTCAACAACACTGTACTTCCTGCTATAAATCCTCACTCACCCAAGCATATCCCTGAGCTCTCATCTGGGCCTGGTGGTAAAGGGGCAGAGATGGGGAGGCAGCTAACAGGCACAGGAACAGACAGGACAACTCACCATTCACTCTCTCTCTCTCTCTTTCCCCTTTCCTTTCTCCCTGCTGCTCTTTTCCTCTTTCTTATGTTCTCCCCTCTCTCCTTTTGGCATCCTGGAGTCTGAACAGCTGTTTCCATGGTTACAGATATGCAAGTCTTGGCGAAGATGCATCTGTCACTGAAGTTTGCACAGCGGATGGTGGAGGTGAGTGGCGGGGGGGGGAGGAGAGAAATCTGCAACCTATAAAGCTGACATGGTCTTGATTCATACACAGAAGCTAACCTGAGGCTTCCTTAGTGATTATGACAGGAACCTGACACCAGAAACAAGGCACCATGTCCCCACCGAGGGAGCAGATCGTACTAGATAAACATGGATGCTGATACTGTCAGCACCACACACTGCGTGTACATAGGATTTCTCACTATAGCTACTGCCTGTTCAGCTCCACAGGCGGGCAGCAGCAGTAGTGGGCGTGCTAGTGTAGACAAGCCTCCAAGCAGAGGCTAGCATGTCCGCCTAGGCCTGTTCAGAGAAGCTCTGTGTGGCGTGGTGGCTAAATGGCTGGCAGCCACACCTAAAGCTTTACGCTGTTATCGTTGCCATCGCGCGTGGAACTGAACAGGGGCAGCACCAGTAGGGAAGTTTAGCAGAAATTCCCTGGCATATCCAAGGCCTTAGACTGGCCCATCCAAGTGAAGATCACACAAGAACCAAGATAGTCGATAGACCCATTGCTCAGCACATAGTGCCACAGCTTCCCTCAATCCTTCCTGGTGGTCTTTTATTGTACGTCTACATGTAGAGCCCTGCAAATCCGCGGATATCCCCATTATATCCACGGATATCCACATCCACAGATACAATGCGGTTATCCGCAGACCATTTCTTGCAGATGCAGATCGGATACGGATCCACATATTTGTATCCACGCAGGGCTTTATCTGCATGGTTATGCACAAACTGCATGTGGCCCAGCTCAGCCAACTTGAGCGGCTTTGGCTCTAGGGTTGAAAAACTGCTGTAAAAAACTTTGGTATGAAGCCTGAGGCATGAGCTCTGGGAACCTGTGAGGATGGAGGGCTCCAGCCTTAACCCAAAGGCCTACACAGCAATGTTTAGCTCCGCAGTGAGCCCAGGTCAGCTGACGAGCCAACCATGGTTGTGCCACAGGTCTTTTCTCCTTGTGCAGGCATACCCAAGGCAGAGCTGGGAAAGCAGGAATCTCTGGGGACTGAAGCAAGCTCTCCAAGGATTTCCGCCCTGACTTGGTAGAATTTCTGAGCTGGGAATGGTTAATTTCTTCTCCCGGTCAGGTACCAGATCTCCTCCTCATACCAAATCTTATGATAAACCCTAGAGAAGCTATGTTAAATACAAGTTTATGTTGTAAGTGAACACCCTTCACTGCTGCTAGACCAGATTTTAAGGCCTCATTTATCCTTTGCTGAGTTTCTGAAAGGCTGACTGACTCTACAGATGGTTCAGCTGGGTTAAGGACCCAGGAAGTCTCATCTGCATTACAGCCATGTTGTATGTGTGTCAATTATCACCGCAGCGGTGGGGCCCATTGAAATCCCAGAGAGACCTGAGCCCCACACAACGCAACCCCCAACATATTTCTGCTGGCAGAGTAAAACCAAATAGGAACCTCCTAAGGACAGAGACTGGGGGGGGCATTTCAACTGTTTAAATAATCAAAAGAAGCTGATGTAATAGCCAACTTTTTGCATATTCAAAGCACAGAACCTCCACCTATGCTACATCCTTTCAAACCCTGGGCAAGGCCATTTCTGGAAATGGATAATGACATTAGCATTTTAATGGCAATAATTAGACGTGACACTTAGCACTCTGTTGAGATAAACATGGGGCGGAGAAGAGGAGTCAATTGTTGGGAAACAGCCTCAAGGGCTTGTATTGGCTTTAAAATGAAATCTTAGGCCCTGGAGTAGAAAAGCTGCACCAGTTTAAAAGTCAGTTTTTAAGTGATCTAGTTAGACCTGTATAAATCAGTTAGTCTTTAAAAGTGCCACAGGACTCTTGTTTGTTTTTCTGCAATAGACTAACACGGCTCCCCCTCTGGAACTAGTCAGACCTGTAGTTTCTCAACCTGTGCGAGCCACATACGCAGCTCTCAAGTCTTTATGTATTATGTGGGCCACATCTATAAAATATATAGACTATCTGTATGGCCCTGAGGATGTCACATGGGTCACAGCCGTGTGTGTACTGAGTGGGCCGCAAGCTGCCTGCAGCTGGAGAACCGCCATCGTCCCTCCTCAATGAAAAAGCGATTTTAACTCTTTCTTAAATTTGGTTCGATTAGACTGAATTGAGGTAACCCTGTTTAAACCCAGGGTTAAACCAGTTTAGGCATGTCTACATTAAGGAGTTGTGTTGATTTACATCAACTACGAAAACTGACTTAGTTCAAACTGGTGCCACTTTTCCAGCACATTGACAAGTTCCAAAGAGGTAGCCATGTTAGTCTAGGTCAGCCAAACAAACAAGGAATCCTGTGGCACTTTTAAAGACTAACAAATGTATTTATCGCATGAGCTTTCGTGGGACAAAATCCCACTTCGTCATCTTCAAAGCGTCTGATGAAGTGGGATTTTCTCCCACGAAAGCTCATGCGATAAATAAATTTGTTAGTCTTTAAAAGTGCCCCAGGACTCCTTGTTTGTTTTCCAGCATAGGCGAGGATGCTTGCATTTATTCAAAAACTTGTAACAGCAAGGCCGGCCCAACCATACAGGTGAGCCAGGCAGTTAGCTAGGGCACCAGGCTTTAAGGGACACCAAATTAGGTAGAAGAGAATTTTTTACATATGTTATCTCTTATAACAAGTGGGTCAGGGGGTGCCAAAATCATAGTTCTCTTAGGGTGCCAAAAACCCTTGGGCCGGCCGACCCTGTGTAACAGCAACAGAAAAGCTACAGGAGAGAGCCCACCTGCAGACTCCTCACGACCGTGGCTTTTCTGTACCTGCAGATTTACACTGTCCCTGGTTAAAGCTTCCCAGCATTGCTGCCAGCCCTGGTGCAGCTCCAGCAAGCATTAGCGATGGCACAAGTAGCATCTGAGTGGTGTTATCTACACCTTGCTCAGGGTAGGGCTACCCCACTGCACTGGAGACCACTGATGCCTTTATTTAAACCAGCCCTTGCACCACTGCGACAGGGGCGGGGCTTAAGAAGAAAGGGTCCTGTCAGCAAGGCCCCCCAGGTCCTTCTGACTAAGATCAAGAGTTAGAGAATGATGTTGAAATCCTAAATTTCCTGTGGAAGGTGCTCAGCATGGCTGGGCCCAGGTGCAGTGCTGAGTCCCCTTCTGCAGGCATGTCTCTCAGAGCCCAATGCTCCCCTCCAATGGTACCCTCCCCCCCCCATACACACACACCCCAATGGGCTCCATACTCCTGAAGACCAGGAATTAGGTGGTGGAGTCCGGAAACCTTGAGCTGCCCTTTCCCTTTCAAATACCCCCTCAGTGGCACACAAGGAAGAGCAGCACAATAGGTCCTGGGGGGGCGGGGGAGGGGAACTCCACCTCAGTCTGCAGCAGACTGGCAAGGAGGGAGGATGCAGCGCAGGATGAGTGAGTGGGAGATGGGTCCCCCACTGTACAAGCTAGGGGTGGATGTGTGTTCTCAGGCCTGGTTTCCATGGAGACCGACACAATGGTCACATTAGGCTCAGATTTGTTTTAAAAAGGAAGTGCTTTCTGTAGCTCCGATTTGTCCCTAATCACAGGCTGTTTCGTTACCAGTTGGGCACTAAAGGGGTTGATGACGAAAATAAAAGGGCTATTGTGTCAACCCATGTTGTATGTATGTGATGTGGCTGGGATGGCGGGTAAGTGTGTGTGGTGTACATAGCTTGTGTTTGCTGTACATGTGTGTGCGTGCATGTCTGTGTATGTGATCTAAATACCAGAAGGTAATTCCTAGTTAACAATATGTAGAAGGTGTGTGTTTGATGTGCACACCATGTCCCATGTGGGGATAGCCTGTGTGGGGGAGCAGTGTGTATGTCTGTGTGCTCTGGATGATGTGTTAGATTGTATGGCTGATGAACACTTGTGTGTGAGTGTTTTTGTGGGTCTGTGTGAGAATGCTTGTTCATGGTTTGTGTATTTGTATGCATTAGGGTGTGCATGTTAGTTTTTGTGTTTATGCACCTGCATGTGGGTGTATAATACTTCTGTACATGTCTATGTGTTTAGGTGACCCAGCATGCAGGCTTGTATGGGCCTGTGTTGTGTGTCCATGCTTGTTAGTGTATGTACACCTCTGTATTGCACAGCTGTGTCCCTGCACGTCTGTGTGCGCAGGGCTGTGAGTTGCATAGCTGTGTCCCTGTATGTGTGTGTGGCATGGGATGGGGTGGGGTAGTCTTGTGTATGTACAGCTGAGCTCTGTCGCGGTACGGAAATTGTTCAAGTCCAAGCACTTTTCCTTGGAGATGAGAAATTGGACCTGAAGTTGCTGGTTCCTGATTCTGGAGTAAATGCTGCTTTCATTTTGCCTCATCTGCCATGGCGGAGAACAACTTGCCATCGCTATGCACCATGAAAGCACCTGGGCCCTGAGTACGTTTCAGTGTCTTTAGACGGGAAGCTTCTGCTCTCCCAACCTGCGGTGTCCGCCACGCACTGCCAGCAACTCCTGGGTCTGGCCTACACTAAAAAGTTAAGTTGACCCAGCGATGTCACTTGGGGAGAGTGAAAAATCTCCCCACCTCCGAGCAATAGAGTTAAGCCCGCCCAGCCCCTCAGGCCCACAGCACCTCTCTGGGGAGGTGAGTTAACAACTGTCACAGGAGAAGCCCTTCCCTCGGCGTAGGGAGAGTCTACACTGAAATGCTATGGCTGGGTTGTTCCATTGCAGTGTTTCAAGTGCAGACAAGCCTCTGGTCATGCTCCTAGCTTGCTCCTAAGAGAACGGCTGTCCTGCCAGGGCCACAATGCACTGAGCCACCAAAAGCCCTGCTGGATACAAGACAGACAGAGGAATGGTTTGTAAAGCAGCTAGTGCTAAGTGACTGCCATCAACACTATTCTCTGCTGCGGAAGCAGCCTTTGGCTACTGGGGACCCTAGGCAAAGGCCCAGTGGGGGGCTTCCCTATAGGGCCATTGTGAGGCCCCCATAGGCCCGCAGGGGCCCCCCTCTGTGTCCCTGGCTCCCCGCCACCAGCCTGCGCCAGCCTTGCCCCCCCCTTCAGCCCCAACTTCCCACCGCCCCAGTTCCCCCTCCTCCAGCCCCAGCTCTCTGCCGCCTGCCCCAGTCCCAGGAGCCAGCTCTTCCTCCTGCTGCCGACCGAGACAGACGCAGCTTCTGGGGTAGGCAAAGCAGGCAACAGGACCCCTTACTGCTTGGGGCCCTAGGTGTGCGCCTACTTCGCCTACCCCAAAAGCCGCCTCTGCTCTGCTGTCAGCAATACCCTCCCCCTGCCATAGATCACCTCCCCCCACCTGCCCCTCGTAACCTGTCAGGCGCACGGAGCAGCAGGTTTTGCTCACAGGCACTCAGACGTAGTATCGGTTCAGACACGGCCACTGAGCCAGAACTGCCAAAATGTGGCCTGACATAAACCCAGCCAACCGAGACGGCTCTGTGTCCCACACCTCATCCCAAGAGCTCCAGGCACTCTTGGATGCCCAGAAAGAGAAGTGGGGATCTAAGGGTGCGTCTACACTTACAAATTAAGTCGACTTAAGCTTGCTTAAATTGACTTAATTTAATCAGCATCCACACTACATTTTCCTTAAATCGACTTAAGCAGCAGCTTAAGTCGACTTAAGGAAAATTAAAGTCGACTTTATTAAACCTTGTTTTAAGTCGACTTAGCCCGTGTGGACGCAGAGTAGCTCTAAGTCGACTCTAAGTTGACTTAAAGGGCTTCAGGGCTACCCCACTGCCCTACTTGCCAGGGTGGCTGGCACGGGCAAAGCCTGGCGTGCCCCCCCACAGGGCAGGACAGAGCCCTGCCCAGCCTGCTCCTATGCCCTGCCAGTGTCCCTGTCTGGCTCAGCCCCTATTGTACGCAGGTACAATGGGGCAAATGCTGAGCCCCCTGGCACTTGGCAAGAGGTGCCCCCCTGCCACCATGGACCAGTCCCAGGTCCACCTAGCCCCTACAAGTTGACTTAGGCATCCAGTGTGGACGCTCTAGGTCAATTTGGCAGGGTCCCCTTTAAGTCGACAATTTTTGAGAGTGAACATGCTAAATTTACTTAAATTAACAAGTGTAGACATAGCCTAATAATCTGAGCACAGGACTTGGGAGGACCTGAATGATGCAGCCCTACAAAGCGTTTTCAAACATGCCCAGTTCTTTATCAGGGACCTGCCCCGAGATGAACCTGCCCTTTTACCCCCATGAAGTCAGAGCCCCTTTGTGAGTGGCAGCCTGGGTGCTGCTGTCATGGTGACAGCACTTTCAGTTTTGTTTTGAGAGGGGAATTTTGTTCCTGGTAAACAAGAAATCACTGCCACTGGGCCACGGGGGCGGCAGGGGGGATTTCTGGTGGAAAGTTGCAAACATTCCATGAGGCTGGCGTGTGATTCCCCTGAGCAAGGAGAGACAGAGAGTGAAGGAGAGCAGGGCATGCCTGCTACCCCAGCTCCACACCTTCCCAGCTCTGCAGCACTCTGCCAGCATTGCCAGTGGCTAAATCAGGAAGCGGCACCACCCTAGAGACACTGGGGTGGCTTGGCCAGATCTAAGAGGCACTGCAACCCTGTGTGACTATGCCACTCAGTTCAGGAACTCCCTGGGGAAGGGGAGGGGAGGGAAGAAGGGGGCTGACAAACTGCCCCTTTTGTCCCCCCCTTCCCCCAACAAGAGTATGTGAATGCAGGAAATGAAGCCGGAACAGTTGGGAGTTTTGGTATGCCAAAGCCAGTCCATGCTTTACCTAACAAAGAGCCAAATTCTGGCCTTTCTGGCCCAGGTGGACTGTGGGCAGGAGGGAAGCTGCCCTGCCATAAACTGGGGTTCACAGCAAGAACATCAGCGCCGAGCCTTATAGACCAAACAGCACATAAAGTCAATGGACGCCTGTGTGGTGGAATCAGGCTCAAGAGAAAGCCACAACGCCCTGCAAGCAGCAGCCTGGGGCTGACAGAAGCCATCTCGCAGCTGTCACTCTAAATAGAGCTGGGTGGGAATTTATAACATTTTTCCGCTGGAAAATGTGGATCAGTTGAAATGTAGGTTTCTCACCTCCAGGTTGGCATTTCTGGGGAGACATGAGAGAGACCCCAGAAGAGCCAACGGCCCAGTGGCTGGGGGTTGTAATACGCTGTTCTAATTTCAGTTGTTTGGGTGCTGGCTCATGTTGGGTTATACAGGAGATAAGACTAGACGCTCTGGTCTCTTGAACTCTATGACTTGGATATGGGAGATGCAATTCTCTGCTCTTGATCAAGCAGAGCAGGGACTTGAATCTGGGTCTCCACTGCCATGTAAATGCCTTTGGGCCATTCTAGAGTCTCTTCCCCTCTCATCTTTTTTGCAGAGATTTCGAAAGGGCTTTCCTTCCACGTGAGAACAAAAATCAAAATAATAACAAAATTAAATTTGAAGTTATTTTTGTTTTTGCAAAACAAACAGATTTCCTGGTGAGCCCTGCCTAAAAACAAACTACAAACTTTCCCGTTATCAATTAAAGGCTGGTAGCAAACAACTCTGTGGCCCAAAGAACTGAAATAGCATTGCTAGTGTATTCAAAACGTGCTGCATTACAAATGTAGGGGATTTTGCGAATTGTGAATTTAGCCTTGACCAGGAAACACATTGGGTGGGATTGAGGTGGGAGGATCTTTTCCATTTCTACACACTGAGGCCTTGTACACACTACAAAGTTATTGCGCGATAAAGCCCTTTATTGCGCAATAACAAGCAGAGC
>ML685764.1:30414510-30479524 GCA_007922175.1 Pelusios castaneus
GCAGCCCCTGGCTGCAATGTTCCTGCCAAAAGCTGATGGAGCATGAGCCTAGACTGCGCTGAGAAGAGAAACTGGCCAATGCTCCGCAAAGTGCCCAGCCACTCTCTCACGCTGCCCTGCCCTCCCCTCCTCCTCTGTCAGAGGGAAGCCAGTGCCCGGTTTCTCCCCAGAGACGCATTGGCAGCTGGCCTGCTGCTGTAATGGGACTGAATCGGCAACATGCTGGCTGGTCAGGGTCAGGAAGCCCATAATCAGAAATAAAGTGCAGCCCCCAGCAGGGACAAGGGAGATACGGTATGCAGGGTGAGTCTCCTGCAAGCTTCTCTTCTCTTAGATTGAACTGAGAAAGACACAGACTGGCTGGGTCATGGGACACAGAGAGACCCTGCCCCCATGTTGGGTCATATCAGGCCTTCGTGAATTGTAACCGACAGCTACCACAATCTGGTGCCTGTTGTAGCCTGTGTGAAAGCATTGGGCTGGCCACAGTCTAATTCCCAATAGACAGATCTGTGTAGCTCATTCTCCCCTTTTATTCCAGCCGCTCCTTGTCTCCCAATCCACACGGCCTTCATCACTCTCAAGCTATTACCCAGCTACTGGGTCATTCACACAAGCAGCAGGCAGGAGGCAAAGCAGGCCTGTCATAGTCAATGAGAGCAACTGAGCGCTTAATATGTCTGAACACCAGGTCAATTAGCTAGGTATCCCGATCCACATGCAGTTCTTGTACTGGAATACATATGTTGGCAGCGGGTGATTTTTTACAGATACACAACCCCTAGTGTGCATGCAGTTATATCAGGATAAAAATAGTACCTCGCTCTTATGTAGGGCTAGGCTGCCTTATACCCTTCTTATAACTTACTCTCCTTCCTTGTTATTTATTGCATCAGTATTAACACCTTTCTACTGATGCAACTCCATCCACACTGTACTGCTTTACCTATCCTTTAACTGTATTTAAAACGGAATAACTTTTGAACATGGACAAGATCTAAATATGGGTTGGGTAGCCTACCTTGGGCATAGACTCTTACAGGACCAAGGAATGTTTGACGAAGCCATTTTCCATGTTCCACTTATGCCGGTGTCAGAATCTGTTGCAGTCCATCCCTTCCCAATCGCACATTTTAAAGTAACACAGCTTTGGCCCAGATTCTCCCAGCTGGACTCCTCTCCCCAGAGAGAGATAATTAGTTAATACCATTGCTATTTTTAAATCTACATGAAAGGCGCCCTCTCTCTCCTTTATTCCAGAGTTACTGTTTGTGTTGGCTGGGGCCCCTGCTAATTTGGTTTAGATCCACTGGAGATGATAAGACACTTGTGAACAGCGCTATATAAATGAATAAATAACCAAACTAATTCGTAAACGCAAGCTGAAGGAGTAACAAAGGTGGGAGGGGTAGGTGTGTTTATTTACTTAGATTCTAGGCAGGGACAACGTATGCTTCTGTTCTTTTTAGGCTGTTGGCACCTAGCACATCATAAATTAACCATCATCATCATTTTAACTAAGCTTTGAAAGTGGAAAACAACACCAGCGCCCCAGCTCTCTTCCACAGCCCTTTTAGGAATGATCAGTGCACAGAATGACATGGTAGGTGAGGTAATCGTTATCACTTCTGTTAGTGAAAAAAACAAGCTCTTAGTTCCAGAGCTCTTCCCCAGGTTCTTCAACACCATGGAGCCTGGAAGCTTCTCTTTCACCAACAGAAGTAGATGGTCCGGTTAATATTAACTTCCCTGCCAGGTATCTCTCATACCCTGGGACTAATGCGGCTACACCACCACTGCAAACCGTATTCAGAAACACAGACAGACTCATCAGGTGTCTGGTAGAAAAGCAGATAAACAAACTGCAAGTTTCTGCTTTTTGCACCTTCGAAATCTGTGGGAGTTTTGCAGCTGGAAACTTCATTCAAGTCAATGGAAAGACTCCTGTTAAATGCAACGAGCTTTCCATAGAGGCCCTCTGTGCTCATCCATCTTCTTTCCTGCTTCATTCATTACTGTAATTTTTATAGAATCACACCGTTTTAGACTTGAAGATTTTTTCCAACTGGCGTTGTAAATACCACGGTTGTGCAGCGAGCTGTGCAGCTGCTGTCCTCCACCCCAGAAGTAGCTGCACTTCAGTGGCATTGTGATTACATGTGTGAAGAGATTTGCCATTGTATCATTTACCTTGTATTAGCAATGTACAAAACAGAAATCCAGGAAGTCCCTGCCCCTCAAAAAAAGTTTAGAGTTTAAAGGTTGGAAGACCAGATCCCAGCTTTGCAATAAGTCAGAGCTGGACAGATAGACCGTTACCCCCAGAATCCCATGCACATGTGGTTTGAGGATCCGGACATCCACATGTCAGCAGGGTTTCCTGACACAGAGATAAACAACGCTGTTCCTGGCCTAATCCAGCATTACCACCATAGCTGGGACCAGCCCTGGAGAAAGTTGTGTTCACAGAGCTTTAGACGACCAGACACACTGGGAAATCCAGAGGGGACTCCTCTATTTATAAACACGTTCCTGATTGGCCTCACAGAAGAAGTGGGTTTTAGAAGAAGGATTGGGACTGAGAGAGATTTGGTGATTAGGGATCTTTTGAGATGAAAGCTACAGAAACGCCAGAGAGATTTATCGTATTTTTATTCCCCCCTTCCCCAGCAGGTCTGCATCTTGACCTGTCTAATCATGCTACAGTTCACCCTTTAGAAACATCACATCTGCCTCCCATCACTTCAGCTCTGGTCCATGATTGTGGTGGCCGGGAAGCAGCGGGGTGTCAAATGCTCCCCCTCCTCAAGCAAAATGAAAAAAGAAGCCGGGTTCTGCACAGGGAAATCACAGATGGAAAACTCTGCTATTGGATGAGCAGGCTGCACATCATTACACAATGTGCCCAGGGCAGCTTTTGTGGAGCAGGTTCCACCCTCCCCCCAATTCCCTCTTTCTGATAATCAAGCCACATCATCCATACAGTATCAGCCTATTCCTTTCCTGAGGAAAATCCTGGCCTAGCAAACAGCCATAGAGGGAGACATAGAGTTAGGGACACAGAATGCAAGCTTCATACCCTCATTTTCATAGATTTAATATCTTCTCTCAGTTCCCATAACCATCCCTCCACATATCCCTGCACTGCCACTATATTCCCCCTTACCAACCTTACTCTTCATTTCCTTTTCATTCTATATCATCCCACTTACATAAAACATTGTTCCTAACCAACATATTCACTCATCTCAAATTCGTCCTCAGAATTTCCTCCTCAAAATTTCCTTCCAGACACCCACCCTCTCATTTCCTTATGGGTCAACCTACAGAGCTCTGTGTCCACACTGGGCGCTTGTAAAGTCAACTTAATAACATCACCTCTGAAGGTTGACTTAATGCTTAAGTCAACCTTATTAAGTCGACTTAAAGCCAGTATAGACGGCTATGTCTACACTACTGGCTCTCTTAAGTCGACTTAACACGGTCAACTTAAGTTGACTTTAAATGTAGATGCTCCATTAAGTCAACTTAACAAGGTTAAAGTTGACCTTGTTAAATTGACTTAACGAGTTGATTTAACAAGTGTAGACATAGCTTGGGTTGGCTAACTCTGTCTCCCAGAACTCTGCACATTGGACAAGGGAGGAGACATTGGACAGTGTATTGCACTCTGTGAAAAACATGCATAGCTCTCTTACCCTTTGCACGGGCAGCTGACGCAGTAGGGGATAGTGGTCCACACTTTCCTAGAATGCACTAGTACCAACAAGGTGAGGCTGCAGATCTGGAGAAGCCCAAAGGGTTGATGCACTTGAAACTGGACACTGTGAAGTGTTAACTGCAGCCCTGTGTGGTTGTGCATGACATGCTTACCAGGATTCTAGGTGTAGCAAAGACAAGCCCGTCAAACAATTATTTGGTGGCTTGTCAGCTGAGTCCACAAAGACACTGCAGTAGGCATCAGCGCTGGCAGCATCAGGAGAGAGGCCAAGGAACAAATGGACTCTGCACTCCTGTGAAGACAATCAGGCCATGTACACACGAACACTTTATTGCACGATAAGGCTCCTTACCGCGCAGTAAAGCTGCTAGCGTACACATGATCCTTGTTGCGTGGCAACACCCTCTTGCCGTGCAACAGTTAAACCATTCAAATCGAGAGTGGTTAGCATTACTGCGGAACAGCTGTTCCGCGGTAATGCTCGTGTGTATCCATTTTGCGCGTTAGACAGCCTCTGGAAATGTCCCAGAGTGCCAGTTGAGGCCACTCTGTGACATTGGAGCTGTCAAATATGTCAATTTCACTGCTGAGCGTGAAATTGACATATATATCAATTTCACTGCTCTAGCTGAGCAGTGAAATTTACTGTTATGGGAGCTGCCAGGTTCGGGGGTTCCCCTGGACTGAGCTAGGGGGCTGGCCCAAACCGGTTGCCCACACCGATTTCGGCCAGCCCCCTAGCTCAGCCCCGGGGCTTCGGGTGGCGGCAGGGGCAAGCGCCACTGCTCCCGCCGCCACCCAAAGCCCTGCAGTCCTCTAGCTCAGCCCCGGGGCTTCGGGTAGCGGTGGGAGTTGCGGCGCGCAGCTCTCACCACCACCCAAAGCAAGCTCTGGGGCTGAGCTAGGGGGCTGGCTGTGGGCAGTGCATGGTGGGACAGATGCCCACCACACACTGCTCTTGTATCCCAAAGGAGCGTTCACATGGGTGAACGCTCCTTTGCGATACAAGGAGCACGTGTGTACACACCAAAGCGCTATTGTCCTGCAATAGCTTATTGCGGGACAAGTTTGTCGTGTGTACATAGCCCCAGTATTCATGCTATCAAGGTGGCCCCTGTCATGAGCACGGCTGCCAACTCACTCCAAAAACTTAAAAGGAAACTAATTAGCTCTGGTTGAATAATGTTATGGGTTGCCCTAAAACTGACCAATGTCAGAAAACGTCAAACCAGGCTGACCCTTCTGCTTTTACAGAAAAGAGCAACACTGTAAATTCAAATTCCTTGGCTGATTTGTTCCTTTTTGTGTCCCAGCAGATAAAGAAGGGAGGGGCAAAGGTTGCTCACAAGGTCTTCATTTAAGACCAAAATCTTTCGTGTTGAATTAAAAAAATAAATCAATCACAGAGTGTTTTCTCAGCTCAGTGTAACGGAGTCACTGCACCTCCTCAACTCTTTCCAGCAAACCGGGGCCCAAGCAGCTACATGCGCTAATTCTGAAAACATGCACTATTTAACTTCTGTGAATCCTCAGCCGCTCCTTTGCAGCCCCGGTGGCCAATTGGGCAACTCCACATTTCAGATATGGATTAAAGATCAGGAAGACAAATAAGGAGGAGCATGGCACCCATTCAAAGGCTTTATCAACTGAAAACCAAGAGTCAATAAGAACAACATGGCCCAATATAATGAACACAGAAATATTGCTCCAGCAGGGGAAAGACAAAACATGACCTTGTTGGTAGAACAAATACAACAACCCATTGTTTTCTATCCTAGATGCTGGCCTTGATCCTATGCTCCCTTGTGCAGGGCGCAGCTGGGTGCATGAGTCTCTTGCTCTCCTGTGAAGCTATACAGAGGTCCAGTTAAAACCAAGCATAATCTTGGCATTGAGCAACAAGTGCACTGAATTCCAGGGGGTGGGGAAGAGGGATACCCTGTAAGCCCAAGGTAAAAGGGCATGAATAGGATGGGCATACCAGGAACCCCAGTCCTGCATGAACAAAACACTGATGTGCAACCTGAGTCAAAATAGGAGTCAGGGCAACAGGGAGAGCCAGTAGCCAAGGCATTTATTCAAATGATGGTCACATTTAAAGTTATGCTTCCTTAGATACCAGACCCCAACCCTTTGCTAAGCCACAGATGCATGTAGGCTACCATGCTTTATCTTACGTGCGCTGGGTCAGGAAACCCTTGGTGTCCCTACATGTGCACGGGCAAGGACGAGCAGGACCAAGGCCACATGTGAAATTCTTAAGGTCTTAAAATGGACACAGCCAGGTTAGAAATCATTAAGGCCTTATTTTCAGTGGTGTTGGATACAAATAACTCCAACTGCCATGAACCAGAGCTGCAGGCGCCCAGCACTTGTGAAAACAAACCCCAAGCACACATCACTTTCTGAAATCAAATCTTCCTCTGGGTTATAGACCTTCCTCTCCCTGTTATAGGGGCACTGTCAATTTGAAATCTAGTCAAATTAAAACAGAAAAGGTTTTATAAAGTCAACTTAACTTTTCCTTAAGTCAACTTAAGCAGCTGCTTAAGTCAACTTAAGGGAAGTGTAGTGTAGACACAGAGTAAATTAAGTTGACTTAAGCAAGCTTAAATCAACTTAATTTACAAGTGTAGACGCACCCATAGACATTTTAAGGGGGAATTTGTAACAGCCATCCACAAATGTCAGAAGGAAGTGCGATTTTTAAATGGCTGGACTAATAGAAAAACTAAAACAACTGCAACAGTGTAATGCATTCACCACCATAAGTGCCCTTCTTTCTGCCTTTGAGTCACCCTCCAATGAGCGAAAACAAACTGGTTGGTTTCATTTTTCTTTCTAGTCAGCTTCACTTTCACACTGGGCACAGGGCAGTCCAAGCTGTAAGTTTAGGTTGCAGAGGCTGGAGGATGTGGGGAGGGAGGGGAAAGAATGTGATTGCTCTGGAGTCTTGTATCACCGCCAGGGGGGTCCACAGACCTCCCCACTTCTGCAGAGGAATGTATTTCCTAATGGACTCTTGACCCATACTACTTAAATGCATTCCAGGGTAACCCACTCTCAATAACATAGGTGCTCTCCTTATAACACACTTTGTATCCCTTCCACAATGCATATTAAACTGTTTATCCTGAATCTCCAAACTCTTGTACCTCAGACCCATAGTCTCTTGACTTCCCCCAGCCAGGATGTTGTAGTTCATGTACTGGTTGTACTGGCCATCCATACCATATAACCTGTTTCTTCCTAAATGACCTGTACCTCCAGTCACTCCCTTTATCTAACGCCACCATGACTCTCTGGTTTTTTTAACATTGGGGCCAACCCCAGCACTCGGCCTCAAGCCAAGCCAGCCGGGAGCTAACAGAAGGTATTTTCCAAATAAGGGGGGGAGGAGCGACACACCTAGCACACCTCGTCACCCCTCCCTGTAGCCCACCCACACAACACTCCCACCCCTCACACACGCTGCAGAGGCGGTGGGGGAGGGAAGCTACTGGCTGCTTTTCCCAGCCATGCCAGAAACTACTGAGTATGTTTCCACCCACCGAATCCAGCCCATTGCATTGGGGGCGCAGCAACGTCCAGTCCCCTCCCCACGCCTGCCATTGGGCGGGTATTTAAATGCCCGACACGCCCCTCTTATTCCGGTGCGTTTATTATCAAGCTGCGGGGGGGGCCAAGGGAGAGTAGTTTGTTCCCACTTCAGTGCGCGGAGCTGTCTGGCTAATACTGGGGTGGGCCCTGCTGTGCCAACAGCTGGGCGAGGGGGGCGCAGAGTTGAGCTCTTGTGGGGGCGCTTCTCCCTTGCCCCGCGGATTGATCGCTTGCCTGTAACAGCCAGGACTGTCCCCAGGAGCCAGGGGGCCAAGGGGTGTGCGGCTCCTCCTCATCGCGCCCAGGATTCTTGGATTTTCAGTCCTCCCTTTGCGCTGCGCGCGTCCGGGTTTCCCTTCCTTGCGAGTCGCGCACCGGCACCACCATGGGCAGCCAAAGCTCCAAGGCAGCCAAAGGGGACGTGATCGCCCAGAAACCAGCCGAGGCGGCCGCGGTCTCTCCCTCCAAATCCAACGGCCAGGTGGGTCTCTCTACGCTGCTCCGATCGGGGGCTGGAGGGGGGGGCTACAGTCGGGACCTCTGGTGTTTTCCGGCCGTAGGGAAAAAATAAGGGGACACTGGAGAGGGTGTTATCGCTCCCCCAGACCCATGGACTCGCTGGACCCTCTTCCTCCTGGATTTGGGGCCACGGAGCCTGGCCATGTCCCCAGCACAATTGCGGAGCTGAATTAGTCCTACCCTGTCCACTCCCTTTCTCTGCTTGGAAAACCGGGGGGGGGGGGGGGGATTGGGTGTCATCCCCTACAACCGATCCCCTCCAAACCTGCTTTCGGGGAGCTGTGGAGGGGCGCAGCCCCACCCTCCCATCTCCGTTAATCCCCTCCCCCCAGCTTTGCATTTTTCCTGCTCCTTCTCTAGCCGGAGGAGCCCGTGGCGCGCCGCGCCTTTGTTTGGCGCTAATCCCCCGGCACGATCCAGCGACAGGAAAACAAAGGCAGGACCCGGGTCCGTAACGCGCTGGACTGGGGAGGCGCGAACCGTGGCCGCATTCCCAGGCTGCCTGCCTCCCCCGAGGTGGGCCCGGACGGCTCGAGGGGCTGGGTTTGGAGCGGTCCGAGTTTGGAAAAGGCAGAGGAGGAGTGGGGGGAAGCCACTGCACTCCTTTATCCCCACCCCAAATAAATCCGAAGCCCGGGGGATAAGGATCTAGGGGACGCTCGGTCCTGGGCAGGGGGAAGGGCGAGGGTGCATTCGTGGGGGGTCGAGGTAAGAAAGGGGGAACATGCTGCTGCCCCACTTGGAAAAGACAATGCAGCGTCTCGGGAACCTTCCAATTCCCATCAATGAGCTTTTCCTCCCCTGGGAGCGGGACCTCACAGCTTTATGTGGGGAGAAGAGGGGAAATAGGATGCAGCGCTGCTCCCCTGGGGCCGGACAGGATGAGTGTTTTGGCCTGGAAAACAGACATTGAGGAAGGGGGGGGGTGTAAATGACGACCCCCCCCGCGTCGTGTAACAAAGCCACTAGCAGCAAACTCCCCGCCCCTACCCGGCTCTGGAAATGGAGCGCTGGCGCCACCTGCTGGTGGCCCCGTAGCGGGTCCGCTTATGCGACCCTCGCCCCCGCTCCCTCCCCCTGCCTGGTCAGAGCAGGGTTCGCCTGGGTGGGCCAGTGACCATCCGGGACTGAGTTTCTGCTGCTTCTTGCAGGGCTCGCCCGCCCCGCTAGACTCTGGGGTTTCACAGAGGGGTGTAGCTGTCTCCAGCACAAAAAGCACTTATAAGCCTCAAAGTATGCCCCCCACAACCATGTGGGATCAGCACTGGAGCAGACCAGGAGTGAAAGCTCCTTTGCCTGACTGAATTCAGGAAGGCTGACAGGAGACCCCAGCTCTAGCCACATGCATTAGCCACTGGGAAATGCCTCCATGTGTAGCCTGCCAGGTGAGGAGTCCTAGTGTGTTCCCTGACTACCAGCCTAGCCCTTTCCCACACCTGTCCCCTTGTCAGAACTGATCTGGGATGTAAGAAGGGTTGTTTTCTAGTGAAAATCAATGGATCTCTTGGGGAAAACACACTCTAATCTTAAGCAGCTAGAAATCAGTACTGAAGGGGATGTGGAGGTATTGTCTTCAGTGTTTAGGTATGGTGTCTAACGTTCCCTCTTCCCCTAGGAGAATGGCCATGTGAAGGTAAATGGGGATGTGTCCCCAAAGGCTGATGGAGAGGCCACACCCCTGAATGGCAATGGATCTGCCGAGCCAGTCAAAGATGAGACCAAGGCGGAATCAAGCAGTGGAGATGCCATCGAACCAGCCCCAGCTGCGGAAGGTGGGGAGGCCAAGCCTGATGGAGCAGCAGCCTGCAAGGAGACCCCCAAGAAGAAGAAGAAGTTCTCTTTCAAGAAGTCCTTCAAGCTGAGTGGGATCTCTTTCAGGAAGAACAAGAAAGAGGCTGGGGATTCTTCTGCTGGGTCCTCTCCCACAGATGAGCAGGACAAAACAGAAGCCAAAAAAGAGAACCCTACTTGCTCTGCTAATGACACTGAGCAGACCAAGACCACACAGGAAGGGAAAGCTGAGGAGAGAGCAGCTGCAGGGGAGAGCAGTGTGGCAGGGCCTGTGGGGCAGCAGGAAGCAGAGCCTAAAAAGGAAGATCCAGAAGCAGGAGAAGCCAAGGAGGAAAAGGAGCAGCAGCTGGGAGAAAGCCAGGAAGTGGCTACAGCTCAACCAGAGGAGCCCTCAAAACCGGTGGTGCCTGAGCCCGCTACAACACCTGTGGCAACTGAGCAGAAGGAAGAGTAGAGTATACCTGGCATTGTGATAACTTAAGACTTTTTTCTGTGCCATCCTTTTCATCCCAATAACACCGTGAACTTGCTGCCTTGCCCACACAACCTCTATGTTCGTATAGAACTGACACCACCTAAAATAGACACCTGAATTTTTTTCTCTCTCCCTCCCCCCCTCACTCCCCTGTGCAGCTCACTGTTCGAAAACTGGTTGGGATTTCCACCACCCCAACTTCTGGGAATAGTTTGCCTGAATCCTTAAACTGTGGAGGAAGGAGGACCCTGAACATAACTGGAATTTATTCAGAGCCCCCCCCCCCCCCCCCATTCCACCAAACTCTGGGCTCTCTGACCTACTGACTCTTTTCACTAATCCTCCAAGCAGCTTTCGAAGTCCCAACAAGCTGGTGGCTGCTCAATGGATTTTTCTCTTGGTTTAAATTCCTGGTTCTGACTTCATTTAAAGTATTTTGTGCTTTTTATAGAGACCAACAGTTTTAAAAGCTAATCTGATTAGTTTTTTATAATGTCTTACTATTGCTTAAATCCATAAAGCTTGTAAGTCCGCTGTGTTTAATTTTACTTCTAAGGGTAGCTTTTCTGGGCTGGGAGGGAGGGAGAATGCAAGTTGTATAATGTGAAACTTTGTTTTCCTCTGTAAATAACTTTTAATGGCCAAAATGTGATTTGCAATTTTCTAACTCCCAAAATTGTATGGGTTTTATTGTAACATTTGAAAGGAATAAATGGTGACCCCTTCCTGGGTATACTTGACTTTTGTCTGAGTTGTTGAAGGACAATCCTCAACAATGGTGGCAGTTGCTTATTTAGCCTGATGACTGTTGCACTTAATTACTAATTGTAGTAGCACTTAATTGACTTGAGGACAACCACAGGACTAGCAATATACCCCCTCTTCTGCCCTGTGTCAAACTACACATGGCTGGCTGGCCAACATTTTAATTTTCTTGCCCATTGTGAGACACTCTGGGCCATTAAGGGGATCCTTTATTGAACAGCCTTATGGATGTCTTCTAGGTGTACAGTACTGTATTTAGCATCAGCTGGATCACTAGCCACAGC
Source organism: Pelusios castaneus (assembly GCA_007922175.1). NCBI lineage: Eukaryota > Metazoa > Chordata > Testudines > Pelomedusidae > Pelusios > Pelusios castaneus. The sequence continues at coordinate 30,425,666 of ML685764.1, forward strand.
CTGCATAATGATGAGAGTTAAGTGACATACATAGCTGATCACTAGGTGAATTGTCTATGTGGTAGTGAACTTAGGCTAGGGAAGTGCACTGAAAGTATTCTTATGAAGGCTGCACCTTTTAAATGCTTCCTGTGCAAGATGATACTGGAGTCTGCAACTCTTCATCCAAGGGTCCACTTGGGGGGGGGGGGGGGGAGGGGAAGAAAGCTCTAGTCAAGGTTGTGCCTGAGGGTGCACAGGAGAAGCCTGGGCCTCTCAAAGGAGTGCTGCCTCTGACAAGCAATACCTATGCTATCGTACAGTACACCCTGCCCATCAGGGCCCTGGGCTAGCTGTGACTGATTTTGTGACATGAGCTAGAAATGCTGCCTTGTTACAATACTCGGACCCAGTGCATTTAAAAAAAAAAAAAGTGCTGGTACTCAGCCTGATCTAGCCCTGGCTGGGAACCTGGGGCCAGTGGATCTGGCCCTGGCGAGGGACCTAGGGGTGCCAGTGGCTACTGGCAGCAAAGCTGGCTCCAGCCTCTGTCCCCAACTGGGAAACCAGGGCTGGACTGGGGGAAGAGTGAGTGTCCCTAGGCTCAAGCCCTGAGAGTTTCTTGGTGCTAGTAATGTCCTTGGTCAACATTGCTGTTATAAGAGATGCCCATCACAGAGCACTGCTCTAACAAATGGTTCATCTACCTCTGCTGCACAAGATCTAGCTGAAAAATGAACTTCAGCATTGATGGTTTGTCCCTAACTTGAACTCTGCTGGACTAGGTGTCCTCTTAACTTCCCCTTTCTGAGGTGGTAGGTGGTCCATGAAAATAAGCACATGTGCATTTACCTCATTTTACAAGGCAGGTTCTTGCATGAGCCACTCAAACTGCTCTACAGTTAAGTGCTCATTAAGTGACTATGGCAGCCATTTTGAATAACTCACCTGTAAGGGAAACATGTGACAGTCCCCTGGGGGTTGTCATTTAGTCTTCCTTGCTTGGAAATGGAAGATATGCCCCCTCAACCATATCTGACCAAGCAAGAGGACAGAATAATTAACTGCAATCCATTACCACTAGTGGACCTGATATTCAAGTAGGTTGCCTCCTGGGTAGGGGATGGTGCATGAACCTGTCAGATTTTCTGCATATTTCCCCTTAGCAAAGTAGGAGCCCTAGAACCAAATCAAGCACAACAGCCCACTCTCATAGCATTCAGAACAGTTCTAGCTGTAATCCCAGGGGCAAGAGACTCTCACAAGGTCTTTGTACAGCACCGTGCACAGTGTAGATAAATGCAAAGCACTCCACACTTGGGAAGGAATAATCCTTTTCACAAACATTAGATGGGCAATGACTGGCTAGGATGGAGCACTGCAGAAAAGACTCTGAGGGGGCATCAGAGCAGATCACAAACTGTATACATCAACTGTAGAACACTGTTGCCAAAAAAGTGAACATCATTCTGGGATGTATGAGCAGGAGCACTGTAAGTAAGACTTGAACCATACTTTGGGAATGATGTGGACAAAAAGGAGAAAGCCCAGAGGAAAGCAAGAAAGGTGATGAAAGCATCTTTAACTTCCACCCTACAGCTCAGACATTTGGGAGGCTCTCAGGAAAACAGTAGTACCTGAAACTATTTTCCTATCTTCCAATTACGCCAGCAGAAACCACTGCAACAGCAGTTGTGAAGACTTGACCTATTCTCAGTTCTCCCAAACAAATCACACCTCCTGCAGCAGTATCCTTACTGCTGGCAACATAGCAGCTGCGCTCTGCTTAGAGACAAGAAATGTATCTGATCCGTGGTGTAAAATGCAAAAGCAGAGGGAGATAACAGCAGATGGACACTGCCATTCATCAAAGGGGCAGCTGGGAAGTTAAGAGGCCTCCCAGTTCCCCCCTACCCACCCACCCCCAAGGGAGAAGGGGGTGTTTTAGGCCCATCCAGGTTCCTGTAAGTAAAGTGAGCAGGAGTAAAGAGCTTCAAAGCAGATTCAGTCCTGCTATGAATGCATAGGCTTCAAAGAAAGAATATAGGTCAATGTATTCACCACTGTTATAATCGGGACAAAAGGAGACAGATATGCTAAGCAATCAAACAGTCTCTAATTTCACTGTTGAAAAACTTCAGCAACTGACCGATACTATTTTGTAATCACTAGCCAGCCATGGACAAAACAAGTAGACTTTCCCTCCACCCCCCTTTATGTTCTTTGACCATAAAGAAGGGCAACAATTCACACCAACATAGAAATGTATCAGTTTTATTACAAAGATTCTTAAAATTCAAAATAAAAAGCATCTTTTAAAAAACCACAAATTTTTCACCCCAGACACAGATACAATGATCTCTCACTTCACGTAAACGCCAAAGAGCAAGAGGAGCCAAAGTCAGTCTCAAGAGACTTAAGAAGGTGAAAGAGAAGAGTACTTAAAATAAAACATTTTAAAATAACCTGTGTAAAGTTAGCAGCATTACTCTGGAGTTGAACCCAACAGCAGCACTCTGTGGGAGGTACAGATCCTCTAGAGGGCAGAGGTATCCCCCTGAGAAAGGAGAGCAGCCGGTGAAAGCTGAACTTCTGCAAGGCTGGAGCTCAGGTGAAGCATTTCACAGAAAGCTCATCCAATGATCAGTTATTGGAAGCGAGATGCAAGTTACAGGCCAGTTCTGTTCACAAGAGACAGGGGCAGAATGCTGCTGGTCCTTTACAAAGACTGCAGCTCAAGTTGCAGGTTCAAAGGGTTCCTCCAAAGTTACTGGCCTAGACAACAAGGAGAAAGGTCTTATCTAAAACAATTTGTGCTTCACATTGGATGAAAATTTTCAGCATGTCACACTGAGCAGTTTCAACTAGGCTCTTCGCAGTCTGGTCTTTAGATGACTTGGGATTTCTGTAGTGGTTTCAGTCTAGGACATCGATCCACACTCAAACATCATATAATCATGGGTCGTCGAGTGGGGAAAGCAGGAAGAGCTAAGTAGGAGGACAATGGGCAGTAACACACTCCCCTCTTGCCCCCATAGGGGTTTGAGTATATGAAAAAAAAAAAAAAAAAAAAAAAAATACTCTTGAGCCCTTCTCTCATCTCAGATACATAATATTGCCACACTAACAATGTAAAAGAAAAAACAAAGAGAGTCCTGTGGCACTTTTAAAGGCTAACAGATTTATTTATCGTATACAAAGTGCCACAGGACTCCCTTTGTTTTTCTGCAATAGACCAACATGGCTACCCCTCTGGAACGTGATGTAAGAGGATCCACTTAGAAAGTGGTATTTAAAATGCCAGAAAGCTGGCAGCATTCATTTTGTGCTATCCAGATTTATACCTTAGAGCAGGGCTCCTAGGTTTGATGCTCCAGGGAGCATTAGATTTACCTTCAAACTGTTTCCACAAAAGCCACTGCAGATAGATAGCCAAGAACTGCACTATTTGACCCTGAGAACTGGCACCAGCTTGGAGTTACTTACTATGGTGTAATAGGACTGAAGACCATAGGAGCAGTTTCTCTCACAGGCATAAGATGGGAACTCAAAGTTCTCCCACAAAGTTTCATGGCCATATTTCCACCTGACCTGAAAAAGTCAGATTCTACTTCTACTTTTAAAAAAAATAAAAAAAATAAAAAACACCCAGTATCATTCTCCAAGGGGGCTGTTATTTCAAAGAGAGGGTAGAGGGAAGGAAAATGATTTAAAAAAAAAAAAAAAAAAAAAAACCAAAATACCACACCAAAGAGGCAGTGGAGGGCAAGAGTGAAACTTTGCTGTCAATTCTGCGCAGCGCAGATCTGTCTACTCCTCAGAACCCTCTCCATCTGCTCTCAGCGGAATGCAGCAAGGAATAATTTACAGTTCTTAAGTCATTTATATATTTATATAGAAATATATACAGAAACATATAAAATATAAATCCTGTGGAATGGGAGGCTACCAGAAAAGCAAACTTAAGATAACTATGTACTGAAAGGTATTGTCTAGCTGCAGTCATCTTAGGCTGATTTAGTCTCTTCCTTTACCCTGTAGAACCAAGAGTAGAGAGCATGTGTTAAGGAACTGACGAACTAAGAATTAGATTGTGATCAAGCTGTAGCAAAATACTGGACTAGCATATTAAAGATTTCACACATAGGTCTTTTCTTAACACATGCACTAATATCTGTCTTTATTTATTTACACAATGAAGTTTTACACACTCTGCACAATATTTTAAAGCACTTATCCAGCACCTTTCATTCAAGAACCTCCAAGTGCTTTACCAAAAAAGAGGGCTGTGGCTATTCTCTACAATGTAGAAATGGAGAAACTCAGGACCAGTCACCTAAAGGGAGCAGCTAGCAAACCATCCTGCTCAACTCCCAGGCACTCAAGTCATATTGCATCTTAAAGAGGGGAGGGAGAATCTAGAAGTAGATCTCACCCTTTGGGTTCCGCTTTCTCCTCTTTGGCTTTTTCCTCTTCTTTCTCCTCTAGAAAAGAAAAATTCCAAATAGCAAAGAGGCAGAGAAATAGCAACCACTCGCCAGGACCAGCTGGCAGAATCAGCTACTAGGCAGGGAGGACTGACTACATTAGAAGTCCCTGGTGAGGGAACTGCTTTCAAAAGTTACAAGTAGAAAAGAAAAAAAAAAGTGTCATTCTGCATGAACGGTACAGGGGTTTGCAAGCAGCCAGGACCACATTTTAAGACAGGAGAACTTTTTGGGTATCCACACTTAAAGCCATAACCTGGGGCAGCAACCTGTTTTGAGCCACTTGCTGCTCCTGGAAGCTCTGTATTCAATTGCCCTCCAATTTAAACAATAATCTTTTGCAGTAACTACAACAGTTTCCCAGCAACAAGATATGAAAGAAAAGACCAGCTGAGACGCAGACAGCTTGTGTTTGATGTCAAGTACGCTGCAGAATGATTTTGGGTGGTGGGGACAGATTTTTGCAAATCTGGCAATAGGCTATTTTATACCTGACCTCAGGGAGCCAATGGTGATACAGCTCAGATTATGGCTGTTCGAGGGGTTTTCTCAGGACTCCACTAACAGTCACGGCAGTCTAAGCTTGTGAGTGACATGTGTTTTTCTCTTTGGAATAGGTTAGAATCTTGTGTGGTTCAGGCTGCAACTGCTGACATGTAGCCTGTGACTTGTTAAAGGCAGATTAGCCCCAGATCCTCAGCTCTACCCTCATTCTACCAATGAAACGAACTCTCACCAACGCCTTGAAAAAGAGACATTAGGAGGGCCCCACCCCAGCAAGCTAGTGCAAAGAAAATTAGGGCAAGTGGATAGACAATGCTATTCTGAAGGTGTTTGGGCTTATGACAACCTATAGACCCAAGGAATGAGAGTCAGATGTCTGTAACCCCCCTCCCCAAAATACCAAATTGTCATGTCCTTAGGGCTAGTAGATCACAGAGATAATGGCAACTGCACAGAAACATCAAAGACATTGTCTCAAAGCCAAAATAACACTGTTTTTCCCTTAGTGGTAACAGAGGGGATGGTGACGCAAGCACACCATTTAACAGTTTCCAGACCACAGGTGACCTTGGTAAACCCACCAAAACATAGAACTGGAGAAATCAAGTTTGTTTGTTTTTTTTACCATGGGGAAGAAACATCCCCAGCCCCGGTGAAATTAGAGCTCTCACGGAGAGTACACTAGTCAGTCAGTCAGTCTGCTTAAAATATGAGCATAGGGAGGGTTAGAAGGAGCCACAGACTTGGCAATGTTTTGTTATTAATTAAGTCAGCTCACACTTTATGCACTGTCTTGCCAAAGCAGTTGCTCCCAGACTAGAAGACACCATGCCAACACACTCTTTCCAGAGCACTTTAAGCACTGTGGTTAATCCCTTATGTTACTGGGGTGTTGGTGCTAAACTCCTGTTATCTACTAGCCTCCTATGTAACCCGGGCTTAAATCTGGCAGCTCCTTTAAGGTTCCCATTGAAACTGGTCTAAATATCATCACTAACACATCAAGAGTCAGAAATCTGTAAGAAGAACTGCAGAACCTTACTCCTGCAAAAAAAACCCCAGTTTTACTCATCCCTCACATTATAGAGTCCTGCACACAGGACTTTCTTTAGGAAGCAGTCCAAAATATTGCCAGTTCCAGTTTTACACCAACCTTTCTTCTCCTCCTCCTCCTTATCCTCTTCTGTTTTTACACGCTTGGCCTTCTTAAAATTGGCAACATTTTTACGACCACCTTCCCCTTCATCTTCAGAGTCTGAGAATTCTTCATCGCAGGCTATTCTCTTATCAGCAGAGCGCACTGAAAGCGAAAAGAGAGGTTACATCCAACATGCCGGAGTTTTGACCCCAGGGCTCCGTAAGGCATTACATGTATTTAGGAAAGTGCACGTGCACATGTGGAAATCTCACAACTGTGCAGCAATACTCCGATCCTCCTGGAGTCATAGCACTTTCAGCAGCCAAAGTCAGGACCTTAGATCTCTCAGTGTAACAAGCATGTGTGCCTGGGATTAGGTTTACAGCAGGATGTCTAGTGCTGCCAGCACAGACAGGTTAACTAACTTCAGAGTGGGAAAATCTGACTCCCAGATCCAAAGGACATAAAAGGGTCTGAATATAAGCTAGTGTTTTCACACTTAGAGAGTGACTTCTGCTAGAATGACAGGAGCCTGTCTTCTGGCTCCATAAGCCACTGGTGCAGCTTTCAGTCTCTATCAGTCCGTTCACCTCAGGAGGCTTTGGCAACTGTTTGAGATCTACTATTAAGTCCACATTCTTTCACTAAGGATGTTATCTAGCACAGTGGTCATTAACCTTTTTACAGGTCGTGACGGATGGGGGCCAGCCGGACACACCAGGCCGCTCCTAAAGCTCAAATCCAGCCGCACCACCGGCTCTCTGTGACACACTTACCACTGTGGGGTGACACAGTAATGTGTCACGACACAGTGGTTGCGAACCATTGATTTCTAGCGCACTCTGCTGCAGCAGTGTGCGCCGTGATCAGGGAAGGTGACCTATACTCGCAGCCAGGCACCTACTTGAAATGCGTTTGTCAGGATCCTCTTCATCTTCATCGCCACTGTCCTCCTGAACTGCATCCTCAGGAATCGGCTGCATCTGGACACCCGGGGCATGAGGGAGCATGCGCAGATTCTCAAATAGTCGTTGCCTGCAACCAGCAAAAAAACCCCAAAACCCCACACCCTGGTGATCTAAAGAGCAATAACAGAAACTAGCCCCTGTTGTAAGGGACCAATTTGGCTAAGTGGAAAACAGATAAAACTTACTTAATCTTCTCAAGGTATTCATTGGTGTTTTGGTTGGTCATGTTTGAAGGACTGATATGGAGCTTAAAGTCTGGTCCAAAGTATTCAAAATAGTCATTATATGGAAGCTCTGCACAAGGATTAGAACACAGAATAACCTTCACTGACTGGTATTGAAACTGCAAACACCACACGCACTTTAATGTGCTCTGAGAATAAACCTGAACATTTCCTCTTGGGGGGAAGCCTGGGGCTCTCCTGGGCTGCACTGGGATGCTCAGAAAACACAACTTCGTGACTGTGTGCCAAAGACTATTTACTACTTTAACGCTCTGGGTGTCTACAACAGGTCTTATAGTGCCCATGGGATACCAGGGCACACCAAATACTGTACGCTGCAGAGAGAAAATGATTTCTTGGGGCACTAGAGGACTAGAATACAACACATGCACAGCAGGGTTGCTCAGATATTCACAGAACTCTAACACAATATCAGTAGCTAGTGAAGTGTCTCTGGCTACTGTACAGGTATCCTACATCTATTCAGAACAATTTAACCTCCCCCCCAGCTTTATCACTAGACACCCGTCCTCTCTGCAGAACACAAAGGCATGATGACACGCTTACCATTTGGGATTTCTGTGTCCAAAGCCACAGCAGTCTCATAGGTCCAACATCTAGCCACATTGCGGATTGTGTAGCCACCCCCTCCCAGCATCAGCATAGGCAAATTAAAACTCTTTACAAACTCCACACACTTGGCATGACCTGCAGCATAGGGGACAGGAGAAAGTTCACAGCCTCAATGGGTGATCCGACAGCAAGTTTTTCAGCACATCAATCACTAGTGCCACCACATGTATTTTGCACATCTGAGCTTCCCCCAGTGCTACAGCACTGGTTTGACTGCTTCAAAGTACAGTACTCTTACCTTTGATGGTCAGATTAAAACAGCCCAACCTGTCCCCCGAGAGAGAATCTGATCCACACTGCAAGGCAACTGCACTAGGCTGGAACGTCTCCATCACTTTAGATATCACCTGGACAAGAAACCCATTGTTACACACTCCCTAGGGATGGTGTCACAGCAACACAACAAAATCCACACCAGCAACTCACATGGAACTGATGATTCACTGGTTGTTGTCTACTCCCATATTAGTGACAAACTCTTATCTATAAGAGTCTACAAGTCACTGGCTGCAATGGTCAAGCAGAAACAAACACTAGGGAATCTTTTAGCACAGGGTTGTATCTACCCTCAACAGTGTCACTACAAAAAGATAAAAACAGCATCTGAGAGACTCACTCAGAAAAAAGGCTTACCGGCTTAAATATCGCCTCATAGGACTCATCATCAATCCCGTCCCGGAGAGGATAGTTGACGGCATAATACTTGCCTTTGCCTGCACCGATATCCTATTAGAATGAAGATGGGAAAGAGTACAGAGTCACCAGGACCAAGGCCCAAAACACGCACCATGTACCAAGTCTGGATTCTACCAGGTTATCAGAGTCCAAGTCAAGGCACCTGAGGACAATTTCAGGCTTGGCATAAGTGGGCAGGACTGCAGACACGAGAGGATCAGCCCTGGGCAAATGCGTACATTTGGCCTTAGCATTCAACTAATCAGCCTAGACATTACAGAACTAATGGGAGGTTATAGTCAAGAAAGGGAGGAAAACTCCCAGAGCACCTGGGAATTCTACTGCCATAAATGACCACTGCCTCAGCATCTAGTCCAACGTTCAATTTAAGAGTCCAATTGGAGTCACAAGTTCTACATAACCTGGGCCTTGCTGGGAGGGTCATTAAGAAGTCTGAACAAATGGGCCCTGTATCAGGGCCCACTTATAAAACAGCAGATTCTCAGGGGGAACAGGTTCCACAAGCAAGGACGCTCTACCAAGAATGAGATCTTGCTTGCCCTGGAAAGTTCAAACCCAGGAACAGACACCAAGAGCATCTTGCCGTGACAGGATAGATGGGAAGCAATGATCCCTATTGACATCTGCTATTTCAATCTAGGCCTGTGAGTGCCCAGCCGCACAATCTGCCAGTAAAAGTTATATGTAGTGCAGAGCCAGGGGTGCCGCAGAAAAGCCAAGTTTTATCACCCTATTCAGCAAGAAAACGGGCAGTCAAGATTCCAGTTCTGGACTCATTACTGTAGGCAGTGATGTACAGCAGGAAGCCCGAGAACTGATGGTTAAAGGACCCTTCTAGGCATCTAGTTTTGATTCTTTTTTAAAAAATGAAACACCTTCTACCTATGCAGCACATAACTACACCACAGCACTTTATGAAAAAAGAATAATTTCATTCAATGCTGTCCTGTGGCCACTTCTGGGCTAAAGAACGTGGCAGCAACCTACAAGTACATATCACCCATAAAAACTTAGGACAGGTAGTGAGGATACTATACTTAACTAGAAGTCAAGAGGGGATTTGGGTCAGGAGAAAGCCACCCTTGTAACCAATGTCAAACCAGGCCACTAAGGGTGACATCCCCTACTTAGAGCAGCAGTATAGCATTGTCAATGACCACAAGCAGGTAGGCTCATAGACAGTCAGAAAGGACCAGTATGATCATCTAGTCTGACCTCCTGCACAATGCAGGCCACAAAACTTCACCCACCCCCTCCTGCAATAAGCCTCTAAGAAATGACTGAGTTTTACCTCATTCGAAAGACAGCACCTCCTGACAGCCATGTCCCAATCTGGGCCATTAGGCTCAGCACCAACTCAGAGGTAGGAACACCATCCACTGAATCACCAATACCACTTATGCAGCAAGAAATGCTTCTTTGTAGATCTCTCACTCAAGCACCAGTGGGGCCAGACCCTACGTGGCTTGAGAGATCAAAGCAATAGGGCCACAAGGTGAACATGGAAGTCAGTTTGCCAATAAACAGGGCCCACCAAGATGCGATGTTCAGAGTCCCTTCTCGGATCATAACCACACCACAAAGCTGCAGAGTAGCTGACATCTGATGCTTGGGAATTGTTACTGTATCATAGATACATAATCACAAGACAAATACCCACTCCAAGAACAAAGCCAGTCAACACGCACATTTCCCATTAACAAAGGTTGCCATTTTGAAACAGTCCATCTAAACAGTGAACATGAAAACAGTTTCTTAGTGAAATTAGTTCGACAGTGGAACAAATCAAATTCCAGAGGAAATTTCTGCTAAGCCTCCATTCTCACCCGCAGATCCCCTGTTCCTGGGAAGTATTCTCCATACTTATGAAAGGATGCAGTCATGACACGGTCTGTGGTGTAAAAGGCTTCCTCTACGCCATCTCCATGGTGAATATCAATGTCTATATACAGCACCCTCTGGTGGTACCTAGAGAGTTAAAATACCGCATTACTTCAGAGTGGAAATTGCCTTCACCAGCAGAGCAAATGAGAGGAGAGCAAAGAACTTTGTGCTAACCCACCATGCTGTCTCTCTCTCCCTCTCTGGAGTCTCTAAGCAAAACAGATGAAGAGCACAGACATATGCCTTGAACTGCTTGGCAGCGGAACAGAATCACTGAGGAAATCATAGTGGCTATTGCTGCCACAACTGCATTTTGTAGGTATTTTCAACTTTACTTATTCAGATTCCAGAAGCAAATTGCACATTTTACACCCAAACCATACTTAGAGCTGCCTCATGCCAAAAGTCGCCAGGATGGTAATCATCAGGACACAAATTACAGGAATACCACTTATTTGTGCCAAGAAAGAAGCACCTAAGACTGATCACACAATGCTCCAAGTCTTTCACCTACTACATTATACCGTAATTATAGCAACCCCTGCTGAAGAGAAGGCAGTGCATTCAGAAAAAGAGGTCTGATTAAGCCCTCCCCAGAAGAGACAAAGCTAATAGGACAACAGAGCAAACTAGGAAGGAAGAGCTAAGGACTCCAAGAAAATGCAGTGTAACAGACAAACAAAAAGGATAATGGATACTGCACGTACTTTAGTAATTCCAAGATGGCTAAGACAATGTCGTTGACATAACAGAAGCCAGAAGCCTCCGATTTCTTAGCATGGTGAAGGCCTCCCGCCCAATTCACAGCAATATCGGTCTGTTGCTTATTCAGCTTCACAGCGCTGGCTGCAGGGAGAAAGATTGCAGAAAATTAACATGGAAGACAGAACAAAGACCCAACAGACTCTGTAGAACACAAAGGCAGCATGCCTGAGGGGGGTCACATGTGTCACCCCACATGCCTGCATGAGTGTAACACAGCGCACATATCAAAGGTTTACACAACCCTGGGTTTCTCAGGCAAACCAGTAAGGTAAAAGAATCATAGCTCAGGGGCAGTACTGCTGTAAATCTCTCGGCAGAGTAGAGATCAGTATAATGTAAAGGTGCTGGGAGGGGTCCTGCTTCTCAGGCCCAAACTATTTTTTGAAGTATCATCTTGCTCCCATTTTGCACCTGTAGTTTAGGATATAAATGGTGAGACTATTTTGAAAACAGGCCCTCGGCATTCCAGCTCTTACTAGCATAAATTACAATTAAAGCAGTTTTATTTTTCCATTTCCTGAAGAGAAGCCTTTCCTGAATGGTGTTATCTCATGCACACAAATAAGTTTGTTTAGTTCTTTGTACATCTCCCATAAAACCCACAGCCCACACACTGATTTCTGTGCAACTTTGCGTGGTATCAACCACCAACTGAGAATGATCATAATATGTGAGCCCAATTATTGTAAGGAATCTTGATGCATCTTCAACATCATGTTTCTGTTCTGATACAGAAACACTGAAGGCAATCTCCGAAAAAGAGAAGGAATATAGGACTCTTGTGCTTACCAACAGAGCCTCCCGCAGACAGCTGACAAAACTCAAACAACCCATCAAACACAGGGCAATCTTCCCCAACATTGACTTGAAAAAGAAAGAGAAATAAGTGTTAGGAGGGAACGCCTGCATACAAGAGGCCACGTTTATGCTGTAAATCTAATTTGAGGACAGACTTAGTAGAGCATCAAACTTTTTAGCAGCATGTAAGTAATTCACACATAACACGACAGAAATTCAGAGTTATGAACAACTTGGGAATGAAGGTTGTTCATAACGCTGAACAAAACGTTATGATCGCTCTTTTAAAAGTTTACATTGACTTAATACAGCTTTGAAATATTACAATGCAGAAGAAAAAACTGCTTTCCCTTTATTTTTGTAGTAGTTTTCATTTAACAGAGTACTGTATTTGCTTTTTTATTTCTTGTCTGCTGTGGCCTGATTGCATGCTTCCGGTTCCAAATGAGGTGTGTGGTTGACTGTCAGTTTGTAACTCTGAGGTTCAACTAAGTGTTCAGCTGATGAGTAGACAGTCATATTTTCACTAAGACTTCTTTACATCAGTAGTCAGTTGCAACCTTCCCTTTAATCTCTGCTCAGCCCACTACTCTCACTGTGACAGCTCGTATGAAATAACAGAATCTGCATTTAAGATTATAGAAGCACTGTGGACACAGGGATGCTAGAAGTACAAGATCCATGCTTCACTTTGAGACTAAAGAATGAAACCAGTATTTCACATGCACTGAGGGTCGACTAGAGCTGCACCACCTAGTGGAATAAACTATGATAGACCCAGACTGTCCATTGGGTTAGAAAATGAGCCCAGACACCATCAATGTAAATCATTCAATCAATCAATCAGTCACACATGGTAAACAGATTTCCATCACTAATATAAGCTTAGATTATCAAGATTCAATGTTTCAAAAATTCAATTTAATCCTCCACAAGATACTGTTCATTTACTATGTTTAGTCTAATATATGAGATAAACAAACAATTTTTCTAGGTTCTCAATTCTGTACCGTATGGGGTTAGAAACATTGCAAGGAAACTATTTCCAAAGAATTTCTCCTATTAGAAATGTTTACCTGATTTTTAAAAAGCTTCACTGGACCTAGGTTTTGCAAACCTGTTTTACATCCCCCCCCTCACCCCCAACCATCAAAAGACCCCATATATTTTAAAATCTATGTTTTGTAATAAAGTTGAGTTTAACTTTCCCAATTGTACTTAAAGAGGCTGGACCAGTCTAGCTTGAATTCTCCCAGCATGAGAAATGTTCCCTTCATGCAATTCTTAGCTTCCCAAAAAAGATAAGAGAAAAATAGTGTTTGGAAACAGTACAGTCAAATGAGCAAGTTTAAGTAGTCTCCAGATTGAAACAGAACTCATTTCTTATGGACTGTACAAATCAGGAGTAAGTGTTCCAGTCTGTACAACTGTTTCAGTGGAGCATAGTAAGTAACAAGGGTTGCATAGTTTAGTCATCAGAGATGCGTGGGCCGCTACTTCTAGCAAGGGGGAAGTCTAAGTCCTCAGTTTCTGCAGAATGTAAGCTCCCCTTTACAACAAATGAAATTTCCAGTTCTTATGGCTGCAGTATAATCTTCTTCAGTCTTCAGAAGGACAGCAGGGCATCAATGGACTGAAATTAAAGAGACCATTCAGTATCACTGCTACCATTTAGAACCCCACTGGCAGCAGTGAAACTGACAATTTTTGATAGTGGGACTCTCCTGCTGCTAGGCAAAGATATGGCCATCTGCAGAAGCAAACTGTGGATTTATTCATTTATATGGAGATCATCAAAGCAACCAGGAGGGCTGGGCAATCAACCTTTTACAGCAATATGTGACTCTGGATGAGGAAGAGAAACAAAGTTCTCTCTCCTTTCTAACAACTAGAGCAGGGTCAGAAGCTTCATATTTATGAGGCGTCCACTGGTTGGAGCCCAATATAACAATCCCTCTCTTATATAGGCCTCAAAAGCACTGTACTGAGGGATCAGTATCATTACCTCCATTCGATAGATAGGGAAACTGAAGCACAGAACAGCAACATGACTTGCACTACAGCACCCAGCAGCATAGTCAGGAATAGAATCCGTGTGTCCCAGTCCAGTACTCTACCACTAGGCCTCAGTGCCACTCTCTTTCTCAACAGCTAGGAACAGGAAGGAGGAGAGACTCCTCACCAGGCATAGTCCTTGCATGTGTGGGGGGTGGGGGGAAGGGAGGTTCTATCACCTGTATTTGTAATCTCTATTTCTGGCTCATAGGTTTAGTCCTCTGGCTAGGTAGTGGTGGATATATTTTGCAAATCCTGTTAAGGAGAGGGGACACTGGGCAGAATTGTGAATGGCTTGGCTTTTGTCTCATCTCCAACGTACTGAATTTTTTTCACGTATAATTTCCTTAACATAAAACCTTTTCTTTGAAATACAATATGGACATGCTGAGCTGACCAGGAGGAGGCCAGTGTGGGTGTTTATGAGCCATTGCAGTCTCAGGGGTAAGCAGTTAGGTTTGTGTAAATGTGTGCTTTGGTATATTCAGACATATTATTTACCCCAGGAAGTACTCTGGTATATATTACTCATGGCACATATTACTCATTCCTTTAGTTGTTACACTCAGGTACCTAAATACTGTGTGCACTTTGGCTCACACTAACTTAAAAGTGCGTATAATTCACCTTTGTGACCATAACTGTTCCAAGAGAGGAGGGGATTACATATGCACTTCATAAAACTAAACCCCATGGGGCAACAATTCTACAGATTTCAGAAAAAAAAAAGACTGTTTTTAGTCAGCTCCTGATAATTTTATTTGTCCAGATCAGCCAGAAACTATAGCTCACTACCTATTAATTGTTGAAAAATGGCAGCAGAGAACTGCAGAAAGTCAGAAAAAGCTTCAAAATATTTTTCCTCGTGGACAGAGAATAACCAGAAGCGACTATTAGATCATTTTGTCCAACATCCTGCATAATGCAGATGAAGCTGTCTATTGGGTATGATATCAGAACTGAAACTAACACCACTTTCAGCATTTAGAGGCCAGATCCTGAAAGCCCTTAGTGCACAATACATCATCTGAAGTCAACCTGAATTCAGGGATTGGAGGAGCTAAATCTTAGCCAAACGGACAAATTGTGACGTGCAGAATTTAAGGAACAACTACCCACCCCCTTTTTTATGTTGACTAATAAAATGGTCTGTGATCTTATAAAGATAAGGACATTAATTCCACAGATCTCTAGAAATATCACAAAAAGTAAGAGAGTTCCCAACAACATACCTCCTATTACAATAGGAAATAGTGAGTGGGGATCTACAGATTCTAAAATAAATACCACCAGGTAAACAGTGACCCCAGATCACCTGGTCTCTGCATATTCACCATGCTGTAGGCAACTACAGTGCCCCCGTTTCATTAAAACCCTCCAAATATTTCTGTTGAAGTTGGTCCCCGGAAGTCACTCTTATTAACAACTCCAGAACCCTAAGCTAACAGCTGCTTATGCAGGATATCTGCAAAGGTACAGCCACTCTATTCCATTTATAAGCTAGAAAATAATATTAAAGAGCTTACATCACACTAAAGAGCAGAAGAGTCAGGGACAGAACCACACTGAAGGATTCTGTATTACATGTTTTAATGATTTAGAGATGAACTCAGGGAGAAAAAAATCTAATTTGTTAAGTGAACATGAAAATAAAGAAGAGAAATTTCACAAGATTCTCCCTATTCTTTTGACCATAAGCTCTAAGATCTAATCAGGGTTCCCAGGACTATGGCTATTCAGATTAGAAGCTGCAGTATGATACGCATAGCTTACATCTCTGCATCTGTTTGCTGTACTCAGACATGTTATCAGGACGAATAGATCTCAGAAATTTAATGTAGTCATCACTATGATACTTGGTCATTTCTTCTGCATTTGCCTTGTGGGGGCGCTGTAAGGAGAGAACAAAACAAGGTTTATTTGATAGCTCTCCTTCTCCCTCTCCAATGCCTGCCTTCACGCGCAAATCTACCACCAAGCGTAGGAACAGCTAAAGCCAATGCTATTAAAGTAGAAGTAAGTCTACTTTCTAAGAGAAATAGGAATGTTAAAACAGGAGCTTGGGGGGTTTTATTACATGCCTAGACATCGGAAGAAGTCAAGATGTAGGGAGAAAAACATTTCCCGTTTTTTTACTCTTTTATATATATTTTCCCCTGAATTTTGAAAGAAAACAAGGAACACCTTTGTGAAACACAAGATCAGTAGAAGTCTTAAGTGCAACAACAATCTTTTTTCATTACCTTTACCCTGCCCCTGCCTAGTCCTCAGATATATTTTCTAATTGGTTTTCTCCCTCTTGCTCCCCCAGAAGTTCCCAATAAAACACTAAGAGTCTGCATGAAGACCCTGTGCAACTGCAATCCAGGGACAACTGAGGAGGTGGATTAAGTCCCATTCAAGCATCTTACTTCTCTCTCCACATCTGGAACTATACTTACATATATCTCCATTTTTCTGTAAAGGCCGTAGTTCAGCAGTAGGTTGTGGGTCATTCGGATCCTGTGGGGTTTCATTGGATGGCCCTGGCCATAATAGTAGTTTCCAACATCCCCTGCGAGTGAAAAGCATTTGGTTATAGCAGAAAAAAAACCCCAAGCAGAATCACTGCGGAGAAAGATGACAGAAACCACCTCTAGATCAGGCCCCTCTGACCTTTATTTTTGGTCATTTTTTCTGTATTAAAGAAATAGGCTCCCCCCATCATCACCTCTTTTCCAGATTCATACCAATGCTAACACAGTTTCATGGGAGCCTGGGAGAGCTTGGATAATTGATGCTTTGGAAAACCAAGGAAGTCTTCAGTGCAGTTACCAGATGTTGGGAACATGAAACTGTCACAAATGATTGAAGTTTGGTTCATCAAGATTCCACCATGCATGGAGAGAACCCACCATGTATAAAAGCTAAAATGAAAAAGCTACAGTTTCTGTGAGGCAAAAACATGTAATTGTCCCTTAATGGCATCAACTCCCAAACTTAGAAATCTTCTAGGATCATCTCATTTTGGGACCATTTAACTCTCCATGTTTAATAATACAAGCTTCCTTGAGAAACTCTACTATAAGCACAGGACTGGAACCAGGAACTCCTAATGTCTAACTCCAGTTCAGTCAATGACTCAAGTAATAACCTCAGGCAAATCACTTGGACACTGTCTCAGTTGCTCATCTATAAAATGGCAATAATGTTTCTTAATTGACAGGGGCAGGTCTGTGTGCATGTGTGTTGTGACACTAAGGCTATGTCTACACTTACGAAAGTTAGTTAGTTCGAACTAACTAATTCAAACTAATTTTAGTTAGTTTGAATTAACTTAATTTGAACTAGAAAAAATTAGTTTGAATTAGCGATCTCCATTGATTTCAATGGGCCGGTTAGTTCAAACTAAGAAATTAGTTAGAACTAACATGGCCACATCGGTTAATTTGAACTAAATAGTTCGAATTAACCCTTATTTCTAATACCCTATTCGAAGTTATTAGTTCGAATTAAAGAAGCCCTTAATTCGAACTAATTAAAGCCTAGTGTAACCATGGCTTTAGTTAGTTCGAATTAAGCTTCCTTAATTCGAACTTGCCAGTGTGGACATAGCCTAAAACAGTTAATGTCTGCAATGCACAGTGAAGTTAAACAAAATCTTAATATGTTATAGCCCCAATTATGTTAGTTGGTCAGTCCTTACCAGGCTGTGCACCCCGGCCTATCATACAGGTGATTCACACTCAACACTGACCAAAAAAAAATTCAACTAGTTTTAAAACCCCAAATCACCATAGGGGGTAAGAGAGGCAATCTGGGCTAGCCAGTTACTCAGTTGAGAATAGGATCACCATATGTTTCATCACAGAGCTCAACATTCAGGAGTATTTTTACCGCCCCAGAGCCTGCCGAGACAGAAGCCTTTTCTACACCTCCCCTATTGTACGCAGAGAAAAAACACAATTTACACTAGTGGAGTTTAAACTCTGCTTGAAACTGGGGTAGATTGCAGCTTTCCTTGTCCACAATAGGACTTTGCACTGGTGCAGTTATAACAATGTTGAAAACTAGTTAATTCCAAAAGTTAAAGCCTGAAAGAACCGCAGAGGAAGTTGAGGACCCTAACCAGGGAGTCACATGGTAGCCAGAATCTTCTAAATACCAAACAAATAGCATCTCAGGAGGGAATGGTCATTTGCCTTCCAGTCTCCCACCCCCAATGAAATGCAGTGTCAAGTGTAAATTGCTTGAACTGACCAGCCTATCCTGAGGTTTTTTTTTTGCTAAAGCAAATCATTTATCAATTCTCTTTTCATAAACCATGGGAATATCTGCAGCCTCTACTAAGGGTATGTCTACACTAAAAAAAAAGTCATTCTTAATTTATGTTAGCTAAATCAAATTAAAAATAGCTGTGGCAACTCTGATTAGGGACACAATTTAAAGCCTATGGGGAGACTAGGGCTCAACTTGAGCTGCTAACCTGAGTTACAGTGTCTTCACTGCCATTTTAACTCAAATAACTTAACTCAGATTAAACTGAACTAAGAGCACACCTTTTTTTGCTGTGTAGACATACCCCAAGATGTTACTACAAGCTGCACTCTACCAGCGTCCTAATCTATGCATTCACTAACCAAAAAAAAATGTGTTTTTATCACTTTCAGGCATTACCTATCCTGCTATAATACACAGTGGAGACAAAGCACCATAGTTTTACTGCTAGGTATTATAGTGCTACCTCTCCTAACTACTTAGTAATAAAAACAAGTGCCAAAACCACCACCTTTGTGTCTATGAAGAAAAAAAATCCTAGTTTGTCATTGATCATCCCTGTGAGTACCTGTATGAAAACTCTCTCTCCAGACCCTCAGACAGGGCTTTCACTCACCACCTGACAGTCACTCACATAGGTATACAGCATTTGCACTAGTATCATCACCAGAAACCAGTATTTTGAGAGATCCTGAAGGATGCATCAAGTTTAACCACAGGGCATCAATGTGGCACTAATGGGTCACAAATATTTTGGATTTCCCTCTGGAAATTTTGGATTTTATATCCCATATGCACAGATCAGCTGTTTGTGGCAATAGAAGTTAAAAGACGTGTGGCAAAAGATACACATGTAATATCACATCAACTGGCCAAACCAACGTCACAATCCAGCAACAAGTTTTGCCGGGATAGACCCACACCTAGCAATCCACTTAAATCACTGGAGACACCGTGGGTGTGCAGATCTCATTTCAGAACCAGGACCTAATGTTGCAAGTTACTATCTTGCACAGCACTTCAACAGACTATCGAATAAGCAGTACCCGTACCCTCCTACGCAACAGTAAGAGGATGAGTAGAGTAATATTTCTTCAGCCACAAGGATTAAAAATATTTTGATAAATTTACGTAACATCTTTTAGAAGGAAGACCATCATCCACCCACCACTGAAAAACACCCTCTGCTGGCAAGGATCATGGCTGCCAGTGTGGGGCAGAGAACAACAAGCAGAGCAGTCAGGCAACTGTGGTTTCCCCCACTGAACTAACTACAGGCAGAAGAAAGGCAGGCAGAGGGTAACTGCCCAGTCTGGAATTTGGCCAGGGCACCAGGGCGAACACCCTGCGTCTGGGGGAAGCGCCATGGAATGATTAAATAAAGGCCGAACATCGCTCCCCACGGCCTGCACCTGCACCCAAAGCCAGCCCAGCACCAATCAACCCCGGGCCACGGACACCTCCTGCCCCCAAACCAAAAACCAGCAGCCACCCGCTCCGGCTACAGACCGTCTGAACGCGCTTTCAAGAGCATCACTTCCTCTTAATGCCTCTCCCAGGCCCCTCCCCAGTGCCCCCCATCGGCTGTTCCCCAATTCCTCCCCTAGTGTACCCTTCATCGGCCCCCCTACCGGCTGTTCCCCAGCCCCTCCCACAGGCCCTTCCGCAGCGTCATCCCCCCCCACCGCCCCCAGCTCTTCCTCAGCGCCCCCCAGCTCTTCCTCATCATCTCTCCCCCAGGCCCTTCCCCAGCCCCTCCCTCAGCGCCCCCCCAGCATCTCTCCCCCAACTCCTCCCTCAGCCCCCTCCGCCGGCCCCCCAGCAGCTCTTCCCCAACACCCTCCCTCAGGCGCTTCCCCAGAGCCCCCCCCCCCCCAAGGCTTTTCCCCACCTCCCCCCCGGCCCCCACAGGACCTTCCCCGTGTCCCCCTCTGCGCCCCACTCTTCCCCCGCCCCTTCCCAGAAGCCCCCTTCCCCCCCGCGCGCCCAGAGGCCTCCCCACCCTCACGACCCGCCGGCTCTCACCATCATAGTAGTAGCAGACTTTCCGCTTGGTCCCCTGTGTCAGCGCCATTTTCCTGCCTCCCGACTGCACAAACCCTCCCGCGGCGCAACCGAACTCCCCCCAGGGGCCAAGCGCCCTGCGAGCATCTCCTCCCACCCCTGCGGGGCGCAGGCCTATCAGGGAGTGGCTTGTATCCACTTTCATCGGGATAGCCAATGACAAGTCAGGTAGGGCGGGGCGATGGCGTTAGCAAGGTAGGTAGAGAGCAAGCGGTCCTGGACTGTACCATTCCCAGAAAAGGGCGAGAAAAGGCGGAACGGGTTGGCACGACTGTACCACTACTGGAGAATGGGGGTGTGCTCAAACAGGCGTTTTCCATTCCCGGGAAGTGGAGGGGGGAGGTAAAGATGGGAATGTACCATTCCTGAGGGTGGGGCAGACAGACATGTACCTACCATTCCCATAGGAAGGAAACCGGGCTGACAGGACTGAACCACTTGAACCCTGCCACCAGTACCCACATTGCCATCTGGTTGTGTTGTCCCACAATGCACTGCCCAGCGGCTGGATGTACCCATGGACCATGACTGCAATGGGATGGAAGGTGGACATCAGAAGTCTCAGAATGCACTAGGACCAGCATGGCTTTGGAGGAACTTGGGGTAGATGGGGTAATGTGTCAGCCCCAGCAGCAGGTGGCATGGCAGACTCGCTTACTGGGAATATCACATGGTAAATCACACAGTTGTGTAGTCTTTAAATCCCTGGTCAGGAAGGAATGAGACACAGTTCTCCACCCAAGAGAGGTGACAACTGGGAGCCAGAAGCCTAAAGTGCAGTTGTCCTGACACCAGCACCTCCTAAATGGGCACTGCCTGAGAGCGTCCACTCATCCTGCCAAGCCCTAGTATGTCCCCCAGCAGCTGCCAAGTGCACCCCAAGCATGCTGCCTCAGAGCCCTCTCAGCCATATGCCCTCACCTCCCATTGGGCCTTGCTGAGAGCCTAATTCTGCAAGTTCCCTACTGGGCTTCCCTCTGTGAGCTGCAGAGCACTCTCAGCTACCACTGCCATCAACAATTGCCATGCTTAGGTGCTGAGCCCCCAACACCACAAACACACATATTTGCTCAAGATCCCGCGCATTTTCAGGCCTGGAGTGCTCTTGCAGACTGGCGGTTAGGCAAAAGGCAGGGCCCACTCATCTGCCATTCTACATCTTAGTAGGAAAGCCAATCAGCTCATTCTCAGCTCTGTACACACACAGTCAAATTAGGACATGAGAGTGGGAAAGAAGGCTCCCTAGAGTGGAGAAAGCAGGCTCCATGTCAAAGGCATTTATTTACTGACAATCAAACAGCAACACAAGACTGGGCTTTAAAATACAACAGGAAATCAAAAAGGATCCTAAACAACAGACTGATCATTCAGGATGGCTCGTTCCTAAAAAAGGCTTTCTCTCAAACAAGCCTTTTGTGAGACTACGCACAACTCCTGAGGTTTAGGATGGGCCCAGCCTAGAGCTAGCGCTGAATTCTGGGCCTGCTTCTGGACCTAATTGTTGTGGTTTGAGCCTCTCTCTCCTATTTTTCCAGGACACTCATGATCAGGGTTAACAGTGCAGGGAAACCAGAAGAGCTTTCGTCTCTGCTTCTCCTGGTTTTGAAACAGCCTCCTGTATCTTTCCACATCTCACAGACGTGATGGGTCATTTGCAATCTGAGCTGAAACCTTCTCCTTTTCCTTCTGCCTGTTAACCTTGGCTAAAATGTTTGAACTCAGTGACTGCTTTACCAAACCATCTAACGGGTTCTGGGACCCATTTTGTGTGTCAGGCGCCATGCTGTTATGTGGTTTAGGAATGAAGATGAGCAAGAAAGGAGGGTAAAGAATGGCTTGCGTCATGGGCACTGGGACAAACAGAAGTGGACAGAAGTGTCCCAGAGACAGTCTGGCTCTGCTGTGAAGAGGTTTTTGCCTCTGTTTTGTGGCACAATGGGCCCGGTGTCCCCTTGGAGCATCTGTGGTGAGTGCAGCAATGTGTGTGCTGGATCACAGCCCGAAGGGTGAACCATTTCCAGGCACAAGGCTGGCAGATCCATGCCAAACACCTTGGGATTGATACACCCTCCATATTCACTGTGGAAAGAAAAAATATTGGGGAAATATTGCATCAGGAATGCACGGGTAGGGATGGAAGGGAGTGCTCCACACTGCAGCTCTCGAAGCCTCTCATTCTGGAAGATCAGTGCTGATAAGGGGTTCTTTGGTTCCAGTGCAATTTGTGGGTGGTTCTAAGCATTACCCATGGCCAGGAGCTGCAAGAAAACTTGGCTTCTGCATCACACAGGGGCAAAGCTATGATTTTAGTTGCTGGAGAGATGGGTCTGAATGTTTACAGTGCAGCTCCCTGCTCTGTGTGCATTGCTTGTCTGTACCGTGTGGGTATGTCTACATGCCTAAGTCTTTGTGTGCCTCCGCATAGCTGATGGCATGTTTATGGCATGTTTATTGAGTGAGCACATGTACAGTGCGGAGGGCAGAAGACGTGCACACGCAGCTCAGAGAGAAGCCTCGCAGACCTGTGGGTCACACAGCTCTTGTGTCAGCACCAATGAAACACACGTCACATCTTTTCTGCTCAAAAGGATCTGCTGCATGTGTGCATGCTCCCAGAACACGTAAACATCAGCACTGTCGAAGGAGTGAAAGACAAGGTTCTGCCAGGCATAGGTTGTGATCCAGATGCCCGAGCCTGAGCTGTGTGAGTCTTTGAGGGCTAATAGACAGGGTGAGGCCACTGCCAGCCCCTGCTCGGGGTCTCGTCATGGCTGCTGCTGGTACTGGCCCTCTGTGGCAGTAAAAAAGTCCTCGAGAACGCTCTTCATGTACTCAAAGGTTGGGCGCTCCTCTGGGATCTCCTTCCAGCAATGCATCATCAGGCTATACAGCTCCTCTGGGCAGTTGTCTGGCTGAGGCATTCGGTAACCACGCTCCAGATTCTGTATCACTTCTGGGTTAGTCATCCCTGCATTCACAACACACACCCCTGTTAGTGCCACAGGACTCCTTGTCTGTTTTGCTGAACTAGACTGACATGGCTACCCCTCTGGAATTTGTCAGCGCTGTTAGGGGTGGCCCAATCAGGGTGCAATTTACATACCCTTATGCTGGCCTCAGCTGGGAGAAGCTGACAAATCGGGAGGAGGCTGGGTGCAGATAAGCACTTGTATAACACAAAGCCTCAAAAATCTGGTCACAAGGCATAGTTTTGTCCTTCCCCAGAGCCTGTGATCCTGCACTACTTCTTGCAGCACCTCTGGTTGACCCAATCTGGGACAGGAGTAGCTGGAAGGTCCTTCACGTTGCCCTACAGTGCCCCCTTCTGGGAAATGCTGGGCACAGCAGATGCCATCCACTAGCCAGACAGGGCTCCTACTATTTTTTTCAAACTCAGGTGGCTGCCGAAATACATGCGAATTAGGTCAAAATGGTCATGCATTAGCAGCCTAAAGAGGTACACAGCAGCATGCGTGCACGCATGTGTGAGTGTGTGTACATGTATGTGGGTGCATGTGACCCCTTTGGGCCTGGTTGTGCTGCTGTGAAATTCTCACCTGGATAAGGGATCCGTCCGTAGGTAACAATCTCAGTTAAGAGGATTCCAAATGACCAAACATCAGACTTGATGGTGAATGTTCCATAATTAATGGCTTCTGGCGCTGTCCACTTAATAGGGAATTTAGCTCCTGAAATACGCAAGGAGATGTTAAAAAAAAAAAAAGTTAAGGCTGGGGACCTTCTTCATCTGCTCTTGTCACTTACACCTCCCCCCATCATTTACATTTATCCCCTTCCTTCCCCATCTCACAGATGTATCAACACACTCAGTGTCTTTCAGGAGCATCCCAATGTCCTGGACAGCTCACATTTGGGGCAGCAGTTGTAAGATTGTTTGGTTGTTGCTTCAATTTCCCATTCAGTCCACTAGGGTAGAAAACACAGAAACTCTAGACCCAACACTCCCATCTGCCCCTGGACTATCTCTGCCAATACAGGAATCAAAAACCCAGCTAGGTTCTACACTGGTACTGTCTGAGCTCTTAGTATTTGAAAGCACTGTTCTCATTTGTCCAACTGCAGGGTTACAGGCAGTCTTGTCCATTTCTACAGAATCCAACCTTCCAGGCATCCATAAAGAAAAGCTTTAAGCCAGGGGACACAAGAGCAGTGCCTTTCCAAGGCGTTATGCCAGGTTTTTAGCTTACACAGATACCAGCACTGCAAGGCTAAAGCCGTGCACAGGGCTTTAAACATTGACTCCAGTGGGATGAGGGGAGAAAGAGAGAGAACAAGCAAGACACTAAAGCAGAACACACACAGGAAGTTTGCTTGCTGAGAAGGACAGGTAACTATTATAGATCCCTGCACCATTGCATCAGGCAGGCTGGCTGACTCATTCCACATTCTCCATTCTCTATACTGGACTGGTACCATGGTTTGTGACCCACACACGCAGTACCGTCAAAGCTAATCCAGAACCAGCCATGATCACAAGCTGGAAGGAGAAACTGAGAGACCTAAAGCCATGGGAAACCTATGGAGACTGGTTTTATAACCAACAGAATTGAAACAAACAGGGACAAGCTCTTTTTCACTGCACAAAATGCACAGCTGTGGCCCTGGCCCAAGGCGAAAGCTGTGTGTACCCTCAGGAGAAAGGAAGGAAGAGGTAGAAAGACAGTTGTGCCCAAGTCACAATTCACCCAAGGACCCAGTGTGTAAAGGCTGCATGGCACTGAGAAAGTTGCCATCGACACATATCACAGACTGCTTATGTGCAGAGCTGGGGGTCATCTTGCACTTCTCATCTCAGCTCTAGAGTTACTGAAACTGGCCCGAGCGATGGAACCAGTGGGGAGATGCCAACATTGGCCTTTTAGGCTGGTTGTTCCTGCATTAGCCACCAGAGGGCTCAAAGCCTACATGACTGTCGTGAGTTACAGGCACACCAGTGCCTAAAGAAGTAGCCCTTCTGCTCTGGAGAGTTTGTAACTGTCTTGACCTGCTGCTCTCTGGCCTGGGCAGGCAGGGTCCAGCCAGTTCATCCCTTACAGAAGAAAACTGTTGTGTCCATGTAATCTGTATGTGTCCTGCTCTCCCATGGGGCAGCCTCTGGACCCCGAACCCCTGCTCCCATGCCCCCCAGAGATCCTCATACTCGATCTCACAGGAGGAGCTGTGTCCGGACCTCAAAATACCTCAGTTCTCTCAGCGCTACCCCCATCCCACCTTGGATGGGGATTATCGCCATGTTCCTCGCCCGCCGAGCCCCCAGTGTACCGCCCCAGCAAAGGGCTGTCCAAGAGGTCTAACATTCCCCTCCACACCCAGAGCATTCCCAGCCTACCAGTCTCTACATCCCTGAACCACTTTCCTCATAGATCAGTTACCCCGGAGCATTTGAGCAGAGCCCACTGCGCATCCTGGTAAGTGAGCGTGAGGTCTCAGACCAGCGCCCAGCTCTGGCTGCGCAGGAGATGCCAGCCCACTTCTACCAGAAACAGCCAGGAGATCCAGCTGAGGCAGCTCCGGTCCCGGCTTGCTCGGCAGACCCCCCTGACCTAGCTCAGGTTTTTGCTGCAGCATCCTGTGCAGCTTGGTCTCACCCAGACCTGCAAAGAGCTCGGGCCTGCTTGTGGCAGGCTCCCACTTCCTCACCGGGCTGGGCTGTTACTTCAAGCTGATATCTAGCCAGGGGCTGTGAGTATCTATATTGAGTCTTAAAGTTCCACAGGACTCCTTGATTATTATACCGAGTCTGCTGCTGATTCACCCCTGCGAGAGAGGCGTCAAGTGGCCAGCATCCTGCCCCAAGTTAGAGTTTCCAACGCAATATGGGCAGGGTTGTGCGGGGGAGGGATCGGCGGTTCATTACAGCTCATCCTTAGTGTATGGCCTGTGTGAGCAGTGATCAGTCACGGCCAGATAGTCTTGTGCCTATCTAGAACACTTGCCACCACAGAGGACGCCAACCAAGAGCCGCAAAGGCACCCTGATGCAGCCATCTCTGGGGTGGAGCAGGTAGCAAAGTGGCACTAAAGCCTGAATCTCAAGAAGTGTCCTGAGGTCTTTAATGTCCCTGCAGAACAGCTGATTTCTAGACTCCACCCACCCCCCAGATGACCCACCCAGGGTAAATGGATATAGGGAGCCTGTTTCAAACCTGTGACTGTGGCTCCTTGTTTAGGGGGATCTGAGGGGCTTCTCCCACCCCTCCAGCTTGTCCAGATCCTCCACCCCCATCTTGCTGCCCCAGAGTTAAACCAGGGAGGTGGACAGTTGAGATGTGAAATCCACCCCCTCCTCTGAGGCAGAAGGGGTTTCTGATCAGCCATGGGAGGAAGAGTGCTGCAGGAAGGGGAAGTCAGTAGCAGCAAGGGGGTCCTTGGGAGCAGAAGACACTCCTAAATGGGCATTGGAGGATCAGGTTGAGAGAGAAGCTGTGGCAACTGCCCCTGAAACCCCTTGCTGGGCACATCAGAAATGATACCATGGCCCTGCTGCAAGGGCCCACTTCAGGCTGGGATCTCAGTCATGCTGCTGCAAAGGCCTATGCCCACCCAAGGACCCCATTCCATGGCTTCCTGGAGAGGAGCACCCCTACTGGCAAGCCGGAGCAGGGAAGCTGGCGGACGCACCCTCCCGGGCTGTGTACTCATTGTCCTCGATGAGCCGAGCCAGGCCGAAGTCAGCAATCTTGCAGCAGAGGGTCTCTGACACCAGGATGTTGGCAGCTCTCAGATCACGGTGGATGTAATTCTTCTCCTCGATGAAAGCCATTCCCTCTGCAATCTGGGGAGGAGGGGCAGAGAGGGGGCAATGACACATGGCAGGGGCATGGGGGAGATTGAGGCTCTGCTCCTGTAATCTCAGCTCCTTCCCCTGTCCATGGCTCTCACTCACCTAATCAAGGGTCTCCAGCAGATGTCAGTGTTAGGGGGCTGCAGAGGGGAAATTCCTCCTCCATTGGATATGGGGGGAGGTTATTTACAGTAAACATGGCGGAACGGTGGCCCCTGGGGTTAGCATTGGGTGCAGGGCAGGCAGGTGCTGGACAGACTCTTTCCACCCCATGCTGCCCATGCACCTTGCCTCTAAACTGCAGCCCCGCTGCTTTTCCTGTCCACCCCCAGGTCTGGCGATGCCCCTCAATTCCAACAGCAGCCCCCCTACAATCCAGCCCTCAGCCTCTCAGGTGCACCTGTCCAGACGGACTGTGTCAAAATGAAGGGCTCTGGTTGGATGGGCACCACCTTCCCGCGGGTATCAGGTTAGGACCTGCTCCCACCACTTGTGCTCAAAGCCCTAGAGAACATCAACTCCCTGTGGCAGCCCAGCCAAGCCCAGCACCGCCCCTGCTTGGCTCCCACCTCCCAGCGTCCCCCTCCTCACCTGCGCTGCCATATCCAGCAGTTTGTTAATGGTGAGATTGACTCCTTGGGGGGTCTTGAGAAAATCCACTAGGCTCCCTGGAACAGGACAAACGCCAGACAAAGTCAGACTTAGCCTACGGGCAGCCCACTTTGGAACCAGCTCAGAGCCAGCACCAGACAGTCTCCAACCCTCAGGGCAGGGAGAGCTTGGTGTCTCAAAGATGCCAGCAAACCCATGGCCTCTGTCTGGCCTGTTGCATCCAGATGTGTGCAGGGGCTGATTTGCTAAAGCACGACCTGGCTTCCTTGGATGAACAGCTACCAGTGCTAGACCCAGATAGGCTGGGTTCACAGTGTGCAGAAGCAAGTTATTGCTCCCTTCATGGGGTTTCAGGTGATTTCCCCAGGACCTTGCCCCATGTAAACCTCCCCACCCCCTCATTTGTCCGTAATCAGTTCACACATACAGGCACCAGCAATGTGAACTGCCCCCATAGCAACAGACATGGGACCACCTGAGAAACATTTCCCAAAAGGCCACAGTAAGCCCCCATTGTCCCACGGGAGGATTATACTGAGAATTCAACTCCTTGCCAATGTCCTGAGTAACACAGCCTAGGTCTAGAAATAGACGTGAACCGCCTTGGAGTCAGCTGGCCAGCTTGGGTCTCATCGGCCTTTCTGCTCATTTGCCAAACACACCAGACAGGTGCGTTTCCATTGGCAGTCGCCAGCTCTCAGAGGAAGGCAGCCTGACTCTGCTGTGACATGCTACAGAGCAGGCAAGTTAGAAAGGGGCCGTGTTTAAACCCTCGGCATCTGTCTCTTGGGAGTCATGCTTAACCACCCTGTGCTGGACTGCTGCCCTCAAGGACACTGTAGCCCAGAAGCTTGCAGCTCTGCTGAAGCCTGGCGTGGAGTGGAGACAGGCAGGAAAGGGGGAGCTGTCTGTAAGTCTCCTCTCTCCCTATCTCATCCAGTCGGCCTCCCTCCTCCTCTGCCGGGATTAGTTTGGACAGTTTCCCTGCCACACCCTGTGAATAATGGTAGCTGTGACCCGAACGCGCTGCTCCTGGCACTCAGAGCAGGCGAAGGAAATCAAAGGCCACGTGAGACAATAGGCAGCGCCTGCCGGAAGGATTAGAATAGCCCCAGAGCTGTGCGCCCAACGTGGTTTCCTGCCCCTCTGAACGCAGGTTCACAATGAGGGGGAACAGTAGGTTACAGTCTAGCTTTCCAGTGGTAGCTAGAGGTCCAGCAGTGTTGTCATTAAGCCCAGTCCTACTGGGAAGGGGACAAGCGGGACGGGCATTTAAGAGGCTTTGCAGGAACAGTGCCCTCTTGAAGCTGCTTCTGCCACATAGCGCCCTGCAGATATGGATAAGTGCCAAACCCTGTCACCACCAGTTGGGTGCCGTCACCCCCATGCTAAAGCAGGGGAAAATGAGGCACGGGGCATTGAAAGGACTCTCCCAAGGTCACACAGTGAGTAAGTGGCAGGGCTAGGAACAGCATACACATATCCTGGCGCCTGCATCTTTGCTCAAACACTGGACAACACTTTCTCCTTATTAGTGTCTCAGGCGAGCAGCCTTTTTGGGGATCACCAGGAGAAAGAGCCATAGGTGCCCCCAAGCTGAGCGCAAAGCTGGAGGAAGGGATAGAAGCCTCTGGATGAGCCCGCAGGGCTTCACCAGCCCTCCCCAGTTCTCGTTCTCTGCTCTCATCCCTTGACAGCTGGTGATTCAGATGTTCCACAACTGAAGGTCTTGGCACAAAGCCGGAGGTGGTGGGGAGCTGCTGGGTACAGTCCAGTGACAGTTTGGGGAGATCCATCAGCTCTAACTGCAACCCCTCCACTGGCTGGGCTGTGCCTGGCTCCCCATCCCCAACTCTTCTGAGGAGCTCTGAACTGGGGTGGCTCACCTTTCTCCATGTACTCCGTGATAATGTAGATGGGCTCCTGAGTCACCACTGCGTAAAGCCGCACCAACTTGGCGTGCTGCAGGTTCTTCATGAGATTGGCTTCTGCCAGGAAGGCACTGGGGGACATGCTGCCCTGCTTCAGATTCTTAATGGCCACTTTGGTGTGACCATTGTAGTAACCTGGAGAGAGACGGGGCGGGGGGCAGGAAAGAGAGAAGACCTGTGTTACCACAGTTAGTGGCCATCACAATCCTGCCACAGTGCTCTCAGCTTGGGGATCTTTGTGGGCGCTGCTGGGAGGAAGCTCACACCGACAGACGCCCACAAGTGCTGACAGGGCACTTCTGGGAGGGAAGCTCGCAACAGCAGAGACCTGGGGCCAACCCACCTCAGTGTGACTCCACTGATGTGCCGCCCCCGCCAGGGGAGCTCATGCAACTGAGGTCCCACCGAGCAGTGAGTGGGGGACGTTGGAGACTCAAAGACCAGTCGAGCCCCTCCGGGCTATGGCCAGAGATGGGAGACAGCAGGTACAAAGTGACTTTTTTAGCTAACGCCTGCAGGGCAGCATGTGTGGAAGAGGCAGCTTCATAGGAGGGAGAGCTCTAGTCACATTTCCACCTGGGGAGGGCAGGGTGGGGAGTTTATTCATGGTTCTTGGTCAGTGAGAACCTTCCATGGTCTGACCTTTGACACCCTGCCCTTCAGGGCCACAAATTCCTGACCCAGGATAGTTAATGGGGTGCTGTCCCATCCCGCCCCCCCGGATGTGTCTTGCTGGCATGGGGAGGCAGGCACCCGGCCTGCTCTAGGTGTCTGGAGGAAGTCCCTACCACAGAGTGCCAGGCTGAGACCGGATGCCAGGAGACAGGATGGCACCTTGGCCTGCGACCTCCGGCTCTCCCGCCAGCTGCCACAGCCCTGGGGTGGTTTCACGATTTGCTCTCTTTTTGTCCCAGTGCAGCTTAAAGACACAGGCCCTCCTTGGAGCTGTCGCTAGGCCCAGCAGCCGGTCCCGGATACCAGAGCGACAGCCACAACAAGGGCCTTTCTGGTGCGTGCGATTCTTATCAGTGCTGCACAAAACTGCCAGAAGCTCTTATGCTAGGAGAGGCGCCGTGTGCCCAGAGCTCAGAGCCAGGCCCTGCTCACGTGGGCTTTCCACTCCCTGGGGTGGACGAGGCAGCCCAAACTCAAAGGAAGCTGGTTCTCCATCCGAGTGCCAGGACCCAGGCCTGCCTCTACGAGGGAGCAGGCGGAGGGACTCTGGGTGCAAGGGCACAAGGCGAGGGCAGGAGTGGAGGGTGGGGCAGAACTGACATTAAGACACCTCTGCACTGCTTTGGGTGGTGCAGGGCTCTGCCTGGCTCCTGGTGTAAGTTAGAGCAGCCTATGGACTGCTCTAGCTTACATTTTCCTTCCCTTTGGTCCCTGGGTAGCAGGCAATAGCTGTAACGCAGTGTACTCCAGCCGCACCCTGATCCACTCCCCACTGCCAGGGGCTAGGTTAGGACCCTCATCCATCTCTACACCAGCCATGGCTATTTCCACTCCCTTTTCACCAGAGCAGCATGAAAGGCCCAGGGGAAGGTCCCTGAAGAAGAGCAGAAAGAAGCTAGGGAGTTGAGCCAATTCAGGGCCCAGACAGAAACCAGAACTGCAGTGTTTTGAGATCCAGAGCCCATGTGTTGTGCTGCATTATTTGCCTGGCTGCTGTTTACCTGTAAATCCATGGGCCATGCTGAATTTCCCTTGAAAGCAGAAGCCCGCAGAGCACGAACCTCCTGGGTTTCCACAAAGGGCTGTAGCAATCACAGCGCATGAGCCCCCAAGGTTTGACACCCTGACATTGCTCCACCTGAGCATTAACCAACCTGAACCCAGGGTCATGCCCCCAGCAGACATCTGGAGTGCCAGCTAGCCAGCACACCACAAGAGCAGCTAGGCCAACAGGCCCTTTTCACTAGTGCGAGACCCAAGAACTTTGTGTCTGTGCACTGGGGCAGGGTGCGAGTTGCAGATGCTGGGCTTGAGCTCCCGGGGTCAGAGAAGGATGCAGGGTTTGCCTGCCTTGCTAGCCAGTGATAAGGCTAGCACCTTCCCTCCCACTTCTGGGCAGCCATTGGGGCTGGGGTTAGGGAGGAACAGAAAGTAAAGCAGCAGGAAAGGCAAGTAGAGGGTGAGGCAGGGTCGGTGAGTCACATCACTCAGCAGCAGGCCAGGACACCCTCCATGCAGCTGTGCCATGGTCCAGCGCAGCCTGGTTTGGGGAGTAAGCAGCCAAAGGAAAGGGGAGAGAGACCTGGGCTGGGAGCTAGTCCCTGGGCATGTCTCTTCTCCCTTGTGCTGCTAGGGATCTGAGGTCTGTTTCTGCCAATGGCCTCTTTTCACCCTGGGCCAGCCCTTCCCCCTGGTGGAAGAGGGAAGAGGCAGTGCTGAGCTTGGGAGCTGGACTCCTGAAGGGGAGCAAGCAGCCAGGGGTCAGTGTGACTTTTGCAGCATTTGCCCTGCTAGAAACTGGCCTGAGACCCTGCCCATCTCATCTCCCATGTGCAGCAGAGAGCCAGCAGATGGGAATGACGCTGGATCCCCCCTACACAGCCAGACTGGATTAGGACCAACAACAACCTTGCTGTGTCCAGTTACCAGCCACCTGAGCCCTCCCTTCCCCACCCCACCCTATGCTGTGTCAGGCAGGATTCCACACTTCCACTAACCAGGCCACTCCTTCCAACAACAGCTCCAGGGTGGCCTGGCAAGCTGGCGAACCTTCCAGCTCCCAGATCACTGCCCTGGTGGAGCCAAGAGTCTGCCCTCGGCAGTGCGTGCCATATATCTCTAGGAAGATTGAAAAATGCCCCAAGACGGCCCTGGGACAAGTCCCACCACCTCTGCCTTCTTCATCTGGCTGCGCTGGCCACCGCCAGCAGGAGAACGTCCTCCCCGGATGCAGATATCAGGAGAGGAGCCGAGTCAGCAATCAGGCTGCCCTGAGGAACCACTGCCACAACCCTAGTCGGATGCAGGGGAGTGCAACAGTGGAAGGCATGGGGAAAGAGAGCCTAGCAGAGGGCCTCTCCAGGTTTTCCCTTGTCATTGCTAAATATATTGTCATAAAGCTAGGACCACTAAAATGCACCAGCTGTCACTATTCCACGCCCCCCTCTCCCCCAGATACCAGCAAGGATGGAACCCAGATCCACTTGCACCAAAACCACAGGACCAGTTGAACTGCAAGAGACTCTCCATTCCCTGCTGGCAGTATAGGGTCTATGACTCGCAACCAGTCAGTTCTGTTTCCATTCGGCCAAGAGCTGCCCAAACACACTAGTTAGTTACTGTATTAAACCACCCTTTGTAGCTGAACTCTGCATTTATTCACAAGGTGACCTCATTGTTTGAAGGCTGGGGAATCCTGCTTTCTTCTCCCCACACCCTGTGGCCCCTCCTCCAGCCCTCTGCTGAAGATGCCTACGGCCGGTCTCCAGGAACCCATCAGTGCCATTCCTAAATGCCAGCTGCAGAGGGATTCTACACATAACCAGAAGTTTTCCTGGCTATGCCTGGGAGCCAACTCCACTAGTGCCATACCGCACCCACTGCCTGGTCTGTCCTTCAGTATCACCCACCTCCCAGCCCATATTACGGCTGCTGCTTTTACTCACCCATCCAGACCTCTCCAAACTGCCCTGCTCCCAGCTTCTCCACCAGCTTGAGAGTCTCCCGGGGCACCTCCCATTCGTCTTGCCACCAGGGCTTCTGTGGCTTCTGGGTCTGGCAGGGCTTGCCAAGGCGGGTGCATAGCCCATCCGTTTCACCTGCGGAGAGCAGGGTGGAGGAAGCGGGGAAGGCAAATCGAGGGGTAAACAAGAGCCAGCAAAAGAGCAAAGGAGGTGCACTCAGGGTGGGTAGAAGAAAAGCAGCTGTGGCCAGGCACAACAAGGACTGTTCGTGCTGTGTCAGTGATTCACTACCAGCTTTTGCCCATCTATTTGTCCAGAGCAAAAGCTCATTTTCACTTTCATGGGGGGAGACGAAACACAGCTCAACCCCAGAGACACACTATAGTGTTAACACTGCCCAGCCTCTCTCTGCAGGCTGCGCTATGGGGCACAGGGTCTGGGCCTTGATTCTGGGGTGGTCCATAGCTCCTCCCACCAGCTCCTCCTTGCAGGCAGCGCTGTGGGGCACAGGCTGCATGGTCAGGAAGTGAAACAGCAGTGGTTCCCGCAGTGAGAAGTGGAAGGAGCCAGCGAAGTTTCGGCGTCCACCCTCCCCTGGTGGCTGTGACCAATCCTCTCAGCGCCCGTGGACTCACGCGTGTAATGCTCCACCAGCTCATGCAGGCTGCTGAAGGTGATGCGAGGGGAAATATAGAAACCCCCGTTGTCCATGTTCCGGATCTTGTAGTGCTTCACCATCTCTCCTTGGTTTTGGTCGAAGTCCCTCACTGAGAGTGAGAAGGAACCTGGCAAAGCCAATGAGAACAAGGAGTGAGGCCAACAGGGCTGGGTCTCTTTCCCTTCCCTTGAAGACTCCCGATGCACAGTCTCTGCCCCACCAGTCCCCTCCCTCAGGGGACTCCTGGAGCAAACCTGGACAGTGCCAGGCACCGACAGGCCATAAGAGCTGGTTTCTCTTCAGGCCAATGCTGAGTGCAGTGAAGAGCTGCTGGCAAATGTTGGCCAATAAAAAGGCCAAATCCTGCCCCCATGGCTGTCACCTGACCCCACAATGGCCGCGAGACTCCTTGTGCTCTGGGCTGTTTGTTCCATCCCCCCATCCACAGTGAGGCAGTACAGAATGGCAAGTGCCTGCCCCTCTCTGTTCCAACCCGGGCAGCTGAATGTGAAGAGGAGGGGACAGCCCCCCTCACAGCTCAGGTGTGCAAACATCATGTCCACCCCCATATAGGAAAAAATGTGGAATAGCTGTGGATTTGCTACCAGAGGCCCATCTGGCACTGTCAGGGCACTGCTTTGGGGAAGCTCACACTGATGGTAGCCCAAACTACCAAAGAACTGGACTGCCACTAGAGTAGCAGACAGTGTTAACAGTGTGTTCAGAGCCCCAGGCAGGTGCAGGGGGGCACGGTGCCAGATCGGACATCCCTCCTGGCCCTTCGCTGACTGGCTGCCGGTTACCTTTGGTGGATTCGCTCTCCCGGATCAGAAAGGAGCCATGCGTGTTCCCGGAGGCCAGGAGCTGCCGCTCAGCATCCTTCCTGCTGAGGTTTTTGAAGAACCAGCTGTACAGACCAAGTCAGAGTTAGTGCCAGCCACACAGGCTCATGCTTCCCACCCCTCTGCCCATCCCCATCCCCATCGAAACCCAACCAGAGATGCTCTGACCTCCGGGTTTCCTAGGAAGACATTAGAACATATGTAGCCAACCCTTGGCCCAAGGGCTGGTGACAAGTTTCCTAACATTGCAGCCAGGCTCAGACAAATGTGGCCAGGGCTGAGTCTTCCCTCCTGGGGCCCTGGCTGTGGCTAGAATATTGAACCTGGACAACACATCCACTCACGGCTCTGGCTCCAGGCTGTTCACCCTGGCGACGAAGTTGTAGGGAATGTAACCTTCCTGGCCAGTGGTGAGCGACTGAGCCCTCCACCACTCTCCATTCCTGCGAGGAGAGCAGAAGAAAGGGCGTCAGCCCCCCGGACTTGCTGAGGAGGGGGCGATTAGCTAGCAGAGAGGCCTTGGTAGAAAGAGGCCAGATAGGCGTGAGGAAGCTCCCAGCTGGCTGGGAAGGTAGAAGACTGCTTTATGCTGCTGGTTTCTTTGCTTTGATGGTCCCCCCACATTTTCCCTGTAGGTTATTGTCCAGTTGGTGCTTCCCTCTCACCAGTAGCTTATTGCTAGATACCGCCACAGCCCCTTTTCCCACCCCAAGCCAAGAGTGCAGAGGACTGGGAGCCCAGCCTGCCTCTGGTTCTAGGGTCCTGCCAGGAAACTACAGGCAATCTGCAGGCAGCAGAGCCCTTCCCTGATGGGTGTTTGTCTGGCAGCACTGATGAGCCTTCAAGGCTGGCTGGAGAGAACATGCTCTGAGTAGATCTCCAGTGCATGGCTTAGTGTGGGTGGAAAGGGCAGTGGACTTACTCCTCCAGAAGTCGGAGCTTCTCCCCCTTTTGCAGCCCCAGGTCGCCATCGTGAGTTGGTTCATAGTCATACAGAGCGACCACCAGTTTATCTAGAAAGAAAAGCAACAGATCTGTTTGGAGGCAGCTGGACAGAGGCGAGGTTTCATAATGGACTGTGGAGCCTTTCACCAACAGGATGCTAGTGTAAACCCAGCCCCTGGAGTGACAGTTCGCTATTGCCACCTGAATGCTGTTTGGTGGCTTACATGAAATGAGTTTGACAGGTCTTGATCCGGTTTCCAAAGAGCACTAATTGGAGGTTTCAGCAGAGTTCAAAGTAGAGTGTTTGTAAAGGGTCAGCTCCTCTCTTGACCTGAGGGGTG
The DNA here is from genome assembly GCA_007922175.1 of Pelusios castaneus. Lineage (NCBI taxonomy): Eukaryota > Metazoa > Chordata > Testudines > Pelomedusidae > Pelusios > Pelusios castaneus. Next base: position 30,461,889 of record ML685764.1, read on the forward strand.
GCCACTGTGGGTCAGGGTGGAAGAAGCACATTGTTGGGGGTGGAACTAGTAGAAATTCAGAATTTCCAGCCTCTGGAAAATGCCAAGATTTCAAAATTTGGCTGTTCCCTGAATGTGGAGGAAAGTTGAAACCTCAGAATTTTTCATGAAATAAAATATTCCAAAACTCTTTCATTTCAACCTCAGGGAAACGTTCCATGTCGGCATGGATCATTTTTCCTTTTATGGTTCATTCTGTTAAGAATGAACATGAAACGTTTTGGTAATTCCCCACAAAAAACGTTGATGAAATTGACACATTCCCACAAAAGGTTTGGATTGCATCAAATCAGTGTTTGGGGAACTATTTCACTGGAACATTTTCAGCCCGCTCTAGTTGGAGGAAGACTTGCCCTAGGGCTGAATATGCAAGAGAGGACTCCACTCCCCGGGAGCTGTTGATCAGACCCTTTCAGACAGCTTAGTTTAGATCCACACAACTAGACTGGATGACTGGGAGAGGAAGAAAAGCAAAGAATGGAGAGGAAGGGCTTGCTTGACTCTTCCTAGGGCTGTGCCTTGTTTCACCTGTGCAAAGTGGGAATAAAAATTCTACCCTCCTTTTGCATTGAGGTGACCAGTGGTACAAGATGTAAGGCAGGAGAAGGTCTGGCCCAAGGGGTTTCTATGAAAGGACTGATGGCAGCATGTGAGTTATTGGAAGAACTTCACCTTTGAGAACTACATCACTAACATGCAGCTTCCTCTCCCTTGGCTGTGCTATTGCTCCACGAGCTGGGACTGACTCATCTGCACTGGGGACCTCTCATTGCCCAGGAATGGCTGGTGACTCAGCAAGTTTGGCAGCTTTCCCAGCTTCAGACACCCCTTTTCCCCTAGCGCTCTGGTCCACAAGTACCAGCCTTTAGACATCACCTTGTATAGGAGAGCAGGGCGGAGTAGGCATTTCATAGGACACCAAAGGATCGCGCACCTCGGAGCCATTGCGGATCAGCCTCTGGAGGGCAGAAAATAAGACAGATTGAAGGGGATTTTTCTCTTCTAAAAGGATCTCCCTTCCTCACACCCATCTTTTTCCAGTTGCTCCCTCACAGGGTCTTCTCAAACAAACAAGGAGTCCTGTGGCACTTTTAAAGACTAACAAATTTATTTATCGCATGAACTTTCGGTTCCTCCCCTGAAAGACTTACGAAGGGCTTCCCTTCCATCTAGTTGTGGCAAGTCTTAGTCTAAAGTGTTACCATTTCCTTCAGTAAAAAGACACGATCTCTACGTAAACCCTCCCGCATGCACCCACTCTCCAGAGCGGTGATGAAAAGTGAATTCTTCCTACCCTCCTCACCTGGGGTTTACTATCCGGGTCGATGGGGTAATTGCAGTGCTCACAGATGTCGATGTTCTCGATCCAGTCTTCGTCATAGTCAGAACTGCAGCAACAGCCCATGTTCCCTGCAGGAAGAAGAGGCCGAGAACGAGAGGCTGTGAAAAAGGAGGGCCCAGGTCTTCCCTTCTCACCCAGAAGGACCTGAATATCCAATCACAAACCAAATGCAGAGGGCACCTCTCTGGAATGTAGCTGTGTAGACACCAGGGCCATGGAAGAACATAGGTGTTGGATCCTTGAGGAACACAGCTCCTGCATCAAATCACCCAGGCGGCTGTGGAGAGCAGGACAGAGCTGCAGGGGACATTTCCCCCTTTTATGCACAGGCCTCAGTTGTGAGGCTGAGGTGCAGCCTGGAGGCCAGGGAGGGTTTAAGGAAGAAATATGCCTCTGGGCCTCACCTCTCTTTATAGGCTGATGTGTGATCTGCAGTTATCACTCAGGTGCCTGCAGGAGTTCTCATCTCCCCCCATCTATGCCCTGTTGTGCATCACAAGAGCTCCTCCATGCCCTGCCTCGCCTCTCTTTCTTGGAAGTTCAGTCCTTAAAGGCACAGGCCACTTCACCACCATGATGTGTGTCCCCTGGAGGAGCAGTCTCTCAGCTCCTGAGAGTGTGACTGCGACCAGCCCTCATGCAGAATGCACAAAGGGCTCCAAGAGTTTCGCGTGAGTCTTTCTGCCAAGGTTTATACGCCTTATGCCCTGCCCTGAACCCCACTGCACATCACCAGAACATTTACATTGTGGCCCACCCCACTAACAACAGTTATGCATCGTCTCTTTGGTCTCATCCTCTGTTCATTGGTCACAGAGGATTGACTGGTGGGTTGCACGCACGCCCCACATGCTCACACACACAATAGCTAAGTCTTTCTGTGCAGTGGAGGGCAGTGAATCTGTGGTAAAATCCTCTTACATTTCAACAGCACCTCCCGTCCTGAGCAATGCAAAGTGCTTGCTAGACATCACAGCTCAATTTATGAACGGCGTGGTCACCCTTTCGCCTGCCACCGCAGAAAGACATCTCCTTGTGGTGTGGCATGTGACAGCCATTTGTCAGACCACAGCAACAGTAGAATTTGCAGAGGGAATTTAGGGAGACTGCATATAATTATCTACATTGGAATCTGTCCAGGACACATTCCTGCTCATGCAAACAACACGACAGACTCTTTAATGACCATAGCAAGCAGGTCCATGGGGACAGGTCTAAATACAGCATGCCAGGGCCCTTAGCACTGCGCCAGGATTTAGGTTCAAAGGTGAACAGACTCCATGTCCTAAAGCACCAATGTTCCCATAGTTCTCCCCTCGTGGTGCTGACCTAGCATAGGCCTGCATAGCCCAGGAGATCCTACAGGAATCACATCCATGGTGGCCCAGGTGCAGGTTAGCCCCAAGTAACTGTTTGTCATTCAAAGGATCAACAGAGGCAGAGAGCAGTTTACACCTGCCAGACATTCAGCCCTCGAAAAGCACGTTCCCCATGTAGCTCCCTGGCTCCAGGAACAAGACCTTGGGAAGACAGAATGAGACAAGCTGTCCCAGCAGAACCATCTCGAGTGCCCAGACTCTTCATCCCCTCTCAGGGACCTGAGCCTTATGTGTCACTCTCATCAATGTCCACGCAGAGCATGGATCCTGCACAGGCCTGTTGTGTTCTTCACATTCCCTCTGCTGGGGTGACCGCTCTGCTTCTATTGCTCCCATTTCCAACTTTACCATCTGCTCAGGACAGACTAGAGTTACTAGCTGAGGTACTGCCTTGGGTGTGGCTTTTTCCAAGGCCTTACTCCAAGCACCTCTGAGTCTGGGACAAGTTTTCAAATGGGGCCATGAGTTTTGGGTGCCTCCTTTTTCCAGGAGCTTAACTTGCGACACCTCTGACGTGACTTTTCGCTGTGCCACGTACGCACCGTTCTCGATCTTTGCAACCTGCATTACAAGCACTTCATCATACAGAATCAGCCAACTGGCCAGAATCCCCCCTCAGCAAAAACACCAACCTGGGACCAGTGCATAAGACAGCCAATGCTGAGGTGCACACCCAGCGTGTGGGTGGGACACATACAAATATATGGTACATGCAAAACCAGCAAGTGGGTATGTCAGGAACAGGAACTGGGTGGCAAACGTGGGCCTCATCGGCGGAAAGCACCCTTTTAGCATTAGGGAAATGTTGCCATTGCAAATGCTGAGCACAGCATAAATCTGGGGGAAAGCCACCCCGTGAGTCAATCTGGAAAGGTCAGCCCACAGCCACAGAAAAGTCTGGCTCAAGGCTTCTCCTTCCTCTCCCTTTCTCACTATCAATCTGCCCTGAGCTCACCCAGCTCCCTTTGAAATGTGAGTGAGCTCAGCACCTCACAGGGACTGGGCCCTGTTGCGTGTTTATTCAGAGAGCTTTGAATTTGTGTCCAGGGGCTTTGCCAGTCATTGATGCCTTGTGTTTTAACTGTGATTGTGACGGGTGCTAGATAAATGCCAAAGCTAGATGAGAGGTGGCTTCTTCAATAGCAAATATCAGCTTCGTTCATTTCAGGTGGTCATGTAAGAGGTGCTGTGGCGGGAAGTCCCAGCATCATACAGTTCTCTCATGCCTGCAATGGTCTGGTAATGTTCTCTGGGGATAGGGAACCAAGGCCCAGAGAGACTAACTGACTTGTCAGAAGTCACACAGGGCATCTGTGGCAAAGCAGGGAATGAAATTTACTTAGTGCGCTAACCACTAGACTAGACCCTCTCAGTGTTTGCACGTGGTGTGCCCATTTACACTAAGTTATAAGCTTGTCACTAGCTCTGCTGCTTGGAACAGCCTGCCTGTCGTTTGCCATCTCATCAACTCACTATTTATTTTCCATTCCTCATCTGAACATATATCATTTAGCCCTAGCTCCAGCTTCTTAATTTCCTTCTCCTCCCTCTGCTTTAATTTTAAAGGGACAAAGTTCTGTTAGAGCTATTCAGTTTGTAATAATGAGTTAAAAGCAGGAGCAAGTAATACACCAGCCCCAGATCCCTCCTCCTCCTCTCCACTTCCCCTAGTCATTTGGAATAGTGTGAAACGCAGGGAAAGGGAACAATCAGAAAAGATAGAGGCAGCTTGGTTCTCCACTCAGTTAAACTGGTTTCACACCAGCATAGTTCCATTTACATGCAAATCAGCCTTAGGGAATTATTTTCTGGCATAACTCAGTTCTAATCTTAGACGTGACTTGTAGCAACAGCAGGGGAAAAGACTGGGCTCTGTATGTATTTTTTAAAGTGGAAAGTTTCCCTTTTACTTTACATTGGTATTACTTAAACTGGGGAAGAATTTTGGACTGGAGTGGAAGGGCGAGCACCTTATCTGGTTACACCGGCACAGCTCCACTGCCAGCCAACATCACGATGGTCAACCCCAAGTGCTCCAAAACCATGAATCAGGCCCCTACATCTCATGAGATTGGCTTAAAAATCATCAGATTTTTTTTTTCTTTGCTTTTTGGGTTTCTGAACCTTGAGGGTTCACTTGCTTCACATTTGCAGGCTTTTATTTTCCATCTGTGAAACTTACAAACAAATCTCTTTTTTTGGTTTGTTTTTAATAAAACAAGAGATTTTCCAGTAAGGTCAGGATTCTACAATATGGGACTTCAAGAATAGTGAATATCATGCAACTCGAGATATGGTTGTGACAGTCAGCCACCTTGTGATTAACACCCTCTGAGGCTCTGGCCTGTGAACTGGTCTTTCCCATGTTGTATTTTGTGCCCCTGCGCATTTGGATCAAAGCAATCACTTATTCTGGAGGCTTCCTTTCTTGGGAACCCAGCTGGAGACACCTGGGGCCAGCCCTTCAGTCGTGCTCAGCACCCGCAACTGAAAATGACGTCAACAGGAGCTGTGTGCACGCCACACCAGGACACGAATGTCTCTGGCTGGGGCCCTTGAAATCAGAAGCTGCTTTTGAAAACACTAACCTTGATCTGTTATCAACGAACACTTTTGTTCTAAAACCAAGTGCTGCAGCTGTGCGTGTAACTCCTTTGTAATTGTTCTTGCCCCTCCCTCCTGTAGCCCTGTGCTCAAGTTTTTTAAGCCTGAAGCATGCTTAAAAAGCAAGGAAGATTTGCAAAGACACAAACAGCTGTTAAGCACCCAATGCCCAGCAACTTTCAGTGGGACCCAGACACCTGCTTGCCCTTTGTGCCCTCAAGAATCTCCTCCAGCATAATGAGATGAAAAGATGGGACATGGCTGATGCTCTGAGCTGGCACCGAGAATTCTCTCCCATGTGCCTAGCTGGAGGGTCTTGCTCACTTGTCCAGAGTGTAACTGATGATCATATTCAAGGTCAGGAAGGAATTTCCCCCTAGGTCAAATTGGCAGGGACATTGTTTTTTGTTTTTTTTCGGGGGGGGGGTCATCTTTCTTTGCAGCATGGGGTCCAAGCCGGTCACCTAGATTCTCTGGGTATATCTCACTTTATCAATTTCCTGCTGTGATGGAGGCCATGGCGAGTGGTCCTTCCTGTTCTCTACCTGTGCATCTAGAGAGCTATAACAGCTTGCTCTGATTCTGATGATGGGGTGGGTGGATGATGTTTAATAGCCCATGAAACACAAGAGTTCACAGAAGACAGCGTGGTTGTGCCTTCTGGCCTTATACTCTGTGACTACGAAAACTCCAGTTTTACAGATCCAGTGTAATTAGATCCAGACGGATAGCCATGTTAGTCTATTCCAGCAAAACCAAAACAAAGAAGGATTTCTGTGGCACTTTTAAAGACTAACAAATTTGAATCAAAACAGCTTGCTTACTGTGCAGAGATGGGCTAGCAGTCTATCCCTCCGGAAATGTTTGAATTTACCCTGTGACCCTCCCTAGTTCTCTGTATGTCTATATTTGCAGCTAACATACCACATTTTCCATTTCATGCATCTGACAAAGTGGGCTTACATCCACGAAAGCTTATGTGACAAATACATTTGTTAGTTTTTAGAAGTGCCACAGAACTCGTTTGGTTTGGTTTTAGTGTAATTAGAGTAACTAGCTATAAAAATAATATAAAGGAATAATGAATAAAAAATAAGGAAGCTGCTCTCTTGTCAGCTGGGGGCTTTATCCAAGCCCTTTTGAAGGTAACTAGAGTCTCTCCATTGTCTTCACTGCAAATCAGACCACTGATGATGTAAAGTAAGGTGGAGAGAATTCAACTCCCATCTGAATTCATGGGGAAGGAAGCGATTTTCCAAGCTGTCAGCTAAGTTCTATTAAATCAATAATGACCAGAGCAATAAATAGTGCTGGTATTTTTTACTCTTCTTTGGTTCTTTTCAAAGAGTTTGCCATTTTTAAAAATTCTCTCCCACATTTGTTTTGCAGGGAGAAATGATCAAACTTATTACAGAGCAGTTTCAAAAGCCTCCTGCTTTTTGTAGAAATCATAGAATCATAAAAACACAGGGCTGGAAGGGATCTCAAGAGGTCATCCAGCCCAGCCCTGACTGCTGAGACAAGATTGAGTAAACCTAGACCACTCCTGACAGAGGTTTGTTCAACCTATTCTTAAAAGCCTCCAGTGTTGAAGATTTCACAGCCTCCCTTGGAAGCCCATTCCAGGGCAGAACTAACCTTATAGTTAGAAAGCTTTTTTCCTGATATCTAACCTAAATCTCCCTTGTTGCTAGTTAAAGCCATTACTCTTCGTCCAGCCTTCAGTAGATCTCCAGGACAACTGTTCACAGTCCTCTTTGTCCACATCTGAAGACTGTTCGCAGAACTTCACTCAGTCTTCAAGACTAAACATGCCCACTTTTTGTACCTTTCCTTATAGGATTTTCTAACCCTTTTCTCATTTTTGTTCCTGTCTTCTGGACTCTCTCCAATTTGTCCCCAACTTTTTTAAGTCTCACACCCAGAATTTGACACAGTTTTCCAGCTGAGGCCTGCCCGGTGCTGAGCACAGTGGGACAATTACCTCTCATGTCTTACATACAACCTTTCTGTCAATTCACATCCAGAATATTATCCTTTTACATATCTGTACCACACTGCTGACTCCTATTCAATTTGTGATTCACTATAACCTCCAGATCCATTTCAGCAGTGCCACTTCCTAGCCTGTTAGCCTCACTTTCGTAGCTTATTTTCCCTTCCTAAGTGAAGTACTTTGCACTTGTTATTACTGAATTTCATCTTGTTGATTTCAGGCCAATTCTCCAATTTGTCAAGATCATTTTAAATGCTAAGCCTGTCCTCTAAAGTGTTTGCAACCCCGTCTAGCTTGCTGTCATCTGCAAATTGTATACTAATACTCTCTGCTCCATTATCCAACTAATTAATAAAAATATTGACTACTACCAGAGCTAGGACTGACCCCTATATGACCCTACTAGATATATCCATTTGACAGTGGATAACTATTCTTGGAGTACAGCTTTTTAACCAGTTGTGCAACCATCTTATGTTAATTTAATCTAGACCATATTTCCCCAGTTTGCTTATGAAAATGTCATGTGGGACTTTGTCAAAAGCCTAATTAACATCAAGATGGATTACATCTACTGCTTCACCCCATCCAGTAGGCCACTAACCCTGTCCAAAAAGGACATTAGGTAGGTTTGGCCTGATTTGTTCTTGAGAAAACCATATTAACTATTCCTTATAACTGTTAACTTCTGAGTGGCCACAAATTGATTGTTTTAATAATTTGTTCCAGGTATCAAAGTTAGACTAATTGATCTATAATAACCAGGTCCTCTATGTTCTCCATTTAAAAGAAGATGCTATGTTTACCCTTCTCCAAGTCTCTGGGACCTCACCCATCCTCAAGGAGTTCACAAAGATAATAGCAAATGGTTCCGAGATCGCTTCAACTAATTGTTTAAGTATCATAGAATGAGTTTCCTCACACTCTGCCGACTTAAATGCATCTAACTCAGTAGCCCTCAACTTTTTCAGACTACCGTACCCCTTTCAGGAGTCTGATTTCTCTCACGTACCCCGAGTTACACCTCTCTTAAAAACGATGTGATTACAAACAAAAGTGCCCCATCACACTATCACTGAAAAATTGCTCACTTTCTAATTTTTACCATAATTATAAAAATAAATCAACTGGAATACAAATACTGTACTTACATTTCAGTGAATAGTATATAGAGCAGTATCAACAAGTCATAGTCTGTATGAAATTTTAGTTTGTACTGATTTCGCTACTGTTTAGTATGTAGCCTGTTGTAAAACTAGGCAAATATCTAGATGAGTTGATGTACCCCACGGAAGACCTCTGCATACTCTTAGGGGTACACATATCCCTAGTCAAGAACCACTGATCTAATTTATCTAAATATTATATAACCTCTTTGTTTCTTGTTTTGACTTGTGTTTCTTCCCCTCTGATGTTAATACTGTATTGAGTATCTGGTCATCATTAGCCTTTTTAGTGATGACTGAAGCAAAACAGTCTTCTTGTTATTAGCTCTCCTTCCCTGCTAAGTAGAGGAACTATGCTTTTTATCATCTTTCTTCTTGCTCCCAATGCCTTTTACATCCCTTGCTAGCTACAACTCATTTTGTGCCTTAGCCTTTTTTATTTTGTTCTCCCATGTTCATGCTACTCTTCTGTACTCCTCAACAATTTGTCCATGTTTCCAGTTTCTCTAAGAGTCCTTTTTGATTTTTTGGTCATTCTGTAACTGCGGATGGAGCCATATTTGTCTCTTACTATCCTTTCAGTTCCAAAAGGGTAGCCATGTTAGTCTAGCAAAACAAACAAGGAATCCTGTGGCACTTTTAAAGACTAACAAATTTATTTATCACATGAGCTTTCATGGGAGAAAATCCTACTTCATTAGACGCTTTGAAGATGGGGAACTTACAGAATGGGAGGAATTAAATGCGGGAAAGTGTATGACATAGGGAAGTGTAACAGCAAATCAAAGTAGATGCTAAGATTCAAACACTGGGGAACAGCATATAGAGGAAGGTGAGGTCAAGTCACCTGTTGTAATGAGAAAAAAATCCGTAGTCCTTGTTTAACCCTGGGGCAATGGAGTTGAATCTACATATAAATTCCAGTTCTGCAGTTTATCTTTGAAGCTGAGATTTGTTATTCATTTGTTTGAGCACAGCTATTAACAAGTCATCAATGAAGTGAGCAGGGAGATTGAAGTGTTCCCATATTGGTTTTTGAATCCTTCCTGTCTTTCCTTTGCCTCGGGGTAGTTTGCAGCAGGGCATTTAACATTGTCTCCTTAAGAAACTGCCTGCTCTCCTGAACTTCTTCATCCCTTAAAGCGTCTTTTCCTAAAGGCAAGTAGCAGCTGAATGCAATTGAAGGAGGACACATCAGTGGGCTGGAAAGCATCAGTAAAATGGTGGCCCTCACTGAGCAATCCCAGCACCACATGCGCTTAGGAAAGTGAGGCCTCCACAGATACTTCTGTGAGTGCTTTTGAACCTTCTTACACTACATCCTGATCCTTGGGAGGATCGGAGGCATTAGAATGAATCAGCACAGACTGCACTGACTGCGCACACCAAATAGGACTCCCAGGGTCTGCGTTAGTCAGTCCTCTTACTTTATCGATTCTGGCCTGTGAACTTTCACCCCTGGACTGGGTCTTGGTGTATTGGAGTCAACTAGAGAATTGTCATTGATGTCAATGGATATTGAACTGGGCCCCTTTGTGTGTTACTGGTTGGGAAGCATAGAATACATTGCTCAGCTAACTAAATTTCCAAGGGTTCCTTTCTGTTGGGTCCTTAGAACACCTGTAATGTAGGTTTTGTTGTGAGCATGTGGCTGTGTGCCTATATATCCATGAAACTGAATGTGCGTGTGTGTGTGTATGGATCCCATTGCAGGGTCAGGACTGTGGACACAATCCCACCAAGTGCCCATGGAAGTCAAAGGGTTCTTAGAAGATACAGAGATAACCCATGTGGCTCTAATTGCAGGATTGGGGCCTGTGTGTGCATGTAAATCTATGTGAGGTTGTGTGAATGTAAGTGTATACACACCCTTGTTTATGAACAGACACGTACTGTCCACTTTTATTATTGTATCTATTTTAAATATTGCATTTGATCTTGCTGGCTGGAGAGCTGGCCATTAACTGAAGTCCATACATTAAATAGGTATGGTTAGAACACAAACTCACGTAACCAGAAAGTAAACTGATGCCCCTGTCCAAAAGAGGTGGAGAGAAGTTAGAGCAAAGATGGTCTGGCAAAATCTTTGTCACATGGCTTGCAAGTTTCAGAGACACTTAGGAGGGCTGCGTCTTAAAGGAGACCTAGAAAGTGGAAACATTTTAGGGATTGTTGTGCCCTTTTTTTGCTTCAGAGAGAAAGGCCTCAAAGCTTCCCAGTTCCCCTTCCAAATAGGTTTTATTTGGCTTGGGAGGTTTTAACATTAGAATGTGAGGCCTTGTCTACCCTGGAAGTTTCCAGTGATGGCTGGAAAACTCCCAGAATTGTGAGATCACAAATACCAAAGAAGTGCAAACTGAGTAGGAAAGGGCCTCCTTTGAGGTAATCATGGGACAGCACTGGAGGACTAGCTTGTACCAGTCATTCCATCATCGTGGCTCTGTCCCACTGATACTACAATGAACAACACATGAATCATTCAGCTCAACCCAGACTGAATGCATGTCACAGCCTAGGGCAGTGACTGTCAACCTGTGGCTGTGAGCTGCTTGCAGCCCAGTCAGCACACAGCTGCTTGCCTGTGTGATATCCTCAGGGCCATAAAGGTAGTATTGGATGCATGCAGCCCACACAGGTTGTGAACAGACTCAGCGACTGGCATGACGCTGATGTCTGTCACAAGCAGCAAAGGACTGAGGGAGTTCCGTGTTTGGAAGGGGTGGGAGACCTTGAGGGAACAATGTGTCTCCAACTCTAGGTAAAGCTAGAGTCTAGAGAAGGCCTAAGGCAGGAAAGTCTTTCTTTTCCCCCAGCATGTTTTAAACTCTCTGGGGTTTGTTTGTTTTTTCATTATCATCTGTTTAATACTTGGTTAAATCTGGTCTTCGGTAGAGGCAGCCCCTTTAAATCCCTTCAACTAAAGCAAACAAAACTCCTCATTGCATTTTCAACACCCTCAACAAATCATCTACCAAGACCAAGAAGAAATCACCCATATTTCCAAGGTTAAAAAAGCCACGTCTACACTATACACTTACTTTGGTACAACTATGTCATTCAGGGGTGTGACAAATCCACACCCCTGAGCGATGTACTTATACCCACGTTAACCCCCTCTTCATGCAGCACTATGTCAGGGGGAGATAGTTACCACCTCTTATGAAGGTAGAGAAACTCTTTCTTGTCGTATTAGAGCATCTTCCTCAAAGCAACAGCAGCGCAGCTGCGCCAATGCAGCATTTGTAGAGTAGACATGCCCAAAGAAAAATGCTTTCAGGCCTTAGCTTCCTAAAGAAGCTATAAGGGCAGAGCTTGATTGCTGCTTTGGACAGAGCTGCTTCCAAAAAGGGGTACAGTGAAATGTACAAGGTGCTCACTTCCTCGTTGTCTTTTACATGGCACCTTACGACCCGTTGATGTCACAGGGAAGTGTAACGCCTTGTGTCTCCCATTAACAAGAAGGAAACAAATAAAATAAAATGAAACGTCCACCCTCGTGGAAGAAGAAAATTCAAATTCTCCGAAACACCATTGCTTGGAGATAACATCAAGCATTTAAAATATGATGCTTTTGCAAAAGGTAAAATGCCAGAGTTGTGTTTTTTCCTTCCTACAAGAATCCTGGATGAGGTAGGAGGTATTTACGCTCAAGCCACAAAAAAATTTCCACTGAAAAGAATCTGTGTTATCTGAGCAACACCTGAAGCCAATGATGATTTTGTCTCTCTTTGGTGGGCAATGTGACTGAACATTTGTGTCGGTCTGCATGTGTGTGTGCTTGCGCTCGTTTGCCTCTGTGTCTCTCCAGGGGTTTTGTCTGAGAGCATACGTTTGCATCTCTGTGTGACTGAATGTGTCTGTCTGCCTGTGTCCATTGGTAGCTGTTTGGCAGTGTGGCTCTGAATGCTTGTTTCTGTCTCTCTGCATATTTGTGTCTCAGCGGCTGTATGTTTGTGTGCTTTTCTTTGTGAGTTTGTATTTGTTCTTCTGTGTCAGGCTTGAGGTGTTTGCTCGTGTTTGTATAGCTCTGTGTGTGTATGTGCGCACGCGTGTGTAAAATTTTTTCTCTCATGGTTTTGGGCCACTCAGTTTGGAAGAAGTGTGAGTGGGTCCATGGATGTGGGTAGATGCGGGGCAGGGATTATGAAAAGGATAGGGGAATCCTTATCTCTGAAAATATCCCAGAGTTCTATAATAATGCTCCAGCCTCTCCGCTCAAAGCCCTGACATCACAAGCCTGTCCAGCCCAGAGCCCACAGCAATGGAGTAGCTTCATTTAGAAAGAACATGTGGTGTCCAGCAATGTTGTGCACCCCACAAAAGTGATCTCTCAGCCCGGTCACTGCTGACAACCAACCCACAGGGGAAACCTTGGTGTTTCATGTGGCTGGTCAGCCCAGCACCAGACATGTGTATCCTAGTTGCTCTGCCCAAGGGAAAGAATATAGGACAGAAAGGGGGAGGGGAGGGAGGCAAAGGCCCAAACAGCCTTACATTCATGGCAGCCAAATTACTCATGTCTGATCCTTTCCATTTCTTGCCAAATTGGGAACAAAACCGTTTGTGAGCGCCTCGATCTTTGCATCTTGGGCCCTTCTCTGGGTCCTTGTGGCTCTTGGGTGATTGGAGCCAAGCAATGTGCCATATTGCTCTAATTAGGTATCGAAGGATGCATCTTAAAGGGGAATGGGACACTGCACGAACTCTTTCTGCAGCTACAATGGACTCAAGGCAAGGCAAGCAGGCAGCCCTGCCATGGAGTCCGCACCAAAATTCACAGCTGAGCCACTAAACGATACCATCTGGATGCACTTCAGTTACTTTTCACTGCAGAGATGGACTTTCCTAGCTTCCTGAGACATGCAGCATTTCAAAGAGCTGCTCGGAGGGATGAATCAACCCATCAGCAAACAGACCCTCCAGCACATTTCAGTCCCGTTTTCATAGCTCAGGAAATCTCTCCTAGTTTTGCCCGGATCGTCAGAGCTGTTGGGGCAATGGACTCCCCAGATGCCTGGTATGCTCTCTAGTATTTGGGAAGATGAGGCAGATAGAAGGAGGTTTGGTTGAAGGGAGCAACTCAGCCACCTGTACATGACCCGACAGACTAAAACGTGGGGCTGTCTGTCTGCACACCCCCAAACCAACACAGTGTGCTCTAACAGAGACCAACAAGAGAGGCAAGGAGAGAGAGACTCTCAAAATGTACCACCCAAACACCACGGGGAGAGAGCCTGGATGGTTAGACGCATTTCCCAGCCAGTATCCACGGAAATCACTGAAGGGTTCACTTCACTCCCTCCAAGAAAGCAAGTGGTACCATCTGGGGGAATCAGCCTTCTTCAAAGAAACTCTTGCTTCCCAATTGGGCTTCTGCCCCCTCACATCACCCCTTGTGGTGCAAACTGCAACCCCTGACTCCCATCTCAGGACACCATTCCCATTCCGACAGGCTGCTCGTGGCCCTTGCCCTTCGTTTACCTGTTTCCAGTGAGGTGGAGACCAGTGGCTCTCAGATTTCCATGGCTAGAAAGCAATAGCTACCATGCCAGTCACATTGTAGTGTCCATCCTCTTCATCCAGAGCTAGGCTAGCACCTTCCAGGGGGCGGCCAAACACGGTCCTTCACAACAGGGAATTGCAAAAACACTTGTTCTCACTCTGTGTCTCTTTTTCCTGATTTCCTGCCTTCTGATGTATCACAAGCAAACGAGGAGCCTGTTCTCAGCACTTGTTATAACCACAAAATGAACAGCGCTAATGAGAAACTCAGAGGTTTCCTGCCAGCCCTGGACTAGTGGTTCCAGAGATGAAAGCTGCCGGTACCGCGTGGCACCCTAACCCACATTGTGTTGGTGTCACATGCCTGACATTTACACAGGTGTCTCCAGGGACCCCTGGGAAGCCCTGAGAAGGGTAATGGGTTCCCAAGCGCTGCAGTTGCTTTACAATGGTCTTCTGGAGAGAAAGTGTTAAGAAACTGTGAGAGGGGGGGATTTTTCTGTTCTCAATGGGCATTGAGCTCAAATGTTCAGACTGCAACAGGGCCAAGGGAGAAGAAAGAACAAAACCATTTTAAACCTTCCCTCCCCCCTCAAAAACCAAGTACTGGTCACCCTGACAGCTAGAAGCTAGTCATCTGTGCAGAAATTGACAATTTGTTGATGGTTTTGCATGGTCACTGTCCCCATCATACCTGAGCACATTATAGTCTTCATGGGATTAATCCTCACAACACCCCTGTGAAGTAGGGAAAAGGCCATATCAGCTTCTTGGGGCAAGGACCATCTTTGTGGGTTTGTACAGCACCTAGCACAGTGGGGGCTTCTAGGCTCTACAGTACTACAAATTGTGATAGGGTCAGACTGGAGGGTTTCCAGAGGATGCTAGAAAGCCAATATATCAGCCCAAGGCTCAGCGAGTCCCTTTTCCCCTTGTAGCTGAGCAGTGGTTATGCCAGGTTGATTAGCACACCTGGAGCTAATCAAGGCCCACCCAGGAATTGAAAAGTCTTCCCTCCAGAGATGGGGTGACTGGAGTGTGAGGAGAGTTCAGCTACCAGTAACCAGAGTGTGTGAGTGGAAGGCAGACAGATCTAGGAGAAGGAGCAGAATGCTAATCAGGAAGGGCTCTGCAGGTACAAAGACTGGGGGAAGGAGAAACCCTGCCTGAACAGGACAAAGGACCTTTCCTGGGCCTGGAGGGAAACAGACTTTCAGAAGGGGAAGATCTAACTGAGCACTTCCACACCCAGTGGGGCTGTCAGACCCCAAGGGCTTTGCCTGGCAAGGAAAGCAGGAAGGGCCTCTGGCTGAGCAGAGTACAGACAGTATATTTAGGGGACATAGGGAGGTAACCTGAGGAATCTTGGCAGTTCCCTGTAGCAGCAGAGTGAGTCTATGGCTTGTTGGGGCCTGGAGATGATGTGGGACCAGGCCCCCACCCACCACTACTGGCCTTCTGCTGAAGGGACAAGAGCCTCCGTAAAGAGGCAAGGGCCTACAGAGCACTCAGGAGTGAAGTTTTCTGATCCATGGCTCGTGGGAGGTGTGGGCCCACCCAGGTAGAGGAGGAGCCTTATCACCAAATAATACAGTAATAATAATTACCATCACCCCTCCTGGGGAACTGAGGCACAGAGGCTATGTCTACACTGGCAAGTTAGTTTGAATTAAGGAAGCATAATTTGAACTAACTTAAGCCATGGCTACACTAGGCTTTCATTAGTTCAAATTAAGGGCCTCCTTAATTCAAACTAATAAATTTTGCTCTTACTTTTAGAAGTAAGGGTTAACTTGAACTAGTTAGTTTGAATTAACCCAATGTGGCCATGTTAGTTTGAACTAAGTGCTTAGTTCGAACTAACCGGCACATTGAGCTCAATGCAATTGACTAATTTGAACAAAGCAATTAGTTTGAATTAGTTTTGCATTAACTAATTCAGACTAACTTTAGTAAGTGTAGACATAGCCGTGAGAGACTAAGTGACTCACCTAAGGTGATGTTGGGAGTCTGGCACAACAGGGAACTAAACCTGGGTCCCCAATTAGTCCCTTAATCACTGTACCTTCCTTCCTCTGCTGATTTGGGAAACATTTTTATCCCATCCTGACTCTCGAGTCTATGTAGAGTGCCTAGTGCAATGGAGTCCCAACCTGGTGGAGGTGTTTAGGCCACAGTATAAATGAATTCAGTAATATCCGTGGACATGGAGGCCTTGTCTAAACTACACAGTGTAATATGGATGTCAGCGATCATGTTAGAGGGTAGCTGACCCAGCGGGGTTGCACCCGGATTAACTGAGTGTCAGAAGGGACAAGACCATGTTCAGCTAACCTGATTGCTCAAGGGGACAAGGTCAGAGAGAGAGAGAGAGAGAGAGAGAGCGAGCAAGAAAATGATGAAGGATTTGCCTCAACTATTTAAAGGAGTGTTGTATTTGCTTATGAATTCTAAAAGGCCGGAGGAGATAAGGCCTTGCAGCCATTAACACTTGCTAAACTGGTGGAGTTAAATCCTAGGTGATTGTGTTCCAGCCCAGTTGCTCTCTGCCATGCCTCACAAGAAGCCTTTATTTCACAGTAGCAGCAATGGCCCACATTGTGCTTGGTGCTGTACATAAACCTAGCAAGAGGCAGGCCCCACCCTGGAGTGCTTACATTCTTAATAGACAGGAAGACAAAGAGCTGGAGGGTGGAAACAGAGGGGAAGTGATCTGTGCAGGGTCACAGGCAGGCCGCAAACACAGGTCTGTTCAAAGTCGCAGCCCAGAGCACTAGCGTGACTGGACCACACTGCCCCAGGATACAGCAGCATGGGTAACCAAGCCAGCTTTGGACAAAAACAAGTGCTTTGATTCTTTCTTTCCTTCCAGATGAAGTCATAAAGCTTCACGTTCAGACCCTCTCTGCCAAACCTGTGAGTTCAGCTGCAGAGTTACCACAAACCTATTGTCTTGGCTTCTTAGATCAACTGTGAAGCCACAGGTACAAACAGCCTGTGTTGGGCACGAGGGGGAGGGGAGGCAGGAAGCTGAGAGAATCTGGGACAGAGCAGTTTGAAGAGGGCGTTATTGGCTGTGCGCAGGACAGCTGGCCCAAGAACAGGACAGAGGTATTTCAAAGTGCCCTTGCAACAGCACTTTTGAGCCATTGCGGGTAGCCTGCATTCCTCATGCTGGTAATCAGTGGCATAGCAAGCGTGTCCGGTGCCTGCTGGCGCCTGGGAGCTAAGCTCACATTTATGCGCCCCCCGGGTACCCCACATCACCTGATGCCTTGAAGCCCCCCCCCATCCCTGCAGCCCAGCACCTGGGAGCTGGTGGTAATTAAATGGCTGCTCATTTAGTATGTTGGAATTAACTACACTGCATCTGAGGATCCCAGGATATCCTGGGCTGGAATTGCCCATCCATGGAAAGATTCCCTCTAGGAGAGCAAAGTGCAAAGCATGGGAGGGATAGGCCAAAAGAAATGGATAAACCCTCTTCAGTTCAACTCTCTTGCCCAGCAGAAATGTTGGAGCCCTGGCCAGATTCTAGCTGACATAATTACATTCTGCAGCCCTAATTTCCCCTGCTGGCTGGTGTGACTAACAGGAAGGATCTTCAC